>JAUPFT010000017.1:9029032-10229032 GCA_036936625.1 Parnassius smintheus behrii
CACACACACACACACACACACACACACACACACACACACACACACACACACACACACACACACACACACACACACACACACACACACACACACACACACACACACACACACACACACACACACACACACACACACACACACACACACACACACACACACACACACACACACACACACACACACACACACACACACACACACACACACACACACACACACACACACACACACACACACACACACACACACACACACACACACACACACACACACACACACACACACACACACACACACACACACACACACACACACACACACACACACACACACACACACACACACACACACACACACACACACACACACACACACACACACACACACACACACACACACACACACACACACACACACACACACACACACACACACACACACACACACACACACACACACACACACACACACACACACACACACACACACACACACACACACACACACACACACACACACACACACACACACACACACACACACACACACACACACACACACACACACACACACACACACACACACACACACACACACACACACACACACACACACACACACACACACACACACACACACACACACACACACACACACACACACACACACACACACACACACACACACACACACACACACACACACACACACACACACACACACACACACACACACACACACACACACACACACACACACACACACACACACACACACACACACACACACACACACACACACACACACACACACACACACACACACACACACACACACACACACACACACACACACACACACACACACACACACACACACACACACACACACACACACACACACACACACACACACACACACACACACACACACACACACACACACACACACACACACACACACACACACACACACACACACACACACACACACACACACACACACACACACACACACACACACACACACACACACACACACACACACACACACACACACACACACACACACACACACACACACACACACACACACACACACACACACACACACACACACACACACACACACACACACACACACACACACACACACACACACACACACACACACACACACACACACACACACACACACACACACACACACACACACACACACACACACACACACACACACACACACACACACACACACACACACACACACACACACACACACACACACACACACACACACACACACACACACACACACACACACACACACACACACACACACACACACACACACACACACACACACACACACACACACACACACACACACACACACACACACACACACACACACACAGGTTTGGGGTAATTAAAAAGTTTTCTCTTCATTTTCTCATACTAATCGTAACATGTTTGTGTGTTGTATAGCGAAATGGTCTTTCATTTTTTAGGGTTCCGTAGTCACCTAGGAACCCTTATAGTTTCGCCATGTCTGTCTGTCCGTCTGTTCGTCCTTAGTACCAATATGTGTATCAATTACGCCGACAAAGTGGTAAAATAAAAGTTGGAAAAAAATGTTTTATTAGGGAAGTATATGTAAAGTGGGAAGTGATTTTTTTTAATTTCAACCCTAACGTGTGATATATTGTTGGAAAGGTATTTAAAAATGAGTAGGGTTTTACTAAAATCATTTTTTGATAATGTCAATAATTTCGGAAATAATCACTCCAAAAGTAAAAAACAATGTTAACCCCCCCCCCCCCCTTCAAACTTTTGAACCGTAGGTTTAGAAAATATGAAAAAAATCTGAAAAGTAGAACTTTCTAGGAAAATCATTTTGAACTTGGATCGAAACAACAGTACCCACTACTGGGAGCAGTTGCAGGAGCGCGGAGCGCTGCTGGAGCGCGAACACAATGGATACCCACCTTTAAACTCATAAGTGGGAACACTTATTGTGATGGACGGGAAACTACGGAACACTACACTGAGCGTGGGCCGACACACTCTTGGCCGGTTTTTTCGTTATTGTATTTGTATTGTACTACTCAGGGTGGGAGACGCTGACGGCTGTAACACAGTCAATACTAGTATGGCGGTTAACGCTAACTACTTTTAAATGTAATGTTATTATTGTAATTTAAAATGGATATAATACATAAGTGTAATATGTCAAATTGAGAGTCAAATAAGAATTATTATAACTATTAATTAATAATTATTATCGACAACGTCTTGCAATCGTCGTTTCTCTAGCGCTCACTTGACCTTCATACAAAAAACTCTATATTTTAATTGTCGATATTTTTTTTATTTTTCGGATAAGAACATAGTAACAATTATGTTATATTTACCTTCATTTCACACAAACATGAACATAAACACTCACGCTTGTCATCCAGAGTACCTTTTATTACCTTAATTTTAAAAAATACTGTCCTTAGCCTGACCTACTATAGTCTTTGGCTTGATCATAGGTTTGACTAAGTCTGAGGGTCTGAGAGATGTTGTGAGTAAAACGATTGAATTATAAAATTCGACAGCAGAAAAATCAATTATCATTCGATATACATTTATTTAAACAAACAATCTTACACATTTAAGGTGACAAAAGGTATCCGTTGTCGGACACATAATTGGAGCCCGTGATGGCTTTAGCTTTATCACTGGACAAAAATAAAACTAGATGAGCTATTTCAATTGGATCGGATATCGTGCCGAGGGGTGTCTTTATATTGCTATTATCTACAGGATGCACAGGTCCAGCATTTTCATAGATGTCAGTGTACACTGGTCCAGGGCTTATTGTATTTACCCTTACTCCGTACGAAGCCAGTTCTAAAGCTGAACCACGGGTAAAATGATCCAAAGCTGCTTTGGACACGCTGTAAGGGACTAGTAATGATGACACCACAGAAGAACCATCGACGCTTGAAATATTAACAATGCTTCCCTTAGTTTTTATTAAATATGGAACAGCTAAGCTTGTAAGATGAACAGCTGCCCGAAGATTCGTTGCCATTACTTCGTCATAAGCTTTCAATATTCGGCCATCGATTAGATTTCCATACCTTAAGATGCCTGCGTTGTTCACCAAAATATCCAGCTTTTCATATTTCTGTATGGTTTTGTCCATAGCTGCTTTAGCTTCATCATCTTTTGACACATCAGCTTTTATCACCAAAGGCTTTTGACTGACTATAATAACGTATGCGCCTTCTTTAGAGAATTCTTTGGCCGTAGCTGCACCAATTCCTGAGCTGGCTCCGCTAATGAACACTACTTTATCCTTAAAACTCATCGTTGCTAAGTTGATAACACGTCAGTCGCGCGTCGCTTAAAAAGTGTACTGCTAAATATCTTTTATAGCATAATTATATCTGCAGTAATTACGTAATATAATTAAATATGTAAAGCTTTAAATCGCGCTTACAATCACGATATCTCTAACAATATTTATATTTAAGCGTAATCTGTGTTTACGTAAACTATAAACTGCTATCGGTATTTAAAATAAAACTTAAGTTGATATTTAAAGTTAAAATATGACGGAGTTTAAATATATTACATCTTTCTTATTTTTTTTTTACTTAAAACACCTTACCTCCACACTACGGTTTTCCAGACCCAGTCCTGGAACAATTATTTGTAAGCCCTACAAATACTTGTTCCGCGTGGTAATCTAAGTTCGAGCTAGCTTGCTACATATTTATTTATCTATGGTTCGAGCCGTAACCCAATGATAGTGCTATATCAAAATAAGTACACTCAACACGCCGACGATTTATCATGGATGATATCAAAACGAAAGTTGTTAACACACAAAACCAAATGTTAAACAGATATGTTGTGAATTTAACCAAAACCAGTGTGCTTTTGAATGAAAAGGAGCGAAGTCTTGTATAATCTAAGATTTTCTCGAAAGTACAGTTCACGCAAAGCTCCACTGGTGTTCCCGATAACGAACTTAATTTTGAACTTAATCATACACTATAAAGTATTTTTTATACAATAGTGTGATAAACGAGCACACAGTCCACCTGATGGCAAGTGGATGCCATGGTACCATAGACATCTACATTTATCCTCAATTAAGAATCAAAATGCAGATGCGTAGTCATCCGTAAGAACTAAGATGGAATGCCTGGTTTCCAGTAAAAGGAGTCTCCGGTGCTCTATACGAAACCCAGCGACTAGAGCGTGGCTCTTCGAGAAAGATTTACAAATATATATATATATATATATATATATATATATATATATATATATATATATATATATATATATATATATTAATTTTAACTTCGCAGTATATTTACGGAAGTTTAATGTATGCTCACAAACATAAAGTTACCTTTAATAAGAAATACTCAGTAAACACTAGGAATAAATACAAGCTAGTGATAGCAATTTCTCGACTACACAGTGTCAGTAATTCATTCTTGGGGCAATGTATACGCTATTACAACAAGGACCCAGAAAATATACAAGATCTCTCTATTATTAAAGAAAAGCTGTATAAAAAGTGTTATTAAAAATAAAAGAATAGATGCTCGATAATAACCTCTAGGAGTGAGGAAGTCGCTTCCAAGCTGTTTCTAAAATAAATTTTGTAATTTATTTGTAACCATTCATATAGTAAAATTTATTTAAAATAAAAGTCCCGCTGGGTTTCTTGCTGGTTTTTCCCAGGAAAGAGGTATTTCCGAACCAGAGGTAAATTAAAAAATGACTTTCAATAAGAATTACAACAAATATTAATACAATTAACAACTAAAAAATAAAAACTTCGGTTGCCTACACTCCTACCAAGAGCATGGCAACTACAGCAAATATCCCCTCTATGAGACAATCTAGGAGTGGGCCTATGTCCAGCCGTGGGCTTTTGATAAGCTGTAATTATCAAAAGGCCACTGCTGGGCTCCACATGTGAATCAATGAAAAATTAAATTGTGAGTGACGATTGAAATAATTAATTATTTAGTTTAGCTAAAAACCAAACACAATATCTTTAACAATACGTGGAAACCGTTTTAAGTACATTTTGTATATTCATATAAAGCTTAAGAATTGTTATCAGTGTGCGACAATTAACGCTTAAAGTCAAAATGTCTAAATTTACACGTCGCCATGTTTACGATGCGATACAATTCAGGAACTTGCAGGCTCCGGGCCCGAGATAGCATTTACTTTATTGGCTGTAACTTGGCCTCGTATCACAGAGTAGCAAACAACAGTAGTAAATCCTATATTTTGGAAAAAATAAATAAACACTTTCTAAACTTGCAATCGAAATTCAAAACGAATCTCAAGATTTAAAAACAATGAACATAATTATCCTTAGATTAATACTAAAGTCAGGGATTGTATAGCGTTAGATTTTAACTTTATTTTTAATTATCGACATTGGTATACCTTTCAGATACCCAGCTATCTTCTCTTTTTTTACTACTCTGAGCCAGTACTTGATAATTATCCCACCTGATGGTAAGTGGTGATGAAGCCGAAGATGGTGAAGCGCACTGACTTAACAAAAGCTTATTCACATTTGCCTTGATTGAAAACAACCACATTTTAATCGAATGGAAAGAGAGATTCTGACAACTTATTCCACTCTTTTGCTATACACATGACGAACCTTAAAGCAAACGCCAGATTATACAATCATATGCTCATACCGCCCGCCTAGTTTTCGTAATGCTAGTAAATACTTAGAATCCATTGACGCGGTCTTAACTAGTATTTCAACTAAAAATGTAATATTTACTGGGGATATTAACTTAGATATTCTGTCATGTAACTTATCAGCATCCTCACAAGATTATTTAAATATTATGGCTATGCACGGTTTAAAACAAGGTATTGACCGTCATACTAGAGTCAATACTTGCATTGATCATTTTATGGTCAAAATTTATAACTCTTGGAAAACTATTGTTTTTGAACAGCAAATAACTGATCATTCACCTATAATGCTTTATATAAACAATGCTGGTGTTAGTAAAGATATATTAAAATATGAAAAAATAACCGTTAATTATGAAAGGATCAAAGAAATACTGCTGGAAGAAAACTGGCATGATGTGCTACATATTAGTAACATAAATACAGCCACTGAAATTTTCACGAATAAACTTTATTCATTGGTTAAACAGAACTCGCAAATCAAAACTATTACTAAAAAGCACCAACCTCTCAAACCATGGATAACAAGAGGAGTGGTAAGATCTATAAGAAAAAGAGATAATCTACATATGAAAACTAAAAAGTTACCAGATAATGAAGAACTAAAGGTTAAGTATATAAAATATAGAAACATGTGTAACAAAATTATTAAAAATCTGAAAAGAGAATATTATAGAAATAAATTAATAAAAAATCAAGGAAATACAAAAGGAACGTGGAAGATAATAAAAGAAGTGTGTAATTTAAATGTCGCAAAGAGGCCTTCTAATACTTTACTAAATATAAGCAACCATCCTACACAGTCGCTGAATGAAGTAAATTTATTTTTCACCTCTGTCGGTGAAATACTTGCAAAAGATACCCTACAGAAGATGAATACCTCTGATCGTGAACTTGCGTTATTGATAAATAAAACTAACCCACCAGTTGGGTCTATGTCCCTTACACCAACTGATCCCGTGGAGGTCAGGAACATTGTCCTCGGACTCAAATCGCACAGTGCTCCTGGCTGGGATAATATCACAGCTAAATTACTAAAGACATTTATAATATTCCTCGCTGAACCCATAACACATATATGTAATTTGAGTCTTGAAACAGGCATTTTTCCAGCAGCTTTCAAAAAAGCTATTGTGTGTCCTATTTATAAAGCAGGTGACCCCCATAGTCCTACAAATTATAGACCTATCTCTATTCTTTCAACTCTGTCTAAGGTGTTGGAAAAGTTGGTTAAAAAGAGGCTCATGCGATATCTTGAGTTTAATAATCTACTGAGTGAAAATCAATTTGGATTCAGAGAAGGTAAATCAACCGAAGACGCAGTTCTAACGCTAACTAGAAAAATCTCTACATACCTCGATGGTGGATACAAGTGCATGGGTGTCTTTTTAGACCTCCAAAAGGCTTTCGATACCGTTTCGATTCCGATCCTTTTGGCCAAGTTGGAGAATGTGGGGATCAGGGGGATAGCTCGTGACTGGTTCGCAGATTATCTAGTCGGAAGATCACAACGTGTACGGGTAGAAGGTCATGAGAGTGATAGTGCAGGATGCACCTACGGCGTTCCACAGGGCAGTGTACTAGGGCCTCCTCTCTTCCTCTTATATATAAATGATCTGTGCAAAATTAATTTTCCTAATCTTGACTTGCTCATGTTTGCAGATGATACTGTCTTACTCGTCCATGATAAAAATTGGCAAGAAGTGACAGACCTGGCGGAAGATTGTCTCTCTATAGTGACGCAATGGCTAGAAAATAATCTTTTATCCCTTAATATCAACAAAACGAAGTTCATGTGCTATAGTAAGACAACATCAGGAGGACCTGATGCCGACGTTAGAATTAAAATTCATATATATCCATGCAATCGTAGTAGTCGACCTGACCAGTGTAACTGTTCCTTTTTGTTGCGTGTAGATTCAATAAAGTACCTTGGGGTTGAAATTGATGATAAAATAAATTGGAAAATGCATATAATGTCATTGTCTACAAGATTGAGAAAACTCATCTATGTTTTTAAATCTCTAAGAACAGTTGTTGACAACAAATTAGCATTACAAACCTATAAAGCCCTTGGTGAATGCATTATTAGGTATTGTATCTGTGCTTGGGGCACTGCAGCAAAATCCTACTTGATCACTGCAGAACGTGCACAACGTGAAGTACTGAAAGTGTTATTCTCCTTACCCTTCAGACATCCTACAACAGCTGTCTATGACAAAGCCAATGTTCTTAGTATTAGAAAATTATTTATTTACGAAAGTCTACGCCTTTATCACAAAAAAAATGTTCCTTACTTGCCTAAATCATCTTCGAGGCTTGACCGTTGTCCTATTCCCAAAGTAAAAACAAGATTCGCCCAGAAGCAGTTTGATTTTATTGTTCCACACCTTTATAACAGACTGAATAAGGAGTATAATGTAAAAAAGTGCAATAATAATGTTATTAAGAAGTATATTTTTTTATGGCTTAAAAACCTTGATTATGACGATGTAGAAAACATGTTAACTGGTTTTTATTACTGACACAAACACACACACACACACACACACACACACACACACACACACACACGCACACATTAATACAACTACATACATAACAGATATGCGCTAGTGAGTAGCCCGTTCTTTACTAATTTTTGTTTTCTTGATTTAAGTAGTTCTGCTGAATAACTTATAATGTACCTTATCTTATGGCATAAATTAATAATGCAATGTTATGGGAGAAGCCACTGGCTCCTGAAACATAGTTTTACACTAGTTTAGGAGCCTATGGATTCACTGAAATATTTATTGTAATATTTTATGTCAAATATTAAATAAAAACTGTCTGGTTAGAATGCGTGGTAAGTCTTCAAGGAAAGATGAAGGGGAGAGGGAGGAATTCAGTTATGCAGTTCCTGCACACACTCTCCGATATTGTAGAAACATGATTGTGGAAAGGCGAATTTGAGGTGAGATTGGTTTTCTATTGAAACTATATTGGATTTTTTTAAATTTCAATAATCTTGCGAATCATTCTTGGTAAGAATCGTAGTTTTTATCCAAGAATTTATGGACTAGTATATCTGATGTAATAGTCGAGTCGATCCTGAACATCTTCACAGACTGCAGACTGCACGAAGAGTTACTGTTTTACGTCAGCTTTATGATCTTTTGCGCGAGGTTTTATCAATCGTCTTGTCCTAAGTATATAACACATCGTTTTGCCAAGCGTAGCGACTCTAACAAATATTCTCCACACACAGCCTCCTAACGTTACAATACATGTGCTGTTTGGGTTCGTAGTATTTTTATGGAACAAAGAGTGACAAATGAACACGGACTATTGATGGTCAGTAGATACGAGCACTGTATGTACTTCATAAATACTAACTTCTGTAATTGATTACGAAAGAAAACACAATTGCATTGTCACTTTTATGGGATAAGATCAAATGCCTAGTTACCAATAAAAGAGACGTTTCCTCTACCCTCACCATGCGAAACACGCACGCACTATGCTGCTAATTTACGCTGGGCATGATGCGAGAGCGTGGCATTTCTCCAGAAAATGCAACATATCTCAAAGAATAAGAAGTTATTGAACCATTAAATCACTGTAATGACGAGGAAAAAGCTTAAAAACGAGAGACTGTCAAAGTCAACTATTTACCTTTCTCTAATTATCAAAATCGCAAAACAACGTGAAGTGAAAGAGTTTAGAAATAAATTATACCTATTTTAAAGGGCATATTCTATTCTTTACTTTTGTCATACATATTCAACCGGTAAATTGGGAAATTTGAGAAAACTAAAACATCAAACAAAAAAATCAACAAATGATAAAAAATTATCATATTTCGTATCAGATTGTGCGGAAACTATAAGTAATATCGCTTTTGTATTTATAACAGGTTGATAGCAAATTAAGGATTATTTCGTACCTACACACTTTTCATGTATCTTGTACGGTATTCTTTAAACTGGAAAAGCCGCGCTTCGTGACACTTTCTATGGTGTGAGGGGGTGGGAGAGTGGATAAAATTGAACTTCGCTCTATAACGTACATATGCTGATAGATAAAAGTACCAAGTATAAAAGAAAAAAATTGATCAAATTAATGCGCCAATTTTTCCATACATTGCTATCTAGAACGCTTGAACTGATAGCCATAGATCCAGCGATCACAACAGATCTTACTGGTTGCATTGATAATGGTGCCTGCCTGCTGCATAGCTGCTCGCACAAAAAATGCCAGCAAAATTAATGTTTAGGCTTGGCTCGGCCAGGGAAGGATTATGGTCCTAGAGTATACCACAATCAAGTAACCATGGTAATGCTGCTTTGTTTCGTACCTAAATCATTATTTCCACCTTATTCTATCTATTCAGTACTCGGCGTTGGCTACGTATCTGCCTTTTGATGTCTAATCAAATATAGAACAAAGAAAGAAGAATTTAAATGTGGATTGTGTGCTCGTTTCTCACCTTATAATAAAACAATAATATAGTTACTAGTATTAAAACTCAAATCGTGATTCCTTATAAGAATCTTTACAATCTCCCATACAGCTTGTCATTAAGTAAAACTTGCTCTTGGAACTATCCACTTACAGTACGTGTCTTAATCTTAGGTACTTGTTTTAAGTGTACCTGAATGGATCATAACGACACTAATATGCCACTTAAACATTGTGAACTGGCCTTATATTAAAATGTCTATATAATGTTTTACAGGGTTTGTGAATTGTGATACACCATACGGGACAGTCTTACTCTTAGATCAAGTTTAAAAATGTTTTTTTATTTTTTTCGACAAAAGAAATTAAAATGTTAAATTTCAACTTTTTTTTGCTTTTCCAGGTGAGGTTCTACCGCCTGCAAAAAATACGTCGAAAGGAACTTCCATTTCACCTATTTTGTCAATTTTTGAAGACCAATCATACTACATATATTCTTTATCAAAAATCAATACCAGATCCATACGGACTTGTGATTATTAGTCGCCATTTTTAATTGTAGATTTATACATTTGAAATTGGAGCCGCGGTAGCTCAGATGGTTAAAGCTCGCTGTAAATATAACAGAATGCGAGTAACCCGGGTTCAATCCCCGCCGGCACCAATGAAATTGTTAATTGCAATTTTAAGTGCTGATTTACCACGTGTTCGGCGGTGAAGGAAAACATCGTGAGGAAACCTGCATGTCTGAGGAATAAGAAAAAAAAATATTTTGAAGACATGTGAATTTCGCCAACACGCATTGGGGCTGCGCGGCTGACACTTCCTTGCCCTAAAACTCAGTAATGAGGGAAGGCCTGTGCCCCGCAGTGGGACGTATATAGGCTGTAACTTTACATTAAAAATAAACAACATTAAATCTTAAATACATCATAAAGCCACGCTGCAACTGCATAATGGTTGTAGCACGAATGGTTCGGTTTGACCGGAGACGCTCAATGCTGCTGTATTTCATATGTTGGGTATAGGGAACCAGACACCCTTTTTACTGAAAACGAGGCTTTTCTTCTTGGTACTAAGAGGTGACAACGCATTTTAATCATTTTAATGAATCATTGGATAGTAGTAGATGTCTTTGCGCCACAACATCCAATGACCATTAGGTGGACCGTGTGCTCGTTTGTCATCCTTATTCTATAAAAATATTTGATAATTGATAGAATCAGGCGTTACTTTGCGGGAATCCATTATAATAAAAAATTAAAATATAAATTTCTTTTCAACCTTCCGCTAAATAAATACAATGATGTGTTTTACCTGGATTGAAGAGCACCTCGCGCCCACCCTCAATTGCATGCACTAACTCCGTCAGCACTAGAAACGCTAGCTGCCACGTTGTTCAACTCGTGACCTCACAGTCGTCGATTCTGCCGATTCTGCAAAGGAATAATATACTTTTTAATGTTTAATAATAACTTATCATCTATATCATTATTGTGTTGTGCCTGAATGCAAAAATATGAGCGTAAGAACGCCGCGAAAGTTATGGATTAAAGTGCCAACTGATTTAAATATGAGAAATACTTGGTTAAAACTCGCAAGAAGAGACCCGAAGGCATTGTCTACAAAATCCAAACTGTACTTCTGTGAACAGAATTTTGATGTAAGTTGTATGATTTTTATATTTAACTATTGTTTAATACGAGACAAAACATCATCAGGTGAAAGGTATCGCAAGTCAAATTTTGTAATAAATTACGTTAACTTAGATATTATAACTAATAGAGAAATGAGAAGAAGCACGAGAGTAGAACGAACACAGTAGAAATGCGGTCGTTAAGGAGTAAGTTAGGGCTGAATCTGAATTACAGGGTAAGAAATTGTGTAATAAGAGAAGAGTGTGGTTTGCAAGATGATGTTGTGACCAGGATTATGAAAGGAATGCTTCGGTGGTTTGGTCATGTGGAAAGAATGAATGAGGAAAGAGTGACAAAGAAAATGTATGTTGCAGAAGTGAATGGCAGAGTCGGAAAGGGACGTCCTAGGCGAAAATTTATCGACCAAATTGGCGATTTATTGAAAACGGGCCAAATTAGGAGTACCCTTAACCGACGAGCATGTATGCGTAGATATATGTATGTGAAGGAGGCGAGAGAGGTGTGTCAGGATCGTGCCAAATGGAAGTCTGTAGTCTCTGCCTACCCCTCTGGGTGACAGGCGTGAGTGTTTATGTTATGTTATAACTAATGATTGCTAATGATTTTAATTATAGATAAACTAAACTATGACAGCTACTAAATTATGTTTTATCTAAAACACTCTGATCTAGTATTTTGTTTTTGTGTAAACAAAAGTTGGTAATAGGTACTTACACTGACGTTTTAACATTCCTCAACTGGGCGGAACAAAAATTGGGATTGCATGCAAAAAATTTTGCCACCATTAATTTATTTATCCTTGGTAGATTAGTACTTTCTGTTTTTACGAATTCGTCTTCCATCATACCTTTTCAATAAAATTTGGAATAAAACTCAATAATCGTAATTATAAGTTAAAAATTTCGAAATAACACAGCACGTTAGCTAGTTCTCTTAATCACTGACACAGAACACTAATATCCTTAGGCTGGATCAGTGATGTCACGACATTTTCTAATAATGGCTGACAGCATTTTTCAGATTTGAGGTACAGACGAAAAAAAATATTCCTAATATGGAAATTTAAGATTTATAATGCAATTTTATAAACAGAAATCAATATTGATTGTATACTTTTCACAAAATCTGTCATAAATATATATATTTTTATTTTATTTTACTTGGTGTAAAATACCCTATTCAGGACCACGCCTGGGGAGTACGAGTACGGGAAAAGACGCGTTAAAACTAGTGCCAATTCCGGAGCACACGTCTTCAGCACAATGGGAGGGACTCTATCAAGCCCACTCGACTTACTGACGTCCATGGAGAAGAGTGCTTTGTAAACCGAGCGCTGTGTAAATCGCACATCCGGCATGGAGCACTCACAGGTCACTCATGGTCGGCGGCGTGTTCCCCACGTCATCGAGTTGGACGCAAAGAGAGAGCCTAACAGATCAGCTTTCTCCTTTGCAGCATGGACCAGTGAATCGTCCTCTCTGTGCAGAGATGGAAGAGGAGTTCCCTCGGACATCCTTGGCGAGGGACCAGAATTCACGGGTTCCCGAAGGAAGGCGAATTAGCTTCTCGCCAATTCTGTCGATGTGCTCAGACCTTGCCTTGACAATGACTCTTTTGAAAGACATGGAGGCGGAATTATACCTCTTTTTAAGAGGGCTGGTGTTTACATCTCGAGACGTTGATACGTCAGCCCACGCCCGTTAGCACTCCTGCTTATAGCGTGATGCTATTTTACAGGAGCGACCAAATCATGGCTGGGATTTGCCTCTGATGGGCACCAGAGAACGGAATAAAAAGTTCCATACCCTGAAGTACCACATCAATGTAAGTGAATTGTTTAGGAATTATGCTTGAGTTTTGTAAATCAATTAAATAATTAATAGATGTGGTAAAGCAGAGAGCAAACGATTACGTCAAAGAAATAGACACACACATGGATATATATATATATATATATATATATATATATATATATATATATATATATATATATATACACTCGACAAACGTCACCTTTTTTGGGACAGTCAAATATTTTTTTTTTTTTATATATATAAACGTTACCCCTACACTAAGATTTTCTCTTGTATCGTGGGGGCAGTTTACAAACATAAATTGCACCAGCACAAACATCCAGACCCGAAACAACTATTTGTAGGCCATACAAATACTTGTTCCGTGCGGGATTCGAACCCGCGACCCCCAGCGCAGCCACTCATTCCTAAGCCACTGCGCCACGGAGTCGTCTAATAAAAAGTATAACACCTATAAAATGATAAAAGTGGGAAAAAACTTGATATACTTTGTAAACCAAACCTAAACAAGACAAGATGAAACGTGGATACGGCGCTCACGAGATAGTACTTGGGGGTCATCGCAAACAAATGAGGGGGGTAAATCCACTCGCGGCCCTCACCCACTTGCTCCTCCCACCCCACAGGTAGTTCTCTCTCAACCCTTTCTTGGCTAACATATGTACCTTACAAGAACGTGTGCGGTTAACACACTTCAAGTGTTTCGGACGTACCTTGAGATTTATAGGCGGATCGTATTGGTTTTGTTTCGGGAGGGTAAACGAGAAATTTGAATGGAGCTCGCTGAAAGCAATTTATGACCCAAGCTGTTGCGTGTTTTGTACACAAATTAGTATGGGTAGCGCACGGTAATAATGATCAAAAATATCGCACGAAATTTAACTTCTAATATATACAAACGGAGTTTAAAAAAGTAAAACGAAGAAAATAGTTGTCATGTATTAGTAAAGCTTATCAATTTATTTACTAGTAATACATGGCGGACTTAATGCCAGAGGACTCTGCCCAGCCAAAAGTAAAATCATAGTATATAAATATACGCACGCACACACACACACACACACATATATACTTATATATATTTAATTCCTCGATACACTATATTTTTTTATAGAATAAGGGTGACAAACGAGCATATAGTCCACCTGATGGTAAGTGGATGCTGTGGCCCATAGACATCTACACTTATCCTCGATTGAGAATCAAAACACGTATACGTTATCACTCCTGAGAACTAATGGAATGCCACGTTTCCAGCAAAAAAGGGTCTCCAAATCTCTACACTTACACGAAACACAGGAGTATTAGGCTGCTATTTTACGCTGGTATTCTGTGAGAGCGTGGTTCTTCCCCGGTCGAGTCGACCCATTCGTGCTACAACCATAATACTGCAGCGTGACTCTACCACGTAAAATTTTTGCGCTAACTTCTGTTTAATTGTTTTGAAATAATTGTTTTATTCTTTTTAGTATTTTTGAAGTCGATTTTTGTTTTGTTTTATTTTATTCGATGCATTTGAGTACATTAAACTACATCTGTCTAAGGAATATAATATTTGGAAGACGTGAAGTCTGCTGACACACAATGGAGCGAGGAGAACCTTAGAAATAAGTGGAGGCCTCTTCCCAGCGATAAGAATAATATAAGGTCCGTCATTTTGAACCCAAGGGTTAGAAGGGGTCTTGTAGAAATAAGAAGTGACGCCAGAGTTCATTCGTCATCTTCATAAAATAAACAGCTAGACAAGGACCTATCCCGTCTTACCATGTCGTCACTCCAATTAGTGGGGGTCGGTCTACACTTCGCCTACTAGTACGAGGCTACCACTCAAAAACCTTTTTCTTCTGTAGGTTATCGATTCTTCGAGCGATATGGCTGACCCATTTCAACTTTAGCTTACTTATCTGTTAGCGTATGTTAGTCACTCTGGTTTTACTGCGTATAGAGTCAATCATCCTCCAATAACTTTATCTTCACAAATCAGTGAAGAGATAATATTTTCACTGATTTGTGAATAAAAAATAAGAACATTGAGAAAAGAAGAATAGATATGACTTTTATTTTGTTAGTTGCTTTCAAACCGTTTAAAATAATTATAACTCAAAATATTCTGAGACCTTATTTATAACATTAATATTTTAAATGGAACTTACGGAATCATAAAAATAATTAGAAAAATATTGGAGAGCCTTAATTATCACGCAGGAAACCCCGAGTGTAGCTCTCTCCATAGCTCGCGGAGGCGTTTCCTCATACGGCCAGCAGTGAAGGGCTACGTCCAATATGTAAACCAAAATATACGTAGCTACCATGTAGTGGCAGTTTAAGAATATCCACTACCCAATTTTTTTATAGAAATATAGTGAAAAACGAATTAGTAAGCAAATTGCAGATGCGTTTTCACCCTTGAGAACTGAGATGAAATGCCTCCTTTCCAGTAAGAAGGGTCTCCGGTTCTCTACACTCACCATACGAAATATAGCAGCATTCAGTTACTACTTTACGATGATATTCTCTGAGCGCGTGGTTCTTGCCTCGTCAAGCCGACCCATTAGTGCTCCTACTATAATCTAGCTGCAGTACGGCTCTACTACGTGTAAATCAACCCGTGGGTGTTGTAAAAGTCGACAGAGGGAAGCTAAAACAGGAGATGGATAGGATATTTCTGATAACAACACAAAATCATAAAAATCTGCTGTTGCCTAACAATTATAGAAAAATATCCCCTATGAGCCCATCTGTGTGAGAGACCTATTCAGCAAAGGACTTTTACATAGTGTAATGGGTAGATGAAAATGGTGTAAAGTTAATTATCCATTTCTTTTTATAATAAAATGGAATATTTCCTAATACACGTGCAGATGATAGATCATGCGACGGCAAAATCAATCATCGTAATTAGAAAGGCCGACGTGCCCACGAAAGGACGAAATATAACTATTTTTTACTATCCATCCCCGTCCCAAATTCCCAGGACAGAAAAGTAATAGATAGGGCACGTTGAAACAATTCCAACGGTAATTGGGGTAGACGCCTCGGGAGGACCTCTGACAACGAGACATATGACGATATTGTGTAAATTGTATACCCATATTACGTACGTGACGCGTACGAAAAACTCACGTCTTTAGTGTTGATCTTTTTACAAGATTGCACGTGTTACATTCACATGATTGCGATCACATGAGTCGGAAGAACTGTGCCTTAGAACAGGTTTTGATACTAGTTTTCCTGATTAAAACTACTTTTACGGATTTTATCGCGTTTATTTTTACTTTTTATATTTAAATCCCGACGTTTCGGGCGCTTTCCAGCACCCATGGTCACGGGGGCTGAGATGACTGACGTCCCGATGTCATTGTTAAACCCGGAGTACCTTCAGCTTTTTTAATTATTGTTTATGGTCCGATCTATGCAAAATGAACTGACTATGTCTTGAGGTCTTGCAGTGGTATGCTTGGGTTTAGTTTTAATTTTATTGATTATAGGATCCCAAGCAGGTGGTAGTACCCAGCCTCCTTCTCTATTGAAATTAGGATGTTTTTTAATTTCAATAGCCTCACGTATCATCCTTGGTAGGAATCGGTGTTCTTTCGCGAGGATTTGTGGTCTATCAAATCTGATGTAATGGTTGGGGCCGTCTAGGATATGATCACAAACTGCAGACTTCCCGGAACGTTGATGCTTCACATCAGCTATATGTTCTTTTACGCGGGTCTTAATTGATCTTTTGGTTTGTCCTATATAAGAGAGACCACATTCACAATCAAGCTTGTACACTCCTGCATCTTGTAGAGGAATATGACACTTGACGGATGGTAGGAACTGACTAATCTTCTTCGGCGGCTTGTAGAATGTTCTAATAGAAGCTCGCTTCAAGATATAGCCAATCTTGTCTCTGACACCTCTGACATATGGTAGTACAGCAGGCACACGCTCGACTGTGGCCGGCTTCACTCGGTCACTGTGACGTAGGCGCGGGACCCGAAGCTTGTTGTCGTGCAGAACTTGCTTGACGTGCTGAAGCTCGGCGGCCAGGTGTTTGCTGTCACAGATCCCTCGTGCTCTTTGTAACAAAGATTTGCCCACAGTAGCTAACTGTGAAGGATGGTGGTGAGATTCACCGTTTAAATATCGGTTTGTATGGGTCTTTTTCCTATACACAGTGTGACCAATGGTGTTATTAGGATTTCGGATGACTAACACATCTAGGAAAGGTAAGGAATTATTTGCCTCTAACTCCATAGTAAATTGAATTTTAGAGTTTATGGAATTAAGATGTTCTAAAAATGCAGTTACTTTGTCTGATGGTAAAATTGTGAAAGTATCGTCTACGTACCGCTTGTAGATCCTTGGTGTAACAGGTGCAGTAAGCAGGGCTTTCTCCTCAAAGTCTTCCATGAATATATCGGCGACAATGGGAGATACAGGTGAGCCCATCGCCACACCATCTACTTGCTTGTAAAACTCCTCTTTCCACAATAGATAGCCAGATGTAAGGCAATGTCTTAGTAATACTGCATATTATGCTGGCATGTTATTTTCCTCTAGTTTCCTAGTTATAATTGAGATGCAGTCTTCAACAGGTAGGGATGTAAATAGAGACTGAACATCAAAACTGACCATGGTTTCATTGTCAGTAAGATGTAGGTCTTTTATCTCACTGACAAAATGGTATGAATCCTTAGTGTGTGCTCTTGTGTGTCCTCTGAGTGGTGATAATATTTTAGCTAAGTATTGAGCCAATCTGTAAGTTGGCGAATCAATCTGACTCACTATTGGACGTAATTAGTATTGGAGTCAGATTGATTCGCCAACTTACAGATTGGCTCAATACTTAGCTAAAATATTATAACCACTCAGAGGACACACAAGAGCACACACTAAGGATTCATACCATTTTGTCAGTGAGATAAAAGACCTACATCTTACTGACAATGAAACCATGGTCAGTTTTGATGTTCAGTCTCTATTTACATCCCTACCTGTTAAAATATACGCGTAGGCCATATACGAGTAGTTTGACGAACAGTTAACCGATGGGAAAGGAAGCTTTTGCAATGTTCTCGACTGCCAGCCTCGACTCGTAAGCGAAGTGAAAGACTGACGGCTACTTGATGGAGTGACGTCCTGCTAAGACCATGCAAGAAGTCGATAGATGCAGGTGGCCCAGGACCGGGCTTAGTGGCATTCCAATTTTGTGAGTAATGATGATGACGATGACTCTGCTTAAAACAAAGTAAATAAATTTGTCTGAATAAAGAAGTCTTTACTGAATAATATACATACAGACATCACATTGTAGCGGAAACAACACACGTAACTTCTAGTACCCTTAGAGAATATAGATCTATAAGCTATAAGCAAAAATAAATATTGTTCTCTTGTATCATAAATAAGGCTGGAGACAGACAGAGGGACACGCGTCACCTTTTGATACATTTCCGCTGTCGTTATTAATGACAAGTCATCGGTGCCGTCCCGGCGGGTTGCTGCTCATAGGGTTGCTCAAAATAATAGACGTAGTACATTTAAAATGTACATTTTATTTTTGATTTCTTGCGTTTGATAAACATTTACTCACTTATGAAGAATAACGGCCTTATACATAAAAACGACGGCAAATTAAGAAGTAATATGTATAAACTTGCTTTTCTTCTTTACTTTTTACTAAGTAACAATATAAAAAGGCAGACATTAATGCTTGAGTACATTGGAAGACTTTAATGTTCAAAGAATTGAAATGTAATTGTTTTTTAAACAACGGCAATATAATTTTTATTAAATCTTTCTCTAATTTGTGAATAAAAAATAAGAACATAGAAAGAAAAGAAATGATATATCTCTTATTAATTTATTTTTTTAGTTCCTTTCAAACCGTTGAAAATAACTATAACTCAAAATAGTCCTTATCTTACCTTATTCATAACATGAATATTTTAAATAGGACTTACGGAATCATAAAAATAATTACAAAATACTGGAAAACCTTAACAAGGCTTATTGCCCTTTTGCCTTATCCGCGACGCTAGGCTGGCAAGTTAGCATTTTTTATTTTTAGTTTTATGCAGCTGCACATCATGTTTTTCATTTTCCCTTTTAGTATGCAACAGAATTCTAATTGTCATAAATAGAATATGAAATAATTTAATATTTTTCAAGTCAAACTCAAATCATTTTTTTTAATATTCATCTTATAATAAGGAATATAAAGGCGGACTTAATGCCTTACGGTGTTCTCTACCAGTACCAGTACGGTACTATCTACCCTGGATGATTAAAAAATAACTAAAAAAGATACAAGATACAATAAAATATAATGAAATAGAACATAGTTCGTAAAATATACATACAATCTAAATATCTACTACATATATAATATAGATGGAATAATAAATATATTAACGGGTATTTATATATAAAATTTATAAACAAATAAAATAATATAATACAAAATAAAATAAACCAATACGTATTAAAATATATTTACAATATATCTCATATAAAGTGAAAAGGAGAGAACAAAACAATAGTTGGATAATTGCCCTGTGTTGAGGTACTGGAATAATATGGGTATATAATATGGGTTCCAGGCCCAATATGTTTAATAATAATTAATAATTTTTGTGTTGTAATAATTTATGAATTATGTGAGTTTACTAACCCCTAGTTTTTAAGTTTTAAATGTACAAACAAAATGGGTGCATTTACCTGAATAATGAAATAAATAATAATAATAAGTCAGGTGGTATTATTCTTATAATAGAATTCTCGAACTAGTCTCTTAAAAGAATTCGTGTTACCAGATTTCTTGGTATCAACAGGCAAGGCATTCCAGAGCGGTGTGGACTGCACAGTAGAAAAGGAATTAAGGAAATAACTTTTATGTGGTGAATACGAATTTTAAGACTATTTTGGGAACGGGGAATTCTATCGTGAGTAAAATACAGGATACTGAAAGTTATCCTTAAGATAAGAAAAAGAATTTAGGTCATTAAACATTGAATATAATTCTTGTAAAAATGTCGGGAGCTACAACTTTTACGAAAAGAAAGCCATATAAGCTTAAATCGGTACTGGGAAATATTGTCATACTTACGTAAGCCGAAAATGAACCGTGTATCTCAGTCTCACATTCAATCTTTTGAGTGGGAGATTATTTACTATCAATATATTTTCTGTTCAATATATTTCTTTCTCTTGTTATCATCAGCCACCATACGTAAGATTATGGCGTAAAAAATATCACCAGCTGATTATTTCTTAAGTAATAAACGAATTCAAAAACATAACGTTTTTATTTTAAAATTATTACTACTAAGTGGCTGGTACATAAAACGATGTAATTGAAAAAAAATTAAAAAACCTACTAGGTGAAAAGCGAATTTTTTGAAAAAAAAATATTTTTTGTTTGACCTATAAAATTAAAGTGTCGTTTGTTTACTGCTGTCGTTTGAAAATGAGGTTCCTCTAGGAAAAGAAACTGTGGAAGAAACTACGCAGGAACTTTAGTTAAAATATGACTTTTTTATCTTGTGGCAGCCCTGAAGATCTCGCACGCCGCGACCTGCCCGGCATAATAATAGATCGGGCCGCGGGGTGGCACATCGCCACCCTGTAATATCATGTGAGACGCGTTGGTAAATTTATCAATAGCATTATTTCGCGAAAACTGAGCACTTGCCTCTCCTTATATTTTATTCAGGGTACGATGTTTTGACATCGATCACTGCTGGTTGATGTTGACGCTTGGTTTGAGTGTTTTGGATATGGATACCAACGGCAAGAAGGCTTCAAACGTCTTATGTCTGATTCCTATAATCAAGAAACATTTCGCATTCTTCTTACGAACCGTTTTACGTTGTTACTTAAAGTGCATTTAAAAACAATTTGGATTTGGTTCAGACACTTACTAAACAACTCAAAACAGTTAGCAAGTTGTTTAAACACTAGCAAGACGGTCAAGAGTCATTTGGCCCATCACCGTTACCTAGTCTCTAATTATGCATATATTATGGTAGTGTAATTGTAGAAATAGTAGACAATGTTCATTGTTACAAAGGCAAATATGTGTTTAATAAAAGTTATTTACAGTTACCTGTTCATACATGCTCGTCTGTTAAGGGTACTCTTAATTTGGCCCATTTACAATATATCGCCAATTTGGTCGATAAACTTTCGTCTAGAACGTTCCTTTCCGACCTTCCGTTCACTTCTATGCGGATTTGAAGGAGTGATGTGGAGGAGGCGAGAGAGGTGTGTCAGGATCGTGCCAAATGTAAGTCTGTAGTCTCTGCATACCCCTGAAGGTGACAGGCGTTAGTGTTTATGTATTATGATTATTTACAGTTCGACATATGAATATTTTTGATAGATTGCATCTGCTGCATAGTGGCGTTTTGCCAAAATCATACACTTTATTCGTTTTATTTTTACAAACATTTTTGTAGCAATTACGTCTCTTTCTCAACTCGATAGAAAGTTGCCGTAAGGTTTCACGAGTGGGTTCTTCTAAAATGTTACTCAATTCAACCGCCGATTGCGAAATAAAATGAATAAATTCTCTTCTACGTATTTTCTTGTTGTTTATTTCGTGGTAAAACACCCAGGCATTTACTGCAGATAAATTTAAAATATTATAAAATACTTCTTCCGTTCATCTTCTAGAAGGTGCTTTTGTGCTGTATCTTCTCGGCATTTATTCAACCACGACAACACCAAATATTTAGTTGAATTATAAAACATAACAATTTAGGGTTTTTTTTTCTTAACATGTCCACTGTGTTTTTCAACACTATCATGTAATGTACTCAATAACAAAACATTTTAATAAATTCTCTTCTGCGTATTTTCTTGTTGTTTATTTTTTGGTACAACACCCAGGAATTTATTGTAAATAAATCTAAAATATTATAAAAAAAACTTGTACCAGCCAACTTCTAGTAGGTGCTTTTGTGCTGTATCTTCTCGTTATTTGATCGACGGCCACATTCAACAAGTACTTCGATTTGACGTCAACACACAGCCAAAATTTTATTCCAAATATATGAGGTAATAAACCTCATATATTTGGAATAAAAGTGCATCGAACTCTTGTAGCAAACAACTGTTCATCTGTTAAATTTTCTCCCGGTTTGTAGCACGAAATGCAGTTTTCAATAAAGCAAATTCCATACTTGAGAAAACTCGTCTCATGTACTCGTCGTCGCCGAGCCGGTCTTCCCCTTGTTTGTTGTTGAACGGCAGTCAACGGCATGTTGCTGTCTGAATCATCACTAGAATTTGACTCAGGAACTGCAGAAATATATAAATGGCTATCTTCAATTTCTAGTGAGAATAAGACACCTTCACCTACACTATCCGATTGATTGCAATAATGTCAATATTTTTGCTTCACTGATGCACTGAGACATTTTTCGTGAAATATCAACCAAAATAATGAAATTGACCCAATGAGAACACACAGAGTAATAAACGTATTAACGAAAATACTTAGGTATGTGAAACAAGATCATGCCATAAAAATAAAATAAATATAATTATCCTACCCGTGACAACAATGCATGCTTTGAAATATTAACAATTGAATAGATCAAATGACCATGGCCGTCATTGTATGTGAATGCTATTTTTATTCATATTTCTATAAAATAATTACAATGTAAATACTTCTGTAAATAAAACAATCGTAATTCATTTAGAGTCACGAAGTACAAAACTTTGTAAACAAATAGTGACAAAATACTCGGGCGCTGCAAGTTCAAATTCGGGTCAAAAGACCCTTGCCGCCTTGCTAGTGTTAACCGTATTCTGATTTATAAATGTTTTTTTTTTTCATGAAAAAACACTTTGTAAACACAAAATTTTAAGTTGCGAAATTTAAATTTAAACCACTAATTTGGTTTTGAATGTTTTAATAATTTTTTGTATTGTAGACGGCTCGTAAGAGTACGAAACGATTTTTAAATATAATGAAAATCAATAATCATAAATCAGGCAATATATATCCTCCTAAAAATTTTCGAACAGCTGAATGTCTACAGGACTGTTGTTCGAAAAATTTTAATATACTTTTCGTTCGGTATACTTACAAACCTGAAATCAAAAGTGTAGAACCGGTGAGAGTTGCCAAGGTTGACCTACGAAAACCATCTTCTTTTTCTTTGTATTCTTTTTTTCTTTGTTTATTTTTTATTTTATAGGATAAGGTGACAAACAAGCACACAGTCCACCTGATGGTATGTGGATGCTGTAGCCCATAGACATCTACATATTTATCCTCGATTACGAATCAAAATGCAGATGCGTTGTCACCCGTGAGGACTAGGATGGAATGCCTCGTTTCCAGTAAAAAGAGTCTCCGGTTCTCTACACTCACCATACGAAACACAGCAGCATTAAGCTACTATTTTACGCTGGTATTCTGTGAGAGCGTGGTCCTTCCCCGGTCGAAACATTTTACGCCGTTCAACGGCAAATTTAACGCCGTTCAACGGCAAATTTAATGCCGTTCAGCGGGAAACGACGTTGACCGTTCAAGTGTAGCCACTCATTTTATCGCGTTAAATTTAAGGCAATAATTGTTGCGTTTATGGGCATTGACGTTGCTCGTTAGTGTACCCGCAGCATAATATATTGCTGCCATACCGTTCATCAGATTGCGGTTAAACTTTGTCAACATACTGCGAGTGCTTCCGCGAAGGTTATAGGCATAGTTGGACCCGGTAGGTGGGCCTGCTGTAGAATTCAGAAATCACCCGTGCCAAGCCGGGGCAGATCACTAGTAGAGTATAAAATAAATTGCGCTTATAGTATACAACATACTGAATGTTATCTAAGTGATGACATCCGCAAGACATATCACAAAGCAGTATTGCGGATGCTGACGCGTTCGCTACGACCGCCCTATTTACGCGGCGGATTTTTGCTATCACTCCCTCTAGTCACTTCAAAGAAATGAAAAGTGACCCTGCGCGTCTAGACATGAAGCTTAGATTCACTAGCCTGAATACTGCAGGGAATAACTACTTATATGGTGTACGGTTTGACGTGCAGTGCAGCATGAAAGGATTGTCTCGACCGAGGAAGGAGCACTCTCGCATAGAATACCAGACAAAACAGCGGCATAATTACTGGTAATGACGAATTCTATCATAGTCCTCTAACAACACATCTGTATTCAGATTCTTAATCAAGAAAATATTAAGTGAGCATCCACTTGGACCAAGTCACCAAGTGGATGCTGTGGGTATAAATATAGCAACATGGGTTTGCTTGTTACCTATACATACATATTATAATAATACAATGGTGTCCTTACTGTTGTGTTTTATATACTTAGAACCATGTACTAGGTAACTTTTAAAAAGGAGCATGCGGTGTACTTACATGTTTAATTCATTGTAAAATAAGTGTGTACCCAAGTTGATGTTAGCATGATCCTGAGCTGATCATGATGATGAGCATCCCAGAAAGTATACAAAATATACAAAATTTGTCATACACAAAGTTCAAAAATGTTATGAAACTAAGTTTGTATAAAAAGGGTTATTATAATATTAAGGAATTTATGGATGATAATAACCCCTGGGAAGGGGGTGATCGCTACCAAGCTATTTCTAATTTGTCTTGTGTTGTTAATTGTAAACATGATTGTAAGCTATTATTGGAAAAAAATAGTCCCGATGGGTTTCTTGCTGGTTCTTCCCAGGACAGAGGTTTTTTTTTTTGCGAACCAATGGTAAATTAAAAAAGTGACTTTCAATAAGTATTGTTATAATCTACATTGAATAAAAAAGTTTCTGTTTCTGTTTCTGTTTCATGTTATTTCTACATTGTTGCAACATGCCTTGGTGTACCTGAATAAATAAATAAGTTAATTAATTTTCATGGCAGAGGTCATGCTACAGCTATATTGTGCTCGTAGCACTAGTGAGGCGGCTCGACCACGGAAGGACCTTGCTCTCACAAAACACTAACATGAAAAAGTAGCTTAATGCCTCTGCGTTTCATATGGTGAGTGAAGAGAACCGTATACCCTTTTTACTGAAAATGAGGTAAAGATATTAATAGTTATTTTGCAATCATCCGTTAAATTAAATAAAATGATGTGTCTTCCCTAGTTTGAAGAGCACCTTCCGCCCTCCCTCAATTGCGTGCACTTATCCCGTCACCACCAATCCCAGCAACACTACTCCCAACGCCACTACTCCCAACACCACTATTCTAGGAAAGACACACCATCGACGACAATACGACATGTGTTTTGCCTCTACACGAGGCATCTTCAGGTGATGTTGACTCTACGGCGGATATATTATATAGTCCTCAGGGGTGACAACGCATCTGAATTTTGGTTCTTAACCGAGGATATGATAGCATAGAATAGATGTATGTGGACCACAGCATCATTTACCATCAGGTGGACTGTGTGTTCGGTGGTCACCCTTGTTCTATAAAAAAGGTAGGTAATAAATAGCTCGGTACCTGTGTGTTGGTCCATGTGCAATTTATGAATGTAAAATGCTTCTATGATATGATTATAGAATCGATGTCATATTTAAAACAGGTATTAAAATCCATTAGCATAATCTGCAGCAGCACGTGCCATCGGGTGACTGCAAGTTGATTTTTCCCTTCAGTTTCAAAAAGAAATATTTTTCGATATGCTTGAAGCTTAGAGTATATATTTTATGCTTAAAGCTTTTCTGCATAATGAAATTTGCAATAAGGATGTACTAAATAAAACCGAAGTAGTCTAACAGATTGGATTGATAATCATACGCTAGTAACATATATGTCAATGTCAATAAATCAAATTTTATCGAATGCCAACCTTATACTAACAAACTGAGTATAAAGCGAACATACACTAGATGAAGTGACGATCAAATGAAGTACGAAAATAATCGATGGATGCAGTCGAATAAAAGTCGTACCTTATGGCATGCTTTGAGAAGACTTATTCGTTCAAGGCTCATTAATATCCTTTTAAATGATGATTTTTTTACAGGAGAGTGGGTAAACGAGCATACGGCTCACCTGATGGTTAGTGATTACCGCCGCCCATGAGCAACTGCAACACCAGGGGAATTGCAGATGCGTTGCCGGCCTTTTAAAATTAGTAGGCTCTTTTCTTGAAGGTCCCTAAGTCATATCGGTCCGGTAAAAATCTCTGGTGATTGTCGATTCCACAAGGAGTACTCCCCGTGGTAGATGCGATGATGATGACGATCAAACAGAAGCCAAAAAAAGATCAATTTAAGCTTGGTTAGAACTAATTTTTGTACGAACTTTATTGCGTTTTATTTACTTGTTTAACTTTTGGAAATTTCCTACTTGAAATTTCCGGAATATAAAAAATAATAATAAAAGTAAATATGTAAGTAAAACGCAAAATCTCTAAAACTTCACCATATTCAATGTGTAGCATTTGCTTAAATGTTATATGAAATCCATTTAGGCAATTCCATCCCCTACTCACAAACATTTAAAAACTTTTTCCGCGATAATCCTAAAATATAAATGCATTCGAATAAAATGGAACAGAATAAAATATTTCTTATTCATAATGAATAGATTAATACTTATTGAAATGTATTGAATGTCAATTTTTATTTATCACTGGTTCTGACAATACCTCTGTCCCGTGAAGAACCAGCATGAAACTCAGCGGTATTATTTTTTTAGACATAAAACTTTCTAATCATTTTGTACAATAATTTATATTTATTGTACAGCGTAATAATAGCGACCATCTCATACTCAGGGGTTATTGTCATTCATCATCATCATTACAATCTAACTTAACCACTGCTGAACTCTCCTTATAATGGGGATATTTACCTTACTTGCCACGCTGGGCAGACGGGCTGGCAAAAGAAAAAGTAAGAAATATTTTTATTTTCTGGTTACATATTAATATTAGGAAGACGCTACTACCATCTCCTGGCGCTCCCTTGACAACAAGGAGTAAGTAGTCTCCATCTTAAATTTTCATTAGTAAAGTTACAGCCACATACCAGCGTAAAATAGCAGCTTGATGCTGCTATGTTTTGTATGGTGAGTGTAGAGAACCGAAGATCTTAAAGTTACATCCTATATACGTCCCACTGCTGGGCACAGGCCTCCCCTCATTTCTGAGTGGGTTTTAGGGCAAGGAAGTGTCCGCCGCGCTGCTCCAATGCGTGTTGGCAAACTTCACATGTCTTCGAAATATTTTTTTTTATTTCTCAGACATGCAGATTTCCTCACGATGTTTACCGAGCACGTGGTAAATCAACACTTAAAATTTCAATTAACAATTTCATTGGTGCCGGCGGGGATCGAACCCGTGTTACTCGCGTTCTATTATATTTACAGCGAGCGTTAACCATCTGAGCTACCACGGCTTTATGATTTTTTTTTTCATTTGATCAATTTTCATTAATCTATTCTTAATTATTATAATAACCCATTTACACAGTTTTTCAAATGAAATTTTAAACTTGACTGACAAACATTGAACATTTTTTGTGATTTTATTGTAAAAGCGTACAGTCTATTGCCCCATATGTGAATTACTAATTCTGCTTGTGTTTGTTTCTAGTATTTACCGTATGAATATAAAATTATTTTTGTTTTTATTAAAGTTATTTATGTTTTATGCACGTACATTAAATTTTATACATCATTATACATTTTAAATCAAATATTAGCTATCCCCATATACTTAAAACTACCTTGGACGCTGGCCAATCAGAATTCTATTAAAGTTGTTACTATCAAATACCAAAATAAAAGGAAATTCGATTAGAAAATAGAAGTTTATGGGTCTGAATCAATATTCGAAACACTTTTTCCAGTTCATCACAGACACTTCTTCTAAGACCTGCTCGTCCTTTCAGCTGATTTTTATTCAGAATAAATTGTAGTTTAATGGTGGCAAATCAGAGCCATAAAGAGGGTAAAATTGAAATCGTGAAAAACCATTGCTCAAAAATTTTCCCAACGAAGATTCATTTTTCGACGACTTCATAAAAAGAGAAGATTATCATTCCTATTGTAATATTTTTTACTGATATCTTCGTTAATTTTAGTATTGTCTTGTCTTTCCATCCGATTACAATGTGGGTGTCTTCAAGGTAAGAGGGAATTTCGGCTTTTGTTAAGTCAGTAAGCATTACCATGATTGACGGCTCTGTGGCGCAGTGGCTTAGCAATGAGTTACAGCGCTAAGGGCCGCGGGTTCTAATCCCGCACGGAACAAATATTTTTATGGATCTTGAGAAATTTATGTTTGTAAACTGCCCCACGATACAGGAGAAAATCCTAGTGTGGAGGTAACGTTTTAAAAAAGATATAAAAAAACCATCTTTGGCTGCGTCACCACTTACCATCAGGTGGGATAGTGTTAAGCACTGGCTTAGAATACTTAAAGAACATACTATAAACGAGTTTGTAAACAGGACAAGCGTGCGGCAATCGTTAAAAGAAATTATACCCTCCATTTTCTTCAAATAAGCTTGAACACATATTTATACGTGGCAGAGCCAAGCTGCAGCTTTATAAAGTTGTAACAAGAATGGATCGGCTCAACCGGGGAAGGGCCATTCACAGAATATCGATGTAAAATAGCAGTTGCTGTGTTTCGTATGGTGAGTATAGAAAACCGGATACCCTTTTTACTAGAAATGAGGCATTCCATTCTTCATTCTCACGGGTGACAGTGCATCTGCATTTTGATTCGTAATCAAGGATAGATTTAGATGTCCCAGCAACCACTTAACATCAGATGGACTGTGTGCTCGTTTGTCACCCTTATCCTAAAAAAAAGTTATAAGCTTATATATACACACACATCTGTACATATGTATCCGAGCGTGATGGTCACGCGAGTTCAGTGCTGTTTCCCCATCCCCAGTGCCCAACGCGCCTAAAGAAGCTTTTACTTCAAAAGTTTTCACTCCACGATTTCTAGACAAAATTTAATTCCAGGTGCGTCACATATTCTAAGTAAGGACTTCGCATCTCGTTCAATACCGACAACACACCAACCTTTAAAACAAACACAGATTTAAATTATACAGAGAGCTTCACGAATCTCGGAAAGCGAAATTTATCGTTGCCTATATCTTGTATTATTTATAAGAAAGCACGGGCCGTGCCTTGGGAGATGAAATTACGTGATACCATTTTGAGCTGAGTGATATACAACTCGCTACAGTGGGAACAATCCAACAATCCGTTTCCACCTATGCGAGGGTGGCGTTATATTTTCATTCGAGTATACTTAGTCAATTGCTCGCGAGGAATATCAATGATAAATTAGTTGCCATGGAGAAATATAGTTACTGCTGCTGAATAACATCCGCATAAGCTGTTGTTTATTGCGTAATAATATATTTACGTTTTATGGTAGCCCTTTTACATACTTTCATAAAATTTAGAATGGAATTTAGCTGAGTTATTTATTATATTGCTTTACTCTATTTTATATTCGTTAAAAAATATACAAAAATATTAATTTCACTCAAAAAACAGGATAGATAATCTTACTCAAAAACAATATAAGTAATATATTATATATAAATCTTTGATAATACACATGGGACACATTGCGCTAAATGTTTAAATTTCGAATGTTATTTTTTTTACATAAAGCGTACACAAGCTCATGCAGGCTGTCAGTTTTACAACAATCACGGTTGTGATTGACGAATAACCTACCGTGTAATGTAGTGACTGACGCCCGCATGAGCGCGTAATGTACGCCTATCAGTGACCATCCATTATCATGATTGATGGAATGGATTGACGCGTGCATGAGCTTGTAATCTATGTACGCCTAAGAAATTCACTACCTAAGGCCGGCCAAATAAATACGGAACTCCGTTTCGGAATTCCGGTTCGAAATTCCAAACGCAGCAAGTCCACATAAAATCAATGACCCGTCCGTCACACGTCTACGGTAGTTTTCTGTACGGAATTTTTCGGACAGAACGGGATTTCGTATGTGTATGGTCAACCCGTTTCGAATTCCGTATGTCAGAATTCCGGGAAGTCGCGTATTAATTGTTTTTATTCTAAGCTGAAGTTCGTTAGCCGTCATTTTATATAATACTAAAGTTCACCCTCTCCGCAACATTGCATTTTTTGTCTTCATAGTGTTTTTGTAGGGAAGCACCTCATTTGAACATTGTAAGTCGTTGGTACTCAGAATTTGATCGTGGACTTGTTTCTCTCCATTACGAAATTCGTGAAGAGGACGATTATAGTTCTTTAAATATAGCTCGATTAGAATAACAGCTGTTATCAAAAGAGACGGCATAATTTTGTAGTAGCGTCCAACGTAACGAGTGATTTGATACGTACGTGATGAAAACGAAAAATCATTAATTTCTGGCGAGTGAACAATATTTTTGATGACAGTTCTTTACTTAAAAACGTGCATAACATATAAATTCGGCTTTTTTACCTTACAAGGTTACTCCAAGTTGCAAAAATGTTAGAGATGGAACAAATCGACAAATGTGAATTTATTAAATTAAAATAAATTTATTTTAATTATTGTTTCAAAAAAAATGTTTCCTTCATCATGCGTTCCAAAATCATTCGTTCGTTTTTTTAATATTGGTAATACTGAGCACATTGAGCCGCCATTTTGTATGTTTGAGCGTCAGTCAGTACGAGTGCCGACGCCAGACGCCTTTTACACGCTTCGTGTTGCCCAGTTTTCGTTTATTTCAAGAAAAATTTGGAGATACATCAACGGAGGAGAACAGGTTATCTACTCCAAATAAAAAGAGAAGGAAACGTTGCCCTGTAACTGACATCAACGCGTACTTCACGCGTAATGAGCTTCCAACATTAACAAAATTAGCAGTTTCTTTGAAAAATGCAAATTTGTATGTGGGGAGCCTACCATCTTTATCAACAATATTTAAAAAAATGGATTCTATTATAGAAAGAGTAACAAAAGAAAAATTATTGTGGAACGTAACGACATTGCTCTTGCACCCGTTGATTTTTTTACGAAAAGTAATAAATATTGATAGTTGAGGTAAAGTGGTGTTCTGATGGCTAATGCAAACCACACGGTTTCAAAAACTTGGACTGATGATAAACCCGAATCGTCTACCAAGGTACATGAGGGTAAAGGTCAAAGATTAATAATTTGCCATGCTGGTACCTTGTCTGTAACCTCATCTGTAAACTGAAGAAATGAATTTTGAAACATTCCGAGAATGGTTTATAAAAGTTCTAAATAATTTTGATGAATGTGTGATACTACTGGACAATGCACCCTCTCATACAGTTCAAAAAAATAAGCCTCCGACAGCGAATAACCAGAAGAATGAAATAATTTCGTGATTGCAAACCAATGGAGTACAAGCCGACGGCGTGCACTTTGTTGAAAAAAGAACTTTTGCGTTTAATGAGAATACACAAGCTCCAAACTCCAATATATGTTTTGGATGAGAAGGCAAAAGAAAAGGGATATACCGTTATCCGCCTGCCACCATATCATTGCCAGTATAACGCAATATAATTGATTTGGGCGCAAGTTAAAGGTATTTAATATTTAAATGAAGTTGATTAATTAGTGCATCACTAATTTTAAAAAACGGCTCATTGTTTTCGTTTTAGGTTATGCTGCAAGACAAAAAACCACCCCTCCGTTCACGGCAAATATAATGTGAAATTTGCTAAACAATACATGTGACACCAAATGTTTAGGAGAAAGTGGTCGATAAAATGCGAAGAATTATCATAGAAGATTGGCAACGTGATGTCCGCTTTGATTTTTTGTGTGATCAGTAATTAATGATTAATCTCTAAGAATTGGAACATTCTTCGAGATTAATCATTAATTGACTCTGATTCTGATGACGATGATTGTGACTTAGGATGTAGGGTACACCCTTGTGTTAATAAATGCACTATTGCAATTTTTTTATTAGCCCAAAAGAGTCCCAATGTTAAAATACTTGGTTAAAATATCACCAACGCTGTTTCTTCTGCATATTAATGATATCTTGCAAACCTGCAACATTAATTGCTATGCAGATGACAGTACTAGTGATGCTCTGTACACCGGACGTGCCAAAATTTCGAGTGAAAACGTCTCCGAGTACCGGGACAAACTTGTGTGAAGTTGAGTCTTTGCTGAACAGTCTTATTGGGGGCAACTAAATCTAGTCTGCTAAAAATGACCCCTTTGTCGTATCTCCTCAGTTTCGAGGCACTCCCCTTGTTACTTCAGCCAGAATTCAATTTCAATTCAGAATCCTCGACGTCGACATATCGAGTGACGTGAAGTTTCGTAGTCACTTGGAAGAGAAGGCTAAATTGGCCTCTAAAAAGCCTGGCGTGCTCAATAGAGCGGGACAGTATTTCATGCCGGCACACCGCCTGCAACTTTACAAGTCGCAGGTTCAGCCGCACATGGAATACTGTTCCCATCTCTGGGCTGGGGCTCCCCAGTACCAACTCCTTCCACTTGAACGCATCCAGCGCAGAGCGGCTCGTATCGTCGACAATCGAGTCCTTTCCGATCGGCTTGATTCACTGGCGCTGCGAAGAGATGTTTCATCTCTTTGCGTATTTTATCACTTCTGTCACGGGAGTGCTCTGAGGAATTTTTTGGAATAATCCCAGCCGCCAAATTTCACGAACGCACTACGCGGCAAACCTCCCGATACCATCCACACCATCTGGATGCTTGGCGGTCCACCAATGTACGTTTCACTAGGAGTTTCCTTCCGCGTCCAACCTCTTTGTGGAATAATTTACCGCCGCTGATTTTTCCGGACCGATACGACCTGGGGACCTTCAAGAAAGAGCTTAGTTCTTTCTAAAGGGCCGGCAACGCACCTGCAATTCCCCTGGTGTTGCGGTTGTTCATGGGCTACGGTAGTCACTTAACATCAGGTTAACCATATGCTCGTTTGCCCTCTTCTATAAAAAAAATACTGGGTGCATATTTTATAATATTTATGAATACTTTATCGATGCATCTATTTAATGTTCCCAGCACTAGTCACATCAGAATGACAGCTGTCATACTAATCAAGCTATATTTAAAGAACTATAGACTACTAGATAGTGTACTGATATGACCCAAATAAAAAAAAATCACACATCAATATTGAAAAGTTGGAAAAGTTTTTTGTGGCTAGATTCCACACTTACTTCTATTAAGTATGATCATGGGCGTTCAAATACTGTGTATGACCTTATGAAAGGAGATGAAATATGGATATATTGTTATATTCCGGAAAACAAGCAACAGTCTTGCGTATGTATGTTTGCAGGCGACAGAAAACCAATAAAACTCAAAACGACACCAAACTGAGAAGCGTGAGCAAAAACCACATTGCGTTTTTTTCTCCCGGATGGGACTGGACTGCTCAATCCTAGTTGATGATAATGCTTACCCACTTTGTTTACCCAATACCTTGAGTTAAAGAAAAACAACCAAAAAGTCGCATCCTATTGCACCATGACAATCCTTTGGCGCACACTGCGAACAAGATATAAAGGTGGAGCTCGTGACCCATACCGCACATAGTCCAAACACATTTTCGATTCCTTTAAGTTCATTTTAGTATAGGTAGTCTTGTTTTTCCCAAAATAGTAAAATTATCTAAGGCGTAAATAATACGTTACTTTTTTATATATGGAATTAATAAAATTATCACGAACGTATAAAAATTATCTCATAATGTTATTTATAATAAGCATAATATCATCTTAAAATATAATTTAAGTTAATAAAATCCAGACTTCGCATAGTTTTAGAAATTTATAAACAAATGTCACATATTCATTTAAACTATACAGAAAATATAATGTAACTTAAAACTATCAATGATTTTAAGATTGTTCTTAGTATATGAAAATCTTCGTAAGACCGCAGAACGAAACGTAAATTACCGCGAAGCGAGATTACTCTGTCATCTGTCAGTCTCGTTTTACGGTTGCTGTCACACATTAAAAATAAACAGAACTTTTGAAAACAACTTTTGCTTAACAAATTTTGCAATGGATTCACGATTGTACGATACTGTGTTAGCTAATCATAAAATTTTTGAAGATCTCAAAGAGAGTTTGCAAGAAAGTTCAAGTGCAAAATTGCATAATTTGATAGAGCTAAAGGACGATGTACTTTACGCATGGAACTCTATAGAAAACTGTTTATTTAGTGTGAATGTGAAACACTTAGAAGAACACCCTGGTGAAACTCCGTACCAGGTATCTGATTTATTTTATAAATTTTCTCTAATAAGATCCTATCTTCTAAAACACCGACAAGATTTTACTTTGACAAGTTAGAGGTTATGTTTTGTTTTTAAAATTTTAGGTATGTATCGTAATTTCGTACGAATTGCGTTTCAAAATAGAAAAAGAAATTGGCACTATTTTTAAATTCATTGACCAATATGTTGATCTATCCTATATATTAATATAATAGTATTTCAATATTTGACTGCAGTTTAGTTCTAAACTAGATAGTACTAGAAACCTGAGTAAAGTCAGAGTGCCATATCAAAAATAGTTTTTATTTTAATTTTCAGAGAATTATAGGTTGTGAGGATTGCCAATTTTTTTACTTAGCTCCTATTTTTCGTTAATTTGAATTATAAAAATACCTCAAGACTAAGACAGAGAAAAATCATTTGTGCTACATGATATCATATTCTTACTAGTATGTAGACTAATATATACAGGCATAATAGACTACTAGTAATTTAATTGGCAATTTTTTGCCTTGTTAATGACAAACAATAAAAATTTATGATAAATATTCAAGACAATGTTAATCAATCCATCTAAAAAATTCATCCTGAACTCTAGCCCGCATGTTATAAACAAGTTTTAAATTTCTGTTTTTACTAAGCATGTAACAATTGCATTCCTTGTGTCAAAGTTAAAACATTTATTATCATTATAACAGTTATTATCATTTCAAACATACTGGTGGTACTTAAATCATTGCTGCATTGGAATTGGATTTCCCATTTTTTGATACATTGGTTTTATATTTTCGTCAATTACTACTAATGGTTACTTGCTTGATTTCTTAAATTTACGTGAACACTACACATTGTAATAAAACTATATTTATGAATTTCATCACATTTAATTAGCTATATTGACCTATTTTTAATTCTCGATGTTTAATTTTGTTAATTATAGCTATAATAACATATAGCAAACGTGAAGCACCGATGCTCTGGGAGTCTACAGTCTGTAAACATGTTCAAGATCTTCCCCACCATTACATCAGATTTGACAAACCACAAATCCTCGCAAATGAACACCGATTCCTTCCAAGGATGATACGCGAGGCTATTGAAATTAAAAAACATCCTAATTTCAATAGAGAAGATGGATGAGTGCTGCTATCTGCTTGGGGTCCTATAATTAACAAAATTAAACCCAAATCCATCATACCACTTCAAGACTTCTACTGTAAGCTCATTCTGCGTAGATTGGACCAAAAATTAATATTCAAAAACTGAAGATAGCCGGGCTAACTGACATTAGGACATTAAACATCTCATTCCCTCACGTGACCAAGGGTGCTGTAAAGCACCCGAAACTTCAAGAATTATAAATAAGTTAAAATAGTTATTTAAATGCGATAAAATCCTTAAATATAGTTTTATTACAATGGTTACTTGCGTTAAGTTAGAGTTATTTAGGTATTATACTAGATTGTGTTTTACAGTCATCTTATTTCCTAGATTATTGTTAAATTTGGTATGTGTATCCTATTTCTGGTGAACTTTTTCAGTATCTCATGCCTAATGTTGTTAAAAGCTGCAAGAAGTTAAAACCATAGTACTTTATTATTTAACAAAAATTAAATTGATTTACTTGACCAAAGGTGATCTGATTATCTAAAGGGTCATCAGATTGTTACTGGCTATATGTATGTTTTTTACTTATAATAAGCCATTTCATCACATTCCCACCTGGTGATAAGTGCTGATGATGCCCTAGATGGTAAAACTAAAAAAACTATTCACCCTTACCTTGAAGACACTTATTTTGTAGTCATACAAAAAGGCTGTTGCTGGAAAATATTTCCACTGCTTCACTATACATATTACAAATATACAGTGTGTCCGGTCACGGACTAGCGATATTCTAGGTACTTATAGTACAGCTATTTTAATACAAAAATACACTACACACTGAGGTCTAATCCCCTCCCCCTCTATGTGGCGGCCATTTTGTTTTTTCCTAGAAATATTCTCTATGTGCTTACAAAATAATTATATCTCTCAAAGTTTTAGTCTTACTGAGATAAAAGTTGGCTCATTCAGAGGGCAACAATATTATCTATGGTTTACGTTACCGAAAAAGTTGTTCACATACTCGTCTCTTTAAAGAAAAAAAAATTAACGTTGACTCGCAGAAATCCAACAAACGTTTTGCAAGGCAGTGGCGGATTATCAAATTTGTCGGACTATAGAATACTGCTACAGCCCTCTGGTAATCCGGACCTTTTTGAAAAAGAGTACCTTGTAATCCGACAGATTACATATCAAATATAAAATAATAAAAAATAAAGATGTCATGTGATGCACACTGAATATGTAAACAGTAAATAATGAATGCCCGCTAGGCCCCTACCATTGTCACATTTGAACTGAGATAGTATGTGTCAAGTTAAATTTGTGTTGGCGCAAACTATTTGCAACTTGTTTGTCCACATATTCGCGAAGGACACCTCCCCCATGGCACGACTCAAATCTACCTACAAGTAAAAGACAGTCGGATTACAAGGGGGGACGGATTAGCCAGGGGCTGGATTACCGGGGGTCCACTGTACTGGTAACTTACCAAACATGGCAGAAAGCATATTCATTCAATTTATAAATAAGTTGCCTGGAAAGCTTACAAGACCATATGCAGTGTAGAGCCTATATCAACAGGACATCATACTTATTCTTTATTAGATATTGTAACTCAAAGAGAGGTTACGAATTTATTAAGTTGTACATATCTACCCTCTCACCTATTCCTGCCACCAGTGGTTGCACGGCAGTGTTCCGGCTTAAAGGGTATAATTACAGACTTACCAGTATAATTACAGACTTAATCTTACCTTAATTTCAGAGGTTACAATGCATCTATAGCTTTTTTTTAGAAGTTGGTTACAGTTGTCCATGGGCTGTAGTTTACTGTGTAGTGGAGTGGGGTGAAAATATGGTGGGGTGGGGTGGGGTAAGAATATCCACTACCCCATGTCATCCCATGGATGTCGTAAGATCCGACAGAGGGAAAGAAACATGGCAGCAACATCTTGCTAATAGTGACAAAAATTAAAAAACTGTGGTAGCCAACATGCTTGCCAAGCGTGGCAACTATGGCGATTATCTATAAACATATTCCTCCCTCCCGATTGTCTCATAGGGGCAATCAGGAGGGAGGGATATGTTTAGCAGTGGACTTTAATAGGAAGTTCAGTAACAGTATGGGCTGTAGTTACCATCAACTGGACTGTAAACAAACTGTTTGTCACTTCAATTTTATAAATAAAAAAATCTGATTTGTTTGAGATAAAAAGAAAAAATTCAAGATGCCTATATTAAGAACAAAAGTTCAATTTGTCTATATTAACATGCATTACAGGGGAAACTTTGTTTTTTGTTTGCAATTTTTTTAAAGTAACTACACACTTTGTGAGGTTCCTATGAGTTCATTATACTTATAATTTATAAAAATTAGTAATGAATCAACAAGTATGTGTTGATTGTTGATATTTCCCAACAAGCATGTGTTAATTATTCTTTCTTTATCACAATTTTATTAGCTTCGCGTGTATCTATCTATATGTCTATCTATCTGTGTAACAGTATATTTTAAGGTAATTTTCACCAACTTGTAGATGGCCGATTGACTAGAAAATTTGCATATGTGTGTGTACCGAAGACAATACAATAATTTCATAACTTTATCCTAGTATCCGTATCAGGATCGCTTGGATAATTCTTTCTAGAATCATCACAGCTCGTAATTAATGCATGTTTATTAGGTTTTCTTAAATTTTAACATTACTCTGATGATATTGGCATTGGCAGGTATATATAAACAGTATGGTATAACAATATTAGACTAGCATATTAACTTATATATGATATTAGTATGTACCGATACAGTGAAAAGGCACATAGAAAGTCGGTAGATATACAGAAGACTTAGGGTGCTTTGGCAATCTATTGGAGGGCGTATTGCCAGCAGTGTATTTATGTTGGGCTGTACCTGTAACAATGATGACAGGACGGGAGAAATCCGAAATGAGACAAGATGGGAAAATTATTAAATGGCAGTGTAACCACGGGTGTAATATATTAGAAAATGATGATTAAAAATTAAGTTGATTTTTTGTTGTGTCAAATAATATCCTTTCAATAAAAAGTATAAAAAACCAACTTCAAAAAACTAAAAAAAATAAGTTTACATTGTGAAGTTGCAATTTTAAATGTTGTGCACATGCTCGGCAGTGAAGGAAAACACCATGAGGAAATCTGCATGGCTGAGTTATTAAAAAAAATTCTAAGACCTATGTAGTCCACCAAATGCCCTTAAGCCTCCCAGGATAAGAGGACTGTGCCCAGCTGTGGGATGTATATAATTCTCTACTTTATATATTCTTTTACGGATGTATATTATAACATTTACATGTATGTGTATGATTTTGCTTAATTTATTACTTTTAATTGTGGATGCTCAGGTGCTAAGTGCTCTTTGTAAATTTCATGGTACTCTGGTTCCTACCGGCACCAATAAGTATTGAGTGCTGTTTTAACATATGTATGACTGTGAAGAAAACCTTCACAAGGAAACCTGCATGTCTGAAATAAAATATTTTGGGGACATGTGAGGTTCACCAATACACTGTAGGACACTAAATTGCTTCATAACCGAGTGCCGTTATCTGCAGTTAGATATACTGTAACTTCACTTTAACTTTACTTCACTTTATTAATTTTATTTATAAATTAATTCGTACCTATTTATTAATTCATACCTGTTTATATAGGTTAGATTTTTATGAAATCAACTTTGTAACTACCACAAAGTTACTAATATTTTCCATATAGATTGTACTAATTGTCCTTTAAATTAATTTCAGGTTAGTTAACTTCACTAATTTATTATAATAATGAAAAAAAATAATCTAATGTTAAAAAGGAAGGTTTTTGAAAATATTTTATTAAACATAATGCTTCACTAAATCACACTAAATATAGTTAAAAAATGGTTTTTTGAAGAAAAACACGCACATTAGCTAGCTTGATTGCTTAATTTATAGACTTACGGTCTTACTCGAAAAAAATATGATAATTTTACACTAGATCAACCATTATTAATTTTGTGATGAGGTCCTTACCTATGAAACTGATGTTCTATTTCAATTAATACTGTTACTACTCGGACAGAAAACTACTCGCCAGAAAAGTAACCCATCTAGTTTACTTTTCTACCCAAGACTCCTTCTGTGTAGGACCCTCTCACCTATTTCTCACGCCAGGTATCAATGTGCGAAATTCCGTGTACTGATCTAATCCTATACTATTAAACGAGCAATTCTTGTATATAAATATATATATATATATATAATCGGGATCTCGGAAACGGCTCCAACGATTTTCATAAAATTTAGTGTCCAGGGAGTTTCGGGGATAATAAATCGATCTAGCTAGGATTTATTTTTAGAAAATGTCTTTTTGTCCGTGTTTTTAGGCAATGAAAAACTGCTACAATATCGTTAGAATAAGAAGGTAAATTTTGACGGATTGTTAGTGATTATAAATAGCTTAATTGGTATAATGGTCGGTCACAAAATCTTAAAACCCCGGTTCGAGCCCAGACCGACCGACCGACTTTTTTTAATTTTTTTTTTCATGTTCTTTTCTTTTTTAAGAAAATCTATTTTTTCGAGCCCTTTTTTAGTATTTTTTAAAAACACGAAAATTTAAATTGAAATAATTGCACTCATGATTTTTTATTCAAATAACCAGTTCCGTTTTTTCTGTTATGTCGCTAAGATCAAAAAATATTTTTTATATTTCATCAGTATGTAATTTGTATCTAAATATAATTTCCAAAACACATGAATTAAAAAAATCGAGCGAAAAATACCGAGCAAAGCTCGGTCAACCAGGTACTAATAATAATGTTACTTGACTCTAAAGAGTCAGTAATTCCTTCATGGGGCAATGTATACGCTTTTACAATGAAGTCTCAGAAAATATGTAGCTTTATCTCTCAAAAGGTTCAAAACTTTTATAAAGCAAAAATTGTTTACAAAGGGCTATTATAATACTAAAGAGTACAGGATTGATAATAACCCAGGATATGTTGTTTCTAATGTTTTCATACTAATTGTATAAAATAATATATAGTTAATTATTATTATTTAAAAAAGTCCCGCTGAGGTTCTTGCTGGTTCTTCCCTGGACAGAGGTTTTTCCGAACCAGTGGTATAAGTAAAAATGACTTTCAATACGAATTACATGTAATCTATATTGAATAAAAATGATTCTATTTAAATGTCCTCCAGACCGAATTTCGGTCACGGCCGCCAGTCTCAACGAAGACTAGATCTGTGCAGGACAGGATTATAGTGCACAATGCCACAGGTGCACTATATTCCCCCACTCTTAAATTCCTATAGTTCTGTAATCGGAGAGATATCAGGCGCAGGATCACCGGCTTTCGGTGCTTTCCGAGGCACCGGGGTGAAATACCGCCAACTTCCCGACTCAAGGCTGTTACTGAGAATTTCTGGTTAGTAAACCCAACAATTGACTTTGGCCGGGATCTCAAGATCAGCAATCGCGCTTACGACCAGTAGATTAACGAGGCCACCGAGACAGTTCTGGTTATACACGGTGTACAGAGCTAGTATATTTACAGACTGAGGCAATCATCTTAATCCACAGAGGTGAAATCTGTAGATTAATTTTTATGAAGTTGTTTGCAAGTTTCTATGCAGCCCGCATTAGCCACTTACTACAAGGCAAGTTCATTTGCCACTTCATCATCATCATTACAGCCCTTCACAAGTCCACTGCTGAACATAGGCCTCCCCCAAGGTATGCCACAAAGCACGGTCCTGAGCCACCTGCATCCATCGACTTCCTGCATGTCTTACCAGGTCGTCACTCCATCTAGTGGGGAGTCGTCCTACACTTTGCCTACCGGTACGAGGCTGCCACTCGAGAACCTTTTTCCCCCAACGGTTGTCGGTTCTTCGAGCTATATGGCCGGCCCATTGTCACTTCAGCTTACTAATCCGTTGGGCTATGTAGGTCACTCTGGTTCTACTGCGGATATCCTCATTTATAAGTTTATCACGCAGAGAAACCCCGAGCATAGTCCTCTCCATAGCTCGCTGAGCGACTTTTAGCGTCCTCATACAGCCAGCAGTGAAAGACCACGTCTCAGTTCCATATGTCATCACTGGCAACTCGCACTGGTTGTACAATTTCGTTTTCAGTTTTTGAGGTACAACTGACGAGAAGATGTAACGTAATTTCCCGAACGCTGTCCAGCCGAGTTGAATCCGTTGATTGATCTCTCGGACTTACCTAGTCGGGCTATTTGTCCCAGTACGTTTACTCGTCAACAACTTCGAGCTTAGTGCTCCCAACAACTACTGGTATAGGTGTGACATGGACATTAAACATGATCTTTGTTTTGTCCATGTTCATCTTAAGACCTATCCGTTCGGAGGCACTATTGAGGTCATTGAGCATATAAATAATATAAGGACTTTATCGTCGGCAAATCGAAGGTAAGTGATGTACTCGCCATTGATGTTAAAACCTTATCCTTTCCAGTTCAGTAGCTTGAAAACATCTTCCAATGCAGCGGTGAAGAGTTTCGGGGATATAACGTCACCCTGTCTTACACCTCTCTGCAGTTGAATAGGTTTCGTACTCTGGTTCTGTACTCGGATAGCCATCGTAGCCCTACTGTACAAACACTTCAGCTTTTCGGAAACCGGCTTGTTCGGGAGGCTGCGTTTGCGTGCGAGACGATTCGTAATGACTCGAAAACAACACGTAGACGCGGTTCAGAAGGGATATCGGTCTGTAGTTCTTCAAGAGAGCATTGTTACCTTTCTTGAAGATCAAGACCACTGCATTTCTGCTCCACGCCTCGGGAGTAGTGCCACCATGGAGAATGGAATTAAAGAGCTTCTGAAGGACTTTAAGTACCTGTTTTCCACCCGCTTTCAGAAGCTCCGCTGTTATTCCATCCTCGCCCGGGGACTTGCCGTTTTTAAGGTGCTGGAGAGCCATTTTAATCTCGCTCAGACTGACGTCCAGGATATCATCGGAATAGCGTCGGATAAGTCTCCCCCTGGGATCGTTACTCACACTTGCGTGTGGCTCAAACGATGATGTGTACAGCTGCACATAGAACCTCTCAATCTCATTCATAATCTTAGGTGTCCCAGAAACGATGCCGCCACACTCGGTCTTCAGCCTTGACAGTTTGACTTGATCTTGGTTCTTTCTGGCAGACAGATCTCTGGCAAAGACTTTGGACTGGTTCCGCTCAATCGCTTCTTCAATACGAGTTGTATTGAAGTTGCGTAAGTCCTGCCGCATGTATTTGGAGATCTGTCTGTTTAGTTGCCTGTATGCTGTCAAATCTGCTGACGACTGCAGCTTCATCTCCCGTCTAACATCCATGAGATTAGGAGTTGGATCGGAGAGTTTTTGTGTTCTTCTGCAGCGGGTTTTGTAGAACTTAATTCCGACCGCATGGACAGTTTCCACGAGCTTATCATTCATATTACACTGTATTGCAGTCATCTAGGCACTGAAAGCGGTTTTGTAACTCGAGCTGAAAGGTTTCGGGATTCTGGAATAGAGCACGAGCGTTGACTTCACTAGACGAGACCTCTTCAACTTAACGTTTAGGTTCAGTGTGCCTCTAATCATTCGGTGATCACTGCCAGTTTTTACTCTCGCGATCACTGAGATATCACTGTACAGTTGGCGTCTCGTCGTCATTATGAAGTCAATCTCATTTTTTGTCGAACCGTCTCGACCAGGTCCAATTCCTCAATCCGGAAAAAATGCTAATTTCTCGTAAAAGTTCTTTACTTTATTTTCCTTTTATATTTTTATCAACTAAATAAATATGTAACTTGTATTGCAGTTCATATCTATAAATTGGCTACGTAAGTGAATTTGTCGCATCATCTCATCAAATGGGTATTGATCAGAATATATTCCGTAGTATTGATTATGTTTAATACTAGTATCTAGCTACCGTATATATGTATATTTACGTGGTAGAGCCACGCTGCAACTAGGTATATTATGGACGCAACACGAACGGTCGGCTCGACCGAGATAGAACCACGCTCCCACAGAATACCAAGAAGGAGCTGGCACTGGGGAGCCCCAGCCCAGAGACGGGATGATTAGTATTCCGTGTGCGGCCGAACCTGCGCCTTGTAAAGTTGCAGGTGGTGTGCCGGCATAAAATACTGTCGCTGTGGGGCCGCTTCTGGATGAAAGAGTTCATCATAAAAAGTCCCTCTTTCTCCATGAAGTCGGCCAGCTGCTGGCCCTTTGGGTTCCGTTGCCCTATTCCAAATTTCCCTACCTTCCGCTCACCGCTTTCTCTTGTTTTAGTTTTGCGTTAAAGTCTCCTATCAGCACCGTATAGTGGGTTTTGGAGGAATGCATGGCTCTAGAGATATCCTCATACATTTCCTCCACCTCCTCATCGGGGTGTGCCGAGGTTGGTGCGTAAACCTGTATGACCTTCAGCGAATTCCGTTTGGTGATTCTGAGTATCAGGTACGCGACCCTCGTCGACACACTCCCAATCTTTACAACGTTGTTGACGAGAGACTTGTGGACGATAAATCCGACACCTCCTTGGGACAGATGGTCGCCCTCCCGGTGATTGAACAAGTTGCCGGACTTGAGGATTACCATGACCTCCCCCACTCTTCAGACCTTGAGTAATCCTATAATATGCTAGCGCAACTTCTCTACCTCTTCTTCCAGCTCCAGTATCTTCTCGTCAGTCTTCAAGGTGCGTGCGTTATATGTTGTCAGGTCGAGTCGTCGTAGATGGCAACCGAACCTCCACCGGAGATTCTTAGCACCCCCTTTTCTGTCAGTTCAGTTTTATATAAAAAAAATCAATAATTCACCGTCACATCGAGGTTAAAAATTACTATGTATAAATATCTTATCTTTACGTGGTAGAGCCATGCTGCAGCTATATTGTCTTTGCAGCACGAATGGGTTGGCTCGACCAGGGTAGGACCACGCTCTCATGGAATACCCGCGTAAAATAGCACCTAAATGCTGCTGTGTTTCGTATTGTGAGTGTAGAGAACCGGAGCCTTAAACTGAATTGATCTTAAATTGAACAAAGACACAAATACTGTAATGTCACGTATTCCACAAACCTCAAAACGAGTGTACAACCAAAGGTAAAGTGTAAGCCATCACTTCCCCCACTCGATATAGTGACGACTTGGTAAGACATTTTATAAATTGATGAACGCACGCTCTCACAGAATACCAGCGTAAAATAGTAACTCAATGCTGCTGTGTTTGGAATCGTAAGTATAGGGGAAATGGTGATTCATTTTACTGGAAACGAGGCATTCCATCTTAGTCATCAGGAGTGACAACACATCTGCATTTGGATACTTAATTGAGGATAAATGTAGATGTCTATGAGCCACAGCATCCACTTATCATCAGGTGGACTGTGTGCTCGTTTGCCACTCTTATTCTATAAAAAATGCAGATGAATCAGGATCGTGTATTGTGGTATTACTTGATGATATTTATAATCTATTTTTTTTTACAAATTGAGAAGAATTTAATACTTTATCAATGATGTGTGGACTTTATGCTTTGTCGGTGTTTTATCTTATTACAGCTTAAATAAATCTATCAAAATAGCATTCAGTCACCAATGAACATCGAAAAGAGCTCTCGATTACAACGGCCGCCATTAATCTCACTTGGAGCCACCGCGGAATTAATTATCCTCTCTGACCATACGATTTAATGGGTTTCCTGAGGGACCCTGAGGTTCCCGATTAAATCACTACTTCTCATAGGGCAATTTATAGTGACCAGTGGCGGAATCAAGATGTGGGGTACACAGAATATCAAACGCTGGAAGCGACTTTCGTGTAGTCAATGAGTGTTATTATACATTCGCTTTTGTAATAAAATTATATTGATAGCGTTAATATTAGAAACTGAATGTTACAAGTAAGAAACAAAAAGAAATAAAGCTTTCAAAGAAATCTTCATTATTTTTTTGGTTATATCCAACTCTTTTTTATTGGGATTTAATGTTATTAATTAAAGATAATTATGTAAAATTAATATACGCGATAAAATCCGTAAAAACGTAGCTTTATTAAAATCCAAACACTTTGTATTCAAGAATGTTATCTTACATATGGACACGGCTGCAATATCTGAGGGATAGTCATAAATTAATTCATTTTTGTCGTTATAAGTCCCACGAACATGAAATTTAATCCAATAAATAGGATGCTATCTTACATACTGTAGAACTGTATTTATGTCACTTCTAGCCAGCATTTGTAGCTGTGAGGTGGCCCTTTGTCCGGTCAAATAGGAGCCCTTTTACCCGGTCCGATTGTTAATCTGAACTTAGGTGCCTTTCACCTTGGCCGTTTGCAGATTTAAGGATTTTAAACTTCTTAGCTATTCTACGGACATTTTCTCAGAAGTAAATGTGCTTTGTCGTAAAATTGCACCAGTAAAGGATTTAGTTTCTAGTAATTTAATACATTATTTCCGTTACACGATAGACAGATAAGTGCACACCCTGCTGATAAAAACGCACATGAACCGTGGTCTGCTTCGTTTTCTACTCTTAAAAGCTTAAGCAACGCGTAGCCGAGTGTAGTTAGTGAATAATATATAACAAATAGTGAATAATATATAATAAATATAACAAAATGCAACATAAAATTACAACTGTATAGAAAGGGTTTTTTTTTTCTAAAAATAATTAATATACTACGTTTTTTCATATTCCTACATTATCATACGATTCTGAGCTATGTTCAAAATTTGAAGTATCTAGCTCATCGGGAAGTCCCCGAATATTGAGTTGCAATATACCACCCGGAACGACGGACAGACAAACAATAAAGTAACGTCATAAAAACGTGTTAAATAGTCAAATTGTTTCACTTTTATAATAAGTTAAATTATAACTTACTTGATGGATAAGTTTTATCTGACGATTGAAAAATCAGCCTTCCGGTTTAAAAATATAGTCATTCTAATCTCTTAAAAGAGCCCTTGCTTGACGCTCTTCGTAGTCTTCTATAGTCTGCATCTGCAATTCCCCTGGTGTTGTAGTTGGTCATGGGCGGCGGTTAATCACCTACCATCAGGTGAGCCGTATGCTTCGTTTGTCCCCTCTCGTATAAAAAAATTATATTAAGAAAATATATAAAAAGTAATATCACGATTGGCTTTTAAGCTATGAATTGTTATTTTTAATGTGATATACATTTTTCGTAACAATAAAGGAACGAAACAATTTGCCTGCGTCTGTCTGTCTTGAGCTAAAATAGAGCTTTATACCGTCTAGAGCTTTATCACCTCATTACTACTGGCTTACAATTAAAAGAAATCGACCGAATCGCGAGGGAATTATGGCCAACCTTCATTCAGATATCAAGATAAGACCGTTAGATCGTTTAAAGTAACAGTTTTGAATTCATAGTCTTTGTTAGTATGTTTAATTTATGTATGAGCTACTGTAACAAATTTACATGCATAATCTTTAAGTTAGTCTTACCAAGCAGCCCAAATTTAGGCCGATCAGATAGCAAGTAGCAAATTTCTAATTCACTTAAACTTTAATGTTAACGACTCGCCAATTTACCGCGCACCTTTGAAAGCATTGGCCAAATATTGTCACAATTACAAGATAACATCGGCCTGCAAACAAGCAAACCCTTTGGCGTATATCTTCACCACCGACATATTTAAAGTTTCGTTAAGTATTGAGATTAGGCCATGTCTGTGATATTAGTTTTAAGCGTTTGAATTTAACCATACAGTTTTCTTATGATTACGCGAATACTACATCATGTTGAAATAAAACTTGTTTGTACAGATTGATAGAATCCCAAGCATGCAGATGTTTTTTATTTTATTTCAATAACCTCGCGAATCATCCTTGGAAAGAATCGTTATTCCTTAGCGAAGATTTGTGGTCTATCAAATCTGATGTAGGGACGGGGGCGATCCTGTATGTGATCACACACTGCAGACTTCCCGGAGCTTCGATTCTTCACATGTGTTGTAAACCAGTATATTCTAAATCTACGGTTGTAGAGTACTCGAAACGTCTGGAATATAAAATAAGTTAATACACGCGATAAAATCCGTAAAAACTAGTTTTATATCAATTCATTTTAATCGTTATTCTTTAATATTGTTTTTTTAAATAACAGAAATTTTATATAAATGATAAATAAATCATAATAACCATTCACCTATGCCATTCCATCTATTACATCATCATCATCATCATCATTACAGCCCTTCACAAGTCCACTGTAGAACTATATATGCCACAAAGCACGGTACTGAGCCACCTGCATCCATCGACTTCCTGCATGTCTTACCAGGTCGTCACTCCATCTAGTGGGGGTCGCCCTACACTTCGCCTACCGGTACGATCTATTACATACATCCATGCCTCGTTGGTCTAGTGGTTGTAGTAGTGCGACTGCTGATCATGAGGTCCTGGGTTCGAATCCCGGGTCGGGCCAAAAAATTAATTATTTAGTTTTTCCGTCAAGAAATTCTCAGTAGTTGCTCGGAGTCAGGAAGTTGGCGGTGTCTCACCCCCGTGTCTCGGAAAGCACGTAATGCCGTTGGTCCTGCGCCTGATCTCTCTCCGGTCGTGTCGGTTTACCGTCCCATCGGATTATGAGAGTGAGGGAAGAGAGACTGCACCTGTGCTTGCGCAACACTTGGGCACTATAATCCTGTCCTGCGCCGATGGCTAGCCTCCGTTGAGGCAGACAGCCGTGGCCGAAATTCGGCCTGGAGGACATTATTATTATTACATCCATGGAATACTTCATAGGGGAGATTTTGCCATAATTGTCACGCTTGGCAGACGGGTTGGCAACCGCAGTTTTTATAATTTGAGTTATTATCAGGAAGATGCTGCTGCCCATATCCTGTTGTAGTATGCCTCTGTCACCTCTTACGACATGCAAATACCGTGAAGTGGCGGTAATCACTCATATTATGATTTTTTTTTACATTCTACTGCTCGTTCACCTAATTCAGTTCATTTATATTCATATACCTTTCAGTTCCAATCAACGGAGCAGCCCCAAAATTAGAAATTTCATTTCATTCAAAATCAGCATGAAATTAAATTTCTATTAAGAAATTTTCTAAACGTGTCCAGTATAGGTAATTAATATTTCATGCATGTAACGATTTAATGTCCTCTAGTAATATTATATATGTGTAGATAAAATTAAAAGCAAAAATAAAATAGCAACTATCGTAAATAAACAACGATTACTAAGAAACTTAACGGTAGTCAACGGACCCTACTACTTTGTAAGTGATCGCTAGTAGCTTCTAGCAGAAGGGCGTTAAGACGTTTCCTCCGCCTTAAGAACATTTTATTACCAACCCGAACGGACTGCTGGGATAGATGGCGGAGAATGTAAATTTACTGTACGGAACCGGACGCGAGGAGGTGAGCATCGGATTGTTTTGTTTTTGGTTGTGCCGTATTAAAGGAGGCCGTGCTACACACCGAAGTTAAACATTGATAGAATTTTATTATAAAATATAGCTTAAAAATTATACCTTGCGGAATTCCTAGTAGCTATGTTGATTTTAAATTTAGTAATTTTGAAATATGTCAATGCAGTTGAACATTCCGAATAAAATAAATAGGTTTATTGCAATTTCATTTCTTTATATCAGTCACCAAGTAACGTATCATCTAACGTTTCATAATATAATTTTAAAATTATCCATCCATAATTTTTTTCAAATTATAATTCGCCATTCATTAAAGAGCAAATTGCTTTATTAACCTTTTCAATTCACTGTATAAAGATCATTCCAAAGGGTAAGGGACGTATATTTTATATTTTAAAAATTTAAACATAAAAGAAAACAATGTGAGGAATTCTGCATGTCTGAGGAATAAAATTTGATTGGAGAGCCCTGGGAGAGGCCTCTCGTAATATGAAAGATTTGCTTTAATCTTGATACTTGGCAGACGAATCACTGATCGTAATACCAAGTGGGTGACTTCTGCCTCCCCTCGGCAGTCTGGGATTTTATGTATGATTTAAATACTTGAAATGAAATGAATGACTTTATTCAATATGGATTATTAGGTACATAATAATTATTGAATGTAATTTTTTCATTTACCACGGTTCGGAAAATACCTCTGTCCTGGGCAGAACCAACAAGAAACCCAACGAGATTTTTTTTAAACATATTTCACTAATATACACTACTAATATTACAATATTTTTTTGTACAATTTTTAAATTAATTTTTATAAGTCCAACATAATAGCGATCACCTCGTTTTAATTTATGTAATGTATTTGTATTCTTTGCTATTATAATAACCCTTTTTGTACACATTTTATATAATAAAACGTTAAACTTGTTTATTGACAAATTATGTACATTTTTTGTTTTAATTAATAATTCTGTGGAGTCTAGTAACTACTGTAACAAGCTTATGTTTGTTTCTAGTGTTAAATGAACATCTTTATTTTTATCAAAGCTATCTATGTTTTTATGTACATACATTACATTTTCATAAATATATTGTTATGCCAAAGTTAATACGTTTTTTCTTTAATTTTTTCTTTATAGGACTTTACAATTTAAATTTAAAATCGCCCGTACTTCTGGTCGTCGTTTGCAAAACAAATATGGCTTCAATGTCAATCTTGGTTAGGTTCTACCACTGTCCAAGAATACAATATCTCTTTTTTTTAAACTGAAGTAACGAATTAACTTATATAATATTATATTTACGCGAACACTTTTAATAAAATTCAAAAAAAAATTACTTTTACTTTTTTTTTGGATTTTATCGCCTTTAATTTACTTGATTTTAATTCCCGACGTTTCGGGTGCTTTCCAGCACTCATGGTCATAAACTGCAGACTTCTTGATCATATCCCAGACGGCCCCCGCCGTTACATCAGATTTTATAGACCACAAATCCTCGCGAAAGAATGATGATACGTGAGGCTATTGAAATTAAAAAATATCCTAATTTCAATAGAGAAGGAGGCTGAGTACCACCACCTGCTTGGGATCCTGTAATTAATAAAATTAAAACTAAACCCGAACATACCGCTGCAAGACTTTAAGACACAGTAAGTTCATTCTGCGTAGATTTTTTTTTTATAGAAGCGGAGGCAAACGAGCATGCGGCTCACCTGATGGTAGGTAACTATCGCTGCCCATGAACAACCGCTACACCAGGGGAATCGCAGGTGCGTTGCCGGCCTTTTAGAAAGGAAGTAGGTGAGCTCTTTTCTTGAAGCTTAAGTTAGGACCTTAAGTAATAATTAAAAAGCTGAAGGTACTCTGGGTTAACACTGACATCGGAGCCTCAATCACCTCAGCCCCCCGTGACCGTGGTTGCTGGAAAACATCCGAAAACGTCGGGAGTTAAAATCAAGTAAATTAAACGCAATAAAATCCGTAAAAGTAGTTTTATTTAAATTATCTTACAGTTCACTTAATAATGGTTAATCGCTACCGCAGTTTATCTGTTATGAACTTTTGTCTGTATGCATATGTTCCGCTTTTTGTGTTATTTCTGTTACGTAGCACGAGAACATCGAATTTTATTACAATAGGTTTGATCAGTATCTTTTTATTTTATATATGTTTTTTGGTTGTTGTTGTTAGTCATCTGCCTCACACTTCTTCAAACAAATAAGCCCGAAATCTCTCTCCCATCTCTTAGGCCGCGACCACGTGCTCATAACTAACTTTATCATGACATGACTTTATTGTTACAATATTTCCAACGTCGGTGTAACACAATCCACTTAGATCTCCATTCACTACCAGTCCAATCAAATCTCGACTTAATCCTGTTGCTATTTAGCTGAAATTACAATCGACTCGTAGATGGTGGTGGTTCGTATATTCAGATAGGGGGGCTAGAACTTAAGACGATCGCGTGTTTGTGAACATTTGCCGAGGCCTTCGCCGAGACGTGTTAGATCGATGTGCCTAATATATGGGAATCGAAATACAACGCCGGGTTTAATTCGCCTCCTGTCCATTTGTTCCGATTCCGGCTTATTTATCGTGGCGTTGCGAATTGGCGTGCGTTCTGTGGGAGTGATCGCCGCCGTGTTTTGTTTGGCAGTTAAGGGCTGTTATGAACTTGTTGAAGGAGTCAACTAAATTGTGAAGAAAAAAATGTTCTTGTCAGCTCTGTATTTAAATAATTATGCAATATTCAATGGAAATAAATGAACCCACATAATTATTTATATAATTTAAAAAATTTATTACATAAATTATATTACATAGGAGTATATGACTTATATTACATTATTTATTATTTTATTAAATCAGATGCGCGAGTATGTAGCGCGGAGGCAAACCATAACGGCTTCACTTTTTCTTAACCTTTGATTTTACTAGTCATCTATTTTTCCTACCGTGTATATGAAATGATTCATAAAGAGGAAACTCTAAAAAGAAATAATCTATATAATTTATTTAAAAATCTTTATTGCACATTCAGTGCACATTTGGCGGACTTAACATCTTTAGGCATTTATTACCAGTCAAGCAGCTAAGCGTAGAAATTTTATTAGGTGGCATAAAAACATGAAAATATGTATGCCTAAATATAAATATATAAAAACATGTAACATATACATATACGTGGTATATTATGGTTGTAGCATAAATGGGTCGGCTAAACCGGGGAAGGACCACGCTCTCACAGAATGCCAGCACATCTTCATTTTGATTCTTAATCGAGGTTAAATGTAGATGTCTATGGGCCACAGCATCCACTTACCATCAGGTGGACTGTGTGCTCGTTTGTCACCCTTATTCTATAAAAAAACATACATATGAATATATGTTACTACAAATAATCTACATATTATAGGCTCAACCGGAGAAGGACCACGCTCTCACAGAATACCAGCGTAAAATAGTTGCTTAATGCTGCTACGTTTCGTGTGGTGAGTGTAGAGAACCGGAGACTCGTTTTACTGGAATCGAGGCATTCCATCTCAGTTCTCAGGGGTGACAGCACATCTTCATTTTGATTCTTAATCGAGGTTAAATGTAGATGTCTATGGGTTCACAGCATCCACTTACCATCAGGTGGACTGTGTGCGTTAGTCACCCTTATTATATAAAAAACGTACATATGAATATATATTACTACAAATAATCTACATATACTCTGTAAATTATAAATAGCATTATACGCATTTTTATATCTTAATATATATAAATTACGAGTCACGTTGTTTGTCCGCGATGGACTCCTAAACTTCTTAACCGATTTTAATCAAATTTGCACACCGTGTGCAGATTGGTCCAACTTGAGAGATAAGATAGGTTTTTGCCCACAATTTTTTTTTTGGCGAATTTAAGGATTTTTAATAGGACATGACAAATTGTCGTCAAAAAAGGCGGAACAACGTCTGCCTGGCAAGCTAGTAATACATAAAACACACATTTTAATCATAATTTATATACATAAGCAGAATTTTTTAAGAAATTTAGCCTTGAAAAAATTAAGGGAAAATTAGCAGAATTAAAGTGAGAAGAGCGAATAATCCGTGTGCGTTTTGTTTTCAATTAATGAATGAACAAATGATGAATTTTTAAACAAAGCAAATTTGGGGTATTTTTATTCATTAATATAAATCAATTAACATAAAAATACAATTAATTTAGTTGGTAAATAAATTAAAATATACTCTTGATTTTATTTCATATATGTATTTTTAATCTGAAAATATGCTATAGTGCTTCTTGGGACGCAAGTATGGTTAAATAACAATAGTTGTATTTAAATATTTAAAGAGGGGGGGGGGGGGCATTGCATGCCATTTGAAAGCCTCATATTCCAATAAATGAGTATAGTTAGCTGCTACAAGTGGTTCAAATCATAGTTTTGAACAAATTTTTTTGACGTGACAACGTCTTATAAATTGGTTTGCCGGGTGACACTTCAAGAAACTGCGTTACGCTCCGCTCACGTTATGCGCTCACAATGAGAGCGAGTGAGAGGCACGCGTCCCTTCCACTCGGGCATGGTTAGCCCGCCTAAGAGCGAGAGAGACAGACACAAAAAGTGTTATTTCATCCTTCTTCCTACTGTACGAATGAATATTCACATTAAAATTATTTTACCACTCAAAGTCGTTGTCACGTAAAACTTTCGCCCGTATACCGACTTTACAGGCAACCAATTTTTTTTCAGTGTTTATTATATTTACTGATCGTAAAAGAAATGGATTAATAAATTTCTTTATTTTTATCTGATTCCGTCAAAACTAATTGTTGTTTTAATATTATCTCCTGCATACGTCAGAAAGAAATAAGGTTTCCTTGTATGTCACAGAACTCTTAAAATTGTAAGTAGTCTTTCCGTAATCCCGAACTCGCAAACATCTTAATAAGTGCCTGAATAATTAAAACCTTACACAGACTGCACTAATCCTACCATCGAAGGTTTCATCGATACTTGGTCCTTCGAGACCGGATTACCCGATAGAAACTACGCTCCCGAGGCGATTCTGTCCTTTCTTTGTCTAACCCGATTGCCCGGGGACAGGTGCGGCTTCCTAAGCAGGATTTTAATTAATAATGTCTCGATAGTGTGGTGTTAGTGGTTTAGATCTCTAAACGATCAGAATAGATAAGGGACAGTGCTTTGTGTTTTATGGGTTATACGTGTTTTGTAATCATTATTTGTCTTATGTGTTACGTGTAAACTTTTGTTTTCAATTTTGGTAGCATTCTGCTGGCTATTTAGGACAAGGAAAATTTAAATTAATGTCTCTGTAGACGTAGTAAGCATCTTAACTTCTAGTTTTAATTTATACTTGCAGTGCTTGTGGATTATATTCATACAGGGTTATTTTGCAATAACCGGCCAAATTTGCTGAGAAGGTTCAGAATAATTAAAATGATAGGGTAGAAAAATTATTTAAAAAAAATTCAAACATTCTGTCTTTTTATCTTTTAAATTATTTTAACTGAATTTAATACGCAGGCAGCAGGCACATAATCGTAAGGGTCGATCGGTAGGCAAAACACTATTGCGCATAAATCAAATTCAATGTGGGATAAATTTAAATGAAAGTAAAATCTTTATTTACTCGTATTTTCAAAAACTGTAATAATGGTATATCATTATTTATATATTTGAACTTAATTTAATTTGCCTATTCTTCGAAAAATAATATACACACTGAAACACACACATACACACACACACACACACACACACACACACACACACACACACACACACACACACACACACACACACACACACACACACACACACACACACACACACACACACACATACACATACACACACACACACACACACACACACACACACACACACACACGTGCGCGCGTACTTGCCCACGCACGCACGCATGCACGCACGTACGTACTCACGTACGCACGGAAACGCACCCACCCACACACACACACACACACACACACACACACACACACACACACTTTTTAAATAAAATAAGCCTAGTTCGCTCCGCACTGCTCCCTTGTTAATTTTCGTTACAAACTCTTCAGCCAGAGCTAAGATTAGCTATGACAGACAGACACATTTTTTAAAGAAATTCTGTCTTAATGGCACGTGAATAACCTCCTCAGCTCAATAAAAGGCAGTTATTTTGGTCAGATACCTTTATTTTATTTATATTTATAGAATGTAGAGCTCATGTGTGTCGAGACTAGCACTTGGTATTTATAACTTAAATGATCTACATTTAAGTTATAAATGCCATGCCATGCCATGCCATGCGCGAAGGAAAAACATTACGAAATTCCCATTGTTGGATACATGCCTTCTCTTATTATTGAAACCTCCGTAGGCGAAGAGTTAATCAAGAATATGTGTAGACGTCTATGGGTCACAGCATCCACTTACCATCATGTGGACTGTATACTTGATTGCCTCTCATTCTATGAAAAAAAAACCTACGAGGATGTTGTAAATCAACAGATAAAATTGCAAGTAACAATTTTAATAATTCATGCACCTGTAATCAAACCACCATAAGAGTTTGCTCCTGTTGTATGTAAGTTAAGGAAAGGGCTCTAAGATATCGTAGGTACAAGACATTCGTTCACTTATTCATTACAGCTTTTCAAGTGTCCACTACTGAACCTAGGCTTCCGTCATAGATTTTTTTTTATAAAATATAATTTCCAAACAAACTTACAGATCACCTGATCATAAGTGGCTATTGAAATCCATGGTCCAGTTCAAACAAAGGCTACAGATGCTATATTAATTCTGAGAACTAAGATGGAATGCCTCTTACTGTGCAATCATACTGATCCTCTATAAACTTCACACTGAAACACAGCAGTGCATGTAGGTACTTTTATTTATCGGCAGAAATAGGAAAAAGTTTTAACTACCGAGACAAAATCCCAGGCAGAAAAAAGGGAGATTTTTTTACGGGAAAGGGTGACAAACGAGCACACAAACAGTCCACCTGAAGGTCCTCGATCATAAATCAAAACACATATAGCGCTGTCATCCGTGAGGACCAAGACGGAATGCCTCGTTTCCAGTAAAAAGGGTCTCCGGTCTCTACACTCACCATACGAAACACAGTAACAATAAGCTACTATTTTCCGCTGGTATTATGTGAGAACGTGTCCTTTCCCGGTCGAGCCGACCCATTCGTGTTAGAACTGTTCTACTAATATAACTGCAGCATGGCTCTACCACGTATATTTAGGTAAGGTTTAAGATAGGGAAGGTAAGGTTAAGATGTTTAGGTTAAGTTAGGTTAGTACTACTACCACGCTAGGCATGGACGTTGCCGACCGCAGTTTTTTATTTTTGTTTTTAGTTTTTATAAGAATGTTGGTGTTGCCTAGCTTCTGTTTCATTAACCCACTATCGCCTTTTACGACCACACGGCTTATTGTAATTGGATTTATCATTTCGCCACTTTTCGGAAGTCATAAAATGTATCATTTCCCATAGTCGACTTTCACATCCACGGGATGAAATAGGGCAATAGTTGACGCTGCCACTGCTACTTGATTTTCCATTTAATTTATGAAGTTAAATTAAAGAGACCAGACTAGTCTACTTTATAAGAACTATAACTTTTGTAAAGTACACAATGCGTTGTATGGTATATACGTATGCAAGAATACAACGAAGAATTCTGAGATGAACTTTATTGATGAGGTTTTAAAAAGTAGGTGACTTGCAAAAAAATATTTGGTATATTATACGTATACGTAATATTTGTGGAATAGGATGGCACCAGTGATTTTTCCGAAATGATAAGATTTAGGGACATTCAAGAAAGCAACTTACTCCTTTTTTAAAGACCGCCAATGCAGCCGCAATGCCCGTAGTGTAGTAGTTGTTTTTGGGCGGCGGTAGTAACATAACATCAGGTAAGCTGCATGCTCGTTGGTCGTTTTGCTATAAAACGATCCATTAATATTCTTGGTTGTGAAAAAAATATAGATTTTTCTGAACTATATTACTAAGCAACATATCGGTTACAATTTTACAAGAACCGGTGTAAGTCGGGCTTAAGACGCCGTGTCGAGATGGGCGATGGGGGGTTTTCTCCCGCCCACCAACTCACACCCCTCTCGGTCCTAGGTATACGGTACACGGTTAGCGCGAATGTGTATGCCCACGGGTGTTCATTAACTTGCATGTTAAGCCGATGATCGTGATAGCGTTGGTGGACCTTGATTGAGAAAGGACTGGGTTATGTGGGTCGGCTTTGGAGCGCTCTTTGAGGGATTTATCGGGTCTTTACTGATTTGAAGACGTTGGGACGATACTAGGCTTTTAAAGGTTTTCGTACGTGTTTGTTGCGTAATATTTTTATTATACTACAATTAACAAAACGATCATAAAAACTTAAAGTAATGTTAAAGTTACAGGCTACATACGTCCCAATGCTGAGTACAGGCCTATCTCTAATGTCTAATAGGATTTTATGGCAAGGATATTTTTACCGCACTTCCCCAATGCGTGTTGATGGAATTCACGTCTTAATTATGTTTTTTTTAATATCTCAGTCATGTAGGTGTCACCACGAAGTTTTCTTTCACTGCTCGGGGATAAATGAGCACTTAAAATTGCAATTAACAATTTCATTGGTGCTTAACCCCTGAGCTACCATGGCTCAAAAGCTTTTTTAAAGATCGAATATTTTTGAATTATGTGCTCCGTGAGATTTAATTTCCCGGTTCCGAGTGCAATTGTCTTTTTAACGGGCTATGGATAGAAAAGTCTATCAACCCCGTTTATCCCGTGTAAGATGGTAGAATTAATGCATCCTTTTGACGTATTAATTTCATTTACGATGTTTTCTTTTACCGCTGAGCAAATGGCTAAATTGCAATAGTTTGATTAAAAATTAATAAATACACAGCACAGCTATAGCATATAATTTGAATTTGCTACTTTTAGTAGTGTCCTAAAACTTCTTGGTTTCCATTCTTATTTTTAATGTTTAAAATGTATTAATATCAACATATTAGTACATTTTAAATGTACTAATATGTTGATCATTTGCCTATAATAACTATGTAATCCTTCATTCATTCTATCATCACACCTTATCACTATCGTGCAATTTCTATAGAAACGTTTGTTTCCCTTAAATGTATTTCAATTGATTAGAGTGTCGAATACCCAATTGACACTTTTGGCGGTACAGATACCGGGCCTGTCATTGCTTTCGCGCGTACTTATGACGTCATGTGGTCCAATCATAAAGCTATCATGATTTTACTATATTTATTTTTAATTACTTTATTTCGTGTAAACTATGTAGGTGGTTGTAAAATCCGAGTGATATGTTAGGATCGTAACAAAGTCTGTAAGATTCGCTTACTTCTCTGGCTGTCAGATGTGAGATTATATATATATATATATATATATATATATATATATATATATATATATATATATATATATATGTCAGTAACATCTTACATGAGTTTCTGCTGGGCATAGGTCTTCTCTTATTTCGGAGAGAGCTATGGTGCAGAAAAGGGGCTGATCTAGCGGATACCTTCCTTTTTTATAAGCCCTTAAAAACCACTACTAAAACAAGGGTCCCTCCCATTGTAGTGAGGATTTGTCATTTTTTATAGGATATGGTGACAAACGAGCACAATGTCCACCTGATGGTAAGTGGTCGCTGTGTCCCATAGACATCTACATCTATCCTCGATTACGAATCAAAATGCAGATGCGTTGTCACCCGAGAGGACTAAGATGGAATGCCTCGTTTCCAGTAAAAAGGGTCTCCGGTTCTCTACACTCACTATACGGAACACAGCAGCGTTAAGCAGCTATTTTACGCTGGTATTCTGTGAGAGCGTGGTCCTTCCCCGGTCGAGCCGACCCATTCATGCTACAACTACCACGTATAATTCTTCACCGTCTTCACCGTCACGCTTGACAAGAATATGCAGACATGGCCTCCTGTCCCCGGTCCGGGTATTTAAGTTGATAAGACTGCCATCTATCGGAAGCCACAATATCCCATAGTCGCCTCTTACGACACCCACGGGACGACAATCGTGGATATTATGTGTCCGCATACAATTTAAAATTTCATATATCCGCTTCCCCCATAACCTTCCTCCTTCTTCACTACCTTTACCGCCGAACATATTGTAAAGTAGCTAAAATTACAATTGGGTCTTTGAAGGTAAGAAAATTAGTTCCACAGTTCCATACAACAATGGATAACAAGAGTAACTGACATGGCCCAGCGGATTAGATTCCCGAAGTGCCACTGACGTTGACAGATGACAACCAATGAGAAAAAAGATTTTCGAGTGGCAGCCTCATACTGGTAAGCGCAGTGTTGTCGTCCCCCAGTAGATGGAAGTTATTACATCGTATAGCCACTCTGCAGCTATATTATGGTCGCAGCACGAATAGGTCGGCTCGACCGGGGAAGTACCAAACTCTCACAGAACACCAGCGTAAAAAAAGATGGAGCAAGGAATTGATGAAACTACAGGATGTCGAATGATGCAGTTGTCTCTTGAGCGTGTTTTGTGGCAATCTATACGTATAAGCCTTATGTTTAGCAGTGTACTTGTGATGGGCTATAATGACGGTTATGATGATGATAGTGCAATGAATAATGGTCTAGATGGTTCTGCAGTATAGTTAACAATTAAAAAATGTAAGAGTCCAACATCCATCGCGCTATTTTAGAAGGCGCTGTGCAAGTAATGCACTTTGGGAATACAATTAAGATAAATAAAAAAAATTCACCTAAATTGTCTCTTGCCCTAACCACCCTTCTAAGCCTTGCCTTGATTACTTTGTTTGTAAAGCTCTCTGAAAATAATGACATCCTCAGTGGCCGTTAATACGGGTTCACGAAAACCGGTCTACTGGGGACCTTGTGGTTGTAGATGAAGGGTAGAAGTTCCCCGAGCTCCTAGCCTGGAGAATTTTAATTACTCACTTGCTTATCACTGGGTAAATTTAAAGCATTGGACAAAACTTGGCATGCTGGTCAGCTGAGCAAGTATCCTTCTTATGATTGTCATCTAGTTTACGTGCCGGTAATTTTAGATTTTCTGAGTGATAGGCCCGGCAGGTCGCTTTTCGATGATTCGATGGGTGTCAATTTAAGACTTGGTTTAGCAAATTTTTTCTGTGTATTAATTTATGCTAATGCCTGTGAAGTAGTCAGATTTATAAAGAAAGTGTTGAATAAAATAAGGAAATATTGATTTTATTTTGCAAAACGTCTGTAATTGTTTATTGTTAATTCGTAAAAATAAGTGTTTATTATTATTCACTTTGTGTCTTTTATAAGACTTTTATTAAGCATGTTGCCAGTGTGTTACTAACATACTTATTTGTTTTTAATTTCATGAAATCACGAAATATTACTAACGACATGAAAATATTATAATCGTTTTCGATTGCATTTCGCATCTCTATGGGATATTTAAAATAAACGGATATACACGTAGCATATCCGCTTGTTTAAAAAGTTGTAATATAGAATTGCGTTGAGCTTGTATTTCGTTGCCACATCAGCCCTAGTGCGACCGAATTCAACATGGCGTCATGTAAAACGTACATCGAATACTTGAGACTCGTTCTTTTCCCGCCTCCGAGTGTCGTTGGCGGCATTAAATCTTAATAAAACCCGTCATGCATCACGATGGAGCCCTTTGATTTCTCACTCGGCAAACCGCGTCTCCGCATATCAAAGAAAATCACAACTCTTTTCATTGCGCGCCGATAGAATGTTCACAAAGACCACGTTAATTGATCCCCCACCCCGCCCACCGGTTTTAAAAATCAAACTCCACAGCTGAATGCCCCAACTGCGCCAGGGGCCTTGATACAGTGGACACTGCACTGCACCTTCAATTTACTAATACAAATAAGCGAGACTTTGGTCCTTCGAGCCCCAGTGTACCTACGGGCGACGCTTTCAGAGGCGCTATTGTGTTGGGTCCCTCAATCGCGGTCTCGATTATCGAAAAGAAAACACTCATCTATATTTTAAATAATGATCAGGGCCGAGAGAGGTCGGCGGGCGGGGCGAACAATTGCTTCGAGTGATGGATTGTGTGGGATAGCCCCAATAAACCTTTGTAAGCTCGTCACCCTTGTTTCTGGGGACATTGTTGCTTATAAAATTCTCGTAACACGCCGTATTGTTGCTCGAAGGTCAATTCATTAATTTAACAAACTATGTACATATGCTCATCTTTCTTTTATAAATTCCTTTTAGTCGCATTGTGTTATGAATTGCTACATTGAGATGCAGTATTACGAAAATTACACAAATTAATTGAAAAAAACATGTGCGCTGTTCGATGGATATAATAGTTTTAGGGTTTAATTCCTTGAAAAGTGATAGTTAAATATAACGGATATACCTGTATGTATATATATATATATATATATATATATATATATATATATATATATTTCATGTGTGTTAATCGAGTAGTGACGGTGTAAGAAGGGAAATAAACCTTTAAAATATACGTTTGCAGACACAATTAATATGAAAATCTATTGTGGTACAACATAAAAATTAAAAAAAACATACGTATTATTTATATAAAGTTTTTCTGGACGGGGAACAAACAACGAAAGAAATTTAGCAGCTATTATTCTTTCATAATTATTTGATCTAGCCATATTTAAGGTCATGCTAATGCTTTAGACCTTTAAGCCTAAACTAGAAAATTAGTAATCATGTACACGTATTAGCTATGGCTGCAGTTCGAAACTAGAACCTCGTTATATAGGTATTTTGACCAATAAGCCACTGGACCATTCAATAAGATAACGAAGTTTCAGCCGTACTGTCAGCATAACAAGCACAATGAACGCTAATCACTACTTCGCAACAAAAATATATTTCTAAGGAACGTAGGCTGAAATTTTTAAAAAAGGGCGTCGACAAACAACATTTAATGAACCTACCCCCCCTCGCCGCTGCCTCTCCCATACATCATTAACTGGTGGGGGTGTCGCGTAAACAATCTCGCTCCAGTTTCGCGAAAGGGACCGGTTGATAGTAGCAGTAGTGGATTCGTTACACTGAGACCTCGAGTGGCAGCCATTGTGAGTTGAGGACGTCTGCGCTGTTCTGTCCGAGATGCGGGTAATTGCCCCCGCTCACTGCGAAAAAATAAATAAATATATGTTTCATTCGAGATCGTTGTTTTTGAATTCGATGCGCGGTTCATTTAGTACAGTGCGTCACGGCTTAATTTAGCACGGAATCGAGAATAGGCTGGTATACTTCCGTGAAGGCTGTTTTGAAAAATTTTCCTTACATAATACCTAAGAAAATAATTAATGGGATTTCTGTCTATAATTTGTTTTTATTATTTTACCAAGTTAGTGTTTGAGTACAATCTCAACTATTAGTAAGTCGTGATGAAACCCGATATGGTAAACTGCCTTAGCGTAACCCAAGCTTGTTCACTCTTGCTGTAAATATAACAGAACGCGAGTTCGATCCCCGCCGGCACTAATATAATAGTTAAACTGCAACTTTAAGTGCTGATTTACCACGCGTCGGCGGTGAAGGAAAACATCGTGAGGAAAAAAATATTTCGAAGACATGTGAAGTTCGCTAACACGCATTGGGGCTGCGCGGCGGACACTTCCTTGCCCTAAAACCCTCTCAGAAATGAGGGGAGGCCTGTGCCCAGCATTGGGATGTATCTCTAAATCGCCTTACTTGTCACGCTTGGCAAGCGTGTAACCAAAGTAAATTTTTTTTTTAGTTTTTTTTTTAGAAAGACGCTGATGCGATGATTTCTTGGTTTATTGCCCTCCGCCGCCTCTTACGACACCCACGGGATGATAAAAAGGGTAGCGGATATTCTTGCACCGCCACTACACGGTCACGTGCTGATATTACCACCATTTAATGTCGAAGACACGCCCGTATATCATTAGTTCCACAACTTAAACTATTAAATAACGACTGTTAATGATCTCAACATAAACCGCAGGACTCTTTGTGCCCCGACCTTAGGACACGGTTTACGGGCAATAAATAACGCCATTACCTGTTCAGGGGACACCGTAAAACATCTTGAGGAACAATACGTAAATTTGGGATGCCATTAAATCTATATGAACTGCGACACATCGGGTCGAATTTAGTACACACTTTGAAATATGCTTAGGGGGTATTAAATAAAGTTGAGGCACATTATTTAAAATTACTTGATTAATACTATCGGTTTATATATAATTTCCACGTGTTTTTGCTACTCGTATATTATATTGTATGTATTTTTTGACTGCCTCGTTGGTCTAGTGGTTCTAGTGGTGCGACTGCTGATCACTAGGTCCCGAGTCGAGCCAAAAAATCAGTTTAATAAGTTTTTTGGTCAAAAATTCCCAGTAGCTGTCCAGAGTCATGAAGTTGGCGATGGTTGAAACCCGTGCCTCGGAAAGGACTTAAGCCGTTGGTCCTGCGCCTGATCTCTCTCCGGTCGTGTCGGTTTACCGTCCCATCGGACTAAAAAAAAGCGAGGAAATAGATTGCACTTGTGCTTGTGCATACACTTGGGCACTATAATCCTGTCCTGCGCCAGTGGCTAGTTTCCGTCGAGGCTGGCAGCCGTGACCGAAATTCGGTCTGGAAGACCGATATTATTATTATTGTATGTATTTTACTGGACATACTAAACATACACATTTGTGTATATAAATGTATATATGTTTATGTGTAAATATATATAATGTGTGTATATGTTAAACTAATATATTTACATCATATACTTGAATTTTAAATAATATTTTGAAATAAGCTATTTTTTTTTTCTTATATAGGGCAAACAAAAAGATCAATAAATAATCGCGTTAAGGAACATAAATATATTTGGTGACGTGAACACCGACGTTTCGGGAAGTCTGCTGTTTGTGATTCGATAGACCACCAATCCTTGCGAAAGAGCATCTACTTCTACGAAGGATGATACGTGAGGCAAATTAAAATAAAAACAAAAACATTCTAATTTTAAAAGAGAAGTAGGCTGGGTACTACCACCTGCTTGGGATCCTTTAATTCCGAAGTCAGGACGTAGGCGGTGTTTCACCGGAAAATTCTGCTGCCGTCGCTCACGGCACCAACGGGGCGATATAAGGTAGTGGATAATTTGCCACTACACGCTATATATACAACGACATCACAACTTACCACCAGGTGGGATTAGAGTCAACCTATTCTACAACCCATGTTGGGTTGAGTTGAGAGCACTTCATTGTTGTCAGTGTTTGCAGACCGGCACATTCTATGTATGGTTATTTTGAACAAAATAATAGGGTTTATTCAAGCTTAACGGTGAAGACTTTGTAAAATAATATTCCAAAATATTTGAAAGAATGTGGTCCACAGCCAAGTCTTTACATTTAAGAAACCAAATTAAGAATACCTCTAATAAAATTAAAATTACTTGGGAGTATAATCAATAGTGAAACTGGCAAATTGAAAGTAGACAACTGAAAAAAATTATATTGGTCAAGCACTGGTCGTTTGGTTTTAAAATATAATAAATAAATGTTATATTTAATTTTAAAAGTTACAAGAAATTTAGAACCTTTATTTCATAATTTTTTTTGATCAATAATGCAATCATAATTTCGTTCTCTTTCTATTTAACATATTTGAAGTGTTTTTGAGAATACCAACTTTTTCTGATAAAAGTGAAGTGGAAGTTACAGTCCGCCTGGTGTTTAGGGACTAATGCAATCCATAGACACCTGTAACCAAACCTATCGCTTTTAATTAAACTTATTTTTATGCGTAAGTGTTTTCATAGCGTTCCCGACGTTTCAAACGCTTGTAAGCACTCGTGATCACGGGGGCAGGGGAAGGGGCTAAGGCTTTTGGCGCACCGTGTCATAGTAAATATGTAATACCTCCACCTTGCTGGAGTACCTTTAGTTATTAATTATTTTGGTCCGATCTACGCAGAGTGAGCTTACTGTATGTTTTTTATAGAATAAAGGTTACAAACGAGCACACAGTCCACTTATTGGTAAGTGGATACTGTGGCCCATAGACATCTACATTTAACCTCGATTAAGAATCAAAACGCAGATGCGTTGTCACCTATGAAGAAAAAGATGCAATGCCTCGATTCCAGTAAAAAGGGTCTCCGGTTCTCTACACTCACCATACGAAACAGCAGCATCAAGCTGCTATTTTACGCTGGTATTCTGTGAGAGCGTGGTCCTTCCCCGGTCGAGCCGACCCTTTTGTGCTACAACCATAATATCGTCACTGATATGTAGAAAGGGCGAATAAGTCATTTTTCTATGATTTTCTTTTTCGTAACAGAACATTTCCCTGAGTCATTTTCAATCGATTTGTGGTAACAGCGAACAGAAAATAAAACAAATGTGTAACGGCGAACATCACCTATTTGTTACGAAGAAAAACCGATATGTCATATCGCCCTTATAACAATTTACTAACTTAATCACCAAACTATTTGGTTAGGCAAAACGGCTTATAATGTATATTCACCCTTTCTACAAACCAGTAACGATATACTTGCAGCGTGGCTCTATTACATATAAAATGTATCTTGTGTGTATCTTGAAGTACAGAGGCAGCCTTGATCTATCTGCAACTAACTATAAATAAAGTAGGCTACAAATGCGTTTTTCGTTCTGAGGATTTAGATGAAATGCCTCTCAGCTCGTAATTATATTGGCTATTTATACTTCAGGCCAAAATCCAGCAGTGTACCGTGCGTACCTACATTGCTATTCGGCAGAAATAGATCAGAGGGTGGTGTTCCTAAGACGGACCCCTAGGCACTAGGCAAAAACGAATCCTAGAGAAATAAAATAAAAAAAATATTTTGGCTGACCGTCAAAAATAGTGCTTACATTTTTTACCTTATTTTAAAAAGAAAACGTTTTACATTATTTGGTAAATCTAAAAACAAAATAATATAAACTTTTTCCATACAACTAAGATCTATTATTTCTCTTCGTCTATCTCAAAGTAACTAAGTATTGTTTTCCGTCTTTCTTATTTCCTCACAAATCTCGTATAATCAGAGGACACCGGCTTCTTGACAGAAATCAAACTGGAATATAATTCGAAGCGAACGCCCACCATCTTGAAGTCAACAATGGCTTTCGACTTGTTCTTTGCGTTGCACCGTTATTAAAATCTCGTGAAACAATCGACTCGAAAGCGCACTTCCGCGCTTCGTGTACGCAATGGGTGACTTCGGTTCGTGTTGTTGACAACACGAGTTCGAGCGTTCGTAGAATTTTATATTATTTTTTTCTATCTTTTCCAGCCAGTAGTAAAACTTACAGTAATTTCTTATATGTACGCGAGCGAACACTACACATTAAATGAAACTAATTTTACTTTTAATTCCCAACGTTTCAGGTGCTTTTTAGCACCCATAGTCACGGGGACGTACAGAGGTGTTTGACGTCCCGGTTCTGTATAGATCGGACCAAAAATTAATATTCAAAAGCTGAAGTTACGTCATCAAAATCAAAAGCGGTAAAATCTAACCTACAGTAATTCTAGATGTCAGCTGTAAATAAATAATTTCGGCAGGCTTTGTCAGGTTTGTCGTATTGTTATAGTTTATTTATGAAACACGCTCTTTATTTGAGCACTCTTCAGTAGTTACGTTGTGCCAGTTCTGGCGCACTTGTAGAAAGGTTGTACCAGTTCTGGCGCACTGAGTCACAAGTACGACGTTCGTCGACTCACGATCCTAAAAAAAAAAAGAAAGAAAAAAAAAAAAAAAAGGTTTTGGCATGCTCTGATCACGAATCTGCGGTCCATTTTTGCGTAGGATGCACGGTTCCGGAGATGTGCAGATCAATTAACTCTTATCTAATTGATATCCGCTTCGAGCCTCCACCGTCATTAGCGCTCCATTGTTCTTATCTACTTATCTATTGTTCATTCAATACCGTCATTATCTATTCTTCCTCAGCGTGGTGATATTGTTATATACTCCTTTGTTCCTATCTACACTAATCTGACTCATTAATAAAACACATTACCCAATTTTGTTAAAATTTTTATTTATAAAATACAAAATCTTATTACTTATTATCTATAAAATAGGAGCGAAACATCTCATCCACTAAAATATCGTTGTACAATGTGTTCCCTGTAAATATACTCGTAAAACTATGCATTGAACATCCCTGAAACTTATATAGCAAATACATTAAGCAATATTCGCCACAAACTGAAGTCCACTCATTCTGAATCCTATCAACATTCCAGTTCCATCTTTTACAATTTCTTTTAAAAAACTCTAGATGATATCGTACAGGTGCCCGTCCGAATGAATCAAAATATTGACCGACGTCATTCGTATCGATATATAAAGCTACCCAATGTGACCCTGGTTTATCATCTGTATCCAAATTGCATATTATATACGTTGGTACGTGGGTGTACATGGGTAGTTTATTGGCAGCATAAACATTATTTTCTAGAGTGGGGTGAATCTTTTTCAGATGTTGTTGTACATCTAGTGTATCCATAATATTACTGCTATTAGTAGATTATTACAGTACCAATCTACTCAATGACTAATATAGGAATGATCAATTATAGTGATATCTAAATATTAAATTACATTCTTTGTGTTATACAAATCGTATTTGAGTCACCAATACACTGAACAAGACACGACAGGAAGGACGTAGGAATGTAGAGATAAGCAACAGAATGTAAGGTAAGCTTGTTGACGCATAAAGATACTATCAATTCTACTGCAGAAATTCTTTAGATTAGAATTATTACTCACTGGTACTATATAAGACCAAGCAACTGCAGTCATGGAGTTAGTGTATGGTCGTTTGACCGCAGTGGATCTATCAATACTACGTTTGTGTTACTTCAACGCATCAAAGGCCATGGATGTAAGTGTTTATTCTATTGACAAACTTACTTTTCTTTCTGTTATTTTCTTACGTGTGTATGATTTAGTGTTAACAAATTATATTTAAATATTATGTGTGTGTATATGGTTAAGCCGTGGTAGCTCAGATGGTTAGCGCAAAATGTAAAATTCACAGTACGCGACCCGGGTTCGATCCCCGCCGGCACCAATTAAATTGTTAATTACAATTTTAAGTGTTAATTTACCACGTGCTCAGCGGTGAAGGAAAACATCGTGAGGAATGCATGTCTGAGATAATTTCGAAGGCATGTGAAGTTTGCCAACACGCATTGAGGTATCGCAGCGAACATTTCCTAGCCCTAAAACCCTCTCAGAAATGAGAGGAGGCCTATGTTCAGCAGTGGACTTTAATAGGTTGTAACTTTAGCTTTTTTAACTTTTATGATTAAGTGTTACCAAATTGATATTAACATGATAACTGTGTTGTTGCAGAAATCATTGAGCTTCGATGAAAATACATATAAACAGTATTACTACTCGCCACTCTCCCCTCAAGAAGAGAGTGATGACATCGTCATTAATAATAACACATGCGATGGTGGAAAAAGAAAATCGCAATCGATTGATCATTTTTTTGAAGCTGAATCAAAAATAAAAAAGAGGAAGCTGTTATCATCAACCGTAGCACGAGCCGCTAGAGATGGTGTATCATACATTTCTACTAATTCTGACGATGGAGACCAAGCGACGCATCTCATCAAAATTGAAATGTACGATATGAAGAAGCTATCCAAGATTCCAACTACTGATCATTGGAAACATGCTTCCACGAGGATTAAATATTACGTAAAGACTAATAAGGATAGCATCTACGACAACACAAACGCCCTCGTATACAATATTACAAAGACAATAGCAGAAAGTGAAAAAGTTAAAAAATACTTTTTTAACAATGACAGTCATTAGCTGATCATTAGTGAATGTGATTCTGTTTACTTAAATTACAGGAAGACAAGAGCAGAAGAAAGAGATGAGTGTGGCATACGTGTACAAAACACATCATTGAAGAACAAAACTACAACACTGAGTGGAGATGAAAACGAGAAGAATATGCAGTACTCAAGAGCTGAATATCCATTCTTCAGTTCAAATTCTAGCCGGTTGCTCAGTTTCGAAAACTGGCCTCTCGTTATGCGACAGAAACCTGAAGATCTTGCAGAAGCCGGTTTCTTTTATACTGGCCATGCAGACAGGACCAAGTGTTTCCATTGTGGTGGTGGCTTAAAAGATTGGGAAGATGATGATGATCCTTGGCAGCAGCATGTTCAGTGGTTTAGTCAGTGTGCTTATGTAAAATTTAAACTCGAACAGAGTTTTGTATTAGATTAAATAGAATATTTATAAAGAAATAAAAAATAATATATTGCATACAATTTGTTTTATTTAATTTTATAATGTTTCACATAGTTACATACACACAAAATGCATTACACATAACTCATAAAATCTAACACACAACACATATTATAACCTTAACTACTATAGTCTACAGTAACATTTCTGTTTTTATCTATCTCAATAATATTATCAAACTCAGCATAAACTATACAGTTAATTGTTTGTATTAGTGAGGATTCAAATCGTTCTTCTAATCTTACACTACCATGCTTTATGAGATTCCAATGAGCTGATGAGTTGGCTGATAAATCAGGAGTTAAGTCAAATGCTAATAGACAGTAACCTCTGGCATACTGTTCACAAGAGATTACATTTCTATCATTAAGAAAGTGAATACCAGTTCCCGAGAATAGAGTATGATATGCTGATGTAAATATGCTATTATTAAAAGATGGTTGCAAAGCTTTTGAAGGTATTTGTTGACCATCAATATATAAGCTGAAAGAATTAATACCATAGTTTTCAAAGTTAAATGGATTTTTAGTAAGGGAACCATTAAATGCAGAATTGTTCACAAATCCAATTATACATCTTTTGGGTACCTGCCCTAAAAATATATTATCAAGAGTTTTTCCTTGAACACCCGATGGAATTGTTAAAACTTTTACTTCAGCTCGAGTAATAGGATATTTAGCAGTGGTAGAAGCTAAAACTTTTTGATGTGCGAGTAATACGCTTGGATTAATTCGTGCTCGTCGAACAATAAGAGTTGCGTCCGTAATGCAAACTTTGAACTTTACATCGTTTGACCCAGCAATTAAATTAAAGCTCTCTCTCGATCGAACCAATTTAACACTCATTTCAACACCATTAATTAAAAATTTATCTTGGTTGAAAATGTCACCGTGAAGATGACCAATCATTTCTATTTCCTTACTTTCACTAATCAATTCCTGTCTTTTAACAAATCCCATGTTTTTACCATCCGTAGAATCCATTTTTCCTGCTGTATCATCATACCAAAGACTACAAGTAAGATGAGATTGTTTAGCAGCAGGAGCATAGTTTAAAGGGTTTCCATGTATGCTCGATATGCATAGGTATTATTAGGTGGTGATACAAGTTTTTGGTTTAAATAAACATCAAGTTGACTAAAAAGTGAATGCAGCCAATTATTTACAGGTGCTACTATTGTAGTAGATATCAAGTTAGTTGAATCTTGATTTAATACTTTTGCCTTTATGTGGAGTAATGTATGAGACAAATCTATGTAGTCATCGCCTGTCCCAGGAACTTGAAACTCGATAGGTCCATCATCACCAAGAGATGAAATTGGTTTATAATGAATCCACAATCCATTTTCAATGCTAGTTTGTGTAGACGGTAGTGCAAACAAATCCAATTCTGACTTAACGCACTCGCAAGAATGATTATGAAGGAAAGACATATTTAATTTGAAAATATATCTTTGTTATTTTTTGGTTTTAGACCAAGTTTTTTCGCAGCTTTCACTTTAGCAGTTAATGGTGGAATGAACGAGGTCAATCGTTTTCTTTTAGTTTTATACCCAGATCCTGTCATGTTAAATTGATCAATTTTCTCATCAGCCTTTCGTTTTAAATTCGTACTAACTTGCTTTAGACGATCTTTTATTGAGGCTTCCATAGGACGCGCTTGAACCATATCCGATAAAAGTCCTACTCCAGCGCTTAATGCCTCCTTACCAATCACTCGAGCACCACTTGAAAGTAAAGGTAAAACTGATCTAAATAACCCCCCTAAGAAGCTCCCAATACCATGACCGCGTTGGTATGGTGCACCCTTATAAATTACTCCAACTCCTGACCCAGCTTGATGTGTATAATAATTTTCATATGGACATTTATGATGATCACGAAGAGAATTCATTATAATAATTTTCGGAAATGTAGTTTAATACACACGGTTCCAAACTGGAATGGTATTTTTTGTCCTGTGCTCGATCTTATAACTATTTCCAGCGTATCGAACTCTCTTCGCATAACAGGTAAGTAGTGAGGTTGAGAGAAAACGTGCATTTTATTTGCACCATAAATGTATTTTGTAGGATCTAATGAAATGACTCTTAGTAAAAGAGTCATAACATCACCCACAATCTGAGGATCGATAATGTCACAATATAGAAAGAGTTGAGATGGTAACCCTAAGTGTAAATTAGCAGGACACTTTCCAAAATTTCTCTCTAGGAGATTTTTATTTGGTTCATAACCTAGTTGTAAACTTAATTTGGGTGATAATGTTACGGATGTTATATTTTTATCCAAAACAGAAATAGACACAAATTTTGTTATTTCATCATAGCGAAATTTCAAGTTCTCTCCGATACCATTTAACACTCTTAAAATATGCTCAACGTTATCATAGTTGGTAGCTGGAATATGTTTTTTGTAGTACACTGTGGATGGTTTATCTTCATTAGGCATTAACATAGATTTTGTAATGTATATAACATTTTCATGATCTTGAACAGTAAACATGGTACATGGATATTGAAACTCGACAACTCCAACCGACCATTCACCTTCTAATTTAATAGCTTTCGGTAATTTCGTTGAAAAATTTGTGGTCTTGTTATCAGGAAAGTATTCCATTGAACTATTGCTGAGCAAAGTTACATAAAAACTTTCTTTATTCATATTTCTTTTAAACTAGAAGCTAAAATCCAACTGTTAAATTTATCTGGATAACCTTTCCACTTCACTAATACTTCTTTTCTGTTACCTGAGTAACGAGTGTCAATTATTTTATCTATTTTATATTGTGAGGTGGGGTTGTAAGTGATTTTCTGTAATTCTCTTTCATAAAAAGTACCAACTATTGGTTCATTTTGTAAATCTGTTATTGTATAAACAACCCATGGAGATCTATCAATTATTGAAGATATAATAAATATTTCATCACTCCAATTTGATTCATATCCTTTTTGGAAAGCATGTTTATATTTAGTTATTCGAACATAATCACCCACATTGAAATTTGGTTTAGGATTTTCTAAAGAAAGTTTGTTTGACCGTCTATCATAAAGATTAGTCCAAACTGTCATAATATTGTTGGAATTTACATCACATGGGCACATCTTAATACTAGAGTGAAAGCTGTGATTGTAAGAGTATATTAAATCTTGTAAAACATCTATATATCTATAAGTATTATTATGAGTGAAATAACGCCACATTTTCATTTTTAGTGTTCTTTGAAATCGTTCGACAATACTGGCCTTAATGTCAGGATTGTTAGTGGTATAGTAATTAATCTTTTTGGATTTAAAGTATTTTTGTACATCTTTTGAAACAAATTCTGTACCTTTATCAGATTGTATGTGAGTAGGTGTTAAATTACTTTCAGTAAATATACTTTCAAAACATTCTTTAGTTGTTTCTGAGTTTTTCTTTTTCATTGTTCTTGCAAAAGCATATTTACTAAATACATCAATAACACAAAGTATATACTTGAAACCATCATTATATTGAGAATAAGTTCGCATATCACTTAAATCAGCTTGCCACAGTTCATTAATATTTGATAGAATGTACCTATTACGCGGGAATTTTTTTCGAATGTGTTTATGTAATGTGTATGTTTCTTGTGATTTTAACCATTCCTTTACTTGCTTTTTATTCATTTTACCCTTCATGGCTTTTGATAATTTATCAATACTACCAAAACCAGCGGGATTAGATGGATCATAATAAATCCTGTTAATTTCTTCTAGTACGGGGTCCATTTTTCCCACTCAAGCCTTTTACGTATTTTAGTTGTAGACTTTTTATCTCTACTGCTCGGTGTAGAAAACTCTTGAAATTCAATCTTAGAGGGTTTGTTCAGATCTTTTGCTTGAAGTTGGTTAATAAACTCACATCTCTTTGGATTTCCAATATAAGTAAGTGGTACTTTAATATCTTTTAATGCTTCAGCAAATCTATCCCACCCTACTGGATCACTTCTTTTTAAGGGTCTTAGTGAATCATTTATTAAATCAACAATATTACTTTCAGGAATTTTTTCATTATCAATTATGACTGTACCTTCATTATCCCAATGTATTTTACCTTTACTTGTTTCAACTAAGTTTAATAATAACTGTCCTTTTTTATTATAAGTTTTTGGTATTAAACTGAGTATTTGAGCTGGTGTGTAAAGTGGATTTTCAACATTTTCTTTACTTTTGATGGATCGATTCTCCTCCAAAAAAGATTCAGCATCAACTGAAGTTTTTAGATCTCTATCTTTATTTTTAAAACCAATTTTAGACTCGTTTGAATCTTCATTAGATGTATCAGAATAAATTGGTAATCTGAGTGGTTGACGATCCTCTTCGATAAAATGAAGGTATCTTTGCAGTGTTTGTAAATATAACATCCATTTCTTTCGGTCTTCCGTCTTACTATTCATAATATTTTGCATTTCAATATCTAATCGAGATAAACTACTACTCGTATTAACCTTATTTTCTTGTTTTAATTTTTCAATCAATCCAGGTTCGATAAGTATCATTTTCTTTGCATTTTCCATGTTAACTGGCTAGTCCACTCACTAATCCACTCAATATTGCACCTAATATTATTGGTAAGAAAGCCCCTCCTTTTTGTATAATTATATTTTTTCTTAGTTTATGTTTACACTTACGCACTATTTGACGGAGTATATTTTTGTGTTTATTCAATTTTTTTTTATCTTGATCTTTAAGAGGTACTTTTCCTTGTAAAACGTTATGAATACACTCACAAATACAGTTAATTTCTTCTTCATCACACGTTTTAAGTAATGCTCTTTGATATTTTGGTTTAAGCGTATGCAAAGCGTTTAGCAAATGTTTATGCGTTGTGAGTCGACGATGCATCATTTAGCAATGATTTGAAATGTTTGATTCTTGGTGTATTTAAACTCTTTTGTGGGAACTTAGACTGTGCAGAAACCATTAAATGGGAAGACATTTGTCTTGATACGACAAAAATCATTGGTATTCTGTTTTAAATCTACCATTAAATATCCATGCGCCTCTAGAGTTGCATCCCTGTAGGCATCTTCAATAAATTTTGGGTTATCTGGTGACACTTGTCGTGCTAAATATCTTATTTGAGTTTTATCTCGAGGGTTTTTAAAATATATTATATAACTTGAGTTTAAGGATATGTCTCTTTGCCCTTTACCCTGATGAAATAAATTTTGTGTTAAATAAAATACACTAAGATTCCTGTGATGACTACCTTTTGTAAATATATCCACAATTCTTCCATCGGACTCTCTCATTAGATCATCAATAATAACAAGATGTGGGTTTTCACCGTCAAACATATTAACATTTGGAATTCCTTGATGGTAGTTAACATTTGGTAAATTATATAAAGGTTGCATTTCATCAAAGCACCATGTGATCTGATTAAAATCACAATTACATATTTCTGTAACTGATTTTATGAAATTTGTTACAAAATTTGACTTCCCACATCCACTTGGCCCCGCCACAATAGCAGTAAACGGATGGATAAAGTGAAACATTACACACGTCTAAAGTACTAAGGGGTGAAATAAAAAATGAAAGTGTTGGTGTTAACAATTAATATATATTGCAAACATTATATAAAACAGAATGATCTGTATACTATTTCTAACACAATTAGTACATCATAATTTTACAATCAACTCAACCTCAAATAAATGCACACACACACACACGCAAATATAAACAACAATTAACTTAAATTATTTACAATAAAACAACGATTAAATATGTAATAAACTCTACGTCATATTATACTATTATCATTATTTTACAATCAATACAAATTTTATTTACATGCAGACATAAAATTAAAAACTATCAACACTTAACGCAGTTTATAATGACCCCAAGCTAATGTTTCAATATTATTATCTAAAATATGCCTCTTTGTGTCATTATATGATAAACCAATCTTATTTAATTTTTGTGTAAAAATTGTGTGTTTAATTGATTTAAATCTAAGCATACTATAATATTGCACTTTTTTATTAAATAGAGAAGACTTATAATTATCCATGGTCATCTTTTTAGTGATACATTTATTTACCCCTTTTGCCTTGGCTATAGTCTTATTCTCTAAGTTAAAAGCGTACATTTTGGATCGTAAACCCACAAATTCTTTCATGATTTTACCATTATTTTCATCTTTAAAAAAACCTAATTTCTTTTTATTTAATTTTGGATATTCAAAAATATTATTTGCATCATAAGCTGAGGTATCAAAGTATGATGAAAGGTCAGGTTTTATATCAGAGTAAAAATCATCTGTAAATATATGATATATTAAACTATCCGTATCTGTATACAATAATTTGATTTTACTAAACTTTTTAACCATATAGTTATAATGAAAATCATACATTAATGTTTTTGAAATATCTAAAATGCAAAACCCTAAATAAATTGGTTTGTTATATATTAACTTTGTTTTTCGCAACTGAACCGCAACTAGGTTTTCCGAAAATATTGAATGACTATGAAATTGTGGTTTAGCGATTAGATCTTGAACACCTAAAGCTTTGCCCTGGTTCTCCCAGTGTGTAACTAATTTTATGTTAACCCTTTTTTCAATATTCTCCATAGTCTTTCCGAAGACTGAATTATTCATTAATTTATAAAAATCTTTTTCGAAATCTGATTTTGCTAACGTTCTTAATTTTGTGTTTAGATCTATGTACATCTTCAACCAGCGAGACTGTTTAAATTTTAAAACTCTATGAATTTTAATTAATTTAACCCCCATTTCTATGCACTGCTTTAAATTTCTGTAATGAATTACATATTTATCTTTATTATTTCAATTTGGGACTAGTTTATTTTAATTATTATTGTCTGCACAAATGTTTTCGGGGCATAAAGGAAAGTCCGAATGTAAATCATGAAGTTCATCTGGATATTCCAAATCAACTTCTAAAATAAAACCGAAGTTTGATGTCTCAGACACATTAAATTCTGTATTCGGATTTACCCATTCGAATCCACCAGTAGGAAGACATTGAGACATAGCCCAACCATATAAATTGTTGGCATCAAAATATGTGATATATGAATTTGGTTTCCCTGCATCATAATCCCCCATATATTTGTTATTAGCTCTAGCATAACGATTACTACATTGAGATACACCACCCCTGATACCTGATCTAATAAATGCAATTTTCTCATAATCCGTTAAAAGTTCTAATTCTATTTTTGTATATTTTAACATTGCATCCCAACTTAAACCGGGTGCTGTGTAATAATGGGCAGGGTCTAAATCATAAGTATTAATACATAACTTTCTAAAGTTTTCAAATACATCGGTTAAAAGTAAAACGTCTGTTTTTAAATACAGGTTTGAATAATCTAGCATATTACAACACCCAAAGTGTTCCCAAACATCTTTAGCATGATTGTAATCATCATTTGAAATATGGGAATCTGTGAGCGAGCTATAAAAAAATTTTTGTTCGGGGAGCGATGTTAGGCTTAAACTATCATAATTAGTCATAAGTTCATATGGATAAACGCCTTTCCGTTTTAAACGAAAGAAATCTTCATCATTAGGATAATTTCTACGTAATTCTTGAAATTGATCATTACTGAGATTTTTGGCCAATTCTTCTAATTTACATGATAAAAACTTAAATGAATCTATGAATCTTAATATAATTTCGTGGTTATTCATTTTTAATTTTTTGGAAAAGGATATATATTTTTCTTTATTTTGAGGGATAACTTCGACTTCACCATCACAAAAGTTTAACGCGTGAACAATAAAATGAGCATCATAGCGACTAAGGTTGTGTAAAAATATTGGTATATAACGAGGTTTTCTGAACTTCGAGCTACATGATTCGTGAGCAACACCTATAAAACTACCGGTGTACCAATCAAAATCATAAAAATGTTCTGCTAACTCTGTTTCACAAATATGACAAATGGTTGCATTTGAAATTTGGTTTTTGTCTTCATTTGTTAGCGGAAGTGGAGGATATTTTTGAATTCTATTTATTTCTTTGAGATTGTTAGATAAACTTTCCATAAACACTTGTGCACAGTTGGGTCCGCAATACGTTACATATTTTGATAATTTATCATCATATGAACATTTTATATAATAACCAAAACTATGTACTTCATGTTTCTGAATATTGTGTGTGAAAGGTTTGGAAGGATCGTTAGAACATGATTCTATTGGTTTTAAAAATGCTTATAAATCAGCATAAACTACAGAAATAGAAATAGAAATAGAAACTTTTTTATTCAATGTAGATTATAAAAATACTTATTGAAAGTCACTTTTTTAATTTACCACTGGTTCGCAAAAGAAACCTCTGTCCTGGGAAGAACCAGCAAGAAACCCAGCGGGACTATTTTTTTTTAATAATAGCTTACAATCATGTTTACAATCAACAACACAAGACAAATTAGAAATAGCTTGGTAGCGATCACCCTTCCCAGGGGTTATTATCATCTATAAATTCCTTAATATTATAATAACCCTTTTTATACAAACTTAGTTTAATAACATTTTTGAACTTTGTGTATGACAAATTTTGTATATTTTCTGGGATTTTGTTGTAAAAGCGTATACATCGCCCCAAGAATGAATTACTGACTCGGTGGAGTCGAGTAACTGGTACTACCAGCTTGTGTCTGCTCCTAGTATTTACAGAATGAATATCACTTATTTTCGCAAAACTACTTTTATTTTTGTGTACGTACATTACATTTTCATAAATGTATTGAGAGGCCAGAGTTAATATATTAATTTCCTTAAATTTTTGTCTCAGTGACTCTTTTGGTTTTAAATTATATATTGCTCTAATGGCCCTCTTCTGTACGAATGGTATCTTCAACTTTTTTTCATAACTATCAAATTTAATATTATCATTTGAAATAGGTTGACCAAACCAATTCTTTTTTTTAAAAGTTTCACTGTTTGGTAATTCTGTACAAATGTGGGCACAATCGTATTGTTCATGGTTATTTAAACTTTCCTTAGATGGAAAGTGAAGTAGACATGCTTCGCAAATGTACATGATGTGACCGTCTTTTGAAATTTGTTTACTAACTAACCGCGATAAATTTTTTATGTAACAATGATTTTTTGTATCCTTGGAAAAAAATAATAAATTGATATGTCTATCTTTACGACACTTTGTTAAAAATAATGGACCTACTATAGAATTACATCGTTTTTCTTTATCATATTCTAACCCAAAAACATTAAAACTAATATCATTTAATTTCTCTACTTTTGCTATGTCAGAAATTTTAACTGGAAAGGAAATACCATCAAATTTAAGTTTATTTGCATGTTTAACGTACGATGATACACGATCCGCGTCTTTGTTTACGGGATATAACGCCGAGAGTAACGCCCATTTAAAACAAAAATAATCCTTGCTTTTTACATTTATAACAGCCTTTTTTAATTTTATGTCACGAGGAAAATCTATGTATGAAGTACCGCGTAGGGGGTTAAATTTATTAACATTCATGTCTATAGATTTTACGTTTTTTAGACTCCATCCACTATCTTTTTTTTCAAATGCACTAATTTTAGTAGTAATTGTATCATTTAAAGATGAAAAAAAAATATTTAAGTCATCTCCTTGACAAATAATATACTTAAGCGTTTGAAAATCGAACGTATCATGAATATCTTTAGTTTGTTGAACAAAATCAGCATGCAATATGAAGTTTACTTTAAAAATTATGTGTTGATGAATACACTCTTGTATTAAAAATAAAATATCATCTTTAATAGAATTTAAAAATAGTTCAGGAGTTTCAAAATTTACCAATGTCGAACTATCTACTCTACTCTTGATTTTATAAGTTAAAATCCTATTTCCAAAAGCAGATTCAATAACACTAACGTTTGATAAAGAATTATGTGAATTTAAAAGATTATTTTTGTGAACATTACTTTTAAAATGATTAGCTAAATACCGTTTCTTGATAAATATATGACACGTTAGACATTCCACTTGATCATCGTTACTGATACTGTTCCCTGCAGAGGTAGGCTTTTCTGCTTCCGTTGTTGGTTTTTTGATGATCTTGGGTTCTTTGCTGCTCGTTCGCTTCGTTCCTCTACCAAGTTGTAGTGGTTAATGTAGTGGTAATGTTTAAATTTATTAAAAACTGTACAAGACATTGTGTAAATTATGATCGAAATGAATGTTTATTTTACTTACTTAAACTGTGTTTCAACCATCGCACAGTGATTATACAAATCATCATCATACGATGAATCGAACAGTTGATCCTTCTCCATTTCATCACAAACTTTAGACAACTCCTGATTTAATTCGCTGTTGAATAGTTCCGTATTCTCTTCCATGGTTGTGGAAAAGAAAGCACTGGTGCACACTTCACTGAAGTTTGCCATCCTTATAGTAAAGAAGAAATTAGGTAGCAGAGTAAGTAACAGTTCAGTGTTGGTAGACCAACTGATACCCAAATTTCAAATAATGTCCGATATTTAAGTCTAACAAAGGATTAGAAATAGAATATAATGAGTACACGGAAGTAATTTAAGTAAACAGAATCACATTCACTAATGATCAGCTAATGACTGTCATTGTTAAAAAAGTATTTTTTAACTTTTTCACTTTCTGCTATTGTCTTTGTAATATTGTATACGAGGGCGTTTGTGTTGTCGTAGATGCTATCCTTATTAGTCTTTACGTAATATTTAATCCTCGTGGAAGCATGTTTCCAATGATCAGTAGTTGGAATCTTGGATAGCTTCTTCATATCGTACATTTCAATTTTGATGAGATGCGTCGCTTGGTCTCCATCGTCAGAATTAGTAGAAATGTATGATACACCATCTCTAGCGGCTCGTGCTACGGTTGATGATAACAGCTTCCTCTTTTTTATTTTTGATTCAGCTTCAAAAAAATGATCAATCGATTGCGATTTTCTTTTTCCACCATCGCATGTGTTATTATTAATGACGATGTCATCACTCTCTTCTTGAGGGGAGAGTGGCGAGTAGTAATACTGTTTATATGTATTTTCATCGAAGCTCAATGATTTCTGCAACAACACAGTTATCATGTTAATATCAATTTGGTAACACTTAATCATAAAAGTTAAAAAAGCTAAAGTTACAACCTATTAAAGTCCACTGCTGAACATAGGCCTCCTCTCATTTCTGAGAGGGTTTTAGGGCTAGGAAATGTTCGCTGCGATACCTCAATGCGTGTTGGCAAACTTCACATGCCTTCGAAATTATCTCAGACATGCATTCCTCACGATGTTTTCCTTCACCGCTGAGCACGTGGTAAATTAACACTTAAAATTGTAATTAACAATTTAATTGGTGCCGGCGGGGATCGAACCCGGGTCGCGTACTGTGAATTTTACATTTTGCGCTAACCATCTGAGCTACCACGGCTTAACCATATACACACACATAATATTTAAATATAATTTGTTAACACTAAATCATACACACGTAAGAAAATAACAGAAAGAAAAGTAAGTTTGTCAATAGAATAAACACTTACATCCATGGCCTTTGATGCGTTGAAGTAACACAAACGTAGTATTGATAGATCCACTGCGGTCAAACGACCATACACTAACTCCATGACTGCAGTTGCTTGGTCTTATATAGTACCAGTGAGTAATAATTCTAATCTAAAGAATTTCTGCAGTAGAATTGATAGTATCTTTATGCGTCAACAAGCTTACCTTACATTCTGTTGCTTATCTCTACATTCCTACGTCCTTCCTGTCGTGTCTTGTTCAGTGTATTGGTGACTCAAATACGATTTGTATAACACAAAGAATGTAATTTAATATTTAGATATCACTATAATTGATCATTCCTATATTAGTCATTGAGTAGATTGGTACTGTAATAATCTACTAATAGCAGTAATATTATGGATACACTAGATGTACAACAACATCTGAAAAAGATTCACCCCACTCTAGAAAATAATGTTTATGCTGCCAATAAACTACCCATGTACACCCACGTACCAACGTATATAATATGCAATTTGGATACAGATGATAAACCAGGGTCACATTGGGTAGCTTTATATATCGATACGAATGACGTCGGTCAATATTTTGATTCATTCGGACGGGCACCTGTACGATATCATCTAGAGTTTTTTAAAAGAAATTGTAAAAGATGGAACTGGAATGTTGATAGGATTCAGAATGAGTGGACTTCAGTTTGTGGCGAATATTGCTTAATGTATTTGCTATATAAGTTTCAGGGATGTTCAATGCATAGTTTTACGAGTATATTTACAGGGAACACATTGTACAACGATATTTTAGTGGATGAGATGTTTCGCTCCTATTATATAGATAATAAGTAATAAGATTTTGTATTTTATAAATAAAAATTTTAACAAAATTGGGTAATGTGTTTTATTAATGAGTCAGATTAGTGTAGATAGGAACAAAGGAGTATATAACAATATCACCACGCTGAGGAAGAATAGATAATGACGGTATTGAATGAACAATAGATAAGTAGATAAGAACAATGGAGCGCTAATGACGGTGGAGGCTCGAAGCGGATATCAATTAGATAAGAGTTAATTGATCTGCACATCTCCGGAACCGTGCATCCTACGCAAAAATGGACCGCAGATTCGTGATCAGAGCATGCCAAAACCTTTTTTTTTTTTTTTTTTCTTTTTTTTTTTTTTTTAGGATCGTGAGTCGACGAACGTCGTACTTGTGACTCAGTGCGCCAGAACTGGTACAACCTTTCCTCCGGACCGAAATTTGGAAATGGCACTCTTAACATGTAGGTACTAGCCATCTGGCCAGAACAAAATTAGATAGCGATAGTGTAGCACGAATGGGTCGGCTCAAAATTGGAAGGACCACGCTCTCACAGAATACCAGTGTAAAATAGTAGTTTAATGCTGCTGTGTTTCATATGGTGATTGTAGAGAACCGAAGACCCTTTTTACTGGACGAGGCATTCCATCTTACTCCTTACGGGTGACAACGCATTTGCATTTTGATTTGTGGTCGAGGGTAGATGTAGATGTCTATGGGTCAAAGCAACCATTTACCATCAGGTGGACTGTGCTCGTTTGTCACCCTATCCTATAAAAAAAACCGGGATCCGGACCCGGGACTACAAGATCAATAGTCGCATTCACGACCACTAGAACTATAACTACGAATCAGTCAAAATGCAAACTTCAAGAGTAGTTTTAATATTCTTGATGATTTATTATGTTAACATGAATATTACATATTCAACAAAACTACGTTATAATTTTTACGTAATAATTGTTACGTCAGGATTATATAAAATACAATTAGAAACGTAAGATTATTTACATTTAATATTCTTGTCATTCAGTGTCTACGTTAACATGAAAAGAAATTGGCATGCTCCTCCTGACACCCTTTTTTAACACTCTTTTATTAGCTTCGCGTGTAATAATGTATAATGTTATTTTCACCAATTTCTAGACGGCCGATCGACTTGAAAATTTGCACTCGTATCAAGGAGCGATAACAATAAAATAACTTTATCCTACTTTCTTGATCAGTATCACTTAGATAAAAGAAAATGATTTTGTCTTTAGCGTGTTCTTTAGTTTTTTTTGAATACAATTATTATATTATATAATTTCAATCATCATCTACTCACCTAAAATCTGTCATAATGACTCGACGTATGCAACTGACCATATTAGACACTGTCAGTTTTATATGCACTAAAAGAAAAAGTGTGTAATGTCTGAACGCACACTCAATGCATGGAATATTAATACCGGGGCCACACCGATGGAGCCCGAACGAATCATTAAGGGATAATTATAACGCCACTTCGCAGGAAACTGAAGGGTTCCCCACTCGGAAATCTGATTCTTTCTTTGTTTTTTTCTCGACGGAAGTCGAAAATTTTCGAAACAACTCACTCGGATCGAGAGATGTGGTGTTTTTTTGTAAACTTCTATTGATATTTGTTAGGCAACTGTTCCATTTAAAAAAAATAGTTGGCCGTCACGGGACGACCGGACGAATTTATAATTAATGAAAACCATTAAAGAAATATGGAGTAAAATAAATAAAATAATATTGAAAAGAAATCACAAAGTTTGTACACAAGCAGTGAACGCGTCTAGTATGTATCCTATAATCGAATAGTGCGTGCACACACAGTTGCACAGAGAAGCAACGAAGTGTATAACATACGCGCACACATACAAAGGAGTGACTTGAAGGCGTGACCGTACAAGTCTGTTTTACTGCCAAGACACGTCTATAGATGTTTCACATCAAAAATAAATACTTGTTATGCTATTAATGTAGCTTATTCTTCTGTTAACTAATCTCTCTTAAAAGACTAATGCTGGAAGTGGTTTACAAAAGTTTTTGAATGTCGGATTCGAACTCTGGGTTTTTGTGCTTCGATATATACACCCTTACCATTAGGTTAATAATAATGTCCTCCAGACCGAATTTTGGTCACGGCGACCATTATTATGCTTGCTTACTTGCCTTAACGGAAACTAGCCATCGGCGCAGGACAGGATTGTAGTGCTCAAGTGTATGCGCAAGCACGGGTGCACTCGCTGTTCCCTTACTTTCATGGTCCGATGGGACGGTAAACCGACACAACCGGAGAGAGATCAGGCGCAGGACCAACAGCTTTACGTGCTTTCCGAGGCACGGGGGTGAGAAATCGCCAACTTCCTGACTCCAGGCAGGTACTGAGAATTTCGTAATGGAAAAACTCAATAACTGATATATTTCTGGCCCGACCAGGGATTCGAACCCGGGCCCTTATGATCAGCAGTACTACAACCACTACACCAACGAGGCAGTCGACCATTAGGTTATCGTCTTCATAAACCGTTGCGAGACGATTGATTATTTTGATGATGATTTTGAAATTACGACATATCATTTATAACAGAATCACATTCACAGAAACGATTTTTAATAGTGTTTTGTTAACTAGGCGATTAATATTTTATGTCAGAAATTTTTATTTATTTATGTAGTTACAAAATATCATAAACTACGGTCACTGTAGCCCAGAGTCATATTCTGATCCCGTTTTTATCGAGAATGAGGTGATCACTGATAAAAATTATTGTACAACATCGATCTTTATTGTAAACTAAAAGTTTGAAAAAAGTTCCGCTGAGTAAATTTCTGGTTCCTCTCAGGATAGAGGTTTTTTTCTCAAACCGTAGTAAAATTAAAAAAATGCCTTTCACAAACCCTTATAGTGAGAGCTTTAAGATTATGTCTGTTAAGAGTTAAGAAGGCAAAAACTAATAAGATAAATCAAAAAGCCTAAGAGACGGAAACCCCCTAAAAAACTTTTTCAGTATTTGAACTCTGTCCAAAATATTTAGGAATTTAATTTTGTTGTTCGAAGAGTTTCGAATGTGAGATACTTAGAATTTCGCAATGGCCAAGAAATGTGGGTACACTTTTATGAGAATATTTAGTTATATTACACAAATTGCGCATTTTCTTAAAAATAACGACCAGACAGACTTTCCATTCCCTAGTGTCTATAGTGACTGTTATGCAATATGTCAGTGTGCCTAAAGTAAGTACCTAGATCATCGCTAGCTCTCGGTCCAAAGAATAACATATATTGTTCATAACTTTCAAAATATTGAAAGTTGCCATTTCGTATAATGTCATCAGATAAAAGTGATTTATAGAATAAAATACAACATAAAGAAATTAAAAATTACAGTTTTATGAATAAAATATTTCAACTGTGTCCCCGTTATATTCAGTCAGTTTTTATCTGGATTTTAAAATATCAGTCCTTAGTTAAATTAAAATATATACATCTAAAGACAATACTTCTCGTTTTTGACTGGCGGCTTTGTAAATCACATTAATTAACTCTAGTACCGCTCGTAACAATAGTTTTATTTGCTCAGCACCAATGGCTACAACAAAGAGTTCCCGACTTTACTTTCTATTCAGTTGTAGGAGTTTAATTTGTTACACCCCACCACACAGCATCGCACCTGTCACGAGCACAAGTTTGGACTTAGTACCGTACTATGATCATTGAAGTGCAAGAGTTAAATTTAATCTATCGTTACTTAGCATGATGTATTTAATTTCTCTTCGTTTATTTCATGAAGCTTGAAATTGTATTATTTACCGTAACGATTTCTTATACTTACCGTAATACTAATTTTAAAACGGATTTTACTAAATATAATTTGACTTACTTAACGTTTAGGGTGCCTAATAGCACCTATGTTTCGCAATGGTCTTGTGATGGGCTACAGTATGTTTGTTTGTTGTTTTGTATGTATATTATGTTTAACGGCTTGTAAGCCAAAGATCTTGACTACCAATTTGTGGCTTCTGGATAATTCCAGTTAGAACTTATTTTTTTAAAACAGCAGTACAACACCCAAGGTTAAGGTGTTTGACGTTCTGATGTCACAACCGGGCTATCTCCGCTTTTGAATATTAATTTTTGGTTCGACCTACGTAGAACGAGCTTACAATTTCTTGAATTTTTGCAAATGAGTGCTTGGATTTGGACTTAATTTTATTAATTGTAGGATAGGATCCCAAGCCGTTAGAAGCACTCAGCCATTTTCTCTATTTAAATTTGGATGTTTTTCTTAGCCTCACGAATCATGCTTGGCAAGAATCGTTGTTCTTTTGCGATTATTTGTGCTTTATCAAACCTTCAACAAGATATTATTTAATATCGTTATGCCTTTGAATCATCATTTGTTTAAAGTATGTCCCTATTTTTGTTTAGTTATTCTTTACTATAAGACTATATGTTACAAGTCTCAACACACACAATGACTTCGAAGGAAGAATCAATTCGACTGTATATTTTATTATTTGTATTTAGCGATATCTTCGCCAACTATGAAACGATTCTTAAAAAAATACCCTTATAAAAAAAGTAAAGTTACAGCCTATATACGTCCCACAGCTGGGCACAGGCCTACCCTCATTTCTGAGAGGGTTTTAGGGTAAGGAAGTGTCCGCCGCACTGCCCCAACGTGTGTTGGCGAACTTCACATGTCTTCGAAATATTTTGTTTCATATTCCTCAGACATGCAGTTTTCCTCACGATGTTTTCCTTCACCGCCGAGCACGTGGTATATCAGCTCTTAAAATTGCAATTAACAATTTCATTGGTGCCGGCGGGGATGGAACCCGCATTACTCGCGTTCTGTTATATTTACAGCGAGCGTTAACCATCTGAGCTACCACGGCAAAAATACCCTTATAGGTTATATAAATAATAGAAGTTTTTAACGTAACTACATATTTACATTTAGACGATGTTGATTCGAGTTGTTGCCTTGAGGTTTGTATAATATTGCTTGGATCACTCAAAACAGTCAAAAAATAAAAATAAAATAAGTTCCACATAATAGGTTCTGGAGTCGGAGGTTGTCATTATTCGATACGCTGTCTTAACTCCGACTTCAGAAGCTATTACGTGGAATTTTTTTATTCTTTTTCTTCTTTGAGGTTAGTTTTTACTTTTTATTAAAAGTAATTTTTTTCATGAATTATTTCTAATATTGAAGGAATTAATTTTTTTAATTGCCTTTTCCCTCTAACCGTTTTAATAGTGTCCTAAGTGAGGTCTAGACAATAAAGTTAGCGAAACTTGAATTCAGCGTCAAAAATCGGTGCACTCATAACATACCTGTATCAGAAAATTTATAATTTGCCAAATATTAGCAACTTCCTTACTTGCAAGTTACTTTTCCTTAGTTGCCGACCTTTTTCAAAAGGCATCTGCAACTCGCTTGATGTTGCAGTTGTTCATGGGCGGCGGTAGTGATTTACTATCAGGTGAACCGCATGCTCATTTGCTACCTCTTGTATAAAAAAAATGTTAAGGATGACGCAACAAGGCAAACATCTTCTATGTTTTATGTTCTGTTAAAAGATTAAGCTCTCACTGGAATTAACGTATCTAAAACTATCAATACTCGAGTCGCGATATGTGTTGCCATCAGTACTTGGTCCTTGCTGACGTATTGCGGGTAGTAGTTAAATGTATTGCAACAATGAATGTGGCCGGTGGCTTATTAATGATGCATCACTTCGGTTTCGGACCTTTCGCCTTTTGTGCGATCTCCCAACTGTTTGCATGCCCTTTCTAGGAGCTGCTCGGGTTTAATGTTTGATTAATAAAGGTGCGTTTTTATTGAAATTTGTGTAGTTTAACACACGTCTGTGTTAATGTAAAGATTTTGGATTATGTAGAGAATAAATGTTTCTGCGAGCTTAAATTCGATAAAAATAAGATGTATTTGGTAGCAGCATCAAAGGTACAATATATACGACTTGACTTCAAAAGCAGATCCATCCTACATCGGGCAGGCACACGACAAGCAGTAGACTTTTACAGGGTGTTAAGAGGATATAGTAAGTCAGCTCAAATTCTAATTTCGCCCCCACTTCCCCGCGCGTAGTATGCTATGTACCGACATGTTTGTAATAACTAATACTGTAAGTAGATAGGTCGTTAGACACTTATTTCATTAGGTTTATCATATTTATGCCTGTTTCTTAACGCCAACCCAGTCGCTTCTTATTTTTATTACGGTTATTTCCCATTTTAATTTTACGTCGTCCTGTTGCGTAATGTGTATTCTGATCGTAAGCGACACAACTTTTCCCTTCAAAAGCCTAAGCGATACTAACGGGGCAACAGGAATCAAGCTTCAAGAAGCCGATAGTTTAGGTAATTTCTTTTTACAGCGAAAATAATGGCATTTTAAAAAAAGTAAATAACATAAGCACTGATTTATAGTTAGTTCAGTTAGTATGCAAAGTTTCATGATATTATTAAAAGTATTTTAAGAATAACAGCGGTTTATTGTTTATTTTGGAGGTAACTTTGGATTTTTTTTTCTATCGAGAAAATTTTACGGAATCGTGTTTTCGTCTAACATATTCCTTAACATTAACCCTCAACTTTACCATATAAGTATTTATTTCAAAATTAATGCTGTAATATTTTCGGCATAACGGAGGATCTTGCTAAGCGATTTGAGGTTATATTTCCCCTTAAGTTCACTGTTGTAGAAGGATTTGATAAGATATTTTATAATATAGTCATTACCGACTAATATGATTTATATAACTAGGTACATATTGCTATCATTAAATATTTATCAAGTTTTGTTTGATAAAATGTGAATTATATGGTATGAGAAGTGTATTTTCAATGTTTACTAAGACATTATTTATAAGCAATGCATCAACATAAGCCTAAAACATTAAACAAGCTTCTAAATTCTATTTCGTTGGCAATACAAACGATATTAAGTCCACAACAACTTAGACAATTTCAATGCGATATAGATATTAGGATACCGCACATACTGGGTAAATGTTTGCCCGAAACCAAAGCTCGGACCTGCCTCGCGTAAAATTACTATCACCTCCAACCTTAGGTAAATATGTCGGGCAAGAAATTCGCTTTGAACCCTTTCGGTCCTTTGTTATTCAACTAAAACTATTCTCGGTTAATCCCTGGATAAACAGTGCTTGTTAATAAATTAACGTGTTATTAATATATGTTTGTGTGACCCTACGGTCGACAGGTGTCCCTCCAGGGCGTTGTGTATGCTGTTTCAACAAAGGAGAGTTCAAGAAACGCTAATTTCGGTTCAACTGTAACTGTAAATAACGGTCGTTCCGCTTTTTGTACTGGTACCTGCTTGAATTAATAATTAGAGGAATAGTGGTGAACGCTTTTGTTGAATTCATTACTCTTTCCTTTTATGTTAACAAACACAACGATTTATCTAGTGTGATATCTAAGCTTATTTCTAAGTCCCTTAAACGTCTACCTTCGGATTCGGCTTTAAAGCTCCAAGCATTTTCTTTAAGGCTGATACACATTGAAATTTGCTTTGTTTAATCTAATTTTTGCATGGGTTATTCTTATTTAATCTATTATATTGAACACAATGATTTAACAAATAAATTACTAATCACTAAGGATCTTTTTATTATTCTCACTTTAGATATTTCGCTCAATTGTCTCTCTTCGAGACCAAATATATTTAAGTCTTAAGTTAACTCTGGATTCGTATCCTTATTTAATAAACGTCGAAAATAATGGTCGAGGAGTCGGATGCGTAATCCGCATCCATATTCCGAAGATAATCTCGCCGAAGCCTCGTTCCGTCCTCGAATGTAACCTAAGTTAATAAATAAGAGGAGAAAAAGTCGGTCAGGGAGAGGCGCGGGTGGGGCTAAGTGAGTGCTTTACGTCATATCCGAAATCCCGGTAAAGTGAGTCCAGTTAAGCCGGGCGGTGTTCGATGGTCGGTCCCGCTCGTTGCGATCTCAGTAATAGCAATAGCTTTGTATTAAAGCAGTTGGGAAGACGCTTTCGGACTTGGTCCAAGTGTCGAGAAATTAAGTTTTCGTACCCAATATATTTGTTGAAAGCCGTTTTAATAACTCGCTTACTTATTATATGGTCTTTGAATTTGTTTTTAAACTTCATGGTTTTTTTATAACTTGTTATTTTCATAATGTATTTTAATGTAAGCGTAGAAAAATTCGATTAGTAGTTATGGTCACGTATTAGTTTGTGTGCGTCGAACAATACGGCAAATCTTACCAAAACTTTCCACATATACTTCAGACAGAAACAGAAACAGATTTTTTTATTCAATATAAATTATAAATAATGCTAATTGAAAATTACTTTTGTTTAATTCACCACTGGTTCGGAAAAAAAACCTCTGTCCTGGGAAAAACCAGCAAGAAACCATGTAAGTTACATGATCAATACAAAACAAATTAGAAATAGCTTGGTAGCGATCACCTCATTCCCAGGGGTTATTATCATCCATAAATTATTTAATATTATAAAAACCCTTTATATACAAACAAAAAATAAAAATAAAGTTATTGAATTTAGAGCAGGTCAAAATTTTTGATATTTTCGGGCATTTTGTTGACGAATCTATCGAAATTCATTAATGAAGTCTTTGTCAAGAGCTTACTGAGACTTATGTATTGAAGACATTTTTGAATTTTCCTGCGAGGAAACGTCGCTCAACTCTCGCCTCTTGGTCGGCACCGCTATATCGGCCGGGCTTAGCGCTTTTTCATCAATCCTGCTTTATTACAGCGGCTTCGCTTTTGTCTACGTCCGGATGCCGGTCATTTGGCCGGGCCGCGTCTGTATTACACTCGTGCGATTCCATTCGTATCTGTCGCGCAAGGACGTCGGGATGCGTCTTCGTATGTCATCGGGAATACTTATGGATTTTAGAGAAGTCTTTAGGGTTCCTCGATGTGATTTGTTTGTACAAGTTGCAAGAGTTGATATGATATGATACTTAAAGATTTCTAAACAATTAGATATATACTAAAGAAGAAACTATGATAGGTCCAAAACTCTGATGATGGGTCTAACTCTCATACTAGCATATAGTTTTATTATATTTACTTAATGTGGTCCTAAGTGCGACATCATATTCATATTAATTAACCTAAAACGGAATTTCCTTACTGGTTATTCCAAATAAGTCCATAATATTGTTAAGTTATTGGCAATTGATCATTTAAAGACGAGATTAGCGCGGATTTGTATGCGGATCTTAGAAAGTAAAACTTAAAAAGAAGATGTCTGTACCACAATCCACAATTCTTGATAAAAAAGTCCCGCTGGGTTTCTTCCTGATTCTTCCCAGGACAGAGTTTTTTCAATACCAGTAGTAAAAGACCAGACTTTCACTTAGAGTTACTTGTAATCTTTGATGAAAAAAAAATTATATTCTTATTGTATTATGTTCCATTCTATCCGAAGCCATTGAATCTTTTTGGAATATCCCATAGTCGCCTCTTGCGACAGCATCGACTCACTTACGTCGCTACCACAGTATGTATATACAGTTAATATATTATGCAGCCCGTGTTGTTATCACATCATTGCTGATGTTAGTGATCGAGTAATTCCTGAACTACTTTACCGATTAAGGGCACATAAACGCAATAAATTTTCTCGAGGCGAAGGGTCATAGTTATGCTAAGATCCGATAGGTGAAGCTGCAATCAAGTTATAGACAAATTCCATATTTAAAGACCAAAATTACGCATATCGAATGTATGTTATTTTTGTATGAATGCGATATCTTTGTCAATTGGGAACCGATTGCGGTGTTTTTTTTTATTAAATAGTTTGTACTTCACTAGTGGTCCAATATAATGGAATGGTATGAAATTTTTAATGTAACTATAATTACACTGAGATTGTGATATTACTTACTTAACTCAGAAGAGTAAAACACTAAAGTTTTAATAAAAAAGTAAAAGCCTATTTCAAAAAACTAAGAGAATAAAAAGTCCTGACTTTATTTTATACACTATGTATTAGTACTGAATTCAGAATGTGAAATTATTTTATTCTTTAATTTCGTAGACCTTTACTTTCCATTAAGAGTTAATTTTTCACAATATAATATGTTTATTTAGTGTTGAAAAGAAAATCACAAAATTAGGACCCGATAGGTGGCGCTGTGGTTGAGTTGTTATTACATTTCCATATTTATATTGTAAAAAGACTGGAGTAAATTCGCAGCGCAAATCATCGCCCCACCTACCGGATAGGGCGGAATAACATCTGCCAGGCCAGCTAGTTCAATGTAGTTTATTACATTGTACTTATTGAAAGTCAATTCTTTATGGTTCGGAAAATACCTTCATCCCAGGAAGAACCGCGTGTGCCGTTTCCCTCTCTTCCCCTTCATCTCTAACAGCAGCAAGCCACTCATAAAATTATTATACAGTTATCAAATTGTAAATGCAATAAATAGTATTAAAATTAAGTTTTTTTCTTGTTTGAAATTAAACTACAATTTCGTACGGGACCACACATGGGGCTCCTAATATATTTTGGCGATAAATATACTTTCTTTTTAAGCCACTTGATGTATAACATTCGGCCATTGTCGGTTTGTTTTCAGTTTGGCAATTTTTAAGGGGATTACACACGGCCCCGGCTTGACCACGTCTCTTCAGCTGCCCTCTATTTATGGGGCAATATTTTATGGAATATTGAGTTAAGTGGTCTTTAATCTACTGATATAATAGACGGTTTAGTGGAAACGTATCTATGGGTTCAATTGTGTTCGGTTTCTTATTGCTGCGGGTATGTTCGTCTTGTTTTCTTTTGTGTGTATATACTTCGATATACGTAGTCGATAATATTTTTGAAATTATATTCGATGCGTATGTTTTTTTTTTAATGTATGTTACGGTCCATTCGTTTTGGTCTTATAAACATTTTAAGAAGTTTTCTCACTTAAAGGTGGAATAATTCGGGTGAAGTTTTAATGTAACGGTTTAGACGACATTCTAGTTGTTATCTTGTACTTGTCTTGTCCGTCAAAGGGATCTAAAGGGTCAGTGATTTACTTTCAAAAGTAAAAACCTATTTCAAAGAACTAAAAATAATAAAACAATTTCCATATGATAGATAGCTTCTGAAGTCGGCACTTAAAGTCTTCTACTCACTATATCTTAGCACCTACTTCAAAAGCTATTATGTGATTATGTGATTTTTTTAATTTTAAATTCAGTTCTACCTTTTTAAAAGTTTAATTGTACTTTATTCTATACTTCCATAAAATCCGAATTATATCAAATAGATATCAGACAATATAATCGATCGTTTCTCATTTATAATTTTATATTTATAGGTCGAAAAGTATTACGTTTTAATACGAATTATGTAGTTTCATATAATTTTAGTGATATTCTCACAATTCAATTTTAACTACGTTTTCCCTCTTGAATATTATCTTCACGATGATACTATAAAGATATCAATTTATGTATATTCCAATTTTTCCAAAGTAAAAAGGATATGAAATATTTTTATATAAGTGTAAATTTCAAGAAAAAAATACATAAATATTTTTATATCCAACCAAGAGTCGCGGTAGCTTAGGAGCTAAGAGTTCGAAGTAAATTTTGAAGTTCCCGTATAACTTGCGTTCTATACCCTCTGTAACTAGTGAAGTAACTAATTGCAATTTTAGGTATGTGCTCCGCAGTGAAGAAAACCATCATAAGGAAATCGAGAGGCCTTAAAAAATTTAAATTTCGAGGACATTTGAGTTGTGCAATTACGTGAGAGAGCAATATACTCCTTGATTAAAACTACTTTTACGGATTTTATCGCGTTTATTTTTACTTTTTATTTTTAATTCCCGACGTTTCGGGTGCTTTCCAGCACCCATGGTCACGGGGGACTGAGATGACTGACGTCCCGATGTCATTGTTAAACCCGGAGTACCTTCAGCTTTTTTAATTATTGTTTATGGTCCGATCTATGCAAAATGAACTCAGTTATGGTTGGGGCCGTCTAGGATATGATCACAAACTGCAGACTTCCTTGGAAGTCTGCAGTGTGTTTGTTGGAAGTTTGTGATCATATTCTAGACGGCCCCAACCATTACATCAGATTTGATAGACCACAAATCCTCGCGAAAGAACACCGATTCCTACCAAGGATGATACGTGAGGCTATTGAAATTAAAAAAACATCCTAATTTCAATAGAGAAGGTGGCTGGGTACTACCACCCACTTGGGATCCTATAATCAATAAAATTAAAACTAAACCCAAGCATACCACTGCAAGACCTCAAGACATAGTCAGTTCATTTTGCATAGATCGGACCATAAACAATAATTAAAAAAGCTGAAGGTACTCCGGGTTTAACAATGACATCGGGACGTCAGTCATCTCAGTCCCCCGTGACCATGGGTGCTGGAAAGCGCCCGAAACGTCGGGAATTAAAAATAAAAAGTAAAAATAAACGCGATAAAATCCGTAAAAGTAGTTTTAATCATGTGTAGTGTTCGCGTAAATATAAGAAATCATTATAATATACTCCTTCTTGCCCCTTCCATACGAAACACAGGAGCATTAAACTGCTATTTCACGCCGGTATTCTCTGAGAGCGTAGTCCTTCCCCGGTCAGGCCGACCCAGTCGCGCTACAACCATAATTTAGCTGCAACATGACTCGTATAAATAGCCTACACGTACGTGCTGTTTGTTTTTTTTTTTAAACTATCAATTATTATTTATAATTCCAAGTCCTTTTCTCCAAAAAGAGTTCAAATGGGATATTCTTAACGTACCGACACGCGTTGGCACAGCTCCCAGCGTCACTTTAATGGGATTAAATCATGCGACATTAGCAGGCTCCCGTCCGACCGGGCCACCATAAATAATCCCGCTTTTATTAAACTCGTCGAGATAAATGATTATAGACTGTCCCCTTGTTTGTGGCCGTGCGCTTTCTTCGGACAGTGGTGAGGAGTGGATTTTTAATTAATCAACTCGCGCACGCTTCGGTTCGTTATTGTTTCAGCGGAATTTTCTAAGAAATTTACGTTTTTTCTTTAAATAAAGCTGTAGTGACAAACAAACTTGCAGCTCACTTAATAATAAGTGGCTGGTGCAGTCCATGGACACTTCAAGCCAAATTTCATGAACGCACTACGCAGCAAAACTCCCGATACCATTCACACCATCTGGATGCTTGGCGGTCCACCACGTTTCACTAGGAGTTTTCTTCCGCGTATGACCTTTCTGTGGAATAGTTTACCATCGGCAATATTTCCGGACCGGTACGACTTAAGGCCCTTCAAGAAAAGAGCTTACTCCTTTCTAAAGGGCCGGCAATGCACCTGCATTTCCCCTGGTGCTGCAGTTGTTCATGGGCGGCGGTAGTCAGTTAACTTAGCCCCCTCTCCTATATAAAAAGGCTACAGATGAGTAGTCACCTCTGAGGACTAAGATGCAATACCTATCTACCTGTAATTAAACTTGCTCTTTTTATACCCTTTAGACAGAAACACTGCAGGCATTACTATTTGGCAGCAAAAATCAGTAAGAGGAAGAGTGGTTCCTCAATTTCATTGTCTGGTAGATAAGAGATACTGTATACTGTCTTTAAGAGCCCAGTCTTTCAGAGCAAAACAGAAAAATTGCGTTCTGGTGACACATCTACACCCTCCCTGCCCCGCCACTTCATGTACCGCCACCGCAGTTATCTTTCTGGCTGTAGCGTGGAAAGTAGCTCTACTAAGATTTTCCAGTATCAATTTATCTAATATACAGGATTATTGATAATTAGCTAACAAATTTTCACATACAGATTTTCTACCTCGTATCTATTTTTGTTCCATGCTTTTATTACAAAATTCGTTACACAAAAAAAATATATTTTAAGTTTGTATAATTTTTATTGTTTTGTTGAAAAGGTTTCTAAAAGATAATCATCTAGAACCTGTATAACATGTACTCGTATTATTGATTATTCAAATGAATCTGGCAAGTGCTAGAATGAGTCGTGCACTGAGGGTTTCGTAATAAGTCGATGACACTATCGAAAATCCGTCAAGTACGTCAAGTAGTTCTAAATACTAAAATAGATTAAAAAAAAAACTCAAAATAATTTCTATATAAGTACAAACAGTCCACTATCACACATATTTATAGTTTCTCATTAAAGTATAATGTAACTTTGTATAGCATTTACCTATATGCATGAATTACTATTCGAACCCACGACCTTTTTGAGTTCGCGGTCCGCTCCCTGCCATTAGGCTACTGTCGCTTGTAAACAAAACATCATGTGCAATCCAAAAATGTATAATACTTCTATATTTCCTTGAAGAACTTACATAATATGTAGGTAGGTAGGTAGGTTTTCTGGTACAAGCATATTTTTTACGTTTATGGTCCATATCGAAATTAAAAGTTATAAAACAAATACAAAATGATTTATAAACCCTTAAAGAATTATATGCAAAAAATAATAAAGTAGAGAAACTTTCAATTCGTAACAATGCGCAACCAAGATTAGGGAAAGAGAGAGAAAGAGGAATGTTAGAGCGAGAGGAAGTGCAAAAATTTGGCACAGACAAGACGTCTGAACGCTACAGCCGCTCAGCGGCTACTAAGGAATATTGCCCGCAATTATTGTTTATAAAGTCAATATTTTATAGGTCGATCGAAATAATTATTAATTTTGAAATAAAGTGGTTTAAATTATTATTTTTTAATATTTGTCTAATTAAACACCTGCCCTTGAGAAAAAAATAATTATAGCATAAATATTTTCAGCTATTGCTATGAAACAAATAGTTTTTTATGAGGCGAAAACAGCGAAATTTAACGAAATTGAGACCTCTTATTTAAGACAGTGAAAGATATTTAGAAAAAAAGAAACAGCGCATTTTGGAGATGAAGATGTTTAGCTATTAACGCGCTGAATAGATTTCGCCTTTTTATTATCGATTGCCTTATAATGGTACACGAACAAAGCTCGAAATTGCGTTGGGTGCGAGAGAGCTCTATTTACCGTTTGATTTATCTAACATAGACCACATAGATGAACCAAAAAAAAAATTTAGCCATTACTTATAATCTGGGTATTTATGTGTTATCAAAATATTTTACTCTGAAACAATAATTTGCTGTAAAAAAAGAAATCAAAGTGGCGCTAATGATTCGATGTGAGTCAACTTTAAAAGACTGTAGCCTTAAACTGTGCTGATATTTCACGTCAATTTATTTTAATTATTACAGATTTATTGAACGGTCCTTACTTACTGATTTTTGAACTTTTTATCAACACGGAGAATAATTCATATAATAAATATGCTTATGCATATAATAAAAATGCTTATGGTTAATGAATGTTTTTATGTTGGCTTCATATCGATGTTTTGCGCCTCCGGTCTCTCGGGTGCTAATGGTATTATATTTATTAATCATTCGTATTCGTCATACGCTCCTCGTCGATTCAGTAGTTCTCAAAGTGTTGTGTGTAGAAAAGTAATCATATCCTTATTATTGCATGCTTTAAGCGCAAAGCGCATAGGTATGTTCTACTAGCGCCTAAAAATCTAACGTTTTGTCGCATGAAATTGTATCTAACGATCGTATTCACATATAAATTATATATAAAGTAGAGATGGGCTGAATATGGATTTCACCGAATACGAATATTCGGCCGAAAGTTTGGTAAAACTTTTACAGAACCGAATATTCGGCCGAACATTATTCGGCAGGGTCACCTCGGTACCTAACCAATTTATGTCGAAACTTGTTACCGTAAAGCGCACGGGATTAAACCCAGACCCTGCCCCTCGCTCCCCCGCCACATCTGACATGTTATTACATCATCTAGTACCGAGTAAACTGCCAGCACTTTCTTTTGTTTTGACTATTTTTGTGAGAAAAAAGTATTTCGTAGTGTTATTCTAGGTGAAAATTGATAATTATATATTATTTTAGAGAAACTGACGACCAAAGTAAAGTAAAATGTACTAATGTAATGTAATGTTTCCTTGTTTGATTCCAAAAAACATTTTACCAAACTTTCTATTTGCTATAATTGGAAATAAATCTACAGTGCCTCAGAAACATAACGCAACACAAGTAGATTTAACCCGTAAATAAAATATACTTTCGACAGTAAAATTATGCAAATTATGAAATGTACGAATTGAGTAACGCCATGTATTACTCAATTCGTACATTTCAATACGAGGGTCACTTTGAGTACTACTTTAACGAATATTCGATGATGTAACCTAATATTCGGCCGAATGCGAATATTCGGTAAAGCTGCCGAATATGCCGAATCCGAATATGGAACGAATATTCGGCCCATCTCTAATGTAAAGTGCAGTGTCAGAAAGATAAATGATTGTTGAACTTATTATTATTTAAATCGATTAATTGCTATTTTTACATTAAGAAAGTGGTTTTAGTGGCTAGTGGTGTAGATTTATCAAGTCCGCATGGAGGGGTAAACACGATAACTTTTTAACCTCTCAAACCCAAAATGGTCGGATCCGACCACGGCGCTATTCCGTCAAATCCCAAGTGATCGGATCCGGCTGCATCCACCCACAGCACTTTAACCCATAAATAGTTTTGTTTAGAGACTACTTTTCTATGAAAAAGTTTGGCATTATATGGCAGTATGAAAACATTATTTCGTACGCTATTTTCGTGTGATTATTTTATTGTATTGATTTTTGGATTTTTCTAGTTTTAATTAGTATTTTAGTATAGTGTTTTATTATAAAATTGTAATGAAAGTTTTTCTTTGAATATAATTTATCTTTTTACGTAAATAAAAACTTGTGGAGGTGTCAAGGGACACCCAGATGGAACGAAGTTTCTATATATATATATATATATATATATATATATATACTCTCGACTGCGTAAACACAACAGCGTTTTGTAGGTTAGAACACGCACGGCTTGCTAAATACATACCCATTGATATTATAATATTAAAATATAATTTGCTTTTAAATTTATTAAAGTTATGACGCGTACACTTGCTAAACACACAATAATGGAGAAATTATAACGCGTATGACTTAGTTAGCACAATAGTAAAGGGTTATAATGCGTACTTGCTAAAAATACATAAGCATTTATTATTGTCTGTATAATAATATAATATATAATAATATATATTATATTATAATAATATAATATCAGTGCTTTATAAAACTCAGATAATAAAATATAGAAAGTATCTAGAATCAATTAATGATTACATTTTAAGAGCAATATTAAAACATGATAAGAATAGAGATAAATACTCAATATTTAAAGAAGCACGCAGAAGAGAATTAGGAACAGGGGATGATGAAAATTATACAGAAAAAAAAATAAAGAAAGTATTTATTAGAAAAAAGGTAAATAATTGGAAAACTAAACCACTTCATGGTCAGTTTTATAAGGATGTGGTAGAAAGAGAAAATATAGATGTAAAATTTTCATTCAGATGACTTAAAACACAAAAAAATAACTTCAGTATTAGATTTATTTATTTTTGCTATTCAGGATCAGGCAATTGTAACAACACAATATGAGAGAGACATACTTCAGAAACCTGTAGATAGGAAATGTCGACAATGTCTAACGAAAGATGAAACAGTACAACATATCATATCAGGATGTGAGAAAATGGCTGGCAATTACTATACCAAGAGGCACAATAATATTGTGCAGTACGTGTTCTGGACCTTAGCAAGAAAGTATGGATTTAGCGTAAGCAAAATGTGGTGGAAAGAACATACGTCACAACCACTAGTAAGCGAAAATAATACAGCCAAACTAATGTGGGAAATGCCGGTTCAAATAGATATTATAATAAAGCACAACCGGCCTGATATAATTTATATAAATAAAATTGAAAATAAAACTTACCTTATCGATATTACCGTACCGTCTGATTGCAATATAGGAGCGAAGGAAATAGAGAAACTTAGTAAATATCATGCACTAAGAACTGAAATAACCAGGCTTTGGAAAACACCTACTGAAGCTATACCTTGGTTGGAGCCACAGGAATGATCGCTAAAAGCCTACATAAATACTGCAATAAGCTGGACTCACATATCAACATAAACGTTATGCAGAAGCAAGCAGCAATTCATTCGGTAACAATATTGTCAAAAGTTTTAGGTAATTCTATATTTGTTAGTCATGAGTCTGAGCCTACCTCTCCCTAAGGTTCATGGGCGGGGGCTTGGAAAATACCGGGTTTATCTCGAGCAATCAACTTAATAATATAATAATAAAAAAAATATATTTATAGAACCCAACCAGGTGAGAAAATTATATAGATACCCCAATAAAAAATATTATAATAAAATATATACTATATAATAATAATACTAATCTTTTTCTATTGAAGTAAAACTTGCCTTTTGTTTAGACCACAGGATAGAGAATTTTGTATAGATTGTATAATGCCAAAGTTCTTCACAGAAAAGTAGTCTCTAAATATAAGTTTGTAATGGATTAAAGTACTGTGAGGGATGCGGTCGCATGCGACCGCTCGGGATTTGACGGACGCATGGGACTGCTTGGGATTTTTATGGGGATTGAAGGGTTAAAATATCACTCAATCCATTTTTTGATCTTTTCATCTATCATGTGGGAAGTCATGGAATGTAAATGGCTGTTTGATTTTGTTTTGTTTAGTTATAATTAATTTTTTCGGCTGATAAATACAGAAAATTTCGGTGTCTTGAGCTGCCTTGTAATAATATATTTTACTAAATGCAGATAGCAGATACACTTTGACTCAGGGCTCCGGGCTCCGGGCTCGGCTGCCGTCGTGAGTGGGTTGGGTTATCTATCGTTTGTTTACAACGGCTCGTGATGAAAAAATCGATCGCTGAAGAAATATAAAATATTCCAAAAACCAAATTTGATACATACTTGACCAAAGTAAATTATTATTATCATTATTTTTATAATTACAGGTTTTCATTATAATATATTGTTTCACTGAAAGTACGTAGGATTTATATATAAATACTAATACTAAATGAATTTTTTTTTTATTAACGAATCAGGTATAAAAGTCTAGTTTTTACATAATGCCTGAGTACAAATACCTAAAAATTAAAGTAATATTAATGTTGATTTCTGATTGATTTATGATAATTCTGTTAAAAGTTTTTTCAATTAACAATAATAAAATGTTTTGAATCTCAATAATAATAACATAGTAAAATTAAAAAAAAATATTTTCTATTGTTGATTGAGAATTTTTCTACGTTTTTCACGATCATATGAGCATTATGTGTCGTACACTTTTGGATTTTCCAAACTTTCTTTTATTGACGTTTGACATAAAATTATCGCAAAATTTGTGAAAACTTGTGTGAAAAGACTTTAAAAAACTTTAAAATATTTAAAATACGTGAGTGCTTGAGGCATGCACATTTGGATTTACCAAACGTTTTTTGTTTCTATGATGGCGTGTAGAAGTTAAAAAATGTTTAATAATCTATCTCTAAAGTCAGTAGTTGTCGTGTTAAAGAGGCCCTTGCCCAACACAAAATTAACCACGAGCTAATAAGGATTTTAATCACTATTAGCTCGTGGCTCTCTATTCTTGCCTAGAGAATATTTTGTTAGGTATTGATTCATAAGTAATCTTTTATCCTATATTTTAGAAATAGATTTAGTAAAGTTTGAGAAACGCTTTCTAATGTCGTGTATTGTCAACTAGTGGACAGCGAAAAAGATATTTGATTAGTGACCACAGGTTCGTTGTGACGCAGAGCTGTTCCAAAGTATCGTAGATGTCGATCGCTACTGGAAGACTTAGCAATCTACATCTACGATATTAAGTCCAAATATTATACCGAAATAATCACATCTACTTGCAGGATTAAAAAGGTATTAAGTATACATATAATGAGATAAAGATAAGAACGTAGTTTAAACTGTTACTGTTTAAAGAAAAATATGCTACTTGTGATTTTTTGGTGATTTTTCTCACGAGGGGTCCCGCACTAGGGACTTGTTGAAGCGATGGCGTAGCTTTTTTGATTTTCAAATAATTTATAAAATTAAAATATGATTACCAGCATTGAAATATCCCTCATTTCTTATACTTACCTGTTTCCCCACGATGGTTTCCTTCACCATCAAGTACAATTAATGTAATTGATTTATGACGGCTACGTGGCGCAATGGCTTAGCGATGAATTGCTGAGAGCCACCTCCACGATACAGGAAAAATACTAGGTCATCATTGTACACTTTCTACCAGTCACACAATCGCTGAAAACAGGAAGTAGAAATAGCAACAACTCAATTTGGTGTCTTATCTAGTGGTTCTATAGCCATATCGCTCCATTGAAATAAGAAGGATATTCCCTCATCGCCGTGGCGGCGCGGCGCCCGGGGAAATAGTAATAGCGATGCAGGGCAGCGGGCAATTCCGTGATACGTGACGCTTTGTGCCTGACAATGTGATAATTGGCAATATCACATGAGTGCTAGAGTCAAGTAAGACATTAGTGGAACATGATGAACACCGTTACCGTTACGGCCTATCAAAAGTCCACTGCTGAACATTGGCCTCCACCATAAATTGTATCATATAAGGGGGATAACTACAGTAGTTGCTGCGCTTCGTTAGACCAGAAAGGTCAGTATATTTACAGGCATTACTCGTAAGTGACAACTCATAGCCTTCTTTATTTGAAATTGGGTGCAGGTATCTATGGGCTGCACCTGCATTGGCCACTTGCTTTCGGGTTTCATGTCATCTGTAAGTTCGCTTACCACTTTAATTAAAAGTAAGCTGGTTAGGTATAACGAGGAAACGCAGTGTTCTAAGCTTTATAATAAGTCTTTAGGTTTTTAACTTCCCGCTATGAAAATCAGTGAAATCGGGAAGTTATTGGTTTCACCACAGTTTTCGAAAATCGAGTTTTCATCAGATCTCGACGTTTTGAGGTCCTAGGAAGCTATTCTGACTATTCCTATGATGATGCTACCTTGTTTATATGTTTGTGTGTGTGTGTGTGTGTGTGTGTGTGTGTGTGTGTGTGTGTGTGTGTGTGTGTGTGTGTGTGTGTGTGTGTGTGTGTGTGTGTGTGTGTGTGTGTGTGTGTGTGTGTGTGGGTGTGTGTGTGTGTGTGTGTGTATGTGTGTGTGCGCGTGCGTGCGTGCGTGCGTGTGCGAGAGAGAGAGAGAGAGAGTGCGTGCCTGCGTGTGTGTTACGCGCGTATATTTGTATATAAATTCCTCATTAATTTTGAACGGCATGGAACGAACTTGGTGGCGTTCGAAAGAAATTCACCGAACTTTTTTAATACTGTTATAACCGATTTTGACCGTCTCAAAAAATTAAAAAAATGTTTTTTTAGGAATTATTTATATTTATTAATTATTTTTTAATAATTTTAAGAAAAATTTTAAACAGATGTAACGATCGATTTCCAAATTTAATCAGCTCTTAAACATAGAAAACGACGTCGTTTGCTGAGAACGGCTTCAGTATCTGTTAATGCGTTGAAGAGAAATTGTTGTCGAAAATATTCGAAAATAGTGTTCTTTATTTTCACGTAACTTTTGAATTTATAGTCTAATCGTTTTTATATAATAGCTTTCATTATTTTTCTTAAAATACCTCGTCGATTTTCATCAATTACATCAAAATCGGTTGATTTATTCGAAAGTTTTCTTGTTAAAAATTTTTAAAAAAGTTTTTTTTTTTTAATAAGTTCGAAGTTTCTGCTCGGGTCGTTTTTAATGTAATGAATTAACTGTTAGTTCGTAAAACATTTGTCGAGCGCTTTGAGATCGCACATAGCGGGAAGTTCCAGGGATGGCCTGCAATGCTGTATGATACGTTGTGTAAATAAGACTGAAACTATACAATGTAGGTAGGCTTTTCTCCTGTTGTACACGCCACTTCAATTAGTGAAAATTTCAAACTTTACAATCTTTTGTTTTCTCTAACGCGACATCTATTGTGTAGGATGTACTTGAGACTTCTGTCCACACTTTGATATTATCCGGGACTGAATACTTTTTCTATTCACATGATGTTTATCCTTATTTATTTTGGATTTAATAATCTAGCATATCTAGGACTGATTCCGGCGTAGACGTGTTACGAAACGTCTACGAATTCTGGAACTTGCGCATATATATAATGCGTATGGCATTACACGCATTTCTATTAAAAATAACACCATAATTATTATTATTAATTTAAATATAAAAAATAATTTTGTTACAGATATCTATTTCATAATATAGAAGATATAGAATATTGATGTTTTTTGTAAAATAAAAAAAATAAAAAGTACTTTTAATGAAAACCTAGGTGGGAAGTAGGTAATGATAGTCATTGTGTCGATTGTTTTGTTTGAAAGATAGTCTTAATAATTCGTTATATTTATTCTCATTGTAAATGCCAGCTTATGCTAATCAGTTAGTTATTGCTTGTACAATTACATACCAATTTTTAAATACCACTGGTTATTCTAGCTGACTTAAAAAAAAAAACGGTAGGTTTTCAATTATACTGTATATTTGTTACGCAATATTTTCGTCATTTGTGTGTGCTAGACTTTAGGGGTGGTCTCGTATAAATTTGGGAAATCCACTCCATTCCATTCATAAAGATGAAACAATAATTACCGTAACAGCATATTAAAGTCCACTGCTGAACGAAGGCCTACCCCATAGGTTACCTCACAGGGGGTGGGGGGATATATGCAAACAGGTTAGCAACCTCAGTTTTTTTTTAATTTTTAGTCGTTGCTGGGAAGACGCTGCTGCCCATCTTTTGATTTGTTTCCCTCTGTCGCGTCTTGCGACACCCACATGATGGGATAGTCGATATTCTTACTTCGCCACTACACGATTAACAATTATGACGATGTTTTACTTGCTGTAGTGAGTTTGTGATAATTTTTGGGTTTTTTTTATATAGGGGAAGGGTAATAAACGAGCACACCGTCCACCTGGTGGTAAGTGGTTGCTGTGGCCCATAGACATCTACATCGATTACGAATCAAAATGCAGATGCGTTGTCGTCACCTGTTAAGTCTAAGATGGAATGCCTCGTTTTCAGTAAATAGGATCTCCGCGTTTTCTTTTTACACTCACCATACGAAACACAGCAGCACTAAGCTACTATTTTACGCTGGTATTCTGTGAGAGCGTGGTTCTTCCCCGGTCAAGCCGACCCATTCGTGCTACAACTATACTACTAATAAAGCTTTTATTAGTAGTATATTATAGTTAGTAACTGTACTATAATTAGTAATTTTATTAAAATATTATATTAAAATACCCGATTTCTAAGAAGTAAGAATTATTTTTACTTCTTTGAAAACGGATTTTACTTTTTATTAAATGTAGAATTTTTGTTAAAAATCTTTGTCATGCCTCACGTTTTTGTTGTATTTTTTTTTCTAAATCTTGAATTACCTTGACAGATTCCTTGTAGTACGTAATTGGTTTGTTTATCCTTGATGAAAAAGCGAAGTATTGTATTTCAAGGCAGTATATTCCGAGGCAATTTCATTAGAAGTCATTAATTACTGCGTCGATTAATATGAAGCGGTTTGACGTGCGGTGGGCGTGACTGAGCAGCTGATAGCCGGTGATTAGTGACGCATATAGACTGGACAATTAAGTGCTAATTGAGTTCCGCCTAGTGTAACGTGTTTGAAGCCTATTCATATTTTGGCGACGTCATGTTTGTGATTAATTCGTTTTTTTTTCATTGGATTCTTTCAGTTTTCGTAGTCATAACCGCTGCTTTTCTGCGCACACTATCTTCATTACATCCTGTAGCATACCGAGAGATTCTGTCTTTGTGCTCTAAGCTGACTAAATTAGTTTCAACCAAATAAATATCACCATTTAGTCTCTTAGACTGTTTATATGACAGTTCTTGACTAATATTCCATACGATGGTAATTGGTGATGCGGTCGAAGACGATTAAACTCTCTAGCTTAAGAAAAAAATCCTATTAATACTTAAAAGGCGATCATTAAAATATGACAAAGTGGACAATACTATATCAAAAGTGGTACACTGGTTTACCATCAATATTTTGCTTTTGAACGATAATAAAACGAAATGTATTAAATTTACAACACAAAATGTTAAATAGTTAACCAGTGTGTTATAAAATGTGGAAGAGCTGAGTCTTGTTAAATCCACTGTTTTTCTCGGAATTACATTTCTGCGAAGCTTCAATGGAGTCCGCATATTGAATAAAACGAAATTTACGGATTTTATCGAGTTTATTTAACTGATTTTACTTATTTTTAATTCCCGACGTTTCGGGTGCCTTACAGCACACGGTCACGGGAGGGGGGGGGGTCTGAGATGTTTGACGTCCCAATGTCATCTCAGTCCCCCCCGTGACCATGGGTGCTGTAAAGCACCCGAAACGTCGGGAAATAAAAATAAGTAAAATCAGTTAAATAAACGCGATAAAATCCGTAAATTTAGTTTTATATAATGTGTAGTGTTCGCGTAAATTTAAGAAATCATTTGGAGTCCGCATATGTCTAAAATTCTAGCTATCTACAAACTTAGTTCTGCAGCATATTCTGTAAAAAGATTAGAGGCCTTACATGTGTTGAAACAGCTTGATTAGTTTATTTTTCCATAGCATGATATCATATGGTATCTTGATATGTGCTAATGCGACTGACATTGAAACTATCTTTGTTTTGCAGAAGAGAGTCTTAGGAGCAATTTAGGATGGAAATGGAAATTAGATGATCACTACCTTATTGTTTCTAATGTCTTCATACCAATTGTATTAAAAAAATTGTAATTTTATTTTATTTAATAGTCCCGCTTTTATTTAATAGTGTTTTCCAAGCCAGTGATAAAAGGGAAAAATGACTTACTAAGTATTCTTGTAATCTGTATATAATAAAAATGACTCCATTCTATTCTCTCTTACCTTGAAGGCATCCACATTGTAAACGGATGAGAAGACAGATGCTGGTAAACTATCCTATAATATAAATACTTAACGATGTTTATTTCTTAATCGAGTACGTGGTATCCAAGTGCTGATTTACGATTAACAATTTTTCCTAAAGCTATACTTCCTATTTTCGAAAGATATATATTTTGTTGAATTTTAATGAAAATATTATCTGAACATCCTGAAAACTGTAAAAAAGCTTTCATAAATTTCTAAACGAAAACTCAGAACTAATTAAAGAAGTAACTGGTGCTAGTCTTCTTATACAAATGACTTGCAATTGAGATATGTTGCTATTATTATTACTACTACTAGGTATTACAAAATTACATTTAAGAATTTTACGTTTTTTTTTTGATTGAATAACTGTGACAAACGAGCAACTAACGAGCTGACTAAGAGTCAACTTGATGGTATGTGGATGCGGTAGACCATAGACATCTACATTTATCCTAAATTAAATAGCAAAATGCAGATAGGTTGTCACCCCTGAGGACTCAGATGGAGTATCTCGTTTCCATTAAAAAGAAGGTCTCCGGTTCTCTACACTCACCATACGAAACACAGCAGCATTATGTTGTTATTTCACGCGGTATTCTGTGAGAGCGTGGTTCTCCTCCGGTCGAGCCAACGCATTCATGCTACAATCATACTAAAGCTGCAGCGTGGAAGCGTCCGTTCATAGAATACTATAATTACATACGTAATAGAACGAGGGATTGCCAAATTGCACGCTATATACAAATAAATACATATTAAAATCTGTCTGTCAACACAGCGAATCGGGTTGGTAGTAGCGATAATACTACGTAATTGCTCGTATGTGTGCTCCCGGCGACGCCTATCGTCGTACAAAATAAGGACAGCCATTCTATTGTGTATTATAGTATTTTATGTGTCCGTCGATACAATTATTCAATTTGCCTTTCATATAGGAATTAGGTCCATAGCTTAGCTTAGCTTTGTATGCAAGTAGAATTTCCAATTCTGTGGTGATTAATTCTTAACAAACGCATTTCCCGGCAATAACAATTACGATTCAGAATCACGCAGGCGTCATTACGCCGTTTTATCTGGAGACGCGACTCCCAACCCTTTAAACTCTAATCGTGAATTATACGCCGTAATAAAATTCTTTAATCAAAGAAAACAACCGAGCGCCCATTAAAGCGAGCACACGTCGCCACCTCGAGTCGTTACGGCGAATATTTACATACATGTGTCATTACACCCCATCTCACCCCCACCATAATTAAGGGTATAAGAGAATCTTAGCGTCTTATTACGTGTACGTAACGGTATCCTTTTAGAAAATTGTAACAACAGTGTCGTTATAACATCCCCTTATAACAGCCCCCGCCTCCCCTCCGAAATGATCGCCTTGGAAAATTTGGCGCGAAGTAGGCAAAGCTGAAACGTTCTAAGGAAGCTAAAAGCACACACGAAACTTAAATGTGAAATATCCTCTAATGAATCAGACAATATTTTAAGGCGCTGGGGCAATAAAATCTCCCTCCGCCCACTAATGTACGCCGGCACTTTGTCTCTGTTTAGAGAAGGGGTGATTGCGTAAATAAATATCGATGTGGACACTGTGAGCTGTCTGTGGAGATTGTTGTGACCTGTTTTTCAACTAATTTTATAATTGATCGAACTCTCAAGACACATGACGTAATAAATATTTCGACGGTTTCGTGGCAATGTACCTAGCATTGATTTACGACGCGCAAACAAGTTTGTATGGCCTACAAATAATTCTTCCGGGTCTAGATGTTTGTCACTGTGCAAATTATGTATGTAAACTGCCTCTGCGATACAGGAGAAAATCCTCGTGTAGAGTTAACTTTTTTTTGAAATGTAGATTTAATATATAATGAGCCACAGTTCAATACTTATTAGTTTTTTATATAAAGACTTACACTATTAATTATTTTTTAACTTACGTTGTCACAAAATTATTTATCGACGGCTATAATTAAATTATTTATTGCAATTTTCAGTGATGATATTATCACGTGAGCATGTGCGAGGAATAAAAATATTTCAAACACATGTTAAGTCCGACAACACGCACTGCGGTGACCAAATTCTTCCTGACCCTCTCAGAAACCAGAGAAGACCTGTGCCCAGCTGTGGAACAGCCGAAATATGGCTATTATACTTTTACGTTATAATGTACGTTTTCACCTTTTTAATTTAATTAGTCTTTACTGTTACTACAAATATTTTTTGTTGTTGCAATAGAACTTAAGTTAAAAAAGCTACTATTATTTATGCAAAAAGGAAGCTTGGATTAGGACAGTACAAGTATCTACTACTTCTACAGAGTTCTAAAGACGAGAAAGTACTATGCTCGAAGCTTGTTTTTTTATGTATGTTTACCGATTGCTAGGAAACAGCTGAACCAATTTTAAGGATTCACTTGTTATTAAATATCTTATACTCTGGGGTTTAGGTTATAGTTTTCTTATAAATTTTAGGAAAAATTTCACCTCTTTGGGAGGGAAAATAGGCCATGATGTTTTAATGTAACTAGGCGACATTCTCTCAGTTACCTTGAACTTTAAATATTCCTCTTTTGTTATATGTTTTTATTATATTAGTCGAAAGGGCAAAATAATAAAATTGGTTTAACTTTCTTTTTAAACTTAAATAATGTTAAGTATACTGCACTTCACCGCTGTCTTATAAATACCAATTTGACTTTGCTTAGAAATTTTCTTTTAATTGGAATTTATACAAATAATTCTTTATAAAAGCATCTTTTTTTTATTTATTGGATTACTAACGTAAGATACAGCCAACTCAGATAAATACAAATTATTTGTTACATAGTACAATAGGTAACTGTTCTCACACTTATAAGTAACCACATCATGCGTTTTATCCTGTTACTGTAATGAAAACACTATAAAAATTATGTAGGTTAAAACAAGACAAAGGTCAATCACGATAGTTACGATAAAGGTAAGTCAACATTTTTAATTTTTGCAATAAAAGTAGCGATGCTATCGAAGTGGATGTCAATATCCGGATTCTTCTCAACATATTCATTGTACAAGCGGGTAGCGCGGACCAACGGTGAAAAACGACCCAAATTCGTTCTGGATAGCCTGGACTTAAACAATTTGCATGGATATCTCGGGATTCTGGCGGGGACATTGTATTTTAGTCTATTAAGCAAAGGCGGACAATCGATAGATCCATTAACCATTTTGTGTAAAAATTTTAAATCTAAATGAGCTCGACGTTCTGTAAGTTTTATGAGTTTGAAGTGCTTTAATTTCTCCTCATATGTTTTGGTAGTTATAGGTGCTCTGTATCGATATGCAAGAGTACGAACAAATCGTTTCTGAATTCTCTCAATTCTATCAACATGTATTTTGTAATTGGGACACCACACAGTGCTGCAATATTCCAATTTACTCCTTACATATGTATTGTAGAGATGAATTACAGCGTCTAGTTTCTTAAAATTTTTGGTACATCTTAAAATAAAGCCTAATGCTTTGTTTGCTTCGGTAATAATTTTATCTATGTGGTCTGAAAAACTCAATTTACTATCCATTAAAACGCCAAGATCGCGAACAGGACTAACAGTTTTAAGTATATAATTAGATATGGAATAACTGGTTTCCAATTTATGACGTTTTCTAGTAAACTGTGTGTGCTGACATTTAGAGACATTAAGATACATTTTGTTTTCCTTGCACCAATCATAAACACTATCTATATCATCTTGAAGGCATCTTATATCATTGGTATTTGTAATTAATTTCAGAAGTTTGAGGTCATCAGCGAAAAGATAGATTTTACTATGTCTTATTTTATGTGTTATATCGTTGATAAAAACGTTGAAGAACAAGGGACCAAGCGTAGATCCCTGGGGAATGCCAGATGTTGCTGTAAATACATTAGAAAGGTTGCCTAAAACTGCCACTCTTGAAATGCGGCTATTAAGGTAAGATCGACACCACTGCAGCAGTTTGCCGGAGATTCCAAAGGCTTCTAATTTTTTAATAAGTATAGCATGGTTGACTTTGTCAAATGCCTTTGAGAAGTCGGTATAAATAACATCTACTTGAGTATTATGATCCACCGCCTCTTTAAGTTCCGATGTGAATAGGGCTAAATTTGTGTTAGTTGATCTTTTAGCCATAAACCCATGTTGATCCACAGTAATATATTTCTGTAGATGCCTGTACAAAACAGTGTGCACCAAGGACTCCAATAGCTTAGATAATACTGATAAAATGGATATTGGTCGATAATTCGTAATTAAGTCTTTTTTGCCAGCTTTATGTAACGGTATAACCCTAGCTTCTTTCCATTTATCAGGAAATTTGCCTGAATGAAGTGAATGGTTAAATAAAGTGGCAATTGGTACAGCTAATATATCAGCACAGTTCTTTAGAAGCAACGGATGTATATCGTCCGGCCCTACACTTTTATAAATATCTAAATTTTTCAGCTTTTTCTTTACTTCTTCTTGGTCAAATTGGATGATGTTAATTGTGTCGGATATTTCAATCCCAGCTGGCAGGTTACAGACATAACTATTACTATTATTTATATCTTTCTCAAACACTGATGAAAAATGTGTAGCAAACATATTAGAAATATTTTCTACTTCTGATGACTCAGTATTATTTAAAATCATAGTATCTGGAAATGATGTGCAGTTGCTTCGAAGGCTTTTTATGTAAGTCCAAAATGTCTTAGAATTTTTTACTAGTTCATTCTCAATTCTAATAATATAATTATTGTAGCACTCCTTAATAAGTTTGTTACAATCATCTCTTAAGTAAATAAACTCCATCTCATCTAGCGGATTTTTATATTTTTTAAATTTTTTACGATAAATATGCTTTTTGTTTAGTAACTATAGTAAATGGGAAGAAAACCAAATAAGATATGAATTGTTTTTTATTTAAGTCATTGGAATATGTAATCTAATTGCATTGTGTAAAATAGCGTAAAATTTTGTAATCATGTTATTAACATCGTTACAGGAATTTAATTCATCTTCCCATGAAATTGAGTTAAGGTATTTTCTTATAGACTCGTAATCACCTTTATGAAAATTAGGTCTAGAGGGGAGCAAAATTTTTTTATTTATTTTAACCATTTTCATTGTGATGTCAAGAGCTGGATGATATTTATCTATGTTTCTTACCGGGTGTAAGCATTCAGAAATATTTAATATTCCTTCATTGCAAAGAATTAAATCAAGTAATTTATTTTGAATGTTTGTCACACAATTGTATTGTTTCATATCGTTTAGTGTTATAAAATCTATAAATCTATAAATCTTAACATTTTATCTCGTGTTTTACCTGCGTATAGGTCGGAATAATGTCAAGATGCCGATGGTGTTTCTACTAAGCGCACTCGATTTGGAAAACAGGCACAATTGCCAATTCTCACATAGACCCTCTTGTCATTACGCACACTCCCAACGACTAGGGTTACCATCTGAACATTTCAGTTCTTGCGTTAGCAGTATCTGTAGTGTAAATATCGGTGATAATATTACATATAGATACTTTTTTCTTTTCTTTTTAAAAGAAAACAACAAAATTTATTGTGTATTATTGATTAGTTTTACAATTCTAAATTGCGTTCTACATAAATACGAAGTTTCTTCATAAAACCACCCCTAAACTATTTATGCTTCCAAATAACAGTTCTTGCACTGCTGCGATCCGGTCTGAAGGGTATATTCTTCACAATACAATGTAATATCTATATTTTATGCTTCATATTAGAACATTATGCCAATGCTAGAACATTGTGTACTAAATAAGAACGGCACCGCCCAGCGGGGGCAGGATCATCGTTCTCCTCACGTTAGGGAGGTTGCAGCACCTTTATTTCGCGACCACAATAAAAGTTACAGCCCAAGGTGCTACGGCTGTGGGGAAAGGAGCCATCTTCGATTTTTTTTTATAGGATAGGGTGACAAACGAGCACACAGTCCACCTGATGGTAAGTGGTTACTGTGGCCCATAGACATCTACATCTATCCTCGATTACGAATCAAAATGCAGATGCGTTGTCACCCGTGAGGACTAAGATGGAATGCCTCGTTTCCAGTAAAAAGGGTCTCCGGTTCTCTACACTCACCATACGAAATACAGCAGCATTAAGCTACTATTTCACGCTGGTATTCTGTGAGAGCGTGGTCCTTCCCCGGTCGAGCCGACCCATTCGTACTACAACTATACTACTAATATAACTGTAGCATGGCTCTACCACGTATAATAGTTCAATCCAGCTGCCCTAAGCGATCTGTAAAAAGGGAAGGTGATCGATCTCGAGAGGGTTATACGGCGAACAGCACCACCCAGCAGCAACAGGATTACGATTGTGATCGAGCATCGCAGCGGGAAATCTCATGGCAACGCAGATGCATTGTCAACAAGACCTTGCCCTGAAGATTGCAAGAATTGTTCTAGGCAAGAGGGTAAGGAACTGGTATCTGTGAGGATGCTCAGGACAGACCACATCAGCAATGAGTGGAAGGACAGTTTACAACATGCGCAGCAGGAAGATCCGGACATCAAGCTTACATACGTAAGCTAAAATATATAAAAAAAAATTAATAAACGGTGTCTCAGCGCCGATTTTAAACTTTGAATATTTATATAAAAAAAAAACAATTGTGTTTATAATATTTTAATTGTAGTAAATTATAGTACATTAGTGCGAATTTTATGTACGGAATATTACACCGTCAAGATGTCTTCCATCACGACGAATGCACTCTTCAAAGCGGACTAACGAATTTGCAGAAACACGCTGCAGAACGTCAATTGATATGGCCCTCACTTCTGTCGTTATTTTAGTCTTCAGCTGCTCTAAATTCATAAGAGGGGTACCAAAAACTCTTGCTTTAAGATAACCCCATAAAAAAAAGTCAGCTGGGGTTAAGTCGGGAGATCTGGGTGGCCAAAATATGTCTCCAAAGCGGCTTATGATTTTTCCCGGAAACAACGCTTTTAGTATGTCCATGGAGACCCTAGCTGTGTGGGCTGTGGCCCCATCTTGCTGAAACCATACACCGGACTCATCAACATCCTCTTCTTGCAGCTGCGGTACGAAAAAGTTATTAATCATGTCGAAATACCGCTCGCTCGTCACTGTAACCGTTGCACCTCGATCATTCTCGAAGAAAAATGGCCCGATGATTTTCTTCGCCGATATTGCGCACCATACAGTAACTTTGGGGCTGTGTAATGCCTTCTGATGTTTTTGTTTTGGATTGCTGGGTGACCAGTAACGGCAATTTTGGCGATTGACGTACCCTTCGAGGTGAAAGTGTGACTCATCGCTAAAATAAACATTGGACATCCCATTTTCCTCTGAAAAAATCCCTAACATCTTCTGACAGAAATTTTTTCGCTTATTATAGTCTTCTGGTTTGATTTTTTGAACTATTTGGATTTTATAGGGATGTAATTTTAAGTCTAAGGCCAAAATTCGTTGAATACTTGAACGATGAAGATTCAAAGAGGCAGCATGTTTTCTAACTGATCGTCGTGGATGCTCCGCGACCGCAGCGGCGACGCGGTCGATGTTTTCAATCGATCGAACAGGTCTAATTCGAGGGCCAATTGAATGTTTCATTAAACATCCTGTCGCTCTGAACTTTTTTACCCACGACTTAATTAACTGAATACTCGGGGCATCACTTAAACGGCGGATTTCATAGCGATTACAAAACTTGCGCTGTGCTTCCCTCAGCGAAAACTCGTTGCAAAAATACGCCTCTACTGCGTACGCGCGGTGCGCGCCAGACCACTGGGACATAGCGACTAAAAAGCCCGCACTAATCAGTAATCACCTACCGAACGCTACCTCTCCCCTCCCGCTAACCCCGCCGGTTGCCGAGAAATTGGTATTTAAAGTTTAAAATCAGCGCTGAGACACCCTTTACTAACACATTACACTATTTAGGAACCTCCTTTTTTTGGCGCATCCCTTTATTGAACCTACCCTAGAGGGCCATAAATGTGGAGGCAGTAGGATTTGAAATTCGCTGACATATTAGACTACAGACGCTGCAAATGTACAGGGATTTTCTATGCAGCGTCGGCTTCGTTCTTCCACGAAGTGCAGTAGAGTCAGTTTAATTACAAGCTATGGAGGCACTCTATATTAGTCCACAGAGGTGACAACGCATCTATAACCTTCTGATGGTGGCAATTGACACAAAAAAATGCAACACTTGAACAAATGTTGTTGGTTTCTTTGATTCTTCTTTCTCCTTTTGCATTGATAAACCAGACTTAACGAAAGGACGATCTTTTTTCTGTTTATTTAAAACTTTGGTCACTTGAATTCCTACGGAATATTTCATTAATGGAATTTTAGTACTCGAATCATTATCATTAAGGATAGCGATCATTTAACAAAAAAAGACGAGCGAACACGGGTGCGTGCGTGTGTGCGTTCGTCCGAACGATAACGTGCGTGTGCGGGTGGTTAAAAACCGAAAATTACAATAATTTACAATATACCTTATTGGGACTTGATGTATGGGTAAGGCTAAGATAAACCGAATTGCACCCACTTATTTTTACTTTCTATCATTTAACAAAAAAAGGCGAGCGAATACGGGTGCGTGCGTGTGTGCGTTCGTCCGAACGATAACGTGCGTGTGCGGACCACAAAGAAGCTGGCTTGGAAGTATAATCGCTCAGATAAATGAATAAGTGCACTAAATTGCTCACTAATTGCTCAATTCAAATCCGCATTTGCTCACACTATTAATGAATTATTTTATTAGTTATTAATAATTAAAAATACAAAATATTTTTTCCCTATTATACTTAAAACCAATGAACTTTTCTAAAAACGAATAAATACCATTAATTGCTCAAGAAATGCTTAATGCAAAACCGTATTTGATCACACTATTAATTAATTATTTAATTAGTTATTAATAATTAAAAGTACAATTTTTTTTTCCATAACCGATCAGAATATTAAATAGGTGCACAAAATTGCTCACTAATTGCTCATTTCAAATCTGAAATTGCTCACAATATTTATCAATTATTTTAATAGTTATTAATAATTAAAAATAAAAAATTGTTATTGCCTCAAAACCAAAGAACTTTTTTAAAGATGAATAAGTACTCCTAATTGCTCACAAAATGCCTAACCGTAATACGCAATTGCTCAAACCATTTACTAACTATTTAATTTGTAATTAATAATTAAAAGTACAAAATTTTTTATTCCTTAACCGATCAGAATATTCAATAGGTGCACAAAATTGCTCACTAATTGTTCATTTTAAATCTGCAGTTGCTCACAATATTTATCAATTATTTTAATAGTTATTAATAATTAAAAATACAAAATTGTTATTTCCAAAAAACCAAAGAACTTTTTTAAAAATAAATAAGTACTCCTAATTGCTCACAAAAGGCCTAACCGTAATACGCAATTGCTCAAACCATTTACTAACTATTTAATTAGTAATTAATAATTAAAAGTACAAAATTTTTTATTCCTTAACCGATCAGAATATTCAATAGGTGCACAAAATTGCTCACTAATTGTTCATTTTAAATCTGCAGTTGCTCACAATATTTATCAATTATTTTAATAGTTATTAATAATTAAAAATACAAAATTGTTATTTCCAAAAAACCAAAGAACTTTTTTAAAAATAAATAAGTACTCCTAATTGCTCACAAAATGCCTAACCGTAATACGCATTTGCTCAAACTATTTACTAATTATTTAATTAGTAATTATTAATTAAAAGTAAAAAAATTTTTTCCTTAACCGATCAGAATATTCAATAGGTGCACAAAATTGCTCACTAATTGCTCATTTGAAATCTGCAGTTGCTCACAATATTTATCAATTATTTTATTAGTTATTAATAATTAAAAATACAAAATTGTGATTGCCTTAAAACCAAAGAACTTTTTTAAAAATGATTAGTACTCCTAATTTCCCACAAAATGCCTAACCGTAATACGCAATTGCTCAAATTATTTACTAATTATTTAATTAGTAATTAATAATTAAAAGTACAAAATTTTTTATTCCTTAACCGATCAGAATATTCAATAGGTGCACAAAATTGCTCACTAATTGTTCATTTTAAATCTGCAGTTGCTCACAATATTTATCAATTATTTTAATAGTTATTAATAATTAAAAATACAAAATTGTTATTTCCAAAAAACCAAAGAACTTTTTTAAAAATAAATAAGTACTCCTAATTGCTCACAAAATGCCTAACCGTAATACGCATTTGCTCAAACTATTTACTAATTATTTAATTAGTAATTATTAATTAAAAGTAAAAAAATTTTTTCCTTAACCGATCAGAATATTCAATAGGTGCACAAAATTGCTCACTAATTGCTCATTTCAAATCTGCAGTTGCTCACAATATTTATCAATTATTTTAATAGTTATTAATAATTAAAAATACAAAATTGTTATTTCCAAAAAAACAAAGAACTTTTTTAAAAATAAATAAGTACTCCTAATTGCTCACAAAATGCCCAACCGTAATACGCAATTGCTCAAACCATTTACTAATTATTTAATTAGTAATTAATAATTAAAAGTACAAAAATTTTTATTCCTTAACCGATCAGAATATTCAATAGGTGCACAAAATTGCTCACTAATTGTTCATTTTAAATCTGCAGTTGCTCACAATATTTATCAATTATTTTAATAGTTATTAATAATTAAAAATACAAAATTGTGATTGCCTTAAAACCAAAGAACTTTTTTAAAAATGAATAAGTACTCCTAATTTCCCACAAAATGCCTAACCGTAATACGCAATTGCTCAAATTATTTACTAATTATTTATTTAGTAATTAATAATTAAAAGGATAAAAAAATTTTCCTTAACCGATCAGAATATTCAATAGGAGCACAAAACTGCTCACTAATTGATCATTTCACATCTGCAGTTGCTCACAATATTTGTCAAATATTTTAATAGTTATAAATAATTTAAAATACAAAATTGTTATTTCCAAAAAACCAAGGAACTTTTTAAAATAAATAAGTACTCCTAATTACTCACAAAATGCCTAACCGTAATACGCAATTGCTCAAACCATTTACTAATTATTTAATTAGTAATTAATAATTAAAAGTACCATTTTTTTTATTCCTTAACCGATCAGAATATTCAATAGGAGCACAAAATTGCTCACTAATTGATCATTTCAAATCTGCAGTTGCTCACAATATTTAATAATTATTTTATTAGTTATTAATAATTAAAAATACAAAATTGTTATTGCCTCAAAACCAAAGAACTTTTTTAAAGATGAATAAGTACTCCTAATTGCTCACAAAATGCCTAACCGTAATACGCAATTGCTCAAACTATTTACTAAATATTTAATTAGTAATTAATAATTAAAACTACAATTTTTTTTCCTAAACCGATCATAATAATTAATAAGTCCTCAAAATTGCTTACTAATTGCTTATTTCAAATCCGCAATCGCTGGCACTATCAATGAATGATTTAATTAATTATTAATAATTAAAAATACAATTTTTTTCTGCCTGTTATCCTTAGAACCATCTAACTTTTCTTAAAATAAATAATTTTTCTTAATTGCTTATAATTAGTTCAATTCAAATCCGCAATGGCTTACACTATTACTTAATTATTGGATTAGTTATTAATAATTTAGTGTACAAAATTATTTTTGCCTAATGTTCGTAAGCTAATGCACTGTTTTTAATTTTCTTTCTAATAAACTTCTTACCGAACGCTCTTTTAATTTTTTTAATAGTATATCTTTATAATAGTATATTGTTATTTATCGGTTATTAAAATTATTATTACATTTTAAATTATGACGTCATAGGCGGCAAGAAATATGTCACTTGTGCGCATGTGATTGATTCAACCCGTTACTCATGTGCAACTGGCAAAATTTAATATTTTTGTCCAACCTGTAAATCAATGTTTGTTCATTTTTTAATTATATTTCCTGTAATTTAATCATTAATTATTAATAAATAGCTCTATGAAGTTATACATTTTAATTTGGATCTTGTTAAGTAATTTATTGCAAATTATGTATAACCTTATTAATTATGTATAAACGAGTTAATTTTATCATTAAAGCTAAAACTCTTATATTCAATTTTATTTGATTATATTGATTCCTTTTTATAGCAAGATCATTGAGTAAGTATGTGTTTTTTTTTTATATTTATAGGTACTATAATTAAATCTTATTGAGATTTGCCCTCAACCGTAACAATTTGCACATGAGTAACGGGTTGAATCAATCACATGCGCACAAGTGACATATTTCTTGCCGCCTATGACGTCATAATTTAAAATGTAATAATAATTTTAATAACCGATAAATAACAATATACTATTATAAAGATATACTATTAAAAAAGTTAAAAGAGCGTTCGGTAAGAAGTATATTAGAAAGAAAATTAAAAACAGTGCATTAGCTTACGAACATTAGGCAAAAATAATTTTGTACACTAAATTATTAATAACTAATCCAATAATTAAGTAATAGTGTAAGCCATTGCGGATTTGAATTGAACTAATTATAAGCAATTAAGAAAAATTATTTATTTTAAGAAAAGTTAGATGGTTCTAAGGATAACAGGCAGAAAAAAATTGTATTTTTAATTATTAATAATTAATTAAATCATTCATTGATAGTGCCAGCGATTGCGGATTTGAAATAAGCAATTAGTAAGCAATTTTGAGGACTTATTAATTATTATGATCGGTTTAGGAAAAAAAATTGTAGTTTTAATTATTAATTACTAATTAAATATTTAGTAAATAGTTTGAGCAATTGCGTATTACGGTTAGGCATTTTGTGAGCAATTAGGAGTACTTATTCATCTTTAAAAAAGTTCTTTGGTTTTGAGGCAATAACAATTTTGTATTTTTAATTATTAATAACTATTAAAATAATTGATAAATATTGTGAGCAACTGCAGATTTAAAATGAACAATTAGTGAGCAATTTTGTGCACCTATTGAATATTCTGATCGGTTAAGGAATTAAAAATTTTGTACTTTTAATTATTAATTACTAATTAAATAGTTAGTAAATGGTTTGAGCAATTGCGTATTACGGTTAGGCATTTTGTGAGCAATTAGGAGTACTTATTCATCTTTAAAAAAGTTCTTTGGTTTTGAGGCAATAACAATTTTTTATTTTTAATTATTAATAACTATTAAAATAATTGATAAATATTGTGAGCAATTTCAGATTTGAAATGAGCAATTAGTGAGCAATTTTGTGCACCTATTTAATATTCTGATCGGTTATGGAAAAAAAAATGTACTTTTAATTATTAATAACTAATTAAATAATTAATTAATAGTGTGATCAAATACGGTTTTGCATTAAGCATTTCTTGAGCAATTAATGGTATTTATTCGTTTTTAGAAAAGTTCATTGGTTTTAAGTATAATAGGGAAAAAATATTTTGTATTTTTAATTATTAATAACTAATAAAATAATTCATTAATAGTGTGAGCAAATGCGGATTTGAATTGAGCAATTAGTGAGCAATTTAGTGCACTTATTCATTTATCTGAGCGATTATACTTCCAAGCCAGCTTCTTTGTGGTCGTGTGCGGGTGGTTAAAAACCGAATTTACAATAATTTACAATATACCTTATGGGGACTTGATGTATGGGTAAGGCTAAGATAAACCGAATTGCACCCACTTATTTTTACTTTCTGGTAAAAAATATCCTCACATTCAAATAAACATGGCCACTCTAATCATGTGGCATATTTAACAATGCAAGAATTCTCTTGTTCTTCCACTAATACCTCCTGCGTTTAAGACGTCGCGTAACTGCGGGCCACGATGAACGCTCCCGATATGAAGCATCCCGCGGGGACATTTTGCGGTCTGGACTCGCGAGTCGCTCCGCAGGCCTACAATTGTAACTCGTATAAAAGTTTGTTTGACTAATACGTTGGGATCCACGGGCGTAAAGGATGACGATCTCTCTTATCAATAATAATATATAATATCAAAAAAAATTACCATGGAAATGCTAAGAAATTTTAAGGATTTCAGCGTATAGCAGACCAACTCGTTTTTTGACATTTTCAAGTACACATCATCACCACATCCATTATTGTGCGGGTACAACTAGGAGGCATTCAATCTATGTACTCAGGAATGATATAATAACGCATCTGCAATTAGATTTATTTTATAATCGAGTAAGGATGTAGATTTCTATGGGCCACAACATCCACTTACCATGAGGCGATTATAAATAAATTTTGTCAAGTTATCGTGCCACATAAGTTATTGTCTGCATGTTTCGGTACATATTTTGTATTGGACCGGAAGGAAAAGGTTTATAAGAATATGTGATTGTACATTTATCATTATTGTAAATTAATTATTACAGCACTCTTAAGCTGTTGTGTCGGTCTAAGAAAAGTAATTATTTCCTTATATTTTCATGCGAGCGCCAACAGAGGCGACTATGTATTCTCTATTTCATGGCCTTCGTTTTTTCGACCAGTCCCGCGACCCGAAGTAACGTCAAAGGTGTGAAACGCGTGGTATTACGATCGTCAATCCATGATCGCGTACCGTACCGATTAAGCTCCAAATCGTCAGAAAGGCTTAAGCTATGAACTTTTACGTGCTGATAACAAAGGAGATAAAGATTTCTAAGATGTATCAATATAACAGACTCTTAATGTTGAAATGAAATGCATTAAATAAGACTAACCTACAACAAAGGTATTTAAAGATACAGCCTATATATGTTCCACTGCTGGGCACAGGCCTCCCTCATTTCTGAGAGGGTTTTAGGGCAAGGAAATGTTCGCGGCTCTACCCCAGTGCGTGTTGGCCAATTTTTTTAATAGAAAAAGGATGACAAGCGAGCACACAGTCAACCTGATGGATAGTGGTTGCTGTGGCCCATCCCATCTATCCTCGTTTGCGAATCAAAATGCAGATGCGTTGTCAGCCTCACGGCTCAGGTCAGGCTAAGGTCAAAAGAGGCATTCCATCTTAGTCCTCAAGGACTAAGATGGAATGCCTCTTTTCGAGTAGAAAGGGTCTCCGGTCCTCTAAACTCACCATACGAAACACAGCAGCATTAAGCTGCTATTTTACGCTGGTATTCTGTGAGAGCGTGGTGCTTCCCCGGTCGAGCCGACCCATTCGTGCTACAACTATACAATTAATATAGCGAGTTTTACACGTGTCACCTCCCAAATAGCTCAACAACTTTCGGATTTACCCATAAAGAATTCCGACAGGCATTATGTCTGGCCATAATTACCCTACGTATTCAAAGGAAAAAATAATTAGTAAATAAATAAATAAGTAAATAATATCCAAATCAGACAAATGCTATCACTCTGTTAGGGCTTTGTGTAAGCGACATAGCATCGAAGCAGTTAATCATCCACGTATGTACACAGACGCCGGCACTTTGAGACGCGATGATTTATTGATTCCAGTGGCCGCCTTGGGATCGCTTCAAGGCGTGGTTCACATCCCGGGCCCTTTTCATTATCATCCGACTAATTGCGTTCGGGTTTATACGTCTTATGTGGTGGTGTGTCGATGAAATATGACGGCAACCAAGATTTGGTTGTTATAATCATACGTTCGTGAGTGTGTTGAAAACTGTAAAATATTGTTAATTTGATGATTTCTTATATTTACGCGAACACTACACATTAATTAAAACTACTTTTACGGATTTTATCGCGTTTAATTTTTAATTATTTTTAATTCCTGACGTTTCGGGTGCTTTTCAGGACCCATGGTCACGGGGACTGAGATGACTGACGCCCCGATAAACCCGGAGTATCTTCAGCTTTTTTAATTATTGTTTATGGTCCGATCTATGCAAAATTTGTAAAAAATTGATTATAGGGTCCCAAGCAGGTAGCCTCACGTATCATCCTTGGTAGGAATCGGTGTTCTTTCGCTAGGATTTGTGGTCTATCAAATCTGATGTAATTATTGGGGTCGTTTAGTATATAATCACAAACTGCAGACTTCCCAGAACGTTGATGCTTCACATGAGCTATATGTTCTTTTACGCGGGTTCTAATTGATCTGTTTGTTTGTCCTATATAAGAGAGACCACATTCTCAATCAAGCTTGTACACTCCTGCATCTTGTTATGGAGTATGACACTTGATGGATGTTAAGAACTGACGAATTTCTTCAGCGGCTTGTAGAATGTTCTAATAGAAGCTCGCTTCAAGGTGTAGCCAATCTAAATTATATATATATATATATATATATATATATATATATATATATATATATATATATATATATATATATATGTATGACAAGCTCGTGGAAACTGTCCATGCGGTCGGAGCTAAGTTCTGCAAGACCGGCCGCAGAAGAACACAAAAGCTCTCCGATCACACTCTTAATCTCATGGCTGTTAGACGGGAGATGAGGCTGCAATCGTCGACAGATTTGACAGCATACAGGCAACTGAACAGACAGATCTCCAAATGCATGCGGCGAGACTTACGCAAATTTAGTACTGCTCGTATTGAAGAAGCGATTGAGCGGAACCATGGCTCCAAAGTCTTTGCCAGAGATCTGTCTGCCAGTAAGAACCACCTATCAAAGCTGAAGACTGAGTGTGGCAGCATCGTTTCCGGGACACCTGAGATTCTGAGTGAGATTGAGAGGTTCTATGGGCAGCTGTACACATCATCGTTGGATCCACACGCAAGTGTGAGTAACAATCCAAGAGCGGGTCTTATTCGACACTATTCCGATGATATCCCGGACGTCAGTCTGAGCGAGATTAGAATGGCTCTCCAAAAACGGCAAGTCCCCGGGCGAGGATGGAATTACAACGGAGCTTCTGAAAGCGGGTGGAAAACCGATACTTGAAGTCCTTCAGAGCCTCTTTAATTCCGTCCTCCATGGTGGCACTACTCCGGAGGCGTGGATCAGAAGTGCGGTGGTCTTGTTCTTCAAGAAAGGTGACAACGCCCTCTTGAAGAACTACATACCGATATCCCTTCTGAGCCGCGTCTACGTGCTGTTTTCAAGAGTCATTACGAATCATCTCGCACGCAGACTCGACGACTTCCAGCCTCCCGAACAAGCCGGTTTTCAAAAAGGCTTTAGTACCATAGACCACATACATACCCTTCGGCAAATTGTACAGAAGTCCGAAGAGTACAATCTGCCACTTTGCCTGGCGTATGTGGACTATGAGAAAGCCTTTGATTCCGTCGAAATTTGGGCGGTGCTACAGTCTCTTCAGCGGTGCCAAGTTCACTGTCGATATATCGAAGTGCTGAAGTGTTTGTACAGTAAGGCTACGATGGCTATCCGAGTACAGAACCAGAGTACGAAACCTATCCAACTGCAGAGAGGTGTAAGACAGGGTGACGTTATTTTCCCGAAACTCTTCACCGCTGTATTGGAAAACGTTTTCAAGCTACTGGACTGGAAAGGATACGGTATTAACATCAATTGCGAGTACATCACTCACCTTCGATTTGCCGACGATATAGTACTTATGGCAGAATCGCTGGAGGACTTAAGCACTGTGCTCAATGACCTCAATAGTGCCTCCCAACGGATAGGTCTTAAGATGAACATGGACAAAACAAAGATCATGTTTAATGTCCATGTCACACCTATGCCGGTAGTTGTTGGGAGCACTAAGCTCGAAGTTGTTGACGAGTACGTTTACCTGGGACAAATAGTCCGGTTAGGTAAGTCCAACTTCGACCGAGAGGTCAATCGACGGATTCAACTCGGCTGGGCAGCGTTCGGGAAATTACAACGCATCTTCTCGTCAGGTATACCTCAAAACCTGAAAACTAAGTTGTACAACCAGTGCGTGTTGCCAGTGATGACATATGGAACTGAGACGTGGTTCTTCACTGCTGGCCGTATGAGGACGCTCAAAGTATAACTATAAACCTATACAATTTTCAGCTGGGTATAGGTTTCCACTTATTTCAGTGTTTTGGAGCAGGGACGAGACCGCCGCGTTGCAATCATGAGCATGGGTGGTATTTTCACATGCTCTCGATATATTTATTTCCAGCTGCTATAGAGCCGTCAAGTTGCCGTACGTATCGTGCTACGCAGTGTAATATTGCTTAGTCTATAATCTTAAAGTTGCTTTACATTTTGGTGAGCTATAGTTCTCAGCAAGATTTTCACCAATATATATATATATATATAATTTAGATTGGCTACACTGGCTATTGTCGCTCAGCGAGCTATGGAGAGGGCTATGCTCGGAGTTTCTCTGCGTGATAAACTTAGAAATGAGGATATCCGCAGTAGAACCAGAGTGACCGACATACCCCAACGGATTAGTAAGCTGAAGTGGCAATGGGCCGGCCATATAGCTCGAAGAACCAACAACCGTTGGGGAAAAAAGGTTCTCGAGTGGCAGCCTCGTACCGGTAGACGAAGTGTAGGGCGACTCCTCACTAGATGGAGTGACGACCTGGTAAGACATGCAGGAAGTCGATGGATGCAGGTGGCTCAGGACCGTGCTTTGTGGCATACCTTGGGGGAGGCCTATGTTCAGCAGTGGACTTGTAAAGGGCTGTAATGATGATGATGATGATTATAGTTATACAATTTTATAGCGAGATTATACCTACCAGAGAAAGTAATTGGTAAAAACCGAAATAAATTATTTAATACTAAGTATTGCGATTTAGCAACTTAAAACTTAAATGACTTCAAGTCCTCCGATTTAGTCTACCGGTCTCAGCAACGCTGCCTCTTACTTCCACACCCCGCACCGTCACATTTTTAATGCGCGTTTAACACAGATCGCGATCGTAAACCGACGCTAAGTGTCGCGGCGCTCCGCCCCACTCACCAGTTCAGGTGGCTCATTAACCGACAAGTGTCGCGTCAAAGCCCGCTTCTGTACGAAAGCGATTTGTTTTATTAGAAAACGTTCATTTGACGATTTGATAAGATCGAAAAATGTAGCACCACATTTAAGGTATTTTTATAGAAGTAAGGGCACGATACAAGCAAACTAAAAACTGAAGGTAAGTTGGTGACGACTTCTATATCTACCCTCCATTAAGCAAAACGCAGATTCGTTGTTACGCTTGTGGATTAAGATGGAATGTCTTAAGTAGACAGGGTCTCTGAGTCTCTAAGGAAATTTCACGATTAATAATCATTACACATAATACAGCTGCTATTAAGCAGCTCTCAATCGGAGATAACTATAGGTGTCTATTAATAAAGCGTCCACTTAAGTAGAATGTTTGCTCGATTATCACCCCTACTTCGATTCACTTCACCTTACGTAACACAGTACATAGAAGATAGATTATCACACCTCTGCCACAATGCGATTTCTGACACTTCAGTAAAGCGTGCATTGGCAAAAATGTTTTGTTTTAAAATAAGTGTTATAAACGAGCACACAGTCTACCTGAAGATAAGTGAATGCTGTGGCCCATAGACATCTACACCTATCTGAGAATTAGGATGAAATGCCTCGTATCCAGTAAGTAAAAAGGGTCTCTGGTTCCCTACACTGACCATACGAATCGAAGCAGTATTAAGCTGCTATTTTACGCAGGTATATTCTATAGGTTTCCAATTATAATTTTTTAACATCCCGTCTCAATGACTCCGATTAAAACCTTTTTAAAGCGACTAACGACTCCGCCCAATAACCACTGAGCACTTAAATCGTGTAAAAGCGCGACATCAAACAGTCGCCGGCGGGGGACATTATTAGCGTCGCGGAATTTATCGAGCTGTATCAGCTAAGTAACAACGCACGAAATGCCCAATTAAAATATTAATTACTTTGAGTTGTGGCGCTTTGGCGATATCGCTGGGGTGGCGGGAGATACGTTTGATGTTACGCTGAAAGACGAGTTTTATTGCTACTAGAATATTTTGTTTTCATGCGTGTTTGTTACGCCGTATACAGTTTGCAAAGTTGTACTGATATTTGTGAAATATCATTCGGTTTATTGTAAGAAGGAACTTGCGTATCTTATTACCCGATTGCGGGGAAACCACGAGTAGTGTAATATTTTTTTTAGTTACTGCGTATATACATCTTCCTTTCTATTCCAGCCGGTAATTACTGAGCTAATTTTCAGATTTTTGAAAAAGATAAATCTATTTGTTAATATGACAAACATGACAATTTTGTATACTCGCTGAACGTGAGTATACAACATGTTTCCACGTACCTACGCACGCGGTATATATATAGTACGCATGCGATGTAACGCTTCTACGATGGTGTACTCACTTTACCCACATAGGTATGCAACGTACATTTGGTGTCAGATACTCCTGTCACTTCTTAGCGGACTTTTTTGTTTTGTGAATTGTGAGAGTGAATTTGATAATGATATACTTTGTCTGATGTTCATAAACGAATATATCCACGCCATAAAGAAAAATATTTTTTTTTACGAACCTAATGTTTTCGAATCTTAAATGTTTGGAAAGAACTGTAAAATGATGATGATCGATTTTTTCTGTACTTTCGTTGATCAAACTTTCGATGTTTTGCGGGAGTAACACATTATATTTCCCATATTCGTGGATTCGTTCACCTCTTAAATATTCATAGTGTTTAATAGTATAACCCCAAATTTTCTTAAGTCGGATTTTTGGGCGTTTAGGCCGGGTGATTATGGCGCAAACAAATACGTGATTAATATGTAGAATACAATTTTTTATTTCTGCAATATATAAAATCATATTTCACATTTAATCGTATCTGGATAGATAGAAAGATAGAATTATTTTGTTGCATTCAAACAAAAAAATTGATACAAAGGCGAACTTAATGCTGAAAAGGCATTCTCTGCCAGCTAAGCTCTGGTAGTGTGGTGGTAAGCTATGGGTAGAGCCGCGACAGAAAAAACTAACTTATTTACATATATTATTCAAAACTGAATGAACTGATGAATATCTTAGTTTATAATATTATACACACATATATGCATATATATATACATATATATATATATATATATATATATATATATATATATATATATATATATATATATATATATATATATATATATACAAAAAATATATACATTTAAATAAAAATACGTGCAATCTTGTATAGGAAGTTAAAATATATAAATCAATAACATTAATCCAGTGATTTTAAATAATGTGAATAAACCTTACGTTTACATGTATTTACTGAGGGAGTATCTTTTAAATCTCGTGGAAGGTTATTTCAAAGTGAAATTAATGATACCGTGAAGGAATCCGTGTAGTGTGTAGATTCGGAATAATTAGTTTTGTTTGTCATCGAACGGGATAAGCTTAAATATAAAAACAAAAAACTTAAAACTTGCGCAGATCAAAAATATAGCGTATGCACAGATTGAGCAGACGGTTGAGTTTGCTAAACAACTACTCAGTTATATCTGGATAGGCAATATCAGCATAATCTAAAATAGGATGCAACAGTTGACGGAGAGACTAGAATAGTACCTAGTAGTAGTAACCTTGGCCGTCTAAGGGATAAATTTTTGCCAGAGCTTTAATGAATGCATTATGCTAAAAATATGTTTTCTAACCTCATTAATTTGTAGCACCCAACTTAGATCGTCATCCAAAATTAAGCCGAGGTTCTTAACCTGCCTAAAATATTCTAAATGTACACCGTTTAAGAGTGACCTTAGGTAGATGTTGATAGTCAAGTCGACATGTAATTTTTCTGCTCCCTGTGATTATAACCTGTGTTTTAGCAGGATTCATTCATTAATCCATAACAGCTCGCCCAACGGATTAGTAAGCTGAAGTGGCATTGGGCCAGCCATATAGCTCGAAGAACCGATAGCCGACGGGGAAAAAGGTTCTCGAGTGGCAGCCTTGTACCGGTAGCCGTAGTGTAGGGCGACCCCCAGCTAGGTGGCGTGACGACCTGGTAAGACATGCAGGAAGTCGATGGATGCAGGTGGGTCAGAACCGTGCTTTGTGGCATTACTTTGGGGAGGCCTATGTTCAGCAGTGGACTTGTGAAGTGCTGTAATGATGATGATGATGATGGTGATGACGATGTTGAGCCGACCCATTCGTGCTTTAATCACAATATAGCTGCAGCATGGCTCTACCACGTAAATAATTGCAGTTCATTGTCAATATTATTAGTGTTGTAAAAGTCTGTCCAATTAGCATTGCATATCTCATAATTTCATAGCTAGCGATTCATACGGACAAAGTTATGCTGAAACACAATTTTTGGGAATTGATTTAGTGGATTTAAGAGCATATGATGCGAAAATTAGATAGTGATGGAAAAATCCAGGAGCCACGAATTGACCATATAGAGTATAACGATCAAGTTCAGAAGTAGGGATTAATTCCAGTAAGAGTGAGTGTTATTGACGTGATAGGTACGAGTAGAACAAGGTCAGGAATTTTAATATTGCTTGATGCAAATATGAATTTAAACTTATCTATCTTATATGCTAGCATCATTTCAAATAAGGCAGGTGTTAAAGTCACTAATTAAAATGGACTGCGCGTAGTTTGGTAGATGCATCTCAATAATCTGTTCCAAATCGTTGAAATAATTTACAGAAGAATGTGCAAAAAAAGCTCCTAGTATGAAAGGTGTTTTGCATACCATTAATTCAGTGAGAATTTATTCCATTGATTTAGAATAAACCTCAGGCGATCTGGAAACGATCATGTATGTTATATCTGTATGGTGTATGGCAACGCCTGCGCCTCCCTTATTTAACCAGCCGTTCCTAATGAGATGATGAACAGGAATACTAAATAAATTACATGGTAAGCTAGGTTTTAGAAATAAATAAGACTGTTGCAAGAAGATCTGAAAAGTGAGTCGGAACACTTTAGGCATTAATATGACATATAATCAGATTCCTTTGGTATAAGGCTCAAGGGCATTATTTAATATGTCTCCATGTTGAGGTTCTGGGGAACCCTGGTCCGGGAAGAAAGATGATAATTAGGAACTTAGAATTAAAGTAATCAGATTCTATGGAAATATCCATTGTAAGTTTAAAATGAAGTTTATTAGTTTATTTGTATACTAACTACTAAATAATAAAAAAACATCAAAAATTTATATTATTATTCTTTATTTGGATCGTATCATGCTACATTATATTTTATGCTGGCGTCATAAAGTAGTCTGATGGCAGAGACAGACTGGTGTCACGTATTCAACGTATGCAACGCATTATGACATCTGAACTGCATCTGCTGCATTAGAAACACATTTATCGAATGCAAAACAATCGTACGCGTCCGAGGCTATGTCGATTACGATATCCAGATCGGCGTGGGAAGGTGGAGAGGATGTTCGTACGCATTCCTACGCGTACGACTAGTGTACTTAGATCTTACGCGCAACACGTCATAAACAAGTAGATTTTTGCAATATACAAAACGCGTGCAAGATGTATTTTTGGCCTAATGCCCGCTACACACGTAACGATATATCGTAGTGATTTCAGACTGTGCAGTTAAATCGAACGCTCCTAGTGTGTCCACACGGCACCGATATCGGTGTCGATCGTCAGGTCTCTGCGCAAGAAACATGTCATCCACGGTGGAAGACGATGATGTATTTGCATTATAGGGCCTGATTATTTAAAAAAAAGTTTTCGCTGGCTCATGAAGAAGAAGCTATTTTCTTATACGAACTTGAAAGAGTTGAATGAAGTCAAACTCGTTCCAAAATATGGCCTTATTATTTAAGGATGAACAAGGAGGAACTGAGCGGCTGTCATCCACACGCGACGTTAAAACTATGCAAATGCATTCGACAACGATTTATCTAATAGAAATTGCAACTGCCGCCGATGAACTATAATCTGCAACGATTTGTCATACATATGATCGATAAATCTGCGCAAATCGCTTTGCACAGATTAGTAGCTACAATATATCGTTACGTGTGTAGCAGGCATAAATAAGAGATGAACAGCTCATCGATTTAGAAAAGCGATACGAATGTTTTTTGTAATATTATTAAGTGTCTAATTTCTGAAAGTTATGGAGCTGATAGTCCACTGGTCTTCAAAATATTTTTTTTCTCAAACATGCATATTTCTTCACAATGTTCTTCACCGCCGAATCAACTTTTTTAAGTTCCATCTGCCACAAAATTGTAACTAACAATGTCTTTAGTGCCGACAGAGATTGAACCCGGGTTGCTTTAGTACTATGAAATTTACAGCAATCGCTTAGCCCCAGAGTTACCACGGCAAACCGTATTAGGAAAAAATAATTAGGATATCGGGATATCAAACACCTTTTCTCCTGACCATGGATGTTGCATAAATAAGACGCAATAAACCCATAGAATGTTTGCAAGGTTATAGCGACATTCTGTAGCTATATGCACGAATGGGTCGGCTCGAGCGGAGAATGACCTCGCTCTCGCTGAATAACAATGTAAAATAGCAGCTTAATGCTGCTGTGAGTGTAGAGAACCGAAAGCCCTTACTGGAAACGACGCATTCCATCTTAGTCCTCAGGGGTGACAATGCATCTGCATTTTGATTCTTTGTCGAGGACACATTGAGAAGTCTATGGGCCACATTTTCCATTTACCATCAGGTGAACTGTATTCCCGTTTGTCATCCGTATTTTATATTTAAAAAAAGGACAAATAATTTTTCGTTGAATTGGTTTTATCTTTATACATTCCGTTACAGCCTCATAAAATCCACTACTTAACATAGGCCTAACATATTGACCACCTCATAGGTAAGACGTTTGTAATAATTGCCAGGCTTGGCAAGTGGGTTGGCAACTGCAGTTTTTATTTTTAGTCGTCATTAGGATAACGCTGCTCCCCATCTCCCGATTTGTTTCACTCTGTCGCCGCCTACGACACCCGCGGGATGATATGTTCTTTATGCGTAAAAAATATTAATCACAGGATTCAGGATCAACCATAACACCGCAAGACTTCAAGATTCCGTGAGTTCCGATAAATATATTTACGTGGGTACGTAAATGAAAAGACAAACCGTAGGTAGCAGTAGTTAATTGTGATATCAGGATATCAAACACCTTTCCTTCTGATATGACGTTGCATATCATTCGAAACGGCGGCAATTTTAAAAAGAATTTCAAATTAAACGCTTAACTTATGCTTTTGGACAGCAGTGAACTCTTTACAAATAATTGTCTTTCATTTTTATAGTATAGCATTATTCTCTTGTTAGTATAGCTAAAAACTTCATACAATTATCACATCGAATTTAAACTCTCTAATCTAACCTGAAACAAATCCCTCGAAAGTATTAAATACTTTCAGCAGATTAAAGAATTGGTAGAAGTGCCTCAAATAGGATAACAGAGGGTTTCGCGGGGGCAAATATATCCGGAGCCCCTCGCGGCACTAAATATTAAGTGTTAATAATGTCGGCGACACCCCTTCCCGTTGGAGATCAAAAATTCAACGATTCGTTCCGCGCGAGGTGCCCCAGAAGGGTTGAACTCCGTCGATTTTCAAACTCGTTAACCATTCATCGGATATTGGGATGATATCTTTACTTCGAGTTCCGTGCTAACAATGAGTCGATTTAGGAAGGTTTTTCTGTTTGATTTTTCGATTTCTGTGTTAATGAGTGTTTTATAATTTTGTCCGTTACGGTTACAGGCTGTTGAAGTCCACTGCTGAACAAAAGATTCTCCCACAGATGTTGTCACAGTTTTTGCATTAGTTGCCACGCTTGGCGAACGGGTTGGCAACCGCATTTTATTATTCTTAGTTGGGCTGCAGCCATCCCCTGATTTATTTTCCTCTTTGAATTTTTTTTTGCATATGGATGATAAGCGAGCACACAGTCCACCTGATGGTAAGTGGATGCTGCGGCCATAGACATCTACATTTAACCTCGATTAAGAAACAAAATGCAGATGCGTTGTCACCCTTGAAGACTAAGATGGAATGCCTCGATTCCAGTAAAACGGGTCTCCGGTTCTCTACACTCACTATACGAAACACTGCAGCATTAAGCTGCTATTTTACGCAGGTATTCTGTGAGAGCGTGGTCCTTCCCCGGCCGAGCCGGCCCATTCATGCTACAACTATAATAGCTGTTTAATGATTTTTTATATTTACGCGAACACTACACATTGAAATAATACTAGTTTTTACGGAATTTATCGCGTATATTTAACTTTTTAATACCCGACGTTTCGAGAGCTTTACAGCACCCATGGTCACGGGAAGGACTGAGATGTTTAACGTCCAGATGTCATAGTTAACCGCGGTGACCATAGATTAAAATTTAACTTTTGTTCCGATCTACACAGTATGAACTTATGGTATCATGAAGTCTTGCAGTTGTATGCTTGGGTTGGGATTTAATTTTATTTATTATAGGATCCCAAGCAGATGGTAGCACCCAGCCATCTTCTCTATTGAAATTAGGATGTTTTTTGATTTCAATAGCCTCGCGAATCATCCTTGGAAGGAATCGGTGTTCTTTAGCGAGGATTTGTGGTCTATCAAATCTGATGTAGTGACGGGGGCGATCCTGTACCTCCTGTGATGTTCACAGACTGCAGACTTCCCGGAGCGTCGATTCTTCACATCAGCTATATGTTCTTTGACGCGGGTTTTAATTGATCTTTTAGTTTGTCCTATGTAGGAGAGACCACATTCACAATCCAGCTTGTACACTCCTGCATCTTGCAGAGGGACGTTACACTTGACTGATGGTAAAAACTGACCAATCTTCTTCGGCGGCTTGAAGTATGTTTTGATGGAAGCGCGCTTCAAGATGTAGCTAATCTTGTCAGTGACTCCTCTAACATATGGCAGTACAGCAGGTACACGCTCGACTGTGGCCGGCTTCACTCGTTCTCTGTGTCGTAGGCGCGGGACCCGAAGCTTATTGTCATGCAAAACTTGCTTGACGTGTTGGAGCTCGGCAGCCAGGTGTTTACTGTCACAGATCCCTCGTGCTCTCTGAAACAAAGATTTACCCACGGTAGCTAACTGTGAAGGATGGTGGTGAGAATCACCGTTTAAATATCTATCTGTATGGGTCTTTTTTCTATACACAGTATGGCTCAAGGTGTTATCAGGATTCCGAATTACTAACACATCTAGAAAAGCTAAGGAATTGTTTGCCTCTAACTCCATTGTGAACTGAATTTTAGAATTTATAGAGTTAAGATGGTCTAAAAATGCAGTTACTTTATCTAAAGGTAGAATTGTGAAAGTGTCGTCTACGTACCGCTTGTAGAATCTTGGATTTATGGGAGAAGTAAGCAGTGCTTTCTCCTCAAAGTCTTCCATGAATATGTCGGCGACAATGGGAGATACAGGTGAGCCCATCGCCACACCATCTACTTGCTTGTAGAACTCCTCCTTCCACAATAAGTAGTCAGATGTAAGGCAGTGTATGAGTAATACTGCATATTCTACGGGCATGTTGTTTTCTTCCAGCCTTCTAGTGACTACACTCTCACCGCTCAGGGGACACACAAGAGCACATATAAAGGATTCTTACCATTTTGTAAGCGAGATTAAAGACTTGCGTCTGGCAGGCAATGAAACTATGGTCAGTTTTGATGTGCGGTCATTGTTTACATGCTTACCTGTTGAAGACTGCATCTCAATTGTAACTAGAAGGCTGGAAGAAAACCTGCTGTACTGCCATATGTTAGTGGAGTCACTGACAAGATTGGCTACATCTTGAAGCGCGCTTCCATCAAAACATACTTCAAGCCGCCGAAGAAGATTGGTCAGTTTTTACCATCAGTCAAGTGTAACGTCCCTCTGCAAGATGCAGGAGTGTACAAGCTTGATTGTGAATGTGGTCTCTCCTACATAGGACAAACTAAAAGATCAATTAAAACCCGCGTCAGAGAACATATAGCTGATGTGAAGAATCGACGCTCCGGGAAGTCTGTAGTCTGTGAACATCACAGGAGGTACAGGATCGCCCCCGTCACTACATCAGATTTGATAGACCACAAATCCTCGCTAAAGAACACCGATTCCTTTCAAGGATGATTCGCGAGGCTATTGAAATCAAAAAACATCCTAATTTCAATAGAGAAGATGGCTGGGTGCTACCATCTGCTTGGGATCCTATAATAAATAAAATTAAATCCCAACCCAAGCATACAACTGCAAGTCTTCATGATACCATAAGTTCATACTGTGTAGATCGGAACAAAAGTTAAATTTTAATCTATGGTAACCGCGGTTAACTATGACATCTGGACGTTAAACATCTCAGTCCTTCCCGTGACCATGGGTGCTGTAAAGCTCTCGAAACGTCGGGTATTAAAAAGTTAAATATACGCGATAAATTCCGTAAAAACTAGTATTATTTCAATATAATAGCTGTTTTGTCGGTTGTATTTTTTCATCTAACACATTAATATTTAGTACATGGTAGGACTCCTTTCATGCCTATGAGTCCGTATGGACTTGGATTGGTTGGATTGGTGCTACCCGCTCACAAATTTCCGCCTCCAAATATCAGCGACTGCTGTGTCCTGGTCTGAAGAGTAAAGATATTAATACCCTACACACTGAATCATGGTCTCGGCGGCCTGCCTCAACGGAGAGTAGCCATCGGCGCAAGACATGATTATAATGCTTAAGTGTATGCGCAATCACAAGTGCACTTTCTATTCCATCACTTTCATAATCTGATGGGACGATAAACCGACACAACCGGAGAGAGATCAGGTGCAGGACCAACGGCTTTACGTACTTCCCGAGGCACGGGGGTAAGACACCGTCAACTTACTGACTCCGTGCAGCTTCTGAGAATTTCTTGACGGAAAAACTCAATAACTAATTTTTTGACCCGACCCGGGATTCGAACCCAAAACCTCATGATCAGCAGTCGCACTATTACAACCACTAGACCATCGAGGCAGCGAAGAGTATAGATAGTCAGTATATTTACAGGCTGTGATTTTTCCATCATAACCCTCAGAGGAGACAATTCATCTGTAGCATTCTTTGCTTGAAGTTTGCCAGGTGTCCATGGACTGATGTATTCCTTTATTACCAGGTGGATTGTAAGTTCGTTTTCCACTCAGTTTTATAAAATAATATTATACGTAATGGCCTCTTCCCTTATTCAATTATATTGGGTCTGTAGCTTCTGTCGAGCTTATATTTCCATCTTCGTCTGAGCCGGCCACTCTATCGTTCTCGTCGGGTGGGACCCATTAAACAGTAGTAGTTTTTACGTACAGCTCGTTATTATTTTTGATCATAGCGACTCTGTGCCACATTGATAATTCGGGTCTATGAATGTATTGTCATATTTCGAATGTGATCTGTTTGACTCTGATCTTCACTGGCAAATTTCGAGTATCTCTCTCTGAATCTCTGCTTAATTATCAAAAACCGAATTTGGAACATAACATTTACTTTTAAACAAATAGCTCCTACATGAAATCTAGCTGTAGCGATTATTCAGACGAATAATTGTGTTAATAGCTTTTTGTACAAAATCCGTAATAATTACGGTTTTTCGGTAGGGCCTGTAATTTCTACAACCAACGTTAAAATTATGCCGTGTAGTGGCGGTTAAGAATATCCACTACCCCATATCTTCCCGTGGGTGTCGTAAGAGGAGACAGAGGGAGACAGGCAGGAGATGGGCAGCAGCATCTTCCTGATGACAACTGTGACGTAATAAAAAAACTGCGGTTGCCAACCCGCTCGCCAAGCGTGGCAACTACGGCAAATACCCCCCAATGAACAAATACACAAAAAGACGGCCCCCAGTCCCCGGCGGCCCCGCTATTCCTGGCTACGGTGGCGACCATGGTAACGGCGGGGCAGGGGGTGCTAAGAATCTCCGGTGGAGGTTCGGTTGCCACCTACGACGACTCGACCTGGCAACATATAACGCACGCACCCTGAGGACTGACGAGAAGATACTGGAGCTGGAAGAAGAGGTAGACAAGTTGCGCTGGCATATTATTGGATTATCCGAGGTCCGAAGAGAGGGGGAAGACACGGCAATCCTCGAGTCCGGCAACTTGTTCTATCACCGGGAGGGCGACCATCTGTCCCAAGGAGGTGTCGGATTTATCGTCCACAAGTCTCTCGTCAACAACGTTGTAAAGATTGGGAGTGTGTCGACGAGGGTCGCGTACCTGATACTCAGAATCACCAAACGGTATTCCCTGAAGGTCATTCAGGTTTACGCACCAACCTCGGCACACCCCGATGAGGAGGTGGAGGAAATGTATGAGGATATTTCCAGAGCCATACATTCCTCAAAAACTCACTACACGGTGTTGATGGGAGACTTCAACGCAAAACTAGGCACAAGAGAAAGCGGTGAGCTGAAGGTAGGGAAATTTGGAGTAGGGCAACGGAACCGAAGGGGCCAGCAGCTGGCCGACTTTATGGAGAAAGAGGGACTCTTTATGATGAACTCTTTCTTCCAGAAGCGGCCCCACAGGAAGTGGACCTGGTCGAGCCCCGACGGTTCGACAAAAAATGAGATTGACTTCATTATGACGACCAGACGCCAACTGTTCAGTGATGTCTCAGTGATCGCAAGGGTGAAAACTGGCAGCGATCACCGAATGGTTAGAGGCACACTGAACCTAAACGTTAAGTTGGAGAGGTCTCGTCTAATGAAGTCAACGCTCCGTCCCCCTCGTGCTCTAATCCAGAATCCCGAAACCTTTCAGCTCGAGTTACGTAACCGCTTCCAGTGCCTAGAAGATTGCAATGCAGTGGACGATATGAACGACAAGCTCGTGGAAACTGTCCATGCGGTCGGAGCTAAGTTCTGCAAGACCCGCCGCAGAAGAACACAAAAACTCTCCGATCACACTCTTAATCTCATGGCTGTTAGACGGGAGATGAGGCTGCAATCGTCAACAGATTTGACAGCATACAGGCAACTGAACAGACAGATCTCCAAATGCATGCGGCGAGACTTACGCAACTTTAATACTTCTCGTATTAAAGAAGCGATCGAGCGGAACCAGGGCTCCAAAGTCTTTGCCAGAGATCTGTCTGCCAGAAAGAGCCAACTGTCAAAGCTGAAGACTGAGTGTGGCAACATCGTTTCCGGGACACCTGAGATTTTGAGTGAGATTGAGAGGTTCTATGGGCAGCTGTACACATCATCGTTGGAGCCACACGCAAGTGTGAGTAACGATCCAAGAGCAAGTCTTATCCGACACTATTCCGATGATATCCCGGACGTCAGTCTAAGCGAGATTAGAATGGCTCTCCAGCACCTTAAAAACGGCAGGGCCCCAGGCGAGGATGGAATTACAGCGGAGCTTCTGAAAGCGGGTGGAACACCGGTACTTGTAGTCCTTCAGAAGCTCTTCAATTCCGTCCTCCATGGTGGCACTACTCCAGAGGCGTGGAGCAGAAGTGCGGTGGTCTTGTTCTTTAAGAAAGGCGACAACGCTCTCTTAAAGAACTACAGACCGATTTCCCTTCTGAGCCGCGTCTACGTGCTGTTTTCGAGAGTCATTACGAATCGTCTCGCACGCAGACTTGACGACTTCCAGCCTCCCGAACAAGCCGGTTTCCGAAAAGGCTTCAGTACCATAGACCACATACATACCCTGCGGCAGATTGTACAGAAGACTGAAGAGTACAATCTGCCACTTTGCCTGGCGTATGTGGACTATGAGAAAGCCTTTGATTCCGTCGAAATTTGGGCGGTGCTACAGTCCCTTCAGCGGTGCCAAGTTGACTGTCGGTATATCGAAGTGCTGAAGTGTTTGTACAGTAGGGCTACGATGGCTATCCGAGTACAGAACCAGAGCTCGAAACCTATCCAACTGCAGAGAGGTGTAAGACAGGGTGACGTTATATCCCCGAAACTCTTCACCGCTGCATTGGAAGACGTTTTCAAGCTACTGGACTGGAAAGGATACGGTATTGACATCAATGGCGAGTACATCACTCACCTTCGGTTGCCGACGATATAGTCCTTATGGCAGAATCGCTGGAGGACTTAAGCACTATGCTCAATGACCTCAATAGTGCCTCCCAACGGATAGGTCTTAAGATGAACATGGACAAAACAAAGATCATGTTCAATGTCCATGTCACACCTATGCCGGTAGTTGTTGGGAGCACTATGCTCGAAGTTGTTGACGAGTACGTTTACCTGGGACAAATAGTCCGACTAGGTAAGTCCAACTTCGACCGAGAGGTCAATCGACGGATTCAACTCGGCTGGGCAGCGTTCGGGAAATTACGACATATCTTTTCGTCAGGTATACCTCAATCTCTAAAAACTAGATTGTACAACCAGTGCGTGTTGCCAGTGATGACTTATGGATCTGAGACGTGGTCCTTCACTGCTGGCCGTATGAGGACGCTTAAGGTCGCTCAGCGAGCTATGGAGAGGGCTATGCTCGGAGTTTCTCTGCGTGATAGACTCAGAAATGAGGATATCCGCAGTAAAACCAGAGTGACCGACATAGCCCAACGGATTAGTAAGCTGAAGTGGCAATGGGCCGGCCATATAGCTCGAAGAACCGATAACCGATGGGGAAGAAAGGTTCTCGAGTGGCAGCCTCGTACCGGTAGGCGTAGTGTAGGGCGACCCCCCACTAGATGGAGTGACGACCTGGTAAGACATGCAGGAAGTCGATGGATGCAGGTGGCTCAGGACCGTGCTTTGTGGCATTACTTGGGGGAGGCCTATGTTCAGCAGTGGACTTGTGAAAGGCTGTAATGATGATGATGATGATGAACGTTAAAATATTTAGGATATATTCATTTTTTTTAAATTTATGCCCGCCATCAAGCAACTTACATGTAGGGAATGTATGGTTACTCCTTTTTATTGTGGAATTGTTTTAAAATAATAATGTAATGTTACAATAAGTTGTATTTCAGTTTTTCTTATTTTAAGTTATTTAGTGACAACTTAACTGGCTTTTGTAATAACTCAATTTAGAAAAATTAATTACGCATTATTATTGTTGTATGTTATCTTTATAAAAGGAAAAGATGTTAAAAAGTGAAGGTAGCCCGGTTTAACTATTACATCATTCATGACGTTAAGTACCTCAATTCCCGTGACTCATAGTGTTGCAAATCACTCAATACGTAGACATCATCTCTATAGAAGTTTAAATTAAACGGGACATAAACCCGTAAAATTAGTGTGATCTTATGTAGCAATAAATCATTGGGCATATACAGTGATTTACCTTACTTAAATAACTAATGTTTAGTTTAAATAAACGGACTCACAAACATGGTGATTCCATAACCATTTCGTCGCGGAGATATATTAGAAGAGATGGCTGCGTAAAATGCCAAAAAGACATTGAAAAAGTTAGAGACTGCACCGGCTGGGCTAGTTGCCTTTAAAACTGATCGCCGTGACTGAAATTCGGTTAGAAGAACATTTTTATTATAATGTTAAAGTTCCATCTCATAGTCGTCCCACAGCTGGGCACAAAACTCATCTTTATTTCTATAGTGGTTAGTCTGTACAATATAGGATTTTAAACCTCTTATTATTTTAATTCGGTGTGTTATATGTAATCAATACAAAGTACAATCCTTAGATGCAATCAAAACATGTAATTAAAATTGCTCCCGCAATATTTGCATACGAAAACCTTTATAATTGATCATTCGGGAACCTCCCCGCCCTCGCTTCCGATGCCAAGACAATGAGGCGGGGGGCAAGAAATAAGCGAATTAGGTAAAAAGAGATATAAACCTGCACTTTACCAAGCGTTATATTACACTGAATAGTATGTACCCATTTAATTTTTTTCCAGTTGTATGAATTTTTTCTATCGAAACTTTTTTAATAGTTAAGACATAAGTCCTAATTTCCTGTGACAAATTCACTCTAACAGCTTATTTTTTCATATCAAAAACGTTACCCTCAGAGTAGAATTTCTCACGCACTATGAAGACGTTTAACAATACATACATGCACAAGGACATACATTCCGTAAATATTATTTCTAGATCTATACGTATTTCCACCAACATTCGGTATCACCTGTATTTGTATTTTTAAAAGTCTACAATGGTAAAAATTTGTAATGAAGCCTTAGTTGATATGAAATTTGATTCAATTGCACAACGGAAATTTTTTGTTTTTATATAATATCGTAATGCATACCTCGGGCTTTGTTAAGGTCTTACAAATCACAATTAAAAATATTACAGTTTGGTAATCTGAAATATCATGGCAACTCCATATTTTACTCGACGCGATATCATGCATGGTTGGTGATTTGGCCACAAAAATAGCGTGTACTTTATAAATATAATATATTTAAAGTTTTTAGTGTTGTTTATTTTATCACAATGTCGTTTCTTTAAAAACTATAGTGAACTTTGAATTACTATTCAATTATTTATATTGTGCTTATAGAGATATTTATTGAATTTCATTATATCACCGATTATATGAAATCACCGAGATGTTTGTTTATCCAGATTGTTTCCATAAAACATGTCTATTTGATAATATTTTTGAAGTGAAATTTCTTTATCGACGTAGTGGAGAAATTAGTACGGTATTAAAAATAAAAAACGTCATGTTTTCTTGTATCGTTTCACCGCCTACGGGCTTCATGTGTAGGTATACTGTTATTTAACCTACTTATGTATATTATAAAATAAAAGAAGAATGACATGTCACTTCACGTGTGTAGAAAATTACGCGCACATTTCTTTTAAAAGTTATAGTTACTTATTGACTTAGTCGATTAGTTATATGGCTCCGTAAATTAAAGATAAATATTAAGTGCTTTATTTATTTGTAATTTGTCACTTCCTCTTATACACTCTACACTCTTTTTTCCGTACGAGGCTAGGACTTTTCTTCTCCATTCGATTTCGTTCGTCAAGCTACATATTTTTTCAACGTACTCTATGATAAATAATTTCACTAAGTGGTAGAGTTCTTTTTGTGCATAGGTAGCAGTAGTGTGTGCACTATTGTGTCCCTGTCTGAAGGGTGTAAAGTGTTCTATCATTGTCCGCGGAAGTGACAATGCATCTGCCTTATTCGTTTGACATTGGTTGCAGATATCTATAGACTGCAAGGCAAATTTAATACTCCATCAAAACAACCATGTGGACTGTAAGTTTGCTTGTCACGCCAGTTTTTTTTAATACGTTATAATATCGTCACGGCTGAATCACTCGCTGATTTCGAGGCCCTGACTTCAGACGAGCGCGTCTGCCACACCCGCGCCTGTCTGCACGCCCGCGGCGACGTTTCAAGAGTTCGCACACAGGGCTCTCTGAAAAATTAATATATAGCAAGTTTTATGTTGTGTGCAACACCGTTCTCCAGCGGAAGACATATGAAGTGTTCGGCAGATTTCGTTGCACTTCTGCATGCGCTCTACTGTCGGCGGCGCTACTGTTCGCACAGTTATAAGACTCGAAATGTACTTGGTGCAAGTTCGCGATGAAGAATGTTTCACTAACTTTTGTTACAAAGACAGTTAGAATGTTTTATCGTATTTAACCGTTTAACAAAATGAAATTGTTATATATAACACTATAAGGTATTGCACTCAGTACATATAATGGTAATAATTAAAAAAAAATTGTACTGATTGAGTTCATAATATCTTCTTGATAAATAAGTGGAACATGTACTTACAAGAATAATTGTAAATGCTATCTGTTAGTAGTTTTAGTTTCAGCATGCATTGTTCGGCACCACCGGGCAAAGACCACGCTGGCGCAATACCAATCTAAAATAACATCATAATGAATGGAGATTTAATCCTCTATATGATGTGACGGTCCTCACTATAAACATGGCGGTGTGATCCTCTCGCTTATATACAGCGTAAAATACCCTGATTGGAGACAGGCAGCAGCGTCCAAGGTGCGATAATTCTGGAACTGCAGTCGTCATTCATCCTGCTAAGCGTGTCGAGGTAAGCCTCCCTTACAAAGAACAGGCAAGTGTCCAGCTGTGGGCATACCTTGAAAAAAATTGCATTATAAACATTTTCAGCATTGAAAACCTAATTGTCATATTAAAGGTCTTTTCTTATTTCCAATATTGCAGATATGTAGATGAAATCATCGAAGCGGCCAAACGTAACTAAAATCCATCTCGGCATTAACAAGTCCATTAAGTTGGGGCTCATTCGAGGGTAACTATCAACTCCCCATAAATTGTTCTGAGGTCTCCCGATAACACCTTATCGAGTTGCTAAGAGCAATATCGGTCCCATAATTGTATCCCGCAGGGTTGTAGCGGTTGATCGAGCCCGTTACTGATTCACAGCCGGGACTGCTCGTACACCGTGTTCCAACTAAAATTATGGCTTGTTACGTCGTAGTAAATCTCTATTACGTTTTGGTATCAAACAATAGTTACGGGCGGCGATCTATACTTACCATCAGGTGAGTCGCTTGGTCATTCGCCCCCTCGTGCGGACCACCAATTTCACAACATGATAACAAAATATCCACTTTCGAAGTCTGTACATCAAACCTAGAAATAGATATCTGACTCCAGTACCGTTTTAATAGAATTAGGGTGACAAACGAACGCACAGTCCACAGCCGTGATGGTATGTGGATACTCTACCCCATAGATATATTTATCTATCCTTAATTAGGAATCAAAATGCAGATGCGTTGTCACAGATAAAAAGCTTCTTTTCCAGTCTTTTCCCGGTGGTGCCGATCAAAATCGTGCTGAAACTATAATTCTTATATGTACATGTTTCACTTGTTTATCAAGAAAATATTATTAACTGAATCAGTACAGTTTTTTTTTTCCATTGTATGTACTACTACACATTTTAGTGATAGATAACAAACTAATTTTGTTAAACGGTTAAATCAATAAACAATCTAACTGTCTATATAACAAAAGTTAATAAGACATTCTCCATTCAAACACTCTATATCTGTCATTTTCATTTTTGTGTATTTCATATTAATATCATCATCATTGCCGCCCTTCACAAGCACACTGCTGAACATAGGTTTCTTGGGGAGGCCTATGTGCTGCAATTATTTCGTGAAGTCTGTATATCAATTGTTTAAAATTTTATATATAGAATAGAGATGATCTACATCTATCCTCGATTGCGAATCAAAATGCACACGCGTTGTCACCCCTAAGGACTAAGATGGAATGCCTCGTTTCAAGTAAAAAGGCTCTCCGGTTCTCCACCAAATATACGAAACACTGCATTATTGAGCTGCTATTTTACGCTGATATTCCGTGAGAACGTGGTCCTTTCCCGTTTGAGCAGATTCATTCATGCTACAACCATAATTAATGCAGCATATTACTAACATAATTTTTTTTTTCAATAAACGGGTAACACTAATAGTGTTGGGAAAGAACTCTTATTATTTGAACAGAACAAATAAAATACAAATAAACTATCCAACACATTCAATATAGAGCATAGTTGAAGCACGCGAGCCGACCCTTATCCAAACTTATCGCCATCCATGACCAATAAACTTGAAACAGAATTTAATTCACACCGCAGCGTACGTACACAAATACATGCATATTTTCGACGAAATAATACGACAGTAGTAATTGAATCGGCCTCGGGCGAACTCGGGGTATGTCGTTAACGTTCCTGAGGGTTCTCGCTATTGCTGTACCCTAGATATGCACTAGGATGCTTCTACAAAACAAACGTGCGATAGGGACGACGATACAATTAAGGACGAAGGCGCAAAAGGGATGGGGGGAATGGAAAGTGTTTATTATAAACAAAGGTAGTCTTATTGGTAGCGCCGTTTTAATAGACTACAGAGGACCGTTGGCGAAAATTTCACCTTGGGAAGACGACGCAATTTGCTAGGGTTGGCAATACCGTTGTGCAGATCAAAAATCGCTCTGAGCGTATTAAGACGTCCTTTGATGTTTTGCGGTCCGAGTGTGTGGGTTTGACCGGGTAATTAAGTGTACACAGCATTAGTATAGACATGTTGTTTAGTTGATCGTTTTAGAAGATTAAAGGTTTTGCACTAATGACAACCATTTCCTTTGTTCGGAGAACAAATTTCATGCGATTATAATATTCTGTACTTTCATATAGGTAGCGCAATGAACTTTCATTAGAATTCACTCTTACTGGTGTGCCTTGACCACAGCGCCACTTATCGGGTCCAGGTTTTGGTTTTATTTTATTAAGGGGAAATATAATCTCAAATGGCTTAGCGAGATCCTTTGTTATGCCGAAAGTATTGCAGCTTAATTTTGAAATAAATATATGGTAAAGTTGAGGATTAATGTTAAGGATTATGTTAGACGAAAACACGATTTCGTAAAATTTTCTCGATAGAAAAAAATCCAAAGTTACCTCCAAAATAAACAATAAACCGCTGTTATTCATAAAATATTTCAAATAAGATCATGAAACTATGCATACTAACTGAACTAACTATAATGCTTATGTTATTTACTTTTTTTTTAAAAACCATTATTTTCACTGTAAAAAGAAATTACCTAAACTATCGGCCTTTTGAAGCGTGATTCCTGCCGCACGGTCACTTCGCTTCGGCCTTTGAACGGGGAGGTTGTGTCGCTTACGATCAGAATATACATTACGCAACAGGACGACGTAAAATTAAAATGAAATAACCGTAATAAAAATAAGAAGTGATTGGCTCTGCGTTAAGAAACAAATAAGTGTCTAACGACCTTTCTACTTACGGTATTAGTGATTACAAACATGTCGGTACATAGCATAGGACGCGCGGGTAAGTGGGGACGAAATTAGAATTTGAGCTGACTTTATTTGCGCCCGAAGCAAATATGGGCAACCCTCTGGAAAGCGGGGGAGGGAGGTTGGGAATGCTCATAGCATACCACGCAGCCGGCTGCGTGGTTATGTGGTGACTTTTACCCACTAAACCCAACCTTTTAGGAACTGGCTTAACGATCTGACTAGAGATCTCTAAGCCGTATACGAACGCGACCCTCCTTGGCAGAAAGGAGGGCGCAGAGCTGACTTACTCTATCCCCTTTACTTATAGTCCAGTAACGTAAGTGGCTACTGCATCTAATGCAGTAGCTTGCAGCCAACTCCAAACAAAGGCTACAGAAAGGCTATAAAGATTTTTTTATAGAATAACGGTGATAAAAGAACACACAGTCTATGGTAATCGGATGCTGCCGCCCATAGACATCTACATTTATCCTCGATTAGGAATCAAAATTCGATGTGTTGTCACCCCTGAGGACTAAGATGGAATGCCTCGTTTTCAGTAAAAAAGAGTCTTCAGATCTCCACACTCACCATACGAAACACAGCAGTATTAAGGTGCTATTTTACGCTGGTATTCTGTGAGAGCTTGGTCCTTCCCCGGTCGAGCGGACCCATTCGTGCTACAACCATAATATAGCTGCAGCGTGGCTCTGTCACGTATAAAAAGGCCTGTATTAAGAGGGAATGCCTCACAGCCTGTAATTATACTGGCTCTCTTATACTCTTTAGAGCAGAACCCAGCAGTGCAAGCGCTGCTATATGGCGGCAGAAGCAGGTAAGAGAATGTCACCTCCACAGACGGACGACTCCCTGCGCAGAAAAGAAGTTCTAACATTTTTTTGACAACAAAACAACATAATATTGTGTAGAGCCGTTTTGGTCCAGAAATATAGAATTTGTTAATAACTTGACTACAGCGTCATCTATCAAATCCTAGCATAGCTATGGACATACTTAACAAAAAAAAATTGTGTGAATATGACTTTAATCGCTCTGATCATTTAAAAGTTATACGATCACTAACAGACGCACCAACGATGATAATATGATACGAGAAATAGCTGCTACTTTTTTAGCTTTACCATTTAAAGTTCTCCAACTTTTGCAGCATCATAAAAGGCAAAATTGTGAGACAGAATTTTGCCGGCTTCTTGTACATAAAGGGTAAGGATTATGAAATTAAACTATTGTATAAAAATGTATTTGTTTTATTTGCATAACAATACAACATTCTATGTGTAAATATATGGATGTAAAGGATGCGTGAGAGGTGTGTCAGGATCTTGCCAAATGGAGGTCCGTAGTCTCTGCCTACCCCTCTGGTTGACAGGTGTGAGTGTTTATATTTATTATATTATATTACAACATTACATCAAAAGATATTAAAAAGTTTATACATTTACCCCTCAATACATTTTTTTCCCACAACCCACTGTTTAATATCTACCTTGTTTTACGCGGCAAAACAAAAACAGTTTAAAACAATCGAAAATTTTATGCAGTGAAAATCGCTTAAGATACTACATTACGGTCTACAAGACCAATCAATCTATATTGATCAAAGATTAAAATTAATAAAAAACAAATAGCGTTTACTTTTTAATTTAATAGCGAGTCACAACTACTTGCCAAATGGGCACACTGGGTCTATCAACACCGTCCGGGTGCCATGACACTTGAGGGGTTATTAGACTTGTGTATTAGTAGCATAAATTATTAGTTATTACCGAAAAACTATTACCGAAAAAAAAAAATTGTCGCAAAATAATGAAGAATATCCATGTCACCGTAGTGGAAAAATGTGGGTATAGTGTAGTATTAGTAAGAGTCACGCTGCAGCTATATTGTAACTGGTGGAAGACCACACTTACATTGAATACTATCATAGTACCATAGGACACTTTTAGCGGTAACGAGATAGTCCATCTTCAGGGGTGACAACGCATCTAGATTTTTCTCGATTATTAATCCATGTAAGTATCTGTGGATCACAGTATTAACTTATTTTCCGTACTATGTATATATCATAATTCAGTTGCATAAAGTATATTTAAATAAATATTTTAAAAACGTCCCACTGGGCTTCTTGCTGGTTCTTCGCAGGATGGAGGTTTTTTGAACTCGTGATAAAAGCATAAATTTTGAATAAAGATTTTTCTATTCTATTATTTTTCAGTAAAAACGTACCAATACCCGACATATTGATATAAATTTCTTTTAATATTAATATTATTTAATATACCATATTTACTATTGTTCGAAAAGAATAAATGGCATTTTCAATCAATAACAATTGGCCATTTACAATGGAATGTGACAGTGTTTCCGTTTCCTCCAGCACACCAATTGTCGCTCGATAAGTCTTATGACAAGTGAAGAATAATGGACCTAAAATACTACCAAAGCACTCCCGTTCCGTCAAAGGGCGATCGACCATTGAGCGATGGTGGTGCCAAAAGCCCATCGGGTCGACGTCCGATCCATCATACAAGCTATTTCGTACAGCCGTAAACCATTTTACTGAGACCTACGTCCCCTCCGACGAACACTTGAAATCAGATAAAGAGGGGGCAGTCGTAACTATCCTTTAGGATCAAGTATCACTGAACGTGTCTCGATGGAAATTATTTTCAGTACTGACGTCCAACCTGACGTTTCGATCTGTTTCCAGATGGATTAATTTGATTACGGTACAACAGATGTTTCTTAGCTTTGCTTATTGGACAGAAGGCTGTTTATAAAATACATTGAGAATGAACCGGTATTGAAAGTATATGTATATACCTTAACTAGACTAATCTAGGTACCTTTCGCCTGATGGTGAAGTTACTAATGCAAATTCATGGACACCTATAGCCAACTTCAAACAAAGAAAGCCACAGATGTGTTGTCACTTGTCACCTCTGAAGACTAAGATGAAATGTCTTACAACCTGTGTACTTTTACTGGCCTTTCAGACTACAACACAGCGGGGCAGGCAAAACAGAAAAAAAAATTACGCTAATAAAGGCCTCATATTCACTAGACCACTTGTGGTAATCAGTTGGGATTGTATTCAAGCACGGGATAATCTATACATATTTTTTTAATAGTAATAATTCTTTATTATCAACAAAAATAAATCACATTTTTTTGAAGTGTCTGTATCTTAGGATACAGACTAGTAAAATTAAATCGAATAGTCTTTGTGTAATATTAAAATATTTGGCTTCTATTAAACTCAGCGATTATTCGTCGGGAGAAATGGGGAAAGAGAAAGAGGATGTACCTCTACCTTTTTCAAATTTCTCTCTACCTACCTACTCAAACGGACTCCTAGGCTGAAAGATAGTCCTATTCCACTAAGTAAAATTTGCAAATTAATGTAAAAGTTACAAATATTTTCTTACTTAGAATTTACTAATTTCATTTCACTTTCTTTTCAGGTACTAAAACTTACTACTTATTGGTGAGCGTAACAATTTTTGTTAAAAATGATTTTAAAAAATATTGTTTTTTTTTTGTAATAATATATCTAACCAGATTTAATGAAAGCGGGTAGAGAGAAAGAGCGATAAGGGAAAACGGTTGACCTTGTAGTCGACAAAACGTGGACACCTTGCGCTTCGTGTTCGAGGTGCGTAAAATCTTCTGTATTCTTAAGGATTGGTAAGAAGAGTTTCTATATTTCTTTAAGATACTTCACTATGTTTAAAATTAAAACACCTACTGCTTACCTGACCACTAAGGACAATGAGTTTAAAAAATCCATTTTAACTTTAGTTAAAGCATAAGTCTGCAGGCACGCGCATTTAACCAAAAGTGAACTTTTAAAGACTGGAAAAAGAAGCATGTCTACGTCTACGATGGTTACTTGACATTATTCAAAATTTTTGATAAAATGCTAATTTAGAGTATCCGTCGAACGGACTTATTTTACGGATTTTATATCATTTACTTTTTAACTTCTTTTTGATTCCCGACGTTACGTGTCAGAGCGGGACAAATATGTTTAACGTCCGATTACGATATCAGGACGTAAAGATCAATAAAAACCCGTGTAAAAGAACATGAAGTTTAACGTCAGCTTAACTAAAACCTATAGCTGACTTGAAGCACGCTGAAAGTCTACAGTGTTTGAAAATGTTCAGGACCGTCACCAACACTGCATCAGATTTCATTTGTAAAATGAGTTTTAAAGAAATTAATAGTTTTACTAATTTTTACGGGTTTAATTTTAAGTATTTTTAATTATCGACTTTGCAGCACCCCAGGTCTCAAGGGAACTGAATTGTTTGACGTCCAGTTCAAATGAGTCTTATTCAATTTATTATAAATTGAACGACGGCTCCGTGGCGCAGTGGTATAGCAATACTTTACAGCCCTAAAGGCCGCGTATTTGGCCAATTTGGTAAAAAAATAAATAAAATAAAAATAGAATCGTTTAAATAAAAGAAATTATGATAGGAATGATATTTTTACACCAGTACCTTCCTCAAAAGATTTTGAATAATATTAGATATATCGAGACCTTGTAATAATTATTGAATAATAATTATTACAAGGTCTCGCTATATCTAATATGTATGTATATGTTTGTTATCACGTTGCTTTCAAATCAGTCGCGCCCTAGCTTATTTTGTTAAAATTGAAATGATAATTTATTCATGGCTTCCATGAAGAAATATTGCCGCATTCCTCGGTAAATCAATTAGGTTTTACGCGATCCTCCGTGGCGAGCATCTCCGTCGTACATTCAATTTTCTAGCCCATTTCCGAATAGTATAATTAAATTTGTCCGTTCCGCGCTCCGCCAGGCGCCCGTTAAATTTTGCAACTGCCTTTGACCGCTCCCGGTACCAGACGGATCGGTACCTACCTTTGTTACATCTGCAACTGTTACAATTGCAACGCTATAACTTGTGTCAGTTAAATATATGAAAAATATCACTTTGACTATTTCACTGTCTTGTGAGTCAAGATATGAACTTTTCGATCGTTTAACTATTGTGTCTTTTTCGCGGACAGTGAAGTTCTTATTTCCCTTTTTTTACTATGATGAACAAAATCATGTTTTCGAGTTCAAAAACGGATGAGTAAGCTGAAGTTGTAACGGCCATATAGCTCGAAAAACCGACAACCGGTGAGGTAGAAATATTCTTGAGTGTGTGGCCTCATACCGGTAAGCGAAGTGTAGGTCGGCCCCCATTTGATGGAATGACGACGTGGTGAGAGATGCAGGAAGTCGATGGATACAGGTGGCTTATGACCGTGCTTTGTGGAGTTATTACTCAGGGAGGACTGTAATAATAATGATGATGAATATTTCATGAGATGACCTGTTTTCGGGCATATTATATACCTAAAAACGGGGATGATCCGTTTCGTTCTTTTTCCTTGAGACAAGATCGATTAAAAGTTAAAAGGCACCGATATCAAATCATTATTTTTACACGGGAAAGCCATGCTGCAAATCTTACAAAATACCAACTTAAAATACTCGTAGCAGCGTAATGCTATTTTGTTTCGTATAGTTGGTGAAGAGAACCGGACATATTTTTTTACAGGTAACAACACGTTATATCTGGTTATCAAGTGTGACACCGCGTATGTATTTTGATTAATTGAGGATAGATTTAGGTGTTTTTTATAGCTTATTGTTGATAAACTATCACCCAGTCCATCTGATGTGAAGTGATGGTGCGGCTCATAGACATCAACTATAGACGATTAAGAATCTAGATGCGGAATGCTTTGTAGGGCTTAGAAGTAATGCCTGTTCTTTGCACTCACCATACGAAACACAGCAGCATTACGCTGCTATTTTATGTGGTAATCTGCTGCTAATGATCGCTAATACACTGTGTGAGCGCAGTGCTTTCCCGGTCGAGCCGACCAATTCGTGCAATAATATAGCCATATAATGTAAAAATAATTGAACGTATTATACGTGTTATATTATACGTGGTTGAGCCATGCTGCTGTATCACGAATGAGTCGGCTCGACCGGGGAAGGACCACGATGTCAGAGAATACCAGCGTAAAATAGTAGCTCAATGCTGCCGTGTTTCGTATGGTTAGTTTAGAGAACCGGAGACCTCTTTACTGGAAACGAAGCATTCCATCTTAGTCCTCACAGGTGACAATGCATCTGCATTTTGATTTGTAATCGAAGATAGATGTAGATGTCTACATTATAAGGTTACAATAAATAAATTAGTTTTTGAGCAACATCATCCACTTACCATTAAATTGACTGCGCAAGGAGCATTCCTTCGTTACCCTTTCTTGTATATATAATATAAGAAATTAACTTTGTAACAAGTAGTCTATTTCCAAAATAAAATAACTCCACAACTATTATCTAGAAACACTACAATCAGTTACTAACAGTCCGTCTCATCTCAAATCTCAGTCTCACGGTTAAGATTTAGTAGGTTGGAGGAGCGTCCGGCAGCTGCAGGATGCGTTTGATTGCGACCGCCGAGGATAGCCGATGCCCGATTGCTTTGAATACCGCCCGCCTTAGCTTCATCCGTCTTAATTACTGCATTCCTGGGCGTTTTTATAGATATCATTATTCTGGTCATAATTCGTTATGCTTTGAAATGATATCGCAAATAATTTTTCTTTTCAGGTATCTTAAAAATCTACACTTGTTGTATTAATGATAAATCCTATATTATTAAACGAGCAATTCTTGTATATATATATATATATATATATATATATATATATATATATATGTATATATATATATATATATATATATATATATATATATATATATATATATATATATATAATCGGGATCTCGGAAACGGCTCCAACAATTTTCATAAAATTTAGTGTCCAGGGAGTTTCGGGGATAATAAATCGATCTAGCTAGGATTTATTTTTAGAAAATGTCTTTTTGTCCCTGTTTTTAGGCAATGAAAAACTGCTACAATATCGTTAAAATAAGAAGGTAAATTTTGACAAATTGTTAGTGATTATAAATAGCTTAATTGGTATAATGGTCGGTCACAGAATCTTAAAACCCCGGTTCAAGCCCAGACCGACCGACCGACTTTTTTTATTTTTTTTTTTCATGTTCCTTTCTTTTTTGAGAAAATCTATTTTTTCGAGCCCTTTTTTAGTATTTTTTAAAAACACGAAAATTTAAATTAAAATAATTGCACTCATGATTTTTTATTCAAATAACCAGTTCCGTTCTTTCTGTTATGTCGCTAAGATCAAAAAATATTATTTATATTTCATCAGTATGTAATTTGTATCTAAATATTATTTCCAAAACACACGAATAAAAAAAGTCGAGCGAAAAATACCGAGCAAAGCTCGGTCAACCAGGTACTAATATAAAATAATAGATGCAAACGGCTCAGGGCTGCGCATTGTGACATTCCTTGCGGGAACCCTTATGTTCAGCTGTGTACTTGTGAAGGGTTGTAATGATGATGGTGGTTATGAAATAATATAGTCCTTTAACACTTAAACTATTAAATCAACAAAAATCGCGAAAGATTATAAATGCGAGCAAGATAGTCAATATAATACACAACGGTGATGTATAGGTTTATCACTGACTCCTGCCATGGCTTAAAAGCCTGGGTACCAATCCATGATCCGATAGCTGAGAAATTACTCCATACTAAACTGAACAATGTGGGTGTTTTCAAGGCAAGAGTGAACAGGCTTTTAAACTAAGTCTGTGTGCTTTAAGCATTATCGTCGGCATCACCACCCACCAAAAGGAAAAGTATTCAAACACTGACTGAAAATAGTTAAAAAAAAAACTTTTAGTCTTGTTCAAACTTTTTGGTCTTTAGATTTCTTGTGAATTTCCCGTTTTGCATATTGGAGTAATAAAATTCGCTATAAAATAGAGATATATTTTGGCTAATAATAAAAGAGATATCCTCGGGTGCATATTAAAGGTATTCCTCAAAGCCTCTTTGTAATAAAGTTTTCATCCCGATTGAAAATATGGCTTATGCTTAAAGATGCCATCGCTGAGTCGCGACCCTCCTGTAGCAAAAAAAAAACAATAAATCACAAACATGCAAATCCCGCTAATAACTTGCACAAAACCGAAAACCATTTCACGGCTGCCGAAGCCGCCTACGATGCGTAATGCCTTTTTTATTACACGATACGGATACGACACGATTTTTTTTAAGTCAAATAACCAACGTCTAAGTAACAGTTCATCTACCTATGGACATTTTTAATCAACTTAATAAATTTGAGGGCTGATGCGTTCTTACAGTGAGCAACAAAATGCCATGTCTCACAACTTCACAACACAGCAGTGCAAGCACTGACAGCTTTGATGTTAAGATTAACTTAGGTGTTATAATTATTTGGATTTAGAATTTTTATTCATGTAGAATATGCGTCCCGAGTATGGAACCCACAATATAAAGTTTACGTAGCTCGTATTGAAAGTATACAGAAAAAAAATCTAAGATCCCTCAACTTCAAGCACAAAAAAACTCAGCCAATTATCTTGAAAGATGTAGGAGATATCATTTTTTGCCGTTGGAATATAGGCGTAGAGTCAATGATATTTGTTTCTTAGTTAATATAGTAAATGGATCTATTGATTATTCTGAGCTACTTACTCACGTAATGATTCGGACCAATTGAATGAAATTTAGACAGCGACCCTTGCTATATATACCTCTTGCTTCAACGAATTATAGAAGAAATTCCTTCTTTCTGCGTAGCGCAATGGAGGAGTTTTTTATAAGCTTTCATCTGTAGTAGATATTGACCTATTTCCCACTAGTTCGACATCTGTAAAAAAAGTGATGAACAGAGAATTTTTCATTCACAGCCGCGACTGGCATGACTCAAGTTGCTCATTGACTCATATTTTTTTTGGTTAATGTTTTTGCATTTTTTGTAATTGTTTTTGTAATAGTTTAAGTATTCCCTGGAGTATTTTACAGTTGTATAAATTTGGATGACAGTAATATGTGGAGGCTTGTAATTAGCAATTTTTATTACCATTTTGTAACTTTACGAAGATGTTAGTCTGTAAGCCTTCCTCCTAAAAGGAATAAAAAAATAAATAAATAAACAATATAGTAAAATTTATAAAAATGAAATCTGATCATTATTACAAAATTAGAAAAAGTAAATTAATTTATCTAAAATAAAAAAAAAATTATCTATCTGTACATTATAGAGCCACGCTGCAGCTATATTATGGTTGTAGCCACAAACCCTTTTTATTTCAAATGAGATATTACATCTTAGTCCTCAAGGGTGCAACACTTTTACATAATTCTTAACCGAGGATGGGTATAGATGTCTATGGACCACAGTAGCTACTTACCATCACCGTAGGCCGTGTGTTCGTTTTACACCCTTACCACAGAGTACATAACAGTACTACGTATCCTTACTCTATGAAAAAAAATCAACATTTATTGCCTGTCTTTTGTTAAAATCTTATTTTTGGGATAGCTTTATCTAAGCGCAATATAATTATTTTCAACTTTAACAGGCGATAGTAGGTATATAAAGTCAAAACCTGTTGTTTTCGTATGCTGTTGGTTCTGTGATCAATATAAAAATTGTATAGGTATCGTGAAGTTATAAAGACACCTTGATCTACGAATATTTAATACAAGTACGCAATATATACCGGGGTGGTGCATGCGCGCGGACTCCGGGGTGCCATCTTCGTGCTGATGTTTAATAATTGATAATACCCCGCGAAAAACGCGGCGGGGGCCGGGTATCTACATCGAGGTATTATTACCGCCGCTGGTTTTACGATCAGTGCTACAAAACGCAAACTCTGAAATCATTTATTTACGTCCGGAGGTTTAAACCGTCGATTCGATGTGACTTTTGCTGGTATATTTTAGACCGCTTTATTTGAAGGTTGTATGTGTGGAAAATGACGATCAATACTTTTGTAATAGATTATTTTAACATCATAAATTATTAAATTCACATGGTTTTTTGATACTTGGTAACAATACAAATAATGATGATAGTATTAAGTAATTAATGTCGATATCTACAAATATCTTATTTTTTTATGTAATAATGTGTAAAATTTAAATATAAATGCTAATTTATTTAAACCACGGAATATTTTTACATATAAAAATGTATCTATTATATTTATAAATGTATCTATACTATATATTATCTTTAAAAATACAATATTTTGAAGACATTTATTCTAAATGCTTATTTTATCATGTATTAGAAGAAAAGTATTAAAGAGGAATCCTTAAGTTTCCTATTAGTTATTTAAAATCTTAATGAAATTTAAAAAAATACATAATATGCCAAAAATTTCAAATACGACGAATGATACAAGTAGTGTTATTAGTAGCCACTTGTCATCAAGTGAGCCGCATACCAGGCAATAGGTAGACTAGTAATCTAACATTTGTCCTTATTTGTGTTGTCAGCAACGTGTTAGCAACAAAGATTTATTCACCAATGACTGTTATATATCGACTTATACGACACAAAAAACTAAAACATAGGTAAGTAAATAAGAGGGCATAGGATGTTAATAACGGAAAAGTAAAAAAATACCATAAAAGTTGAATTCTGTCTTCATGTGACTAGGAAAGTAGTCATATAAAAGTGATCACAGTCACACTCGGAACAACTCTATACGTGCGCCCATGTACCTGTGTCCCACACCGCATTATCAGGCACCTCGACTTGTAAACTGAGCAACTCAATCGATAATCATCTTGGCATAAACAAAAGTGAGGGAAGTAAAGGGGCGCGTACGTAAAACAACACCTAGCGCGGGCACTGTTATTATTTGAAGTAATTTGTTTGCATCTCGGTTGCATTTGTTTATCTTTGATTGTTATCACTTGAAATTGGTTTTTGTTGCATATGATATAAACATTAAACACACATATAGTCGATGGATCACCAATTACACTTTGAAATAACCTTCCACGAGATTTAAAAGATGCTCCCTCTATAAATACATTTAATCGTAGGTAAGGTTGAGGCACATTATTTAATATTACTTGATTAATGTTATTGGTTTACATATATTAATATTTACATATATCAATTGAATAATATGTGTAAATTATAATATATTACGTGTTTTACGTGATAGACGCTGCAGCTATATTATAGTTATATTACGAATGGGTCAGCTCCACTAGGGGAGGACCACGCTCTCACAGAATACCAGCGTAAAATAGCAGCATAATGCTGCTGTGTTTTGTGAGTGTAGAGAACCGGAGACCTATTTTACTGGGAACTAGCCGTCGTAATCCTCAGGGGTGAAACTGCGTCTGCATTTTGATTTTTAATCGAGGTTAAATGTAAATGCTACGGTCCACAGCATCCAAGTACCATCTGGGTGGACTGTGTGTTCGTTTATCAATCTTATTGTATAAAATAAAAATCTATTATTAAAAATCGATCACTATACAATAATTTTGTAATGACCTAATTTCCCAGCTTCAAAGTTTACACAGTTAAAGAATTTATTTCGCGTCCCAGTTTGAATTCTCACATCCTACTATCGGATAGAATATGAAAGAAAAAAAATCAACATTCCTTCCTCAAATTTACAAGAACTGAAATACGGCGGCCACAGGTTCACCAAATGAAGTCTTACATTTGCAAATAAGAGGGAGGCCATAACGGCTCGTGAGGGTATACCAGAAAAATAAATTAAACAACGCCTCCGCGTGCACGGAGTTTGATCCCGGGGCATTATTTTATCTATAAACATTTCAATTGCGGGCGCCGGTGAGCCAGCGCCAGATCAAGTGTATAAAGACCGAGACGATACTTTGCGGAACAAAAATACGCTCTATTTAAAAATATGTTTACACAATTGTAGCCTCTATTGCTTAGACTTAGAGGTTTAGTTACATATTAACCAAAGGGAAATTATTCGTTTGCTTGCCTTAAAAATAATGTTATTGAACAATATTTTAAAGGAATACTATTAGTAATAATAATATTAAAAGTATGAATGGAAGAGAAGTTTCTATCAAATACTGCCTTTGGTCAAAGTTTGACCAATTGTGTGGAAATATTTTTTTCTAATATTTTCCCGTGCGTGGATAGGCAAAGGGATCTCAAAGCCATGATTTTTTTTAAATTTTCTTTAAAGCTGTATTCATTTTATCTTACCTACTATAACGGAAACACACACATTTCTGTTTTACGGACATCCACGGCACATTACACTTCGAATGATATAATATATTTCATTTCTTTTATGATAAAAACTAATGTAATGTAATGTTACTTTTTATAGAATAAGCGTGACAAATGAACACAGTTCACCAGATGGTAAGTGGATATAGTATACAGTATAAGGTTGCTATTTTACTATTTTTATATAAGGCTATTTTACTTTCTTTATATAAGGTATTTTACGCTGGTATTATTCTGTGAGAGCATGGTCTTTCCCGGCCGAGCCGACTAGTGCTACAACCACAATATAGCTGTAGCGTGGCTCTACCATGAAGAATATTACCACGTAATAAAATAAATAAATATAATCCCATTGTGAATCAATCTACAAATTCTGGTTATAATGACGTCAAAAGCTCGAACTTAGTGCCCTTTAACGTGCCTATGACACCTAGAGTTCCTTTCTCATTTCACTCGGCGCATTTACTTGCAGCATTAAAACGCGAATGAATCGCCCGCACGTAAAAACGGACAACTTACAAGCACTAATCGTGAAGTGGGCAGATGGAAATGTGAAATAGAAAAACCCTTAAGGCGTCGCGCACCCTTCCACTTTTTTCAAAATGTCGTCTGAGCAAGCCGGTTGTAAATCCTCTCGTCACTTCGCTGGCATGCACTGTGGAAGACATTTCACGGTATCATAGAAAAAAATTAAATCTTAGCTTCAAGTGTCGCTCTCGCCTTAACCGTTTTATGATTAAATGTTTTTAAAAGAGGCTTAATTATCCTTCCAGTGTCATTAACGCAAGTGCTGGAAAACTGATGCCGAAAATTTTAACCATATAAAGTTAAGAATTTAGCGCTTTAAAAAATTGTTAGCCTTAACTTATTTTATATAAAAGTGAAAGAGAATGACAAATGAGCACATAGTCTATCCTGTGTTAAAAATCAAAATACAGCTACGTTGTAACTCCTCACTCATTGGGGACTAGATGGAATGCCTCGTTTCGCGCAAAAATGGTTTCCGTTTTTTGTTCTACGTAACACGTCACACATAACAGCGTCACTTTGTTGCTGTTTTACGCTTTTGTTTTTTAAGTGCGCCATCTCATCATCATCATCGCTGGTATTCCGTGAGAGCGGATTCGTTACAGGTTCAGCCATTATAACTGCAGAGGAAGTCACGCCTTAAGCCTCGGAACTCAGTGATCACACAACCACAAACCATCGCTGTACTTCACCTTCATGAGCCCGATGAAGTTTACTGCTGTTGTTGGGACTGCCTTGATCGTCACGCTTAGCAGGCGAATTTACGATCGTAATACCAGACGTGAGCACCTTTGACTGTTTCAAGTAGCCGCTCTGGGTATTTTATTTTACCCCTTTTGTAAATTGTATATACCGCCATCTAGCGAACGTCACAAGACATTCTGGTATTTCGCACGGTCGCCATATACACCTATGGAAAGAAATGGGATGGGGCATTCTCTTAAACCGTCACCACATGGCGATGATAGTTTCTTTCCCAAGGGCCCTACCCTTAACCAAGATGAATTTCTACAATTGTTAACTTTATAGAAAAGTATAAACGAATAAGGATTAAATATCTGAACGTTAGTCAGTCACGTGATTTAGCGTCGAAATCTTTAATTTACATTTTCCTATATCGTTAACGATCGTATGATCGATAACTGCCTCGTTGGTCTAGTTACACTAAGTACCTCAGATCAGAGAGAGATCAGTACATTAAGTAATTCTTTATTGTTCTGGCTACTATAAGATTTATGACATTCAACATAAGAAACACAACCAGATGAGCAATGAAGTATATTCCTTATCCTGAGCTATAGAGAGCATCCGCGATTTTTTCTGGCATCAGTGCGGCGGCGCTACGTAAGAATGAGAAATATTTGGATGATTTCATAGCGGAGAAGTTAATTTGTTGGATACAATATAAAGATTAATGTTTCTTGCTGTACCAGTAGTCATATTTTATATTAATTAGGTTAAAAGCAAATAAACTGAACCACATATATTCGTGAAAATGGAAATATTAAAAAAAGAGTTAAAAATCTGCAAAAAATTAAAAACATACCTCTGACATAATGTTTTGTGTATGTAATGTAATATGTAACTCTAAAAACTGATAAACTTTTGTTTATAACTAACTTCTCAATTAAATGACATTGTGTAACAAAAAACTTCACTTCAGTGTCAACTGGTGACATCTGTTGAGCGGAAGGTTATTATTAGTCTTCATTTCAATATTCTGAAACCTTGTTCATCACATTTGAAAAAATAAACGTAAAATACAAGGTCACAAAATCTCTTTACGAACATGTAGAATAGGTAAAACAGTAAACCGCAGTCATAATTGCCTTACTTAAAGCTTACAAAAAAAAACAAGTAACTTCAACTGCCAATATTTTAATGATACCGCTGAGAACATTTCACATTATTAAAACGTACAAGTGGCTTATTAGTCTCGAACAAGTACAAAAATCCAGCCGGTAAGTACCTGTATCTCTGAATCGTACACGCCATTAGAGTCCCTATTAAAAGGCAATACTGAACACAAAAGCGTGCACACTCGTAGAGCTATAAACGGTGGATGGTCTCAACAAAAATCATAGCGAATATTAAAATTCGGATTACATTTGAGACGTGACGCGCTCCCATTAGAAGGCAACAAGATATGTCTCATTTTGATGTGTAGGAAGGAGCGTCGGTATTACGTGTTATAGGATCTGTACCCAAAGTCTATTGCCATCAAACAAAGTGTTATAGGTTGAATAAAGCACAGACCGAACAGTTCTTGGAAGCGCCCGAAAAGTCGTAAATTTAAAAATGATAAAATTTTAAATGATAGATTTTTCATTGTGTAGTGTTCAGTATTATTTTCTATAGAATAAGAAATCATTAAATTAGAAGTAATACATTTTCAAATTGTCTAAAGAATCTTATAAGAAAAAATGTGGCAATTTTATGTGCTAAACACCAATAATTATTTATGAATCTTAGAACTAATTTGTTCGATGTTTGAAAACCTGAGGAAAGCACCTATGTCAAATTTAGATATGGACTTTTTCTTCTTCGTATTTAAATTTTGATTTCTAATCAAGGACAGATGTAGATGTTAACAGGCCACAGCAACCTGCTACCAACTAGTGTAATGTGTACTGAGTGTTGCATAAAAGAAACTACTTAATAGTGTGAAGATCAAAGTCAGTAGAAAAATCCAATTTAAACAAATATTTCTAATAACGTGCTTAAACCCGATGAAGTGTTCTAAGGAATTGATCGGATTAGTTCCAGCCGCCAAATTTCACGATCGCTCATCGCGCCAAAATTCACGATACCATCCTCACCATCTGGATGCTTGGCGGTCCACCATTGTGAATTTTATTAGGAGTTATCTTCCTCATACAACTTTCTGTTCGAATGTTTACCACTGGCCATTTTTCCGGTCCGATATGACTTAGGGAACTTCAAGAAAAGAGCTTACTCCTTTCTAAAAGGGCGGCAATACAACTGCAATTCCCTAGGTGTTGCGGTTGTTTATGGGCGGTTGGGCGGCGGTAGTTACTTACCATCAGGTGAGCCGCATGCTCGTTTGCCCCCTCTTTTATAAAAAAAAACGAAATTAATTAAATAAATCATACTCGTATTCTCATTCGTATGATAAAAAGTTAAAAATAATAAAATAGTTTCCACATAATAACTACTGAAGTATGTGCTAATACATAACACATCGTACATAATATATCGAACAATTAAAGCTCGACTTCAGAAGCTATACTGTGTAAAATATTTTATTCTCTTTATTTTTTAATCGGTTTTTACTTTTTATTTAAGTTTATTCTTTTACCCTTGTGAGTGGACTAAGAATACTCACAAGTTCAAGGTACGTGTAACTAAGATGTCGTCTAAGTTTAATGTCAATTTAAAACTATATATCCCAAGGGATATTTTTTCTTTTAGTACCTAATTAATTTAGGCATACCCCTGAAGTTCCAATTAATATCTATTCAATAAAGGAAGAATCGTAAAAATCAGTTCAAAAACAAGTTATGCCCCAAAATTAAACTTATATAAAGATGAGTTGAGATCCTCCTTTTTGAATAAATAAAATAGTATTTTGCATATTGAAAAAAATGTCGGAATAATTTGGAAAAAAAATAAATAATAAGTTCATTGCATGCAAATGCAGCAAATGTGCATTTCCTTAAGAACAATGACAAGTCTTGAAACGAGGAAGAGGCCCAAACAATCGTTCTTATTATTCCGACAAAACTCTATTGTTCAACAATTGCTAGCATGTCCCACCTATCATTTCAAAAGAAGAAAAAAACCTAAATATACGCACACGTCAGACCTCCACATCGGTTGCGAGACTCATTAAGCACGTTACAATATTCATGATTTCACGTCGTCCAACGTCGCTCCCCATTGCCTTACGTAATAAAACCCTTAGTGTCGTGTTTTTGCGTAACAAGCATTCTAAATTACGACAATTATTCAATGTTGCTGTGTTATCGGCAGTTATAAAATCGGTAGACAGTGGGGAGGGGACTCATGGAGCCCTCATTAAGGTGCAACGGGAGTGGGAGGTTGACTCCGCAGGTTGATGATGTAGTTAGTGGGAAAAAGAAGGGCAAGAGACCGCGCCAGCGAAAGTCGCTTGAGTTACCGAATTTTGTTTTTAAAGTCGTCATTAGGGACAACGGTCGACATTTTTCAAATGCGTTTCCGGATTTTTTTTCACATCATTGTTACAGGATAAAATTTACAATTGAGTATTTATAATAAATGCAAGTAGAATAAACAGCCTTTTTCATTGAATATACAAACAAATAGCATTTAAATATCATATTCATGCAAACACTTATTTTATAAAGCAGTCGTGCTCTGTATTTACTACCGCCATAAAATTGAATACTGACCAAGTGGCCAATGTTCGATCCTTGCTTGTACCTGTCGTAAAGATCACATTTTCAAATGCTCATTTACTGCATACATGGCATTTCTGAGAAATCAAAAATATTTATACGGTATGTCGGATTAGTTCGACGTTATTGCGAAAAGTATGGATGATGGAATGTTTACATTTTGCATAAGCTTTTATATAAATGTAATGTAATATACTCGTAGCAATATGTTACTTCCCACTGGACTTCAATAACCTAACAGATGCACGTTTTGATTTGTGTCAGACAATAACCATCTTTTGTGCGTTAAAATTTAATTGTATATTTTAATTTAATCAAAACCTTGAAACAGATCTAAATTATAAAATAGTATGTATTCTATAAAGAACGCTGTTAATTTTCTGTAATAGCAAAGATATTTACGAACACATTCAATCCTAAAGACCCGAAAGTAAATAAACTAAGTCTAAAAAACTATACTATAGTAGGATCTACTTCTAATGCAAGCAAATATAAGCAAATCTGGCGTCTACGTCACAGCATCCGCTGCTATCAACATCAAAGCGATTTAATTGACTGCCCCGTCCCGCTCCGCTGGTTGCGATTGTGCTATTTTCCGAATTGCTCGAGTGTGAGGGCCACAAGCATAGTAATAGAATGGGTTATATTATATAACTATTGATCCCCCCCCCCCCAACCCCGGCTTCGCCCGGATGGGATCAGTTTTTCGGTTAAAATATACTCTAAGTCTCTCCTAATAATACGGTCTATCTATTTGTAAAGTTTCGTCACAATTGGTTCAGCCATTTTGAAGATTAGCCCGAACAGACAGACAGACAGACAAAGGTTTTTTTTATAGGATAGGGTGACAAACGAGCACATAGTCCACCTGATGGTAAGTGGTTGCTGTGCCCCATAAACATCTACATCTATCTCCGATTACGAATCAAAATGTAGATGCGCTGTCAACCGTGGAGACTAAGATGGAATGCCTCGTTTCCAGTAAAAAGGGTCTCCGGTTCTCTACACTCACCATACTAAATACACCAGCAATAAGCTACTATTTGACGCTGGTAGTCTATGAGAGCGTGGTTCTTCCCCGGTCGAGCCGACCCATTCGTGCTACAACTATACTACTAATAGAACTGCGGCATGGCTTTACCACGTTAAAAAATGGTTACGTGTATGTATGTATAAAAAGTGGTAATGGTTATTTATGTCTTAATAGCATACAAATAACCACCTGAGCTTAATAGAAGCCTGTTATTTCTATGTTACGGACAGACACTTCAATTGTATTTATATGTATATATGATATGGAAAACACATGTCAGTGAATATTTTAATAAAAATTATATTTTAATAATTGATCAGATCTTTTATACTTAATCGTCTAATCCAGTGAGAGCGGTAGTAAGCAAAAGTCGATCAAAACGTGCTGAATTTTTATAATAAAAATAAATATAAACCAAATATATATACAAAAAAAAAACTTTTTTTAAATATAATAAGGGTGACAAACGGGCATACAGTCCACCAGATGCAAAGATGTTGTGGCAAATAGATGACCTACACCTAACTAAAGAATACGCATTCTCACCTCTGAGGACTAATATGGAATACCTAGTTACCGGGTTTGCGATCCTCTACAATCCACATCGAAACGCAGCAGCATTATTCTGTTATTTCACACTGGTATTCTGTGAGAGCGTGGTCCTATCCTGACCAAGCCAACCCACACGGCTCAGACTATAAATAGCTGCAGTGTGGCTTTATGACGTAAAAACGTTCATATTAGAGTCCAAATAACATCAATTATAGTCGTCAAACAGCATACTTTAAATGTCATCGCAATTAATATATACATAGTAAATACGCAATTAATAATATATACTTAGAATATAATTTAATTTGAAATCAATCTAAAAACGTAACAAAGTATCGCCACTTCATCAATATGCCAATGGCTAAACCAATTAACCTCCCCGCCTCCGATAGCATAATTCCTTTAGCACTACAATTTTTCCAACGCCCCACCTGCCGTTGGCGTAACAAGGCGTCGGTCGTTTGACGCGTTTTTAACTTGGTCCTTCGAGCCGGATACGCGCCCCCGGCTTTATGGTTTTCATTAATGAAGGCTTTAGGGCTGATTATTCGGTGCTGTATCGAGCCTTTATAGTGGAGTAGTCACAGATTGATACGTCTGCGAATTTTTTTAATAATCATTATAAAAATTATTGCATAATTATTATTGGCAGGAAATTTTAAACTGCGATGTACTTGGATTTCTGTATGAAGGTTTTAAAGCTGATTACAAATGATGAAACAAGTTTTAAATTTGTCTTTCTTCTAAAAATATTAGAATACTTTAAATCACGCTGCATTATCTGATAAAGTGGATGCTGCGAATTGGTCTTTCTCATTTACCTTCTAGTTTACGACCTTTTTTCTACTTTGCCGAATGCTGAAACGATGATTTTTTTTAAATTTATTTTATGTACACACATCAGGATACAGAAGCAGTCTTATAGTAATTTCGTACAAAGGTTCTACTTATTCCATAATTAGCTGAAATATCTTCCAGTAGACCCATAAAGGGAATTATTTATTTATGTACACTTTATTGTACTAAAGGTACAAACGGCGGACTTAATGTCATATGGCATTTTCTTCCTCGAAATTGCAAACTTAGTGCATACATTAGTACTACTAAAAATAAATAATATACACAATGATTTTTCTAAGATTAAGTCAACTAGGCATTTTCAGAATATTTTTTGATAAGCTCAATCAGTGCGGAAGCGACAATGGTATCTCAACTCTGTATAGATTTGAGTTCAATATATTTAGATAGAGCTTTTGCTTCTCTAGTCGCTGAATTTCGGTATTAATCATTGGCACTAAGCCTTACCCTACTACTTTAAATTACTACACCATTACAATACTTCTGCTTGTAGTATTTAATGATAATAGGCGGATTCAATTCAAACCCACTACATAACGTTTTGTAGTCCGTATTTGTGATGACCTTAATCTTTAGGCTATTGACACGTTCAAACTCATCAACATTTCGAACATGTTTCTAAAATTTCCAACACGATGACACGGAACATCGCGAAATTCTACGATGTTTGTTGATGCTGCCAGCTGAACCTGCAAGTAATTCGATTACGGCAAAACTTTGCTACTCAGGACCGTTTGCTGCACTTACATAGCAGTGGACTGGATTATGGATGATGAATTTGAGAGGTATGTAAAATAATATTGTTAGGTCTACTATTAATATTGTAACAAAACCAAAGTGACAAATAAACTAGCAGTCCACCAAAAAGCTAGGTGCGTTGTCACCTTCAAGACAAATCAACGACGAACTAATATGGAATGCCTCGCAGCGTGTTTGTTATACTGGCTCTTCAAGCGAAAGACAGCACTACTATTAGGCGTCACAAATAGGTAAAAGCATCGATCACTAATAGAAAACATTAGTGATCGATGGGTAAAAGGTTCCTACCCAATCCTACCATCTAGTAAATTCACAAAATTGAGCATTTCAGTTCCAGCATCTTGCCGCAAGTCCGTCCATCCTCCCCTAGTATTACCCGATTCTTTATTCAAATCGGATATCGTGCCATTTTCTCGCACGTTTGAATTACAAATCGGAAGGCCGTTTCTTTCAGATTTAAATTCGGCACTCCCTTTCAAATTGCCAGTTTGATTGCCGTTTTTAATGCCACCTCCTTCGAGTTTTCTCTTCGGGATTATGCAAAATATTTTGTAAAGAAATGAATAAAATATTTTCAACCGGATAATATTCTTGACCGTTTCGAAACACAATTTTGTTTTAGAATCTTCTTTAAATATGAAAGTGTGTTCATTTGGCCTTCAATAACGCTTGAACAGCTGGACGGATACTTGTGAAATTCAGCATAGAATGGTATTAGGTCGTGGAATATGGCATAGGATACTCTTTATAACAATTATTACTAAAGTTAATTAACGCCTAGCGATGCGTGCGGGTAACTTAACATAAACGTTTTTTTTTTTATATGAGAGGGGGCAAACGAGCACGCGGCTCACTTGATGGTAAGTGACTACCGCCGCCCATGAACAACCGCAGCACCAGGGAAATTACAGATTCAGATGTAGCGGACCGCCAATCATCCAGGTGGTAAGAATGGTATCTCGAGAAAAAGTTTTAAGATATGATTATTAACTAAACTCCCAGGTTACTTTTGTAAGGGTTGTTTTATTTCTGTTAGTACTTACATTATTTACATACCTTTTATATACATTTTATATAATCTTTGATATATTTTATGTATTATTTTATTTGTAAACCGATTTAGGTACGAAATTCAAGAATTGTGCTAGTGTATTGGCCTTTTTACTCACGCCAAAGAAAATAATATCATCTGTATAATGAACTTTCTTACATCTAAGTCACTATAAATTATCGAAATTTAACATGTACTTTACATTTTGTTACAAATAGTTTTATTAAAAAACTGAAACTATTTATTATTTAAATTAAACGAGTTTTTACGGATTTTATCGCGTGTTTTAACTTATTTTATATTCCAGACGTTTCGAGCACCTTACAGCACCCATGGTCACGGGGGAGATTGAGGTGTTCGACGTCTCAATGTCGTAGTTAACCATGGCTACCTCCGAATTAAAATTATTAATTTTTGTTCTGATCTACGCAGTATGAATATGAACTTATAGTATCTTGAAGTCTTGCAGTTGTATGCTTGGGTTGTGATTTAATTTTATTAATTATAGAATCCCAACCAGATAGTAGCACCCAGCCATCTTTTCTATTGAAATTGAGCATGGTTTCCCTATCATATGAAGCATAATACAGCAGCATACGGCGTCCTGAAGCTTGGAAGAAACAAGCTTCAGGACGCTGATAGTTTAGGTAATTTCTTTTTACAGTGAAAATAATGGTAATTAAAAAAGTAAAAAACATAGGCCCTGCTTTATAGTTCGTTCAATTAGTATGCAAAGTTTCATGATCTTATTTAAAGTATTTTATGAATAACAGCGGTTTATTGTTCAATTTGAAGGTAACTTTGGATTTTTTTTCTATGGAGAAAATTGTACGAAATAATGTTTTCGTTTAACATAGTACTTAACATTAATCCTCAACTTTATCATATATTTATTTCAAGATTAATGCTGCAATATTTTCGCCATAACGGAGGATCTTGCTAAGCGATTTGAGGTTATAATCATAGGCCGCCTTCGTAGATTGCCTCTTATTGCCATATATAAGGCATATTTGCCATAGTTATTATTATTTGTTTTTAGTCGTTATTATAAAGACGCTGCTGCCCATCTCCTGCATGTTTCCCTCTGTCGCCTCTTACGACACCCACGGGATAACACGGGATGATACGTTGTAGTGAATATTTTTCAGCGTCACTACTTTTAGTCGTTATTATAAAGACGCTGCTGCCCATCTCCTGCATGTTTCCCTCTGTCGCCTCTTACGACACCCACGGGATAACACGGGATGATATGTTGTAGTGAATATTTTTCAGCGTCACTACTTTTAGTCGTTATTATAAAGACGCTGCTGCCCATCTCCTGCATGTTTCCCTCTGTCGCCTCTTACGACACCCACGGGATAACACGGGATGATATGTTGTAGTGAATATTTTTCAGCGTCACTACTTTTAGTCGTTATTATAAAGACGCTGCTGCCCATCTCCTGCATGTTTCCCTCTGTCGCCTCTTACGACACCCACGGGATAACACGGGATGATATGTTGTAGTGAATATTTTTCAGCGTCACTACTTTTAGTCGTTATTATAAAGACGCTGCTGCCCATCTCCTGCATGTTTCCCTCTGTCGCCTCTTACGACACCCACGGGATAACACGGGATGATATGTTGTAGTGAATATTTTTCAGCGTCACTACTCAGTCTGCAAATAATTAAATCAAAAATTACTGACACAGATAGAAAACACACGAAGCGACGCATTAAAGAGTCCCGCGGCGAGCATTATCGTCTTCGAGACGTCCGCTTTAAGTTAAAGTGGGGGGGAGGGGGTGAGGGGGCACTTTTTTCTACCCCGAGTCGTCAGATAGATTGGATGACACTCGATCTCCCCAAGAGGACGAAATTAAAACGGCGGCGATGAGCCATACCAAACGGCCGGGGAATTATTTTCCGTTGAGTGATTCTCGGTCATAAAAATTTCTGATTGATCAATTCATCCGCTGTTACCATTCCGCCTTAATGAAGAGCACGTTCCTGGTGGACGTTTTACGCTCCCCCGGCTCTATTTTTCCGCTTGTTTTCGCTTTAGTTGACGCTTTATTAATCTCACCGTTATCATTCTGTTTTTTTTTTTAGCATTATATAAAAATGTTTGTTTAGTTTCAAAATGGTATTTGGATCGTTATCGATTACAGACATTTGCATTATCATGTGTGAGAGAATATATTAACGTGGTATAGCCATACTGCTGTTATATTATAGTTGTAGCACGAATGGGTTGGCTCGACCGAGGAAGGACAACGCTTTCACAGAATACCAACGTTAAATAGCACCTAAATGTTGCTGTGTTTCGTATGGTAAGTGTAGAGAACTTGGTTGGCCTTCTACTGGAATCGAGGTGTTCCATATTAGTCTTCAGGTATAAAATCAAATCTGCATTTTCATTTTTAATCGAGGATAGATGTAGATGACTATGGGCCACAACATCCGCTTATCATTAGGTGGACCGTGTCACGTAAGTAAATTGAGCCACATCTTTAAAAACGTGCTGTTATTTGGTTAGCAAGCGGTAGGTGACTTCCTGATAGCATTTTGTTGAATATTCTTAAGTCACGTGCTGTTATTTGCTTAGCAGTCGGAGCTGTATGGTAGGTGACTTGCTGATTGCTTGCAAGGTCTCGGTAGGCATATGTAACTGGCTCTTAACAAAGGATCGTGTGATTAGGTACACGAAATTGTATTTTTTTAATAAATTTTATAGTCAGAAACATCGTTTAATAGTTTTGAAAACAATTATTAACTCAATTTTGTTCACGCTGATAACTAAAGTAGGTTATGAGATTACAAAGTCGCTGTCACTCGATCAGTCCGGAGCATCACATAGCGAATTTTACGACGGTTTCTCGAGGATAATAAGAGGAACCTCGGGAATAATAGGTACGATTCGTCGGACAATGCTTTGTACGATCATCACACGGGTCAGTTTTCATTAAAAACAACAATAAGCTCGAAATCTAATAACTTGATTTGATAGGCAAATTTTGATTGTGATGTGTGTGATGGTTTGTTGATGCACTTGAATTAAACAGTTTATTTATACAGGATAGGGTGACAAACGAGCACACAGTCCACCTGATGGTAAGTGCATGCTGTGGCCCATAGACATCTACATTTATCCTCGATTACGAATCAAAACGCAGATGCGTTGTCACCTCTAATGCGAAATACCTCGTTACTAGTTAACGGCACATAGCAGCATTAAACAGTTGTTTCACGCTAGTATCTCTGCTGCTAATATACTGTGAGAGCGTAGTCCTCTCCTGGAACTATTCGTGATATAATAAAGCTTATCATCATTATTACAGCCCTTCACAGGTCCACTGCTGAACATAGGCCTCCCCCAAAGAATACCACAAAGGCACGGTCCTGAGCCACCTGCATTCATTGACTTCCTCCTTGTCTTACCAGGTCGTCACTCTATCTAGTGGGGGTCGCCGCACACTTCGCCTACCGGTACGACAGGTACGAGGCTGCCACTCTTGTGAAGTTCTATTATATGTTAGGATTTGGATACTTATGTAGACGTCAATGGAAGTACTATTGCTATTTTTGAATTTATTTGTTTTTTACTTAAAGCTCATATCTTGAAGGAAAGCTTTGTAATACACTAGTATGAAGAAGTAAAGTGTAATTTAAAAAGAACCAAATTATGACGTAATTAAAACAGGACATTGACATGAATATATTTAAAACTTCTAACATTGTATTTCACCAACTCACGCGTTCGCGTTCTCCTAAGCGAACGAAGCCAATAAAGCCATCTCATTACTAAGCCTATTTAATTTTAACGACGCCGTATACAGACCCCCAAGTACCTTTGATGTTAATCTACGGCGGATTCTCGATCTCCCGATAAATAACGATTGAACAAACAAAACGTAGAGAAAAAAGGTGGGCGAGCTCGCCCCACCCTCCCCGCCCTACATAATTTCATTATTTGCAGCGCCCTCTACGCGAGCACATTAGTTTTAAATATTTTCAATCTATAGAATGGCAGCGGAAGACATTATGGCGAACTAGCGCTATTACCGCGGCTTCGCTTGTAACTTTTCAAATTTACTTTAATATTAACAAGTTCTTAAACATGAGTTAGTATTCAAATTTAAAATATGTCCATTCATCCATAAAAGTCTATAAAATTTTACATTTTTTTCTTAGTTTCCACGCTTTTCATACAAAGCTTGAAATGGTGCGTTAATAAATCTATTTTCATTCATTCAATAAAGCCCAAAAATCCACCGCTGAACTATTTGATACTCTTAGCAAGCGGGTTGGCCACCGCAGTTTTTCATTATTTTGAATTGTCATCAGGGAAATTCTATTGAATTTTTTTTTGTTTTGGTTTCCCTCTGTCACCTCTTAAGACACCTGTAGGATGATACAGGTTAGTGGATGTTCTTACACCGCAACTATACGATAACTAAAACATATACATACACTTTTATTCAATTATTCAAACTGCGCTTGCAAACCCACTTGCTAAGAGTATCATATCATATAGAGTAGTATATAGTTCAGCGGTGGATTTTTGGGCTTTAATGAATGAATGAAAATAGATTTATTAACGCACCATTTCAAGCTTTGTATGAAACGTAGCCTAGCCCTCATCAGACAATAGATAGCTTTCACACAGCCGAGTGAAGTGTGACAACAGACTCAAATATTTCGACTTTTTTGCTGCTGTGTTTCGTATGGTGGGTATCTTAACCCTCAGGTGTTAAAACGCATCTGCATTTTGATTCCTACTCGAAGATAAATGTAGATGTCTATGGGCCACAGCGTTCACTTACCATCAGGTGGACTGTTTGCCCGTTTGTCACCATTATATATTATACAGAAACATATAATTCATTTTAATAGTTTAGTTATTACGTAATTGTTTGTTTTGACTATCAATTCCGATAGAAGAGCTAGTTGAATGTGTCTTAGTTATTTAAACAAGGTTTTTTATGAAGGGTGAATTTTAAGCACATGTTAATTTCTGTCTTTAATCTATCATATAAGAGGTTAATAATCCAAATTGCGTAGTATCGTAGTTTTAATATTTTGTAATCGGTTTTTTTTTGCGACAAACGTACAAACACTTTAGATTTTGACATATCGCTGACCCTCCTCCGGGTGGCGTTTCCCCGGCGAGGGCCGGCGACGGAAAAGATGTGTTTTTGTCGTGTCTTTATTAGTGAAAAAACAGTGATGAATTAGCGAACACCGCGTTTATTAGTCGAGCGTTGTGATTTTTTTGTCTTGGGATATTTTTAATTTGCTTCTTTCCACGTGCCTATATTCCAGGGTTGGCGGTGATTCGGCTCGTAAATTCAATTCAATACTTATGAGAAAGAGAAAAGAAAATAATATTTTATATATTATATAATAAGCTAGTAATAATGACCTCCAGACCGAATTTCGGTCACGGCGGCCTGCCTCAACGGAGGCTAGCCATCGGCGCAGGACAGGATTATAGTGCCCAAGTGTGCTTGCGCATGCAAGTGCACTGTATTCCCTCACTCTCATAATCCGATGGGACGGTAAACCGACATGACCGGAGAGAGATCAGGCGCAGGACCAACGGCTTTACGTGCTTTCCGAGGCACGGGGGTGAGACACCGCCAACTTCCTGACTCCGGGCAGCTACTGAGAATTTCTTGACAGAAAACTCAATAATTGATTTTTTTGGCCCGACCCGGGATTCGAACCCAGGACTAGACCAACGAGGCAGTCATATATATATATATATATATATATATATATATATATATATATATATATATATATATATATATATATATATATATATATATATATTTGACTGCCTTGTTATATGTCGTTCTTAAGATAGTATAATAATATTAAATAATATGTAGTCTTCAGGAGAAAGGATGTGGGCTAATGGGTCTGTACGATTTATGGTCTGTGTAGTCGCTCTTGCCTGGTTTGGGTGTGTATGTGACTTTCACTTCCCTCCATCCCCTAGGAACATTTACAATATTTAGGAGCCAGACATGCTCTCATTACGGCAACAATTCTGACCCACCGTATATATGTAAAAAGAGCAGTTAGCGATTCGCCACGGATTCGCACAGACGATTGCTGTATCTTGACAAAAGCGCCATCTGTCGGGTCCAACTATAGCTAATAACTATCCAGGTGACCCCATAAGTACCCCATAAAAATTTCATCCAAATTGGTCCGACCGTTAAGAAGGAGAAGAATTACGAACACAAAATGGAAAATTAAATTAAATATATAAAAATATCTTTGCTGGTGATAAAAGCCCTGAAAACTAAATTTAATGCCAGCGATATTGTTGTTTGTACACTATCATTATCACTATGCTAATGCCTTGTGGCCTAGGGGTTAGAATACTACCACTACACCGAGCGATGTGGTTTCAGATCCCAATCAGGACCTACATTTGTTCAAAACACATTTTTGATTTTCGATTTCTGTACTGCAGAGGAATCAATCTGAATCTGTGTATATATTTTTATCATGATAATTTGCAATATGAAATAAGATTATTAATTTAAAAACTATATATAAGAGTTTAACCATAAACAACACGCGTATATCATTAGTTGTACTGATTCTGATATATAATTTATTTTATCCTGGTGATCCTGATCAAGGTACAAGATAAAGTTAATAAATTATTGTATTGTCACCGGTCCTTGATAACGGTATAAATTTTCTAATAAATCTACCGTCTACAAGTTGGTGAAAATTACAATACCTTAACATACATAGATAGGTAGATAAGATACACGCGTAGCTAATAAAAGCGTGTAAATAAATTGATTTATAATCTGTGCTCGTAGCTACATTTACACAATACAACAAAACATTCCAACCACGATTCCCACCGATTTACACAAACGCACGTCTGATAGCGTTATCATAACTCCTGTAGTATTTATAGAATAGGGGTGACGAACGAGCACTTAACCCACCTGTAAGTGAATGCTGTTGCCCATACATTCCTACATTTATCCTAAATTAAGAATCGAAAGCCGTGGTAACTCAGTGGTTAACGCTCGCTGTAAATATAACAGAACGCGAGTAACCCGGGTTCGATCCCCGCCGGCACCAATGAAATTGTTAACTGCAATTTTAAGTGCTGATTTACCACGTTCTCGGCGGTGAAGGAAAACATCGTGAGGTAACCTGCATGTCTGAGGAATAAGAAAAAAAATATTTCTAACACATGTGAAGTTCGTCAACACGTATTTGGGCAGCGCGGCGGACAATTCCTTGCCCTAAAACCCTCTCAGAAATGAGGTGAGGCCTGAGCCCAGCAGTGGGACGTATATAGGCTGTAACTTTACTTTTTAACTTTTAGGAATCGAAATGCAGATTCTTTACCAAGCTTGATGAAAGATGGAACGTCTCATTACCACATAAAGGCGTTTTTTAGAACATTTCCAATTATTTATTACCGGCGATTTTTCTAGATCCATACGACTTAACAACATTCAAGAAATGAGCTTACTCCTTGAATAAAAATATTTATACGGATTTTATCGCGTTTAAATCACTTATTTTTAATTCCCGACGTTTCGAGTGCTTTACAGCACTCATGGTCACGGGGGGAGACTGAGATGTTTGACGTCCCAATGTCATAGTTAGCCCGTCCACACTTGATAGATAGTACAATTGACTAATCTTACTCAGCGACTTGTAGTAAGTTTTAATGGTTACTCCTTTTTATAAGGCCGGAAACGCACCTGTAATTCCCCTGGTGTTGCGGTTATTCATGGGCGGCGTTCATTTACCCTCAGATGTTTACCTCTTCTGTAAAAAAAAGTTTTCGATTCTATACTATTCACAATATAATCGAAAATATGACAGCACTGGTGATGCTCTTTACACCGGCCGAGCCAATATTTCTCGGGAAAACGTCTCCGAGTGCCGGGACAAACTTGTGTCTGAAGTCGAGTCTCTGCTGGACAGAGTCTCGGATTGGGGGCGACTAAATCTAGTCCAGTTTAACCCCCAGAAGACACAAGTTTGCGCGTTAACCGCTAAAAAGAACCCCTTTGTCGTATCCCCTCAGTTTCAAGGCACTCCCCTTGTTGCCTCAGCCAGTATCGGAATCCTCGGCGTCGACATATCGAGTGACGTGCAGTTTCGTGGTCACTTGGAAGGGAAGGCCAAATTGGCCTCTAAAAAGCTTGGCGTGCTCAGCAGAGCGGGACAGTATTTCATGCCGGCACACCGCCTGCAACTTTACAAGGCGCAGGTTCGGCCGCACATGGAATACTGTTCCCATCTCTGGGCTGGGGCTCCCCAGTACCAGCTCCTTCCACTTGACCGCATCCAGCGCAGAGCGGCTCGAATCGTCGACGACCGAGTGCTTTCCGATCGGCTCGATTCACTGGCGTTGCGAAGAGATGTTGCATCTCTTTGCGTATTTTATCGCATCTATCACGGGGAGTGCTCTGAGGAATTGTTCGGATTAATCCCAGCCGTCAAATTTCATGAACGCACGACACGGCAAACGTCCCGATACCATCCACACCATCTGGATGCTTGGCGGTCCACCACTGTACGTTTCACAAGGAGTTTTCTTCCACGTACAACCTCTCTGTGGAATAGTTTATCACCGGCGATTTTTCCGGACCGATACGACCTGGGGACCTTCAAGAAAAGAGCTTACTCCTTTCTAAAGGGCCGGCAACGCACCCGCAATTCTCCTGGTGTTGCGGTTGATCATGGGCGGCGGTAGTCACTTAACATCAGGTGAGCCGCATGCTCGTTTGCCCCCTCTTCTATAAAAAAAAAAAAAAATATCAAGTTTGAACTGTAAAACTAAAAGTTGTCCATTCAGTTTAGCTACCTTGCTTAACGTATTGTTCAGCCCTATTTCCCTTAAAAATTTGTGTTAACATGGTGGAATTTACAATATCGGGTGATTTAGCTCCTTATACTAAATTAAATTGTTAGCGACGCGTTCAGGTGTTTTATGGGGGCTACATTGACTCGGGAGCAGTTCGATGGGCTTGTGGAACTAATTTGAGACTTTTGACGCGCTCAAGAATGAGATTCTTTAAATTACCTGTGCATTAATAAAAGATATGAAGGTATATATGTTATATATACCTTCTATACATATTTTTTTCTTTTGTACTTAAATATTCCCAAAACTTCTCTATATAGAAAAATCAATTGATATCCGTTATTCTCACTAAAACTCAAAAGCGGCTTTACCGATTTTGATGAAATCTTTTGTGTGAGTTTAAATGGGTCCGTAGATGGTTTAGATTCAAAATTGGACCCGGTAGGTGGCGCTGTTGTCGAGATCCAGAAGTCACCCGTGCGGAGCAAAATATAAAAATATTACAAAACGTATTTGAAAATTCAACGCCGTCACACACAACATCGTAAATTCCAATATATTTCTGTTGAATACTATTCTAAAATCTAACTATTTATCCGCTGTCTCAAGCGTTTCGAAATTGGTTTTGAATAATGCCTACTCACGTTTACACGCACACTACACATTGAATAAAACAAGTTTTGTGGATTGTATCGCGTTTTGTCAATTTATTTTATATTCCCGTCGTTTAAGTACTTTACAGCTTTAGAGTATGCATAATAACTTGCTTTTGTTTACTCAAAGTTTCCAGCACCCTTGGTTACGGGAAGGACTTATGTGTTCGGTCATAGTTAACCACGGCTATCTTCTGTTTAAAATTATTAATTTTTGGTCTGTTCAATACAGAAAGAACTTATAGTATCTTTAAGTCTTGCTTGCTTTAAGTGGTATGCTTGGGATAGGATTTAATTTTTTTTTTTTGACGTTTCTCCAGTGGCCGGTTTCTATATTTTAAGTCATTCATGTAGAATATGTTTATTCCAACATCTCCCAGAAACTACAAGGTTATAATGTAATCATATATAAAAGCGACAGCAGCCTATTCGATAAGGGTACTAAGACTAACCGCGCGAAGTTGAGTTTCTTTCTGTCACATTTTACGACACTCACGGGATGATATGGAGCAGTGGATTCACTCACGCCGTCACTTTTTTTTATAGCTTTGGTTGACAAACGAACACACAGTCCACCTGATGTTAAGTGGATGCTGTGGCCCATAGGCATCTACATTTATCCTCAATTAAAAATCAAAATGCAAATGCGGTGTCACCCCTGAGGACTAAGATGGAACGCTTCGATTCCAGTAAAACGGGTCGCCGGTTCTCTACACTCACCATACACAACACAGCAGCATTACGCTGGTATTCTGTGAGAGCGTGGCCCTTTCCCGGTCGAGCCGACCCATTCATGCTACAACTACAATATAGCTACTACAGTTTGGCTCTACCACGTAAAAAACTACGCGTCAACGTCCCTTTTTATTTGAACCTAATGAAACTTATCGCAATGATTATTCTTACTTCCTTAACGTGGTTTCCGTACCATGTAATTATTTTACTAATATCTATTCAATGTACTCCAGCTTGAAACGCGGCAGACTCATGTATGCGGGCCAATTTCCTCGTGTAGCTCATTCCGGCTAATTTTCATATTAACGAAGGTGTCTAGACCGTTCACCGGAACGAAACGCGTCCGGACGGGTCCGGAATATTAAGCTCAGTGCAACCAATGTAAGGTATTGCTTTGCTATTGCTATTGTTTATGATTATAATTGGCTTTAAGATTGAAAGTATACTTCAAGGAACTTTATTCAGTTGAATAAAAATGAAGATGAGATGAGGTTGAGGATTACAGTACTGTATTTTAGGTGGTAGAGCCATGCTGCAGTTATATTATAAGTACAGTTGTAGCACGAATGGGTTGGCTCGACCGGGGAAGGTCTACGCTCTCTCAGAATACAAGCGTAAAATAGCAGCTTAACGCTTCTGTGTTTCGTATAGCGTATAGAATGTAGTGTAGAGAGTGTAGAGAACCAGAGACCCTTTTTACTGGAAACGAGGCATTCCATCTTAGTCCTCACGGGTGACAACGCGTCTGCATTTTGATTCGTAATCGAGGATAGATGTAGATGTCTATGGGCCACAGTAACCACTTACCATCAGGTGGACTGTGTGCTCGTTTGTCACCCTATCCTACAAAAAAAAACTCACGGGTGACGACGCATCTGCATTTTGATTCGTAATCGAGGGTAAATGTAGATGTCTATGGGCCACAGCAACCTAACCCCTATAAAACAAAATAAAACAGGTAATGTTTAGGTAACCCCAGTTTCCTTATTCTCACAATAGATTCTATAAAATCAGCAAAACGTAATTAGAAAGATTTATATTTAACATCAAAGTAAACGCCAACTTCAAAGAACTAAAAAGATTAAAACAACTTCACATTTTGAAGTTGGTGCTACGATATAGACTATAATATATAGTTAATTATCTTTTTAGTGAACTAGTGAATATGAAAATTTCAATATTGTCTAAATAGTTACAATATAAATTTCATCCCCTATTTTGCCACACTTATGGGTGAACTTTTTTCTCTAAATTTATTTGGGATCACCGCTGAAGTATATTTTATTTAAAAAAAAATCTAAATCACATAGGTACACACGAAAAACATACAGTCCAATTGTAAGCCCCTCCTTTTTTTGTCTTGTAAAATCAATTGCACTGTTATGTCATAGGCGTTCAGGAATGCATTCGTATGGTTGCGGCGTACGATAAGAATGGAATGGTATGAGATGGCATGGGTATCGTAAGAGCCATGCTGCAGCTTTATAATGGTTGTAGCACGAATGGCTCGGCTTGACCAGGATAGGACTACGCTCTCATATACCGGCGTAAAATAGTAGCTTAGAGCTGCTGTGTTTTATATGCAGAGTGTAGAGAACCGGAGACTATTTTTACTGGAAACGAGGCATACCATCTAAGTCATCAAGTGTAACAACGCATCTGCATTTTGTTCCTAATCGGTGATAGATGTCTATGGGCCACAGCATCCACTTACCATCAGGTGGACTGAGCTTGTCACTCCTCTTTTATAAAAATGATTTTAGCAGTACAATAGCAATACTTTATAAAAAGATATTTCATAATGTAAATTGTTTACCGGTGATGGTGGTAACGGTAGGTTCTTTTATACACAGGAGTTCGTCTGGTAGGTACCACTCTACCCATTTCTACCGCCAAATATGTTCCAGTGCGACGAGTATAGAGAACAATTATAATAACGGACTATTTGGAATTTTAGTCTTCAGAGGTGACATAGCATCAGGTGTACAGGTGTACCTACCATATTTCTATTTGTGCAAATAGTCGTTAAATTTTGATAACTTATATGGCAATTGATTTGTTTTAATTACGGTTAAAAGCAGTATAGTAAGAAGCTGTTAGGCATTAGATCTTAGTCACAGACAGTGTATCTCTAACCTTCTTTGTATGAAGTTAGGTACAGGTGTCCGAGGGCTGCAGTATTCACTTACCACAAGGTGGACTGTAAGTTCGTATCCCACTTCAGTTTTATGTAAAAAAAAAATGTTTTTTTTTTACTGTTGTAAAAATTAATTATAATTAATTTGTAATAACAAGAAATAATTATGAAAATTATAAAAAGTATGTTTTACATTGTTCTGATGATAAAGTTCATTTAAAATTAAATTAATCTTAATTTATTATATCATTAGACAATGTTATTACGCTATTCATTTCAGATTAAAGAGAATGTAGAGTAAGAAACGTTCTGGCGTAATATCAGATAAAAACAGCATCCCTAACCAAACGACGTATTGCGTCCAATGACTGAATGCAGTTACGCCCCTTCTGCCCTGAAGTATTCGCTGCCTCCGCTATAATGGCTCGCTTTGACTTACTAGATGGAATTTTTAATGCAATAATTTCGATAATTTATCGCTAGATAGCGTTCCTTTGTGGCTAATGCGGGGTGGTAGGTGGAGGCAAATTGGTTTTCTTTTTACCAGCAAACATTAGACCGGCCGTCTCTATTGACCTCGTGACTTTATAACATACGGTTGATAATTTTATAGATCATTAGTCTCGAAAATAGACTTTACTTTATTAAAATGTTGTTTCTCCAGCCTGTAAACTTGCCTATGCTTGGTAGTGGAGCAAGAACCCCTTACGTGCCTATTTTACCTATTATTCCAGTCACTGCTGTCGGTCCTATTTTCAAGAAGTAAGTGCTGTTAGTTATGCAGCTCTTACAGCTTCATCTGACTCAGGGCTCGCGGCCTGTAAGGGGAGTGCGGACCCCCATCTCTACCTGGTGAGAACCGCCAAGGTTATGTCGGTCCGTAGGGTATAGCAGCTGGTATAACAATACAGCCTGTATTCTTTCTTAGTTCTCAGAGGAGAATCGTATCTGCAGTTCTTTGTTTGAAGTTGGTTGTAAGTCCATGGCGTGCCACTTACCAGCAGATTGACTATAAGTTCGTTCGTCACTTCGACGCGACTGATCATTAATTGTTCCTGGGCTTAAATTCTTGGTCGGGCCAAATCAATAATAACAAATAATCAATATGGCAGTCTGGAGTCAGGAAGTTGGTGATGTTGAAATAATACTAGTTTTACGGAATTTATCGCGTATATTTAACTTTTTAAATACCCGACGTTTCGAAGGCTTTACAACACTCATGGTCACGGGCGGGACTGAGATGTTCAACGTCCATATGTCATAGTTAACCGCGGTTACCATAGATTAAAATTTAACTTTTGTTAATCTATGGTAACCGCGGTTAACTATGACATATGGACGTTGAACATCTCATTCCCGCCCGTGACCATGAGTGCTGTAAATCGTTCGAAACGTCGGGTATTTAAAAAGTTAAATATACGCGATAAATTCCGTAAAAACTAGTATTATTTCAATGTGTAGTGTTCGCGTAAATATAAGAAATCATTAAAGTTGGTGATGTTTCAACCCCACGTACAGACGTCGGTCCTGCCACTAACCTTTTTCCGGTTGTCGTCCGGTCGCATCGGACTATGAGAGTGTAGAAATATAGAGTGCTGTGCTTTGGTACACTTGTACGCTTTAATGCTGCCCTGAAAGAAATAGTGCTAAACATTATAATAAGATTTTAAGCACCTTACGACAACTTCATTACCATTTTAATCATCGTCGGTCGTACCACATCGAAATTATTACAGCCTTACAGAAGTCCACTGCTGAACTTAGGGCTTCCCATGGATTGCCTAATGGTTACCATGTTTGCCACACTTGACAAGTTTGACAACTGCAGGTTTATTTATTATTTTAAAATGTTATCAGAGAGAGTCTGCCGCCGATATACTGTTTCATTTACATCTGATGTCTCTTATGAAACCCACGAGGTTATTTGGAGTAGCAGATTACACGCGTCACTTTAGAAAGTAATTCAATACAACCTTTACGTATTACTTAAATTTTAGTTTTGTTACAAAAACATATATTTTGTTCATTCAACTTATTTCTGTACAACTTACTCTTACCATTTACAATTTTACCATTTTAAAGTAAGTGAATCTAATTATATACACTGTTATTTAAATCAAATTATAGACACTGTTATTCTTATAGAATGATACTCGTATGTTCTCCTATAATTAGTAGTATATAATTTGTAGATATAAGGCATGTCTTAGATGTAAGATAATATTAAGTACATCCATACAAATAAATAACTCACGCTTTTTTTTGTAAAAATTAAAAATCAAATTAATAATTTTCCTTTAAAAAAAGACGTATTCGTACGATTTTTCTGTCGTGTAGTGACGATTTATAAAATATTACGTTAACAACTGGGTACTAATACGACTTAAATTTGTGACACTTGAAATGTTTTATTTCCGATAGCTGAGTATTTTTAATCATCATTACAGAAATATTACATTGCTGTCTTATGTTATTCTTAAGCGACACTTTTGAGGTTCCGTAGGCGTGGTAATTAAATACGTGACGTCATTTAGCGATGGCCTCTGTAGCTTATTTGTGAAAACGGGAAAAAAGCCCGCGGCGGTAATGCCCGCAAGAGGACCGTGCTTTTTTATTATTAACAACTAAAACGGTCCGTGTTTATGCCGCCATTTTTCTCCTCGAAGACGTAGCTTTTTAATAAGTGGCAAATTTGGTCGAAGTGAAAATTCTTTCGATTTTTAAAGCAAAGTGCACATACTCATTATAGAAGAAATAAATACATTTATTTTGGCACAGAATAGAGACGTACATGCAACAATATACTAATTTATAACAAAAATACGAAATTTAATAAATGCATGTCATTACTGAAGCAATCAGTTGTGGTGAAACCACAACACTTTATTTCAGTAACTACTGTTAAAAAATTAGAAGTATACAGCACCAAGAATATATAAGGAAACGAAATTTTGAATTTCACCTTAATTTCTTTTGTTTCTTTTACACTAATACCTTACGAATTTGATGCTACCTAATGTAAATTTTCAATCGTGGTAGAGTCATGCTAATGTAGCTAACATTATAGTTGTAGCACGAATGGACGGGGAAAGGACCACGCTCTCACTGAATACCAACGTTAAAAGTTTAATACTGCTGTGTTTTGTATGGTGATGAGAACATTTTTACTGGAAATGAGGCATTCCATCTTAGTCCTCAAGGGTGACAACGCAACTGCATTGTTATTCCTAATTGAGGATAGGTGCAGATGTTTATGGGCCAAATCGTCTTACCATCTGGTGGTATGTGTGTTGGTTTGTCACCCTTATTCTATAAAAAAAATGAAGGAAGGTTATAATTATCTTATCTGTTCACACTGAATAAGTTTTTCACGGGCTTAGAATCAATGCAGGCTAAAATTTGCTATATTGTACATATCGTTTGTATGAACTTCATTTATTGATATTGTGCCGTCTTATATGATATTGATCATACTTTGAGCAATCTTTATTACAATTAAAAACTAACATAACTACTGAAATAACTACTAAATATAAACCTCCACCATGGATTTCCTAATAGTTAGGATGTTTTCAGCAGTTGCCTCGCTGGGCGCTGGTTCGCAGTTATATTTTTTATTTTGAGTTGTAATCAGGGAGATACTGCTGTCCCATCTCCTGTTTCAGTTACTAGTTACTACCTAGTAACCACTACACTGTTGGTACTAATAATGATAACATTCAGAAAAAATACCATTCTTTTCATTAAACATTTTGATAAATATACGCTGTAATTGTTTCACGATTATAATAGAGTTGTAATATTAGTAGTGTGCAGACATAACTTGTGATAAATACGACGAGATGGCTAATCAAGCGGGCTTGGGCTCGGTGCCAAGCGTTCGTATCGGTGGTGCACAGCGCCGGAATCGCTTATTTGTAACGTCTTATTGATATAAATATAGAGTGGCTCGTTCCGTAATATCGCAGCTGCCTACTACACTATCAAGCAGTGAGAATAATGCTCCTGCGTAATGTGAATTTTCTTAAAATTGTCACCAGCGTCAAAGTAATGCCTTCAGAGAATACACTACCTCATATCATGGAGTGCTTACAGTATAAAGGACAAAAGAAGAGGGGAATAAAAAACCTTAGGTTGCCAACCCATCTGTCAAGCGTGGCAACTATTGCAAATAGCCGCTCTATGAGGCAATCCCAGGGGGAAGGGCTATGTTCAACAGTGGATTTCCGTAAGGCTTTATGAATGAAGATTGTACATTCTCATACAAAAGTAAAATAATAACATATGTACCTCTCACACCTAAATACAGGCCTCTTATATCTATATAAGAAAATTTTTGGTAGAGGAAGGGCTCCTTGAGGTTATGTTGCACCAATTCGTGATGACTTTACGTATCCTCGAAATAATTTTCATTTAAAATAGGTACGTTTTTTTTTTAATAATGGAATAGGGGGTAACCCTACAAACGAGCACACAGTCCATCTGATGGTAAGTGGATGCTGTGGCCCATAAAAATCTACATTTATCCTCGATAATCAAAATTCTGATGTATTATTACCTTTGAGGACTAAAATAGAATTCACCATACGAAACACAGCGGCAATGATTTGCTATTTTACCCCGGTTGAGCCGACCCATTCGTACTGCAACAATAATATAGCTGAAATATAAAAATAAAATAGAAGAGCTGGCTGGGGGCAAACGAGCATATGGTTCACCTGATGTTAAGTGACTACCCGCCGCCCATGAACATCTGCAACACCAGAGGAATTGAAGGTGCGTTGCCGGCCCTTTAGAAAGGAGTAAGCTCTTTTCTTGAAGGTCCCCATTCATCTTATCAGTCCGGAAAAATCGCCGGTGGCAAATTATTCCACAGAGAGGTCGTACGTATATTTTGCTTCAACACCGAGCAAATGAAACATCAGCATCGACCTATCACCGCCAGTGAAATGGATTATTGCACCCATATTTTTTTTCTTAAATTTTGTTTGTTTCTGTAAATGTTTTAAGGTGAGCTACCATGATTTAAGCTACCATGACTTTCAAACATTATCAACATATGTTACTAAGAAACTTTGTTCGAATTTGTAAGCACATTAATATTATATAAATAATTTATACGTTTTGGTATAGCTAAAACAGCAGTGGTGGTAATATTTTGGCCAGTGACCGAGCGAGGCCGATAACGTAGTGCCTGGGTCGCTGCCAACGACTCGCTAATGTATTCTTATTAATTATTATTGTAAAGATACATTCTAGAATATATCTCCACAATAATAATAAACGATAAAAGATATCCATATCTTCGTTTTATCTCATTTGCTGCTATTATTATTTGTCCACGATACCTCGAAATTCTTTAGTGTAATTTTAGTAAAATAAGGGTAACAAAGGAGCACACAGTCCATCTGATGGTAAATGGATGCTGTGGCCCATAGGCATCTATCCTCGATTACGAATCTATATGCAAATGCTTTGTCACATGGGAGGACTAAGATGGAATGCCTAGTTTCCAGTAAAAAAGAGTCTCTGGTTCTCTACACTCACCATACGAAACCTAGCAGCTGCTATTTTACGCTAGTATTCTGGAGAATGTAGTCCTTCCTCGGTCGAGCTGACACATTTGTACTACAAGCATAGTATAGCTGCAGCATGGATTTACCACGCGTGACCAACAACCCCATTATTACTGTCACTAATGGCTTAGCCCTCAACACAACGGCACATATAAACACACCTTGACTTTTCTTGTAGTAAGAACACTTACATTTTTTGTACATGGTGGTAGACGGTAGAAATATTTTCGTGCCTAGGAACCTTTCTGGGTAGGTACCATCTTCTTACCTATTTCTGTTGCTAAATAGCAGTGCTTGCACTGCTATGTACCAGTCTGAAGAGTGTAGAGTCAGTTTTATAGCAAGCTATAAGCATTGTATCGTAGTTCACAAATTACAGTTGTCCATGGAAGGCAAAAGTCACTTAACATGTAGTGGACTGTAAGTTCTTTGTCACTTAAGATTTATAAAAAAATATTCCACATGTCGCGATATGTAATAAGTAGTAGAATTTCTCGAACACACCAGCGAAGGTAACATTTCAAAATAAAGGCCGACTATGTCAGTGTAAAAGTGATTCAAAAAGTTTAAAAATCTCACGCTGAACGCCACCCCCCAATCCGGCCGATACGAGAGAACGCGCGCTAACTGGCTCGCTAACTTTTCATTTCATTTTCCAAACTTTTAATCTCAAAGTGCCCGTGAAAGAAAAATGAAGGCGTTAAGAAAATCGCCAGCGCCACCTATTATCAACTCCTGCAACTCCCATAACTTCTGTACCGGCGCAACTTAGGAGGCGCTCCGCCAAACCAAACTGAAACCTAATTCTGCGTGATAGAATTTCGTTTTGCTTATGGCTAAATTCGCATTACGTCTTAAGGTATGTTACCGAAGAGTCATAAAAAGTAAGATATTAATGTATCGCGGGAGGCATTAGACGGTCGGTGGATCGATTCCTATGCATAAAAAATGCTAATGGCCCGGCTGAGAGTACGTTTTACCGGAGTGAGGTGATTTATGTGAGGAGTTGTCCTAACTATCCGCTTCGACGTCGTCTTGCCTATTTGCGGACAGGTGTGCTGGAATTAAGGTCGCCTGTCCTATTTACATAGGCTTTTCTCATTATTAATCTTCTTTTTTGTTGCCTAAAAATGTTGTTTCTTGATATTAATAGAATGGAATTACTTTATAAAATAAAGGTTGCAAGAATATTTAATTAAAGTGATTTGAGTGTTATCACTGGTTTGCAAAAAAACTTCTGTCCTGTGGAGAACCAGCGAAAAACCTAGCGTGAATTTTTATACGGTAATTTACAATATAATATTTTATACAATTAAGAATGAAACATTTAGAAACAGCAAGTTAGCCATCACCTCATTCCCAGCGGTTGTTATCAACCATGTACTCTTTAGTAGTATAGTAACCCTTATTAAACAATTATCGCATAAATACAATTTTAAACTGTTAATAGATAAGTCCTGCATACTTTCGGGTACTTTGTTGTATAGGCGTATATATAATTCGGGTAGGAATGAAGAATTTTTCTGACTTTTGACATCGAGTAACTATTGAGCTTGTATGTGATTACACAATGTATATCCATTGAGCTATACAACACTAGAGGAGCAAACCACATTACCGCGCGTCGAAAAAAGTGTAACCACTATCCAAACGCGAAGACGTAGCTTTGAAACTAATAACAATTTTAAGTAAACATATATCTATCTCACTTACACACGTTGCGAAAACAATATCGTCGCTAAGATTAGATAAAGATAGACACACAAACATGCAATGGCGGGTTGGTGTGGCTTACTATATGAAATTTTACCTAAAATACGCAATAAAAATGAGTTTTTTAAGCTGCAGTTAATTGTTTTTATATTTAAAAAAATATATTTTATTTTAAAATCTTTATTACGTCCCCTTAGAAAAAAAGGATACAAAGCTTATCAGATGAATGGAAGTAAACATAATGATGAAATAAAATGTATTTTTATGGTACTACTAAATCAAAATATATAAAATAGGTAATAAAATATAATTAATATAAAATTTATATGAAATTATAAATAATATAAAATTGTTAATATAAAATAGGTAATAAAATATATTTAATAGATAATTCATGAATAAACTAAAATAAGAATAATTAATTATTTTGTATGAAAGTTAAAACGTAGTTTTTATTATAATTTCCAAAATATGTAAAATCAGAGGTAACAAATTAACTTACTCCATTAATTATATAGTCTCCCATTAATGTAGGATAATCACAAATGCAGAAAAGTGGCAACATTGAACCTAAATGGCAATATTCGGTAATTTTATTTAATTATTTGAGGTTTTTTACGTTTATATGAAAACAAGAACTAAAAATTATGTGTTGAAAGTGATTCCGCTTGATTTATTACGTGTTTGTGACCTTGAATTCTTTCACTACACATTTACCCATTTTTGTCGCGGCTCAACTCTGTCGACGTCGCATTGAACAATGAACTCACGTTAGTTAGGCATATGGCTGTGGCCATATGTGCAGTGGCAACGCTTTGACGCGGTTATTACTGATCTAGTGTTATATAAATCAATGTGTATATCACTATTTTGTTTCTTTCTTCTAATGATGAAATAATTTGAGTTACTAAGTAATGTCTCATTTTTACATTATTTTTTCATTATTTTGGATTAAAGGACTCTTTTACTTCCATTGCCTGCCTTTTCTGTATCTGCACTATATAGCCAATACTCAAGATTTAAGAGTTAATTTGTACATTTGTTGCCACATGGTAACAAATGTACAAATTAACTCTTAAATCTAGGCACTACGGAGGCGTGGAACAAAAGCGCGGTGGTCTTGTTCTTCAAGAAAGGTTGAAACGCTCTCTTGAAGAACTACAGACCGATTTTCCTTCTGAATCGCGTCTACGTGCTGTTTTCGAGAGTCACTACGAATCGTCTCGCACGCAGACTCGACCACTTCCAGCCTCACGAACAAGCCGGTTTCCGAAAAGGCTTTGGTACCATAGACCACATACATAACATTTGGCCAATTGTACAGAAGACCTAAGATTACAATCTGCCACTTTGCCTAACGTATGTGGACTATGAGACAGCCTTCGATTACGTCGCAATTTGGGCGGTGCTACAGTCCCTACAGGGCCACCTAGTTGACCATCGGTATGTCGAAGTGCTGAAGCATTTGTACAGTAGAGCTACGATGGCTATCCGAGTGTATATTTTAGTGGCGGTGTAAGAATATCCATCCATCTGCCTCCCCCGAGCGTGCCGAAAGAGATGACTGTAGGAAACAAACCAGGAAATGGTAGGAATTCTTTAATGCACAGGAGAGAGTCTGTATAGGTACCTATATCTACCGCGAGCAGTAGTCCGTACAAGGCAGTTTTTAGCTCTACAGGTTATAGAGGGCAAATTAATTAAATACATCTTATTCTTCAGAAGTTACAACGCTTCTGCTGCAGCCTGATGGTGAGAGGCTGGCTGCAGTAGTCACTCAACATCAGGTGGTCTTTCGTTAAATAATCCCACCGGTAAGTTTTGTACTGTACGCATTTTGTTAAGAATTATAACATCCATACCGACCGAGGGTAGCACGGTCGGGAGAGGGTAGCACGGTCGGCTGTCAAACGCTTCGTTTCTTATGTTAAAAGAATTTTTTTATTTAAATACGGTTATTATTAGTAATTGAATACGTATATTATAAACAATTCAGTAGTGTGACGTGATTCAGTGTATGGTTCAATGTTATAGTGGTAGAAATAACTTTTTTAAGTGTAAATCAACTGACAGCATATCAGCTGATTGTAAGATCAGCTGTTAGTCCTTGGATTGCTTCTGTATAGTGAGTACAACTTAATATAAGTGCTTGAAACTATATTACATATAATAGGAAGTGCGTATTATAAATATATGAATAAAACTAACATAAGTTAAATCTTCTAAACAAGCTTTTAAATTAAACTAGTTACAGTGACATCTCTTGGCGATATTTAGTACTGTTTACCTACACTGCCCGATAAGTATAGATAAGAATGGCGAATAAGTGTGGTGTCTGTGGAAGATTCACCTCCGCAATGGACGGTGCAAAGTGCTCTAATTGTTTGAATATGTTCCATCGGCAATGCGTCAATCTTAAAAACGATGCCCGTAAATTAAATAAATGGCAATGTCAGGGATGTAAGACGAGGAGTCCAAGTGAAGCAGGTGTGAGCGCTACGCCTGGCTTTAGTGGCACAGATACTGAGCTCTGGTGGCACAGATACTGAGCTCGGCGAAGTAGTACCGGGCACTAGCGACAGAGGGAGCTGTGATGATAACATAAACTTGGCAAGTGAAATAAAATTAATACGCGAGCAGTTAACTACAATCGCCCGTGAGATAATATCATTTCGAGAAGTTATATCAAAAATAAGTTCCAATGTAGATGAGCTAAACAATAGAGTCGGCGATATTGAAAAAAGGGTTACACATCTTGAACAGCGCGCGGCGGATCCACAACCTCAGACAACAGACTCCAAATTGGAAGACACATTAACTGAACTCAAGTGTCGCCTAAATGAGCGGGATCAAGATTTATTACTCAATGACATTGAAATATCCGGAGTAGGGGAACTGAAGGCCGAAAATTCCCATGTTGTGACAGTTCTAGCCACTAAGATCGGCGTTGAGCTGGACGAGCGCGATGTTGTAAGTGTGAGGCGTGTAGGAGTAATGCGTCGCGAAGATGAAAGCGGCGTCGATAAGCCTAGACCAGGTTCTTTAGTTGTGCGACTTACTCGGCGAGCGATTCGAGATCAACTGATACGTGCGGCGCGCGTGCGACGCAGTGCCGATACCGGTGGACTAAACATAGGTGTTTTTTTGTTTTTTTTTTTTTTTTTGCGCCCGAAGCAATTAAATGGCTACCCTATACGTAGGGAGGCGGAAAATGCATTACGCATACCACGATAGCCGGTCTATCGTGGTTATGAGGGACTCACTGTCCTACCGGGGACCCTAAGTGATACCCTCTAAAAACCGCCTTTGGGGACAGGCAGCCGGCTGATTAAGCTGTATTGTGCCTTATCGTGAGCGACCCTCTTTTGGTAAAAGAGGGCGCAGGCGGTTACGAGCCGCTGAGGGAGTGCCTACGAAGGCAAATTAATATTAATATAATAATTTGATTTAATTAGAGTTGGCCTGAGCCTCCAGGAGGCAGTTCAGGTCGTTTGTTAGTTTATTAGGCGGGTCCGAGAGAGAGTTTGTCGGCCTGCGGACTCGATAGCGAGAGGGGGGTGGGGCTGCATAAGTAGCTGCCTCACGAATTAAATGATTTGGGTGCGACTCTGAGGCTTTGAAGAAGTTCTCAGAGAGTTTTTGGAGAAATTGTTGGATTGTGGGGAGCTCTAGGTCCCGATGAAGGTCAGCATTACGGACGTACCAAGGTGCGTTCGCAGCTCGACGGCAGAAAAGGTTTTGAACTATTTGGAGTTCATTAATGATTTTAGAGTTGGCGTGGGCAAAAACGGGGCCCGCGTATGATAAACATAGGTGTTGAGACGAGCCGGTTTTGTGTAAATGAGCGCCTCACTCCTATTAATAAGCAATTATTCTACAAGGCACGGGAGGAAGGGAGGCGTAAGGGCTGGCGGTATGTATGGACGCGGGATGGATGCATTTTTGCACGCCGCGATTCGAACACATCTCGTCACCGGATTCGCACCGGCCTTGACATAGCAAAGACTTTTGGAGCGTAATACGTTGGAAGCGTGTATTAATGTGTTCATTGCTGTGTCGCCTTAAAAGTAATTTGGCTAATATTTATTGGATTTATTTTAACACTATTGAACTAAAGCTTTCACACATAATCATCCTTGATTTCTATTTTTGTTGTTTAAAAAGTAGGAGATGGAAATGGAAAAAACCCTCTTACATTTATAGAAATATTATATTTATAGCATTAACTACAATTATTGTTTTAGATAGGTTTAAGGTTTTTTATTGTTTTATTGTTTTAGATAAATTTAAGTTATTTTATTATTTTATTGTTTTAGACAAATTAGTGTTATTTTATTGTTTTATTGTTTTCGATAAATTTAAGTTATATCCTAGGTATTTTGCTTGCCCAGACCCGTGCTGCAGCGTTTCAAGTAATAATGTAGTCTCGTTCGTTATCATCCATGTCCGTTTTTTAACTATAGTTATTACGTTATTCGTTTTAAGTAGTCATTTACCTTTTAAAGTTGTAATTTTAACCGTTATTGTATGGAATCATAATCAAGTTTTGTACACTTATTATATTGAATTAATTATCTATATCGTTGCAAAAATATACAATTTTAGTAAAAACGATTAAGTTAAATAAATTAAAAATTGGTGTACTAAGTCCTGGATCTCTTAGCACCAAACACGATGAATTCTTGGTTGCCATGGCGCGTCATTCAGTGGACATAATGGCCATCAGTGAAACATGGCTTCGGGAGGGTGAGGAAGGGCGTGCGCCATCAGTCCCAGGTTACCGACTGCGACACATTCCCCGACCTGCCGAAGTCCGTGCACGCGGTGGGGGGGGGGGTAGGTTTTTATTTGAGGCAGGGCTTAACTACGCGAATTATTGAGCATCCTGTTTGTTCTATGGTGGAGCAAATGTGGATAAGTATTAAAATGAGTGGTAAATCACTTATCATAGGCACTGCTTATCATTCCCCGTGGCTTAGTGTACAATTATTCTTGGAAGCGTTGAGTGAGTCGTTAGGGTCCTTTGCAGGGTACGATTATACTGTTTTAATTGGGGATTTCAATATTGACCTCCTAAATAGACATAGCGCAAGTACTAAGATGTTCTATGACTTTCTCAACTGTTGTAATCTTACACCAGAAGTACCAACGCATTTTACCGAAAGTAGTCAGACTCTCTTAGATGTTGTGTGTACTGACGCACCGGTATCTCATATAAAAGTAGACTATATTAGTGATTTAAGTAGTCATGCCGTAGTTCTGTGTGAATTTAACGTTCTAAAAGACCGACTAAAGCCTAGATGGGTTACGTTTAGACCATTGAGAACTATCAATATAGATATTCTCAAAGATGACCTTAACCATATAGACTGGCATAGCTTCACGTTATTGAATGATGTCAATGATATGGTGGGTATCTTTAACAAAACTGTAATTAATATTTTTGATAAAAATGCACCAATGAAGACCGCTTACATAAAAAACAAACATTATCCTTGGATAACATATAACATGAAGTGTATGATGAAGACGCGTGATGAAGCACAGGTGAGGGCTCGTAAGACAAATCTGGACTCACACAAGAAGTATTATAAAGAGCTAAAATCAATAGTTAAAAGTGCCCTTGAGTCAGAAAAAAGGGAGTACTTTCAATTTTTCGTTAACTCAAAAATGAATCAACCAAAAGTCATGTGGAAGCATATTAAGCAACATGTACAAATAAAAAACAAAGATAATTCTCTGCCAGCTCATTTCAATGATCCAAATGCTATGACCGATCATTTTCTAAATATCTCCGGAGAAAGTAATGTAGCTATGTCTCTCCTCACCTGTTTTGAATTTCATCGTTTTTCTGATGTTATGTTTCAATTTCAAGCTATCTCAGAATCTGAGGTTGCAACTATTTTAAGGTCTTTACATATTTACGCACTTGGTTGCGATGGGATGTCACTAGACATGATAAGGTTGTTACTTCCAGATTGTCTTGAAGTAATAACTTCAATAATCAATAAATCTTTCGTAACAAACACCTATCCTACTGTATGGCAGCAAGCCCTTGTTAAACCTATATCAAAAGTTAGTAATCCTATTTGTATGTCTGACCTTCGACCCATCAGCATCTCACCGTGTTTATCTAAAATTATAGAGAAAATAGCATGTACGCAATTAACTCAATATCTTGAGACCAATAATATACTGCCCAGGCTGCAATCGGGTTTCAGAAAACAGCGGAGCACTACAACTGCCTTAATTCAGGTCGTAGACGACATACTGACAGCACAAGCCAACGGAGAAGGCACTATTTTGACTTTGCTGGATTTCTCACGGGCGTTCGATACCATTAGTGTTCCCTTACTACTTTCTAAGTTATCATACTATGGTTTAAGTAAAAATGCTATTAAGTAGTTTAGCAGCTATTTTAAGAACCGTTCCCAGCAAGTCGTATTAACAAGAAACGATAACACCAGAATCACTTCGGCGGGTTGAACGGGGAGTTCCGCAGGGTTCTATCTTAGGACCACTGCTTTTTATACTTTACAGCGCGGATATTGTAAATAATATAGAGCATTGTAAGTTTCACATGTATGCAGACAACTTACAGGTATATATTTCTTTTAAGCCCTGCGACACAGATATAGCTTTGGCAAAGCTTAACGCCGACCTGAATCGCATATCTCTGTGGTCTGAGCGTAACACACTAGTTCTGAATCCAAAAAAAAAAAAAACAAATTACATGATACTGGGAACGCCAACACAGGTACGAAAGATTATATCGAAATGTCCCGCTGTTTACATAAATAAGGATACAATGGAGAGAGTCCCTGAAGCGAGAAATCTTGGTGTAGTTGTGGACGAGCAGCTGCGATTCGAGAAGCACATTTTTGACATTGTACGTAATTGCTTTTTTAGGCTAAAAGTACTTTATCGAATTTGCAATTACCTAAACTTGACTCTGCGTGTAAATTTATGCGAGTCCCTTGTTCTATCAAAATTCAACTATGCTGATTCTCTCATAGGACCGCGACTTCTAGCTCGTACCAAACAAATTATACAACGGGTGCAAAACGCCTGTGCGCGTTTTTGCTTTAACATACCACCACGTACACATGTAACACCGTTTTTCAACAAAGCAAATATATTAAAAATGGGCCTCCGGAGACGTCTACACTTTGCCACTCTTTTTTTCGGTATTGTAAAAAACAAAGAACCATTATATCTGTACAATAAGCTTGATTGGGCCAAAGATCACAATAATAAACATTATCTCAGATCAGTTGAACAAAAATTAGTATTTCCTTTTAGCCGCTCAGCTGCATTCAGAGGTAGTTTTAAATACAATGCAACAAAGTGTTAGAACAATCTGCCACCTCCCTTACGTAGCCTTACAACAATTAATAGTTTTAAAAACAAATATAAATTACTTCTACTCAATGAACAAAAGATGTTGGTTAAGGTTGCCCTAGTCGATGGCACGAACTAAGTGGTGGGCGGGGTAAAAATGCATGCTATCTCAACCGACATTACGTGCGAAAGGGATAGACGCTGTGATGAGCAGTAAGAAGCTAGTGCGCACACACATACGCACTCCTGAGTGACGCAAAGCGACGGCGTCATTATAATTATACCTACCTACCTGTACGCGGTTCATGTTTGAATGATAACATAAACTCAAAAGGCAATTCCGTGCTCCGTGACGCAGTGGCTTAGCAATGAGTGGCTGCGCTTGGGGCTGCGGGTTCGAATCCCGCACGGAACAAATATTTGTATGGTCTACAAATAGTTGTTCCGGGTCTGGATGTTTGTCCTTGTGTAATTTATGTTTATAAACTGCCTCAACGATACAGGAGAAAATCCTACTGTGGGGGTAACGTATTTTAAAAAGAGAAAAGAGGGAGGAAACAAATTGGTGTCATTAGAACTTAGGATCTGCTGTGTGAAACGTAATTATTATGAACCCAATTTGGTTGTTATTATGAAAGTTCTTATGTGAGTTTAAGTGGGTGTTATTATATATACTAATAATTTCATTGATTTGTTTTTACCTAATTTTTAACCGACTTCGAAAAAAGGAGGCGGTTCTCAATTCGTTGGTTTTATGTATGTTCTAAAGAATACTTTCCAGGTGATCCCACGGTAATCGATAATGGTCAGGTCAGGATCTGATGAAGGGATCTTGGAGAAATCGACGGAACTCTTCAATAAATGACAGCAAATCAACCGCGATTGCTGCTATCGCGTATCTATGCATTCTTTACGCAACCACACAGTATAATATCACGCCTGTACCCACTAAAGGGACATAATTCTCCACTAAAAATGGTAACATAAAAAACTTTTTTTTTTTTGAAAAAAATATAACCGACTTCTAACACAAACATAATTATTTTACACTTTTTTCTGTTTTCTTTATGTTTTCGTATTTTATTGTAGGTTATGCAAATATTACTGTAGGTACTATTTATTTTAAATAGGTATTTATTACCATAGCTAGTTGGCTATAATAGCCCACAGGCAACTCCCCGAAGTATATGCAAGTCAGTGTTAGGACAACTGCTTTTTCAACTGCGCGATTTATATGTGAGTGGGGCTTTTATGTAGGTTAATAAAATAAATAAAAAATGTTAGTTTGTAAATTGTTTATTGATTGTTTTTGTTCAATAGCGGTTTGCAATATTCTCCTAGAGACTACTTAGAAAGTTATCAACAATAGGCATTGTGTCACTGCAGGGACAATTACATACGTCTATTAAAATAGTAACGTACCTAAACCAAACCTTAACGGAATAGGTACTAACAGCACAGACTTCCTTACATAAGTCCAAAGAACACGTCTAGACAAGGTAAGTAATTAGAAGAAAACTACAACTTGAGATTGATTGTAAATCAAATTCACAGTACAGACACAATTAGCGAAATATAAATAAAAATTTGATTTATTTTATGATAGATAACGCTAGTTAAAAACTAAACACTATGGGAATGACATCACTGAACGAATCAGGTGGTCAGTCCAAACAAATGAAAGGCGCATTGTAGAAAGAGATTCGTTACGAAACGTTTGTAGGCTAGGGGGCTTGGCCTGTTTATGCTATTGATAACGAAGGCTATAGAATATGTACAACTTAGAAACTAAATCCTATTCTCCTATATGTACTTAATCTGTATTCATAACCCAATATCTGAGGTAGGTTTATGCGCTCCTTAGTTTTTATATAGTTCGTATTATTCTGTAATAAATTAAATCCATTGATATTATAAGAAATTAATTATAATATCATTGATTAAATCTAATTCAAAATATACTATAATACCATAGCGAAGCTACTACTATTTTATTTAGTAGTAGCTTATATAGTAGTATATATAGTAAATTATATGTAAAAAATATGAGAATGTCTGAGGTAAGGTTAAATATTATAAACAAATATTTGCCAAGTGCGAATCGGACTTCCGAGCTACTACATATTACTATCTATCAAAAAAGCCAAAAATACACGTTTCTTTTTCTAGTAGGAAACCCTTTAATTTCAAATTTATTTTTACTATTTGTTGTTATAGCGGCAACAGAAATACACGTTCTGTGAAAATTACAACCATCTACCTGTTACGGATCATGAGATGCAGCCCGCTGACAGACAGACACACGGACAGCGGAGGCTTCCTGCTGGTTACCCTTGGGGTACGGAATCGCTGTATGGTTCTTTCTTCAAAGGACCATATTAGCCACCTACCTGGTTCTCGTTTGACATGACCAATGTACTGGACTGACCTCTCAGAGTTTATTTCGGCAGATCGGGTGTTTCTTCTCAGTTTCATGTTTTTGTTGTGTTAAAGTGTTTTAAAATTATTATTGTTCTTAGATTACTTACATAAATTACATTAGGTATATTAGGATATGAGACTCCTATACGTAAGCACGATTACCGAAAATCTAAAAATTACCTATTCTAATTAAATTTATAGATATTTTTAAGATTTTCGACAATCGATCAATGAGATGTTTTCGTTAGTTGGCAAATTAAAGTAGTTAAGTACCTAGTGTACTACCTGTATCGAAAGTTCATTATTATGTACCTACATGTTTTCAATTTTAACTATTATACATGTGCTTCAACAAACTTATGGGTACATTTTACCAGCTATATTCATCCCGGCTTCAGCCTTCAGCAAGTGGACACGAACAAAAGGAAGCAATTACTCTAAATAAAGATGTAGATATGTAGGTATTACAACCATAAATAGATAGCAGCGGCAAACCTAGAGAGCATGTGTGGGTGCGTGCTGCGCCCCCTCCTCCGTCCGTCCCACTGATCGGGGAAACAATTTGTAGCGAAAGGCAAGATGTTTAATAACAATAACGGGCGCGCAAAATTTATTAAACAGACCTTTGGTAGTCTGGATGTCATGAAAAATCTATTGAATGTATCTGTTTAAACTAAAATTATTTGCATTTTTGAATAACTAATCTATCCCTGTATGGTAACTGTTTTGCAATTTTCGTTCCTCTTATGGTATTTATTTCCGCCCAAAGATGTGTTAAAAATAGTGTTGAAATTCGGAATTTTCGACGCTTATTACTTTTAAACATAATCTTTTTTTACTTTTTTGTTTCCATACAGGGCTAGATAATGATAAGACAAATTGAAATCATTTTTTATTTTGTACCTACACCATCAAACAGTGGAGTTATCGCCAGACTACGTTTGTATGGAAGAACGAGCGACTAGTGTACCCTTAAGACGTAGAAGAAGAAAAAATATGGTATGGGTATGCATATGTATATGTTTATAGTTTATTATGAATTTTCGGGCATCTAGAGCGAGCGTGCACTCAGCCGCCCGAGCTGCCTCTGGACTAAGGGCTGGACTGAAAACCAGTGCTATCACTGAGTCCGGTCCGTTTCACGGTTTTATGCTGCAGCACAGGGTATTTTTAAAATATTTTCTTAAATTTATAATAATGTTAAGTTGCTTTTAATTTAGTTGTATTTATCTTTTGGCTTATATCTACTTTTTGCTTGTTATGCTGCATGCTTAAACTTGAATAAAATGCATTTCTTTCTTTCTTTCTTTCAATGGAGCCAGCGCCATTAAACTGTCGGTATAATATTCTATCGATTAATATCCCGCGACCGAATTCGGCTAAATTCTCAAAGTGTAATAAAAAAGTGATTTATGTCCGGATATAAGCAATTTCCGTTCGATCGACCGCAAGCGCCTTGGTTTCGTAATTGGATAAAAAATTGTACCAGAATTTACTTAAAACATTTTTTTATGCAATAAAGGTTGATAAGTGGGCAAACAGGCCCTCTGATAGGAAGTAGATTCTATATTCCATTGATACCTATATTTGTCCTCGGTTGGCAATCAATATGCAGATGCGTTGTCACCAAGGAGAGCTAAAATGAAAGGTTTTTATATGTGGAATAGCAATGCTACAGTTATGTTATAATTATCGTACAAATGAGTCGGAAGACGAGGTTGCTGTGTTTCGTATGAGTGTATATATTCGAAGACACTTTTTACTGGTAACGTGGGATTCCATCTTAGTCGTTTTTATTCTCAATCGAGTATAGATGTAGATGTCTATGGGGCACGGCATCCACTTACCTCCAAGTGTACTATGTGCTCGATTGTCATCCATATTCTAAAAAAATGGTCCGGTTCTCACAAAGATTTCTTATATTTATGCGTGTGCTGCACATTGCTTAAAACTAAATTTACAGATTTTATGTTAACTTATTTTAATATAATAAGCTTAATCAAAACTTATTTTTATTTCCTTCGGGGCTGAGGTGGCTCTGGGGCTAAACGCTCGTCGTAAATTCCACATTACGGCGGTAACCCGGGTTCGATTCCCCTTATTAAATTGTCAATTGCAATTAAATCTATTGAAGTCGTTTAACCTTTAATTCTTCTGATATACTTTGTTCTTTTACCGGCTTTTACTTTTTAACAGTTTAAATTTTAACCCTTTAAAGTACACTATAGAATATCGCAAGCTCAAGATAACATCTCAAGTGTCGTCTAATTACATTAGACGTCTAGTTACATTAAAAAATACAACCTCTATTCTGCCATCCTTATGGATAGACTTTTTTTACTTAAATTTACTTTAAGAACTATCCTTAAAGTACTACCTATTTAGTTCAAAAATATTAAAGTCATTGATTTTATACGGATTTGCTGCGTTCGGAATCCCGAATTCGAATTCCAAAACGGAATTCCGTATGTCTGTGGCCGGCCTTATTGTTTTAATGAGTCTGATAATAAATGATCCTTATTTAGACAAAGACATGCGTTTTATTGGCATCAATACACTTATATAATATGACTTTAACGTAACTAGATAACAATTAATATAAACAGAAATATTACTTTACTTTTTTTTTCCGTTCTACTATCACTCTCCATCCTTACTCACTCTATACTGATATTGCTTTACCACTTACCTTACCACCATTAGGTGAGAAAATGGACTATTTTTATGTTTAAAAAAATTCACCTAAAAATGGTAACGCATAACTGCCGCAACGCAACGCTCCAATTTTCAGTGGAGCCCTGATAAAATTTGTACTGCGCCTGCATCTATTTTCTACTATACTTTCCGTTTAAAATTATATCTTTTAACAAAATATATTTTTACATTTTCTCCCAAAGTATGCATTACCAATTATATACGTTATGACACACACACACACACACGCACGCATGCACGTACGCGCGCGCATACACACAATAAGAATATCACCAATCTAACGTCCACATTAGGGTCGTTTAATGGAAATGCGAGATGTAATAAAAACTTTGTAGGCATTAGGTTTTATTTTCTTCGAAAATTCTATAGAAATAAATTTAATGTTTTACTTGCTAGAATATTTTTGCATTGAACTTAACATTTTCGAACAGTTTTCTTTTTATTGCAGTAATTATTTTAACAGCCTACCGTTGTCCGAAACAAAATCAGAACCAGTGATGCCTTTGGCTTTGTCGCTGGCTAAGAAAATTATCAAATCAGCAATTTCTTTAGGCTCACTCACCCGTTTAAGCGCTGTATCACGTTTAAATTGTTCAAACAAAGCTTCATCCGCTGAGGAATTAGCTAAAATATCAGTGTATACAGGTCCAGGGCTAACAGTATTGACTCGTATACCATACGGTGCTAATTTAAGAGCAACACTCCGTGAGAAATGGCTTATCCCAGCTTTTGAAATACAGTATGGGGTTGAATCTTCCAATCCCACAGTAGAAATTCCAGCTACGCTGGATACATTAATGATATTTCCTTTTGATTTAATGAGGTAAGGAATTGCTAAGTGTGTTAAATAAACGGGTGCTCTCAAATTAATATTCATTATACGGTCGTACGTTTCCATGAAACCATCCTTGAGAATATCTTGCCATCTACCCATTCCAGCATTATTGACAAGTACATCCAGCTTTCCAAAATGTTCGATGGTTTTATTTATTATAGTTTTAGCATCATCGTCTTTTGACACATCGGCTTTGACAATGAGAGGTTTCTTGCCAACCTTCTCGCACTGCTCCCGAACGTTTGTAAGTTTTGCTTCGTTCCTTCCAACTAAAACACATTGAGCACCTTCTTTAGCAAATTCGATTGCTGTAGATGCACCGATACCGGAGCTGGAGCCCGTCACTATTACCACTTTATTTTTAAAACTCATTTTTATGGCATGCGACTTGTGTGTTTTAGAAACGAACTACATTTGTAATTAATTGATATTATATATATACTTGACTTAAATAGCAAATTAATTTTAAAAACGATTAGATAACTTGCCTACGGTATCTTATCAAAAACATTTTACCTAGTTACACCCGAATCGTTGTCTCATATACTAATGAACAATAAGCCAATCGCTTTGACCTTCACATAAGAAATCGTACGTTGCGATTAAATTGACTAGGTATTATAACACAATTATAATTCCATTATTCATCACACGCACGCGAGATATCAACATATTGCGCAATTAGAGATTTTAATGCAAATATGCGAAATTTTTATTCTTCAGGAAAAGTAAGTTTCAGCCTTTAAGATGAATCTTTAAAGAAATAATGAATGAATATTTATTCGTACCTAGCTACAACACAATACAGCACTAGAAACAAAAGACTAAACAATCTTTACTGGGTTACAACAACGAAACAGTCGCAGCAACATTGCCACAGCGCTCTTTTTCTGCTTCTACTGGTAGCTACCCTGTGTTAACTTACATTTTAACGCTAGTTTAAAATGAAAATGAACTGACTTAGGAAAGACTATAAAATAAGATAAAATTTTTGTTAGTTCTTTTACATTTTTATCTTTATATGTAGGTACTTGTCTACACATAAATACGTAGAAGTGAAAGAAAATTAATTATCACTCTTATACTGTTTCTACTGGTAGTTTGCTGTGTTCTAGCTAATTGTCGTCGTGTAATGTGTCGCGAAATAAATTTGATCAAGATTTGACCACTAGCTTTTAAGTTATCCTTAATAATGCTTATTTGATAGACCTCGAATGCATTGATGACGTTCTCATTTTATTTATATTGAAGTTGGTTGTACAAAATTTTAAAGGACAATGTCCAAAAAGCATGGGACATACACGGTGATTAATTATCTATTTTGTTATATTAGTTGCAAATACTTTTATGACACGTGCTAGCTGAATACATTGACTAGAAATCATTGGCTGAATACCAAAATGAACATTAAAAAGTATTTTATTGGACTAATAACATTAATCGCCGCTATATTCGACAAATGTCATGTGGTGTCGAAAAATGAATAGGGATGCGCAATCGATCGTAATGGATCGTTTGAATTATTAATGAACTGTTGCATTTTTTTCTTTATATTATTGTTATATATTTTTGTTTAGATATTTAATCTTAATCACATTTTGAATTTATTTCGAATAAAGTGCAAATAATAACTACAATAAAACAGTCAAGCACCATTCCTTTATTGTTATTCCCTAAAAGCATAATAAAAAAAAACCTAATGATTTTTTTTATAGAATAGCACACAGTCCACCTGATGGTAAGTAAGCTGAAGTGGCAATGGGCCGACCATATATCTTGAATAACCGACAACCTTTGGGGGAAAAGTTCTCGAGTGGCCGCCTCGTAACGGTAGGCGAAGTTTAGGGTGACCCTCCACTAGATGGAGTGACGACCTGGTAAAACATGCAGGAAGTCGATGGATGCGGGTGGCTCAGAACCGTGCTTTGTGGCATACCTTGGAGAAGGCCTATGTTCTGCAGTGGACTTGTGAAGGGCTGTAATGATGATGATGATGATGATAGGAATTTACTAATGATCGACAATGCAACACACAATTTTCCGATGATCTTGGTTTCAGGGGGAACAATGTATGGGCGCAGAGCAATTTCCTTTACCATTTGATTGACTTAGAATACATTGATCACTTATTTAGAGCAACTTGTATAATGTGTTTAGTATTTGAAATATATTTTACATTCTACTGAAATGGTAAATGGTCATTATAACCTACAGATTTCTTTAACGCAAAAGCAACAGAAGAACTACCGATGCGATGTCAATCGTGATGATATTATTATTAATACTGGATATTAATTTGAGCCGTAAGATTGAATGTTTTCAAACACACGCAAATACGTCAGTGGATACTACTGCTTAATTCACATTCTCATTATATCATCATAATTATCATCATCGCAGCCCTTTACAAGTCCCCTACTGAACGCAGGCCTGCCTCAAGAAAAAGCGCGATCCTAAGCCACCTGCATCTATCGACTTCCTACATCACAACCTTATTCTTTAAAAAAACTAAGCTATTATTGTGAAAGGTAAAATTACATACCTACTGTAAAAATCTCACTCGCATTATTCACAAATCAATGAAATTGTACATTTGTAATATAATTCATACAGTAACAAACAGTACAAAAGTATATTCCCTTTCATATTAATTAAATATTAACAAACGAGATGCTTTGCAATGCAAGAAGCTAATGGACGCAGGTAACCCAGATTTGTGGTGCGTGTGGCGTTTGTTGGACGGTTTGTGTTTAGCACTGGACTTGTTAAGGGCTGTAATGATGATGATGTTGATGAGGCACTACATACTAAAATGTTAAGGATTTTAAACTGTAGTGCAACAATCTGTTATCATCGAACTATCACTAGGGAAAAATTATATGATATATTTTACATAATAGAATTCAGCACTTGAAATTAAATAGATCACATTAAATATGGAAATGCGATAAAGAGGTCACCATAAAATTTCCAGACTTGAAGGCGTGATATCTTCCTAGCTGGTTTATAAATAGTAATTATTTGTTTTACTTCTGTGTTTTAAAGAAAGGAATGGATGAAAAAATATGCGTTCATTTCACACTAAAGTAAAATGTGACCAGTAACGCCATCTAGTGTCGAATAGCTCTAACCAAGTCACATGCCTTACAAAATAATATAGAAACACTTTTTATAAATAACTAACTTTAATTACTCGACTTTATTACTGATAACGTAGAACAATTATTTAAGTATTTTAGTTTTTGGGTGTGTTATTTTAAATAAACTACAGTTAACGACCCGCCATCTACGCGTTGCAACTATGGCAAATATTGCTCCTATGAGGTAATCTATGGCTGTTATTAATGAATGAATAAAAAAATCTGTAATGAAATCTACTATATTTTACTTTTAAAGTATTCAGTCTATATAATATGTCGCACTCCTTAGCACAAACTACCTTTCAATTTTGCGAGGGTTTCAGCGCTAGGAAGTGTCGACCGCCTGTCTCAATGCGTGAGGCTTACCAGTAACATGTCATCGATTTTTTTTATTTCCTAGACTGTCTCACTATGTTTCCTTCACCGCAGAGAATATGTTAAATTAGAAATGAAAATTGCTTTAACCAAATGTGATGCCTTTAAACGAAATACTCTTTATAAATATTACTACCTTTAATAAATATATAATTTTAGATACTTGACTTTATTACAGAGAACGTGAAACAATTATTTACTTTAATTTTAATTTTGGGATCTTTTATTTTAAAGCTCAGACCACAAAAGAAAATAATATTTGTACAAATAAAGTTACTTTACTTAGACATACTTGTTTCTTTAAGATGTTTTACTTCATCGCTTCAGAGCCGTTGTAGCTCAGAAGAGCCGTAGTACCTCAGAAGAGCCGTAGTAGCTCAGATGGTTAACGCTCGTAAATATAACAGAACGCGAGTAACCCGGGTTCGATCCCCGCCGGCACCAATGAAATTGTTTATTTGCAATTTTAACTGCTGATTTACCACGTGCTCAGCGCTGAAGGAAAATATCGTGAGGAAACCTGCATGTCCGAGGAATAAGAAAAAAATATTTCGAAGACATGTGAAGTTCGCCAACACGCATTGGGGCAGCGCGGCGGATACTTCCTTGCCCTAAAACCCTCTCAGAAATGAGAGGAGGCGTGTGCCCAGCAGTGGGACGTATATAGGCTGTAACTTTACTTTACTTTTACTTCATCGCATGGTGCCGACGAGGATGGAACCCAGCTTGCTCGCGTTGTGTAAAATTTATAATCGCTTACCTGAGTAACCACAGCTCTGTGTTTGCGAGCACCGGGCGATACGATTTTAAAATCACTAATAATGTTACTTAGTAGAGCAAAGTAAAAATTGCTTGCAGAGATTATCCCGAAATGCTTTTTTAATCCACGAGGTCACGAGGTCAAGCTCTTTGGTATAGTTTTGTGCTATGACTTTGCGCTGTTTCGAAAAGCTGTAGAATTACGCGTTTTCGACTTTTATATTTGCTTTTATTTCTTTAATTACATTACATAATATACATTTTTATAGAAGAGCAGGCACACGAGTATACGTGATCACTGTCGCATTGAACATCTGCAACGCCAGAGGATTTTATAAGTGTGACAAACGAGCACACAGTCCACCTGATGGTAAGTGGTGGCTGTGGCTCATGGACACCTACATATATCTTCGATCACGAATCAATGCAACTGCGTTGTCACCCGTGAGGGCTAAGATGGAATGCCTCATTTCCAGTAAAAAGGGTCTCCGGTATTCCACACTCACCATACGAAACACAGCAGCATTAAGCTACTATTTTTCGCTGGTATTCTGTGAGAGCGTGGTCCTTCCCCGGTCGAGCCGACCAATTCGTGCTACACCTATACTACTAATATAACTGCAAACATATTACACATCATAGACATCTACATTTATCCTCGATTAAGAATCTAAATCCAGATGCATTGTCATCCCTGACGACTAAAATGAAATGCCTCATTTCTAGCAAAAAGGGTCTCCGGATCTCTATACTCACCATACGAAACACAGCAGCGTTAAGCTGCTATTTTACGCTGGTATTCTTTGAGAGCATGGTCCTACTCCAGTCGAGCCGACACATTCATGCTACAATCATGATATAGCTGCACCGTGGCTCTACCATGTCTAAAGTTAAAATTGCAGGTGCCTTACGAGCTTTTTAGAGGAATGTCTTTTCTTGAAGGCCCCTAAATAGTATTAGTCTAAAAAACCGCTGGCGACAGTAATTTCCGTTTTGTGGTCGAGCGTGGCAAAAAAAAATCCTATAAAACTCACGGTTGTGGATTGCCCACCATCATGATGTAGATGAAACTTCGTGTCATTTATTTAAAGAGCTAAAACAAAAATATTATATTGCTATTTTGATAGCAGTGTCAAAAACTCTGGCAAGTTTCCTTGTTGAATGGCTAATTTTCACCTTTGTTAAAAAAAAACTAATACTTGTAGCAGTAACAAACAGTTGCCTGTTTTGTTTTATAAAATTGATTTGAGGAACGAACTTACAGTGCAACTGCTATTTCGCGGCAGAAATAGGTGTTGACCAGGACAAACTTCTAGACAGAAAAATAGTCCTACAACATAATATCAGTATCCGGTATAGGTGTAGTTCTATCGACATTTAAAACTAAGCATCGCTCCGCTACAGGAAAAGGGAGTAGATAGATATAATTACTCCAAAAGTTATCCGCCCTAAGATTCAGAAACGGCTTTCCACAAGACATTCACGGTATGTAGTCACCTCGCCTATCTAATCGAATAATACAACAAAATTAAACTGAAAAAGTGACGAACGACACACATTATTGGACTTTAGCGCCTACAATAGCCTACATATTAGGTATTTATAATAGGATTTTTAACGTATTGAGAGTAACGTAGTTTTTTAATTGCGAACTCTGTTATACTAACCATATTTTTTGATACATGAATTAAAATAAATATTCGGAACGTGAGTCAAAAAATAAATCGGAAGCAATTACTGTTCGAGCACATGCACGTCGCTAATCTTCGCAAACCGTCTCTCCGGTCACGTAAAACGAAACGGCCAAAAAAAATATATATCTGTCCCGCGCACCGATCGCGATACGCCGACGAACGCGCCTTGAATATTTTAATTTTTATATTATTTTATTAAATATGGAAAAATAACCCTACGCGGACCGACCCCCCTTAGACGGACCCACCTTCGTTTAATTGTGTACCGGCTTAACCCCGTACGTGCATCTCGAATTTTAATATCCACCCGGCGAATCCCCGGGCTTTTATTTTTATTGTACTTGCGGTGAGAAATTTGCATATATAATTTTTGTTCTACAGCTCTAATTTATTTATTCCGGCGGCATTAGTCGACCGAGGCGAATGATTTCGAATTGTGGACCGTTGTTTATATAGGAAAGAAATAAGAAAGAAAAAACAATACAATAATAACATATTTACTACTGAAATTGACGATGCTCAGAGTTGCCATTTTAAGTAATAATTCTATTTCCCTATATATGATAAAAATCATTAATAATATTAAGTGACTAATTATTATTCAAATAGCTTAGGAAATATTTAAAATAGCTTAAAAAATATTTCCATGCCATATTAAAAAACTGCTTAGTCCTGGTACTGTCAAAGTACTTCGGCGGTGATCTTTCGTGGGTGACAATGAAATTTTAATAAAAAATAAACCTAACAGTTCATTATTATAAAATTTTAAGTAAAACACACAAATATTTAAACCATTACACGTACACAACTACTAAATACACATTTATAATAAATTAATATAGGTAATAAGTATTTAAGTAGCTATAACATAAATAAAATTAAAATAACCGAATAAGTGGAATAGAAAAGTATGTACAATATATAATTTTCAATACATGTTGAAACTAAATTTAATATTGCAGTAGTATATTTCTGTTTTTAACTGACGAAAAAAAAAGCAGGAGGTTCTCATGTCGACGCGTATATTTTTATGTATATGTTACGCGTGAAATAAATTACGCGTCCTGGTCATATATAAAAATGGAAAAAAAATTGACTAGGAAAGAAAGCACTTTGTAGGAAAAAAAGCACTTTGTAGGAAAAAAAGCACTTTGTTTTGAAAGTAAACGTAAGTTTAACACACGTAAAATCATTGAGTTATACAAGACTAGAGGAGCAAACCACATTAACGCGCGTCGAAAAAAGTGTAACCACTATCCAAACGCGACGACGTAGCTTTGAAACTAATAACAATTTTAAGTAAACATATATCTATCTCACTTACACAAGTTGCGAAAACAATATCGTCGTCGTAAGATTAGAAAAAGATAGACACACAAACATGCAATGGCGGGTTGGTGTGGCTTACTATATGAAATTTTACCTAAAATACGTAATAAAAATAATAATTTTTGAAACTGCAGTTAATTGTTTTTATATTAAAAAAGTATATTTTATTTTAAAATCTTTATTACGTCCCCTTAGAAAAAAAGGGATACAAAGCTTATCAGATAAATAGAAGTAAACATAATGATGAAATAAAACGTATTTTTATGGTTCTAATAAATCAAACAATAAAAATAGGTATCTAATAAAATATAATTAATATAAAATGTATACGAAATTATAAATAATATAAAATTATTAATATAAAATAGGTAATAAAATATATTTAAAAGATAATTCAAGAATAAACTAAAATAAGAATAATTAATTATATTGTATGAAAGTTAAAACGTAGTTTTTATTATAATTTCCAAAATATTTAAAATCGGAGGTAACAAATTAACTTACTCCATTAATTATATAGTCTCCCATTAATGTAGGATAATCACAAATGCGGAAAAGTGGCAACATTGAACCTAAATGGCAATATTCGATATTTTATTTTATTTTTTAGTGTTTTAAACGTTAATATGAATATATAAATTAAAACTTACGTATGGAAAGTGATTCCGCTTGATTTATTATGTTTTTGTGACCTTGAAACGCATTCTTTCACTACGCATTTACCCATTTTTTGTTGTGAATCGTTCGGCTTAACTCGGACGGCGTCACCTTGAACACTGAACCGACGTTCGCTGAGTATAAGGCTGTGGCCTTATGTGAAGTGACAACGCTTTGGCGCGGAAATTACTTATCTAGTGTAACATATAAATCAATGCGTAAAATTATCTTAAAGGGCATCGTTCTTATAGTCCTAATCAAGAAGAGTTATATACAATAACTTTGTGGCCAATTCTACACATGAATAGTTACACTAAGTGTTTACATAGTAATTATTTAAATTCTATAATCACAAAACTCCAATGGAGATTGAGAAGTAAATCAAAGATCGTTCCCGATATCAAAGTCCACACATCATGCAGAAATATTTTTAACTACAATATCGCGTACCGGCACCTTATATCTTATGTGCGTAATGCAAGATAAGAGCCTGTGGAAAATCAATTGTCAGTTGAAAATTATTTGAACCTTTTGCTTTATACTTTTAAAAAAGTAAGGGCTCCATAATTTTACTATATTGTTTTATGTTTGTATGTTAAGCAAATTCTTTTTCAATATTCCGTGAACCGATTTTAATGATGCTTTTCTTAATAAATAATTTTTATTCCAGGGGATTCCATGAAAATTTGTAGAAAAAAGTACACTCCTTTCAAGGTTTTTCATTTAGATGTTATTGAGATTGGAATATATGTATTCGTTAATCCCCTCAAAAACCTAAAAAGAACTTTAAATACAAAGTAAAAGCTGACTTTAAAGAACTAAAAAATCAGGTCATGTCAGAGCTTTTAACTAGACACGTGGTAGCGTGTCAAGCCAAGTTCACGCAGAACGGCGAGCCGCGCCGTGTGTAATATTACACGAACCATTTGGAGCCACTTTTGACCCTCTCATAACTCAAAAACTATTTCACATAAATGTGTCAACTATTTCACATAAATTTGGTTCATATATTGAGACTTGCGAGATACATATGTACTTCAAATTTCGTAAACACATCTCTAACGGTTATTTAGATATTAACGTCCAAAAATCGTCATTTTTGTCACTGACTGAGATCAAAACTCTAACCCAGTTCCAGATAACCTAGAAAGTTCAAATTTGGCAAGCAGATAGGTAATTAGGTGAATACAAAGGAATAAATCAGAAATCGGTAAATTTTTATCATTTTATTATAATTTTTCACTTAATTGATTCTATTAGGAACAATAAACTTTACACGGCGCGCTTTGCGACGCCGGAGCAGTGGGGTGGGAGCGGGGTGCGGCAGCCAGTGTTACCATATATACAGATTTCCCCGTATTTATACAGATTTTCGGTGTGTGATACAGATTAGTACTGGATACAGATTTTTATACAGAGTTTTCCGTGGACAGAGAAACCTATAGACAAATTGACGCCTTCTTTCGCATTCGCACACGAAAAAGATAGATTTATGTATACGTCTTGCATAGAAATGAGACAGAGTGGTGTGATTGTTTGTCCCTTTCTCCGTGCTGGTTTTTTATTTAGCAAACTACACTTTGCTAAACAACTTTGACAGTTCGTAGCGATCTAAGGAGTTTACAAGTTGGTTTAAGTGAGAAAAAAGTGTATTGTGAGCTTAAGATTGGTGAATCTTGTTCAGTTCAGTTCTTAGAACAATTAAAAGTTTTATCTAAATATGTTTAAAAGTCATAAAGATTATTGTATAACCTAAAACTACGTTATCGTTCTTTCTCACTTGAGGCCATGCTAATCATTAGTCTATAGGTTTCTATGTCTACGGACTTTTCTAACTCTCTTGATTGGGTTACCACAATATTCAACTTAAAAAGAAGAAGCAAAATAAGTGATGACTGACTAGTCTAGTACGGCAGACATACAAGTGTATTATATAATATGTGGAGACGCCAGTAACTTAAGGTATCTTCGATAAAGATTTAGTGGACTGTAATTTTGGTGCATACGGCAAAGAGGAAAATAAATAGGTGGGATAGCACGCACTGACCTGATGAGGGCTGCCGCGCCTTCCTCCTGGAGTGTCTGCTATGCAGCGAGCTCGCCACGTGGTTCGGCGCACACGCACTCTCGGAACAGTCTCGTGAAGTCCCACACTCTCCACCTTTGCCCTTACGGGGGCGTCCCACACTTTTATGAGTTACAAAGACACAATATCTGATGCGGTGAATATTAAACATAAACAGGAGAACTCAATGTTCGTCCTGCGCGGTTTGCAGTTAATGTACATAAGACGCGACGGGTGGCCGTGCGTTGCGGATGGCGTAATATCACTTAGTATAATGACGCGCGCCGAGATCCTCTTTTTCACCTCGGCGGCAGCGCGTGCGGTAGGAAAGGGAAGGAAGGAAGGAGACAAAAAATATGCACTAGTCATGTTGATAAAGTAGATATAACTTAGGACGAACTCAATGCGATATGTAATGTAATGTTGATAAAGTAGATTGTTAACTGGCGTTACCATTTCCTCCCGCCCTTAAAGGGTCACCTTTAAAAGACAACCGTAATATAAAAGTAAAAGGAAAACAAATAAATAAGCGGTACATAAAGTGAGAGGATGCGCTCAATGCGCATGTCTCATCTACTAACCTTACTTGGTAAGCGAGAAAATGTATACATAAATATAATATTGCGGTTTAATACTTTTTTAATATATATTAATATAAACTTAATTCCTAATTTAGATAAATAATTATAATCAAAATAATCGTGATTTATTGTCTTGGGAGAGGGCAAATACGAGCAACAGGACGGAGATATGTTCCCTTAGTAGTTCTCACGGTCACTACTCGAACTACGCCATCCTTCGAAGGATGAACAGACTCGACAATCGCTAATGGCCAAGCAAGGGGCGGTTCATTATCATTTATCACAATTACAACCATGCCTGGTACGATAGCCGTAGACGGGGTGTTCCACTTCTGACGAACTTGTAATCCGTGAAGGTATTCCGTCCTCCACCGGTCCCAAAACGACTGAACTAATTTATCCAGTAAAGAATGCCTGTGTAACAGACTGGTAGAGTCAGATTTGACTTTGGGTGCGGGTAATGACAATAAAGGTGCGGTATTCAAAAAATGACTCGGAGTAAGAGCTGAAGGCTCTGCAGGATCAGAACTTAATACTGTCAAGGGCCGCGAGTTTAGCAAGCACTCAATTTGCGCAAGAACAGTATTAAGCTCTTCGTATGAAAGTAACTGATGTCCGATAACTCGGAACAGATGCGTTTTTACGACTTTGATCATACTCTCCCAGGCGCCTCCAAAATGAGGAGAGTTGGGACAGATGAACTTCCATGTTATACGATTCTCAGCACACTCTTGCTCAAGCTTTGGGCGGTATTCATCGTTTAGAAATTTATAGAGATCGCGAAGATACGAAGCGGCACCTTTAAAATTCGTTCCATTATCCGAATATAAAAACCGAATCGGCCCTCGTCTAGAGAGGAAACGTTTAAGCGCAGCGAGGAAACTAGAACTACTAAGATCTGTAGCGATTTCTATATGTACAGCTCGAGTCGTGAGGCATGTGAAAACATATAAGTACGCCTTCTCGCTGCGTACACCACGACGACGTACAGGAGTGTATGCGATAGGACCGGCATAATCGCAGCCCGTGTGTGTAAATGCCTTAATAGCTTGTCTTACACGACTATGGGGAAGATCAGCCATCAAAGGGTAAGTTGGGCGGGGTCTAAGCCGGAAACATATATTACATTTGTAGACTCTGCTTCTCACAGTGCGGCGTGCGGAAAGTATCCAAAATTTTTGACGGAGCAATGACAATAACAATTCAGGCCCAGCGTGTAAATTTTTAATATGATAATAGTCAATGATCATGTTCACTACATGATCACTGCGCGGGAGTATAATTGGATGTTTTTGCGTGTAATCTAATGCGGAGTTCGAAAGACGACCACCAATGCGGATTAAACCATTCTCAATAAAAGGCCTTAAACGATTGAAAGCGGGCGAGCAAGGTTTGTTACCTTCAATATTTAAATATTCCACTGCAAAATGCTGTTTTTGCAGGGCGCGGAGGATTATAACCTCAGAGAAACTGAGATCATCAGCAGTCACTACAGTAGTGCTGCGGCGGGGCAATAATTTAGCAAACTTACACACGTACGCAATTATACGTAGAAGTTTACTCCAAGAAGAGATGCGGAGTGCGAGCTCATAAATCGCAGAATTACAGACGGATGTGCACACAGTGTGCGACAAAATCTTCTTCTCAGGCATATTTGCAATAACCTCATTGTCTAAAGTACGAAGAGGCCATTGAGATGGATCTAACGAAGTCCACTGAGGCCCATGGAGCCACAGGGGGTTTGAAACTAATTTATTTGGCGTAACGCCACGTGAAAGTATGTCAGCGGGATTCTCAGTACCTGCGACATGATAAAAGTTATCAGCGCGAATATTGTCGGTAATCTGAACAACGCGGTTTGCAACAAAGGTCTGCCACTTGTGTGGCGAACTCTTTATCCAGTACAGAGCTACTTTTGAATCTACAAAGGCATAGACTGATATTGCAAGGTCAAGAGAATAATTGTCGAGTACTCTGCGAAGCAATTTTGAGAGTAAAACCGATCCACAAAGCTCAAGGCGTGCAATAGATAGTGGTTTCGTCGGTGCGACTTTAGTCTTTGCACAAATCAACTGGACGGTGTTACCATTGACGCTCTTTACATGTATGTAGACTACGGCACCGTATGCGTGCTCGCTGGCGTCGGAAAACCCCAGGAGTGACGCAGTACAGTTTTTGGATACACCAACATGTCGCGGGATACGTAAATCATTAAGAGCTGGTAATTCAGCACAGAATTGCCTCCACATCTTAATAATTGGCGGTGGTGGTATGTCGTCCCAATCTAAATTAAGTTGCCAAAGCTGCTTTATTAACAATTTGGCGTACGCGACTGTGGGAGCAACGAAACCCATTATGTCCCACAGGCGAGCGACAGTAGATAAGATGGCGCGCTTAGTGCTCGTCACATCAGCGGGAACAGATATCTTAAAATAAAAGGCGTCACTATCGGTAGACCAATGCAAGCCTAGTATTTTATGTGGCATTGATTTATCGAACTCTACTTCTCCTGTAATTTTATGGGAAGTAGGGAGGTCATCTAAAACAGATCGACGGTTGCTATGCCATTTTATCAGGTCCCATTGGGCACCCTTGAATAAGTCTATCAGCTGCCGAGAGGTCTCACTGGCCTCGGATTCACTGGGCATAGAGAACGCGATGTCGTCCATATATAGCGAAGTAAATGCGATACGACTCGCAAGTGGATACTTTGCGCCGTCGTCATCAATGAGCTGTCTTACCGTGCGCAATGCATGGTATGGACTCGAAGTTAAACCGAAGCACACGCGATTGAAGTGGTATAACACAAGTGGGTCTTGTGGACGGAAGCGGTATAGGAAGCATTGGTAACGACGATCAGAATCGCGAACAACTATTTGCAGAAATTGTTGGCGACAGTCGGCTGTCATAGCGATTGGATGTAAGCGGAAAGTTAAAATTATATTGAACAAGTCGCCTTGCAAATTTGGTCCTGAATGCAGAATATCATTTAATGATCGCCCAGTGCTAGTCTTACTGCTAGCATCCAGGACGATGCGCAGACGCGTTGACTTCTTATCTTCGCGTAAGACTCCATGATGCGGTATGACATATATTGGAGCGGGTTCATGAGAGTCATACGGCGGTGCGGGGGATATATAATTTTTAGCTAAGTATTCCTTTATGACGTCATCATATGCTAACCTTAATGTAGGCGAGGCTTGAAGTTTCCTCTCCAAGCACATGAATCGTCGTCGAGAGGTTTCATAAGAATCTCCGAGAGAGTAAACGTCATCTTTAAATGGCAGGCCAACAATATATCTACCAGTAAAAGGATCGCGGGATGTCGTAGATTTATAAAACTCTTCACATTCAATGTCTGAAGGACACTGAATGGGCGGTGCGGAGGGTGGCTGTTCAAGCTCCCAAAATTGTTGCACTAATTTGTCAACGATAGGAGACTCTAGAACTGAGCAGCACGTTAAAGAATGATTTACCTGAAGTGTCAGCACTGAGCCCATAATAACGTAACCAAATACCGTATTCAAAGCCGAGGGCCCGGACAAGTTGTTAGACGAATAAATTACGTCTGGACATAGTATGTGCGGGAAAAGGGATGCGCCTATCAAAACATCAATTTTATTAGGCATGCTATAACATTCATCAGCGAGTCTTATGCCATGGAAGTGTGATAAGACAGATGTGTCTACCACAGCGGTGGGCAAAAGGTCGGTGATTTGATCAACAACTAGCGTTGAAATATTGAAGTTAATATTCGAGTCGAATCGTGAGAAAATTTTAATATCAATCGATTTCGATTTTACAATGTTTTCAACTCCACCGAATCCCTTTACTACAGTACATTCGGTATCGTGTTGTTGAACGCCTAAACGATGACAGCACTCTTTAGTCATAAAATGGCTTTGAGCCGCGGAGTCTAATAATATACGAATAATTTGTTTCTCTCCCTTAGCATCGTAAGCAAAAACTTGAGCGGTTGATAATAAAACAGTTCTCTGCGAACGACTTGCGCGCGCGGGAGGCGGTGAACGTTGAGAAACATTCTTGAACGAAGTACACAGCGCGACGTCTGAACGCGCACCTGCGGTGAGGGGTGGCGAGTGTGCGGGCGCGGGGGTTGTAGACTTCAGTGTAACTGGCTGAAGCGGTGGAGAACGTGCCAGCGCAGGGGAAGCATTATCGCTTCTGCGGTGGAAGTGCAACAATGTGTGATGTTTAAATTTACAAACTCGACAACTATAATTTGAAGAGAAACTAGACACTCGATGACTTAAACTGAGACAATTCACACATGCATTGTTACTCTTTACGCACTTAAATCGTTCCTGCGGCGTCATTTTATTAAAGTCTGCACACTTAAATAGGTGTTGATGCACAATATTATCGCACAGACACTTTGAGCAACTAGTCGTCGTGCTTACGTACGCCTGATACTTCGGCGACGTATTAAGTCGAAGTCGGCGAAGTATTATTACAGCGACGATTATTACCGTTACCTCGTCGATTGTTTGGTGCGCTATTAGAATTTGTACTAGAATCGGTGCGTTGCAAAACTTTGGAGCGGGTCTTAATAAAATTTACTAAATCATCAAAGGTAGGTACCATCGAGTTATGACTATATTCGAAAGAGCGAATGGTATCCGGGTCCAGCTTCTTAAGCGCGATATGAAGAACAATTAAGTCCGCGAGATTATCTAACTTTAAGTTTTGTAAAGCGCGCACTGCACTTATAAAGTTATCAGTAAATAAATCAAAATTATTTGCGGTGGCCGATTGCAATGGCTTAAATTCGAACATCTGATTTATATATGTAGATGCTAGCATACGCCGGTCTTCATATTTGTCAACGAGTGCTTGCAATAAAATTTTATAATTTTCAGCGCAAGGAGTTATACCTGAGCATACAGATAGGGCTTTGCCCGTTAGTTTACCTAGCAAATAGTATAACTTTTCAGCGTCGGTAAGCGATGTGTTGTCATGGACGGTTGATTTAAAGCTAGCATAAAATAAAGGCCATGAGCGAATGTCACCCGAAAATGGCATAAGTTCGATAGGCGGAAGTGTGAATCTGGCTTTAGATGGTGTACTAGTACTTTGTAAATTAGATTGCGAATATTGTAAATAAAGCCTATTTATTCTACCGCAAAGAGACTCAAACGCAATGAGGCTGTTATAATCAGGTTTAGCAATAGGGTTTAATTTTAATAAATGTGAATTATAATTATCTAAGACCTGTTTAAACTCAATACGTAAAGCATTAATATTAGAACTTCCATCAAGAAAACGCTCCATCGTGGAAGTGTTTATGTGGATGTCCGAGGAGATATCATATATTTTTTGCACTATTTGAAATAAAGCATCTCGTTTAGCTAACAATAAAACCAACTCAGCATCAGGTGTGCCCTCATTATCCGAGGAATCGCTATTATTCGATGCTATTTGTTTTTTAGGCGGCATTACAACTTAAGTTATGCGGCAAAAATAATATAATTATAAGCGGGTAGTCTGTAAGCGACCTCGCTACGCGGTTAAATTATTAAATATTAGTTTTGTTAACGATGAACTTTAATTGTTAACTTTTATAATAATTATGAAGTTATTTATAACGAATATAATGCTTAAATATATGTGCAAATAATAAATGTAATTTAACAGTATAATCTATAGATGTAGTTAAAAGTTGATGACGTGATGTGAACATACAACAAATAATTTATATAGATAATTATATGCTTATTCATTCTATGAATATAGTTTTAAAATTACTATGAATGTCACCTATTAGGACCTATTCTAGTGTTCTAATAAGGGCGGGGTTAATCCGAAGTCGGATTAAAATATAAATAATTAATTATATAAACGCTTATTACGATAACGATCTAATAAGGGCGGAAAGTCAAGGTCAATCCAGCGAGAAGTGACCATTAAAAATGGAGACGCCAGTAACTTAAGGTATCTTCGATAAAGATTTAGTGGACTGTAATTTTGGTGCATACGGCAAAGGGGAAAATAAATAGGTGGTATAGCACGCACTGACCTGATGAGGGCTGCCGCGCCTTCCTCCTGGAGTTTCTGCTATGCAGCGAGCTCGCCACGTGGTTCGGCGCACACGCACTCTCGGAACAGTCTCGTGAAGTCCCACACTCTCCACCTTTGCCCTTACGGGGGCGTCCCACACTTTTATGAGTTACAAAGACACAATGTCTGATGCGGTGAATATTAAACATAAACAGGAGAACTCAATGTTCGTCCTGCGCGGTTTGCAGTTAATGTACATAAGACGCGACGGGTGGCCGTGCGTTGCGGATGGCGTAATATCACTTAGTATAATGACGCGCGCCGAGATCCTCTTTTTCACCTCGGCGGCAGCGCGTGCGGTAGGAAAGGGAAGGAAGGAAGGAGACAAAAAATATGCACTAGTCATGTTGATAAAGTAGATATAACTTAGGACAAACTCAATGCGATATGTAATGTAATGTTGATAAAGTAGATTGTTAACTGGCGTTACCAATATGTATATATAAAATATGTGTGACTGAAAATAATAAATTAATTATATGTTCGTTTGTTGCAAATGTTTGAGTTTTAATACGTTGTTTGTCTAAATTAATGTGTTCAATTTTGCTATATAAATTTTTTGTGTATAGTGTATATTTTATACGTGGTAGAGCCACGCTGCAGTTATATTGTGGTTGCAGCACTAATGAGTCAGCTCGACCGGGGAAGACCACGCTCTCACAGAATACCAGCGTAAATTACCAGCTTAATACTGCTGTGCTTCGTATGGTGAGTGTAGAAATCCAGAGACCCTTTTTTACTGGAAACGAGGCGTTCCATCTTAGTCCTCAGGCGTGACAACGCATCTGCGTTTTGATTCTTGAGCGAGGATAAATGTAGATGTCTATGGGCCACAGCATCCACTTACCATCGGCGTACTGTGTGCTCGTTTGTCACTCTTATTCTATAAAATATTTTTATTTAATAACGGTAATCACTTTATCAGCTTATCACGTTAGTAGTTATTCCTTGTTTTTCAAAAAAAGCAATGATGATGATCAATTATTGTAGTTTGGTTTATTAAGTTATACAGATTTTATACAGATATTAAGTTTAAATAGCATACAGATTTGGCAGTTTCTAATACAGATAAAAGGTTCAAGGCATCTGGAACACTGGCGGCAGCCGGCCTCGCTCATAAGCGGTAAGCGCGAGCGCCGTCTTGTTGTCCGGTTGTCTCTCGATATCCGACCTATATAGGTTGCGGATAGGTTGCAATTTATGCCACGAAATTCAAGGGTTTTCTTAAAAATACATATATATTTGTGGTTATATTATTATTACAATTCTTTTTGTAAGTACGTACCACGTATCTAGATGGTATAGGCAATAGTTTAAATCAAAAATTAATAATAATTTTAGTTAATTTATAATATTTATAAGTAGGTATATATGTATACTTAACTCTGAATGAGTTTGAGAATAACAACTTATTAGTATGTTAACAAATTGTTTTTCTTGAGAATTCAATAGATAACAGGTAATTTGATTGTTGATTGACGATTGATTGACGATTACGTAAATCGTCTTAAATAATTATCTTTTTATTACCTATATTGTACAATAAGTCGTAGAATAGAATTACGGGTGGGTGACACAATTACCTTACACCGAATTATTCCAATGCGTCCCGATGGAAGCTGCCTATTCCATTCGATTGCCAAGTTTCAGATATTAAGTTATGTATATGTTCACATGGAATAGTTCCCTATTTGATTGGCATATGTTATTACTATCCACAAATCACAGGGCCTTAACCTTGACAGTGCTCTTCTCCACATGAGCTCCTCTATATTTAGTAGAGGGCAGGCTTACGATTGGGTACATCTTATCAATTTAAATCTAAGTCAAATCAAGTCACAAGAGACCTCTATTGTAGAGTACAACCGTCTGCGCACGTTATACCACCTCGACTTGGCCAAATTGAGTATAAACAAAGGTACAAGAAAATATAGAAAATAACACAAAAAAGACAAAAATACCCTGTAAACATAGAAAATACAGTAGTTTAACAAAAACCATTTAGTATTAATTTTGTTATAAATAAGTACCTACTTGAGGGGAGGCCTGAGCCCAGCAGTGGGACGTATATAACTGTAACTTTACTTTTACTTTAAGTACCTGCTAATAATTTATGTACAAAAAGTAATGATATCCAAGTTAGACCTTAGGCTACAATATATTATCTTAAGTTATAAGAAGAAATGATATTTTATGTTTTTATATGTAAATAAATTTCAGGACTGACCATTGAACTTGGCACCCATTTAGATCTCACTTCTTTTGTCGTTGAAGTCAACAACCAAGGCATATATCATAATATTGAACCTGGCTCTCATTTCACATTTATGTTTTTTGATGGGATACTTCTATACACTATATCTTAGCGCCGACATTAGAATGAAATTATCTATTTTTTTTTTACATACAGTAAAAATAATTAGAAACACTAGGTGCGACAAAATATGGAAATTGTAGTAACAAAAAAGTTACAACTTGAAAAGTAGGAGTAGACTTCAACTACTTCTACTTTTCAAGTTGTAATTTTTTCGTTACTACAATTTCCATATTTTGTCGCACCTAATGTTTCTAATTATTTTTACTTATTTTGATAAAGGACGAAAAATGTATATTTTACAATAAGAATACGCAGTAGTAATTAAATAGAAATAAAATTATTTCAATCAATCATTCATTCATTTCATTGAAATCAATTTATTTCGTTCATCCAATAACGTTGAGTCGTTGCCTACTGTCCATTTGTGAAACCTGCCCAACAGTGGGGCAGTTACTTTAAATAATTTTAATGTCCTAAATTTTAAAATGCCACAAAGGGTATTTTGATGATAAGTGTTTTTCCACGTCATTTAAAATATTTTTCTTAATATAGTATCTTGTCAATTGTTTACAAAGAGCATATTAAAAGGAGCGTCGATTAAGGTGAGTTAGTCATTAATCAATTTTTGTTTCAATCCACTCACTGGCTCCCCAGATTTATAAGCCGCGGGGGTCGGGGCGGCCCGACACGGAATTCGTTCGGGTTAAAGCGCTTTGATTCTTTCGATAATCACTGCCTAATGCAGTTCACATTTTTCCGTATTGTTTGCATACTAGTGGTCGAAATTCGACCGTAATTGTTTTTTTTCTTTAGATTTGTATTATAAGTTAGCTGTATTTCAGTTTCAACTTCACATTAATATATAATAATGTCCTCCAGACCGAATTTCGCCTTAACGAAGGCTAACCATCCGCGCAGGACAGATTTATAGGGCCTAATGCGCAAAAAAAAAAGTACTCTCTATTCCTTCACTCTAATAATCCGATGGTACGGTAAACTGAGGCACAGGACCAACGGCTTTACGTGTTTTCCGAAGCACGGACGTGAGACACCGCCAACTTTCTGACTCCGGGCAGTTACTAAAAAAATCATAATGGAAAAACTCAATAACGGATTTTTTGGCCCGACCCGGGATTCGAACTCAGGACCTCATGATCAGCAGTCACACTACTACAACCACTAGACCAACAAGGCAGGCTATTATTACCATTATACTAATATATAAATCAGATATCCAATATACAAAATATAAAATGTATGTTTTTATGTCCGGCCAACCATGATATTTCCTAGCGTTTTCCATGTCACCCCTTACAACACCCACGAGAGGAGGGGTAGATTCTCTTACGCGTCCACCAGATATATAAAAAATGTTTTACTTTAGTAGTTATATACGAATGATGTAGAATAGTCTTAAAGTTTATCCGGCGATAGCAATTTTGCACTCAACAATCAACGCAACTTTTTCAATTTCCTCTAAAATAGAAGCCGCCGACCGGCTACCAAACGATAAACGATTATAAGTAAGACGTAAGAGGAAACGAGGCGAGGCGGCGGCGTAATGAGAAATAAAGCGAAAAAGGCGACCAGGAAGCGAGACGAGCTCCCTCAGGCGCCTTTTTTGTACCTTTTATTGATTAAAAAAGTTTCTTAATCATATCTCCGCAGCGTTCGTCGGGAGATAGTTGGGCGTTATCAGCGCGATAGAAACGCGTCTTCATCGGAATTTTCCTCCGCTCTTCCTTAGGAAGAACGCATAGTGCTCTACTGTAACAAATTCTCCTGTTATCTCAATATATATATATATATATATATATATATATATATATATATATATATATATATATATATATATATATATATATATATATATATATATATATATATATATATATATATATATATATATATTATGTTCTGTTATGTTACCATATATACTCACAATTTAAAATTATAAATTCTCACATTTAAAATTTCTCAAAGAATACCATTGTATTGTAGCCCACGACATTATATATGTAGTATATATTTGTGTAATATAATAATAGGCATTGTAATTAAAGTCATAACAAGAGTAGGTACCACGTCTCCTTTTAATTTAACTCCTTCCAACATTACATGGTGACCCTGCTAGGATAAAATAAAACGCAAACTATCAGTTTAATGCTGCTGTGTTTCGTATAGTGAGTGTAGAGGTACCGGGGACCCTTTTACTGGAAACGAGACATTCCATCTTAGTCCTCAAGGGTTTGATTCTTAATCGACGATAAATGAAGTGTTTATGGGCTATAGCATCCACTTAATATAACATATTTTATAAAAGAGGACCTATACCTATACCTGCTGACTTTCTTTCGTTTCTTCTCTAATCGTCTATTTAATAAAAATAATTTCAAAATTTATCCACATTTGACCAACTGTATCACGTAATATACACACACACAAGAACCATACACCCGAATTGAGAACGCCTCCCTCCACCCCCTCCATTTCTTTTTTTGAAATCTGCTATAAAACATCACCTTATACACTTACATAATAAAGCTGGGACTCAATGTTACTCTTATTGTTTCAGAAACTTCACCTTCTCTCTCCTCCGGCTTTCAAGGTTGAGCGTCTCATGAGCAGCAACTGCGGCAGTCGCCTGTGCCTGTTCGGTTCCCGGGGCGTGACTGTCGCGGAGTTGCCCAGCAGGTGGGGTCGCGGCGGACTCTTCAATTCCGGTAGCAAGACTGTGCTCTGCAAGTAAGTCTACTCATTAATACAACAAAACGCGATGGACTTTCTTAGTTTTACGATGTTTCTTGATTTTCTAATAGTTTTCCACGGTAGTAAATTTGATTATTTTATCAAAATTATTTTCTAAAGTTGGCGATTGTATTTCCGTGTCGTAACCCTTTATAAGTCCGCTGCTGAACACAAGGAGACCACAAAACACGGTCCTGAGCCACTCATATTCGTTGACTGCTTACCAGGTTGTCGCTTCATTGAGACTGACACTAGAACGTTTCTTTCTCATCACTTTTCGGTTCTTTGAAAGGCATTTTTCGTATATTAATAATTATTATTTTAATATATACAGCATACAGTACCTCCAGATGGTTAGTGAATGCTGTGTCCATAGTCATCTATCATCGATTAAGAATAAAAATGTCGACGCGTTGTCACACCAAAGGACTAGGTTGGAATGCCTCGTTTCCAGTAAAAGAAAGTCTCCGGTTCTCTCCACCCACCATAAGAAACACAGCAGCATTAATCTGCTATTTTACTCTGGTATTCTGTGAGCACAGGGTTCTTCCCCGGTCGAGTCGATCCATTCGTGCTACAACTTTCATATAACTGCAGAATGGCTCTGCAACGTGTAATTATGGACACCAGCCCGCATTACTTCATATATTAGGCAACACTTAAAGTACCTTACTAAATATAATTCTAAGGATATTTATTAGAACGAAGTTTTAAAGTCGTATACTTAAAGTAAACACCTGCATACCCCGCGTGATAAGTTCCCGAGAGCGCCGGCACGTAAGCATCGTGTATTTTCTACTATCACGGTAAATTTTGTAACCTATTAAGCTCCTCGAAGCGGCTATAATGTTAGCCTGAGGTAACGATTAAGACATAGATTAGTAAGGAGTTTTATATTTTCGCAGAGCTGGCACGTTTCTGAAATCTGATTTTCTGCCCATACTGTTATTTTATGTTCATTTTTGTTTATAGCTACAATTGTATTGTCATCAACACAAAATCGACATACTTTTAATGCATATACTTTTCCAATTTCGCATTCTATTAATGCATTTTGAGAAGAAAATTCTAATTTTAAAACATAACAATGAATGATCAATGTTCTAAAAAACTTAAAAAATGTGTCTTATTTCAAAAATGGTAACTTAAAGTCCTTTAGTTAAAAGTTACTAACTTTTTCTATACTAAATGTATCTGTACCTTATAGAGTAAGTATTATTTTTTTGATAAACATAGGCATGGGAATTAAAAAGTTAAGACGCAGTGCTCTCAACCGAGCACTTTACCGTCGCAAATTAAAAACACTTATAACAGCAGCCTCTCAGAGATTACACACAGTTAGTCAAATAAGAGTCAACCAACTATCTATGAACAACTACTCTAGAGCTCTTGCGCGCTCAAGTCACCACTCTTTTGTACATGTTATTAGGTGGCTATATCTCGCGATTTGCATATTTCTGCAGTAAAATTAATTCGAAGATTTGCCCGCATCCAGACGAGTGGAGGGCGTCTTCGCTGGGGGATAATGTTTTTAGATTTGTGCATTCGGATTGAGTCGTGCCGATGACTTGAGGCGAGACAGTTGTATAAATAATCGTTTATTTAAATTTTTTTGTAGAAACAGCTTTCTTATTGTCCCAATTTTTTAGCGATACTGATGAAATTTATCATGTATTACAGTCCACTGCTGAACACTCCCATAGATTGCCATAAAGTAATGTCCTGAGCCATCTATATCCATCGACTCCTGCATATTTTATCAGATCGTGACTCCATCTAGTCGGAGGCCCTGGTACGACGCTGCCATTCGGGAATGAATGAATTCATAATAAACTTTGAATTTATTCGGTACCTTATTTAAACCTCTTACTTTAATATCAACTTTTGATAGTCATACATCGGTCTCCGCAATTAATACAATTTGCCGTATTCCCAAAGTTTCACATTTTATTACCATCTAATAAGCCAAATAAACCGTGTGGTGGTATAAGAATATCCACTATTTCCCTTTCTAATGTCTACCGGGTAGTGTTTGAGGTGTCTATTATAGGTATTTACTCATATTGTAATCTGATGGAAAGACATATGCTTTCAACTTATTCTACTCCCTAACTGTACGCATGACGCACGGTGTGTTGACAACATTTGGGCAACCATCACCCCATATCATCCCATGGGTACGCAAGAGGAGCTTGGGAAAAGGCCAAGTGGTTCGTGTTGCTTTCGATATAATATAATTGTATAATCACCTCGTGGTGTCACAGGTAAAATACCGTTCTGGCGATGGGCAGCAGAGAATAAGGTGCTCACGTCTGATACTGCGATGATCAACCCTCCTGCCAAGGGTGACTTACCCTTATCCCTTGGACCCTTAATGCGCAAACGTAACACTCATCTGGCAAACTACCTACTCCGCCCAGAAGAAGTGAAACAACCTCAATCAACTTTTACGAGCTTAAGAAGAACATACACTCTTCTGTAGTTCACAATCATTTTTGATATCAACGGTATCTTTATCATCATCATTCCAGCCCTTCACATATCTACTGCTGTACATAGACCTCCCCCATTGAATGCCACAACGGTCCTGAGCCACCTGCATCCATCAACTTTTCCAGGTCCTTTACCAGGTCGTAAAGGTAAGGCATGCTCCTAACAAGTTTATGTTAGGAGCTTTTTATATATGGAACGTTATGAGGATGTAAAAGTAATAAAGGATATAAAATTACTTATGCTATCGAGCTGAACTCTAAGCTAATTAGCATTTGATCCGCGAGGCTAACTTTTAATATCAACATTATGACAAACCTATTTACGTAATCCACGACACGTGTACTGCACGACGCCGACATCTTCTAAGTTCATTGTGTCTGTTGTATTTTTTTTAATTTCGCATTTGCCTTTGATACAATTTTTAAAAAGCGAATGTAAACTCTTTACTCATTTTTAAAATGTAAACGCATGTGTTTTCTTGATATTATTTTTTATCTTATTATTATACCGGTTATTGACTTCAATTATCTTGTGGTGAGCAATGATGAAGACCTAAATAGTAAATACCACTGTCTTAGCAGTAAGTATATTCACTCACAACGCTGGCAAATTATTCCACTCCTTTACTGTAGAAATAGATAATAATAAATAAATAAACATGAGGGAGCACATATTGTAATGTCTAGGTAAAACACCATGTTTTAAACAATTTAAAATCCGAATATTAATTTTAATAAAAAAGCTTATAATATTGAATTTCATTAAATCTTTTATAGTATATGTGTTAAAACTGAGTGTTCGTTTAGCGAAACGAAGCCCGCCGAACGCCCCGCTTCACAGAACGCTTGAAAAAGAGATTAAATACACCAACTTTTTTTATGATCTCTATATTTTATCAGTTTCAGGGTTAATTCGGTCAAAATACTAATTATGGTCATTTTATTTATTCCGTGGTATGCTATATACCCAAAATTGCATATCCCGCTTGCAACGATTTTAATACGAGTTTGCAACGCGAGAAAGTCGCCGCGTATAAACGGAAGCGAGGCTGAAGACTTATGATAATAGTAGTTAAAAGGCTCTCCACATCGCATAGCCCGTTAGTATTAATCCTTACAACTAATATTAGCAATAAACAGCCCCTTTCGGCTAATTATGCTAAGATGTTTCGGGTGGTGTTGCCCGCGTCGCGTCGGGGATTTTAGTCGACGGCGACGATGCAGTTTATATCGCGGTCTACTTCTTAAACGGGATATTAAAACTTTAAATTCCATTAGTTAACTAACTATATGTTTGCACCGGGTATACAGGTCATATTAAGAACAAAAGTTTCGCTTATATAGGTCCCACCACTGTTGTGACCACACCAATGCCTCTCCTTGCCTTTCTATATTTCAAATTGTATGAAATCGTTTTTTTATTTTATAGAATAGGCTGACAAACGAGCACACAGTCCACCTGATGGTAAGTGGTTGCTGCGGCCCATAGACATCTACATCTATCTTCCATTACAAATCAAAATGCAGATGCGTTGTCACCCGTGAGGACTGAGATGGAATGCCTCATTTCCAGTAAAAAGGGTCTCCGGTTCTCTACACTCACCATACGAAATACAGCAGCATTAAGCTACTATTTCACGCTGGTATTCTGTGAGAGCGTGGTCCTTCCCCGGTCGAGCCGACCCATTCATGCTACAACTATACTACTAATATAACTGCAGCATGGCTCTACCACGTAAAAAAATGTAGTGTAGTTCTTTTTAAACATGTTGTGATTGTAAACGAGGACACAGTCAAATTGATGGTAAGTAGCTTTGGCACAAGGTCATCTACATCTACCCTCGATTAAGAATCGAAATACAGATGCGTGCGCGCTAAGGATGGCATGGGTTACCAGTAAAAAGAGTCTTCGGTTCTCTACACTCACCATTTTGTTTATAGAAGAAGGGGCAAACAAGGATGCGGTTTACCTGATGGTAAGTGACTACCATCACCCAGGAACAACCGCAACACCAGGAGAATTGCAGGTGCGTTGCCGGCCTTTTAAAAAGGAGTAAGCTCTTTTCTTGAAGGCCCAGATGGTGGTTGGTGGATGGTTTCAACCATAATATAGCTGCAGCATGGCTCTACCACGTACAGGACCCTTTTCATTATTTGTGGTATATTAGGTGGGAGGAATCCTCTTCTGCCGGCAGTACAGGCCTGCTGCTTGGCATCAGAAATAGGTATGACGGTGCTACTTACTCAGATGGAATCAGGAACGTAGGTGGAGGAGGAACAGGAAAGGAGTTTTATTGCCTTAAAAATAATCTTAGTCCTTAGGGATGACATCGCAGCTGCATTTTGATTTTTAATCGAGTGTAATGTAAATGTCTACGGGCGACAGCATCCACATACCATCAAGTGGATATGCTCGCTTATCACCCTAATAAAAATAATATATAATATAACCCTAATAAATAGTGGTAAATAAACGAAATATAAGACACATGGGATGAGACTGAGTTACCGTACACACACATCCGAAAAAATATTAACTCACGACATTAATTAAAATATTACTCAGTATTCATTACTTTATAACATATTAAAAGTATAAAGTACGTCTTACCTATATTTCGTTTATTTACCATTATTAAGTCTAAGAAGTCAAAGGAAACAAATCAAACACCCATTATTTGGCAGACGGTCGCCAAACATTATCCTGTTTAAATATAAAACGGACGTATCCCTACAGTATCTATGTACGTGAAACACTCATTTTAAATGTATGGATTTTATTCGTTATTTTTATTTTTTTATTTATTCTTGGAAAAATGTACACAAGTAGTTACTGATATAAAGGTACCGCCAAACTATGGAACTGTTGGTGAAAATTTTTGTCAAGGATAATTATAAATTACCAAAAAGACAATTATTCTCAGGTTTAATATAGAATCTGTTTCACGAAAGAATTCCCACGGAAATATGCGAACTTAAATGTATATATGTGTATTGAGTTGATAGCAAAAGTCAAATTTCGCAGACTGTGGTGCCGAGGCTAATGGACTACTTATATGACAAGAATTCTTATTGAAAATTTTTATTTTTTATATATTGTAATGAGTCAAAGTATCCGAATTCAAACCTTTAAAAACGTATAACTCCGAAACTAGTAACTATATCGTAAAAAATCATAAGACCTTTTAAATTCGTATTTCATCAAAGAATATAAAAAAAAGTGCTGTTTGAAAAAATAACAATTCCTTGTAATTTAAAAAAAGTTTTAAACAATATGGCACCGAGTTGCCCCATGGATTTACATAAAAAATTGAGGTGGAGTAGTTTTCGATACTTATGCGCCGATTCTGCCTGGATTAATTTATCATTAATTTTCAATGAATGTATTATCATTCCTAATTAAAAATATAACTGTTCCAAATTTAAAACCATATTTCCACAATTATTTCTTCTGCGGCAGCAACGCGTCGGTTGCCAGTTAGAGAGTTATAAAATGTATTCAGTATTAGCGACGTGCTCTGTCTTCGCCTGTGTGGTTTTAATAAAATAACCAAAAAATATTAATTTTTCGACAAAAGTTTTTCGAATAAGCGAAATAGCGAAAATAGCCTAGATCACTCTTAGCACTTTCTATCTTTTCGTTAAGTTTCATTACAATAGGTTCAGCCAGACGAACAAACAGACACATATACAGACAAACATTATTTAAATATAGTACGTTCGTTCGTTAGGTCACTTTCTTATAATTCTGAAATTACAGCCTTGCATATAGGGCTTTGTGATATGATAGCTCTTCATAGGTCATTCGAATAATAAAGGGCCATTACACCATTTTGACAGTTGACATTATAGTAAGTATTTTAGTCGATTTTATTATAAGGTAGTGTAATGAGTTTTTTTAAGTAGATTTTTCGAAAGGTTCCTAGTTATTGCCAAAGCTTGTTTGCAATTTTTTCTTAATATATTAGTTATAGTATACAACGTTGTGTTTTTGTTTTGTTTTGGTTTTATAGAGCTGCATAGCTTAAGGTGACCATGTTACCCTCACGTGATCATTTTTAATGTAATGCAAATAACTCCCCAGCTAAGGCAGTTATTTCAATTTTATTTATGTACAGTTATAGATTTTACTGATTTGTGTAGATTATACAAGCTCGTTTCAATAAATAAATATTTCATCAAACACAGTAGCCCCTTCACAACATCCGTATCCGTACATTAATGTATACGATTCGTGGCGTCGTAATCCTTTGACCGCTTCCACAGACTGTCGAACCGAATGATCATATAAGACTCAATTACTGGGTTACCCTGATTTACTCGCGGTCGATCCAATTTGTAAGCCGTACCCGATCGGAGAAAACTATTCGCCCACTACCCTAACCCATTTCCAACCTAAAGCCTTACGTAATTAAGTCCGATTTAAGTAGTCGATTGAACCGCGTCACCTTCCAAGTCGATATTGCCTAGTCATGCGAGTGATGACCATGGAATTTCGCCAGATTTAACCGAATTGGTCTTTGATGCAGTCGTTATAGGGTTTGTTTTCAAACAGAGAGTGTATTGATAACGGACCGTGCCACCTGAACCCCAATTATAGGCCACAAACTATTTTATCTAACACCCGTGTGACATCACTAATCTTATTAGAATCTATTGGAATTGAAAACGTAGAGGAAAAGTATAGAAAGGGACTTCATTAAGAAAAATTTAAAAATAATCTCTATTGCTATTTTCTAAAACTAATTAAATATTTGCCTCAGTGACAACCGGATTGGCAACCGCACTTTTTTTAGTATTATTAAGTAATAAGTATAAGTAACCGTATAGTTGTGGTGTATGTCCACTACCCCATATCATCCCGTGGATGTCGTAAGAGGCGACAGAGGGAAACAAATCATATGGGCAGCAGCGTCTTCCTGATAACGACTCAAAATAAAAACTGCGGTTGCCAACCCCTTGCCAAGCGTGGCAGCTATGCCAAATATCCCCTCTACGAGACTATAGGAGAGGCCTATGTTCAGAATGGGACTTCAATAGGCCATAACGGTAAGTGTAAGTAAGTCATGAGGTTGCTGTCATAGGATGACATGGGATAGTGGATTCTCTTACGAAGCCATGTCCCCCTTTGAGGATTTTTTATGTGAGAGGCCTATAAGCTGTGGTCTTTTGGTTGTCTGTAATGAATGTATGAAATTAAATATTATATTACATCCAATGACACGTGGAAGCGGCTTAATAGAATCCAACACTTCATTTCGTCCGTGTAATGCCCTCCAGATAACGTTATATAAACCATTCCATTTACGCGAGACGTAAAAATCTAGACCTGTAACGGGAAGCACGGTTTAATGTTCGAGATCATCAGGCGTGGCGATTCAGACAATTTCTCCTTAAAACGTGAGAGATTTATATCTGATATTTGATGAAGAAGAAGAAGATTACAGGTTGGTTAAAAATCGTTTCAATGTAGTTTCGGAATTAAATTTTAAAGAGTTAGAGCTACGCTGCAGCTGTATTATGGATGTACTACGAATGGGTCGGCTCGACCGGAGTAAGACCACGCTAGAATACCAGCACAAAATAGTAGCTTAATGCTGCTGTGTTTCATATGGTGAATGTAAAGAACCGCAGACCAATTTTAATGGAAACGAGGCATTCCATTTTAGTTCTCAGGGCTTACAACGCATCTGCATTTTATTTCTTAATTGAGGATAAATGTAGATTCCTATGGGTCACATCATCCACTTACCATCAGGTGGACTGTGTGCTCGTTTGCAATTTAAAATATATTACATGTTGTCATTGCGAATATTCTATTAGTTTTTTTTATAAGCCCACAAATGGTGAGGCGTGGTGTAGTAAGACAACCTTATGTAATCCATCATCCTATTTCGTCCCGTGGGTGTTTGACTACGCTAGAAAGATCTTACAGACAGATGCCATGATAAACCTTTGCCAGGCGTAAAATACCAAGTCCAGTTTTTTTTTGAATATTAGGTCATTTAAGACGCTGTTGTGCATGTTCAGTTTTATTTCTCTATATCGCATCTTATGATACATACGGGATAACGTGGGAAATATCCCTCCTTTATGGATCTTTCAACTCTATGAGGAAGCTTATTTTCAGCAGTAGACTTTTTCAGGCTGATGTTGAAGAAGATTTTCATTAGCTTACTAATTTACTTTTATATTTAGATTAACCCATTCTGAAAAATATATATGTATAAATGCATTGTAGAGCATCAAAACTGTTTTCCTTAAAACATGCTCTAAAAGATCTAAATAAAAAAATTGTACTACTGCAAAAACAAGTCACAACTCCTTTCACATATCCGTCGCAATCCCTCGCCGCCGCAATTGGGATTGATTCCTCGGTTGTCCTGACGCGGGGTTTGCCTTAAACCAATTTGCCGGTTAATCCGGCGCGGGATCCGATCCGACGCCTTCCGACGCCCTCTACAGATACGGACAAATTCACTTGCGGTTACGATTTGTTCTTATACGAAAGTTTATCGACGATTGTCTCGATTTGCCAACATTGCTAACGTATTATACGTTATGTTTTTATCTATTTTTGTGTTAACTGCAACAGAACATAATTTACATCATACTTGTAAATATTTATTTGAGAAGTTTTTATGTAAAGCCACGCTGCAGCTATGCTTACTATAGATATCTTCTGATAAATGGGTCGACTCCACCAGGGCAGGACGATATTCTGGCAGAGTACAAGCGTAAAACAGCAGAATTAATACTGCTGTGTTTCGTATGGTGAGTGTAGACAACCAAAGGTACTGGTTAAAAAGGTACCGGCTCTCTATATCCTTCATACCAAAAAACAGCAGTGGAGACTCCCCGGTTGCTGCCCGGCCGAAATAGACAAAGGGGTATTTCTTACGCAGACGCACTCCTGAACGACGGCAGAAAGGTGTCCCACAATTTAGTTTATCTTCAACTTTTTTTTTAATTTGTTGTGAAATAATCACGACATTGTACAAAAATATCTTTTTTCTCCTACACTACTACGATAGTTTGTGTATATGTTTATGATATAACCTGCTTTTTGATCAAAAAACTAGGTTTTTGATAAAGAACTAGAAGAGGACTTACTACTTTATGTTATCATAAACCTGAGAAAATCCAGCTTTTTAGTCGAAAACCTGGACTGATTTAGTTTTATGATAAAATCCTAACTTATGCTTAAATTTTATCATAAACCGAAATAAGTTTAAGTTTTTGATCGAAAAACAGGATTTTTCAGGTAAATGATAAGATTAAGAAATAACTGTGTCCTTTTCTGGTTCTTGATCAAAAGCCTAGGTGTTCGATCAATAACCTGATTTTACCATAAACCTGCGACATATACATAAATATTACAAACAATTCTTTAATTGCAGTCAATAAAATAATAATATATTTATTTACGTACCCCCACGTACGTACAATTTAGGCTAACAAATGTAAAGTATAAACAATACAAATATAGTCATGAATTAATTTCCGCTGAAATCCTAATTATACTTTACAATAATAATCATTGATTGAAAACTTTCACTATAGTATTACAACGTAAACAGTGCATCTTAATCCAAGTGACACAACTCCATCTCGAAAGCAAATATAGCTCGGCATGCAAATATCATAGTTTGTTCAGGATCGTGTGCCCACTGGACTTTGGTCACATAAGCAAACAACTTCAGCGTCTTCATCTGTAGGAATGACAACACGTTTATTAAAAAATTACTTGAGTAATCTATATCTGCATCGTGGTAGAGCCTTGCTTCAGCTATATTATGGTTGTAGCACGAATGGGTCGGCTCGACCGGGGCAGGACCACGCTCTCACAGAATAGCAGCTCAATGTTGCTGTGCTTCGTGATATATAGTGAGTGTGAGATGTGGTGAATGTAGAGAACCAGAGACCTTTTTTACTGGAAACAAGTCGTTCTTAGTCCACAAGGGTAACAACGGGTTGGCATTTTGATTCTTAATCGAAGATAGATGTTATATGTCTATGAGCCACAGCGGTCACTTACCTTATTGACATATACATTATAAGTATAAACGACGCTCACAACCGAGTGAGATCATTTCGATCACATTTTAATCTAGATTGTCCGAATAATATATGACAGTTTGACACACCATGCAAAGCGTGTCATTATTTATTTATTTATTCATAGGACACCAGCAGTGCACACATTATTACATTTTTGTTGGAAATAGGATTAGTCTAGGGACTGATGTGTGCACCCTTAGGCGTACATTAGTACATTACACGCTCATGTAGGCAGTCAATTTTACAACAATCACGATTATGATTGACGAATAACCTACCGTGTAATGCAGTGATTGACGCCTGCATGAGCGCGTAATGTACGCCTTTCAGTCACCATCCGTTTTTTATCAATCATGATTGATGGAATTGATTGACGCCTTACAGATGACACAGTATAATAAAATACTATAAAAATTAAGACAGCAAAGTTAAAATAGCTTATACGTCACAAAAATAATATCTATAGATAATATATAACTGATACAAAAATTTATGTATGTAACCAAGCGGCATCTGTAAGAAACATGGATATTAGATTATAATTAAATCATTCACAGATCATTTATGATAGTGATCTGTTAAATTTTTCCTATATTTAGGGAAAGTATCATGAAAAATATCGACAGTACGCAACACACGACAGAGTGAATTATCTGTAGGTGTCACACGTTCACGGTACAGGGGCATATGAACCCATGTTAGTCCTGGATTGAGGAGTGTGTACAAGCAATCATAAAGTCAAATAATTGTCATATTGTATCAGTATCCAAAGTAATTGACTGTAAGTGCAACTGCAGCACATGGACTCCTGCAACCAACATCAAACAAATAAGGCTACAGGTGCGTTACCACGTCCGACTTAGATGGAATGCCCCACAGCCTGCAATTATACTGGCTCCCTGTACCCTTCAGACCGGGACACAGAAGTGCACATACTACTGCTAGGTAGTGAAATAAGGAAGAGGGTGTTAACAACTCAGACGGACTCTATGGCAAAAAAAAGGACAACTACCCCCTAGTAAGGAAACCTTAGGAATTATGCTAAGCCAATAATATCTTTGACCAGAATTAAAACCCAATATAAACTAACACCAACCCTATATATTGTATACGTGGTAGAGCCACGTTGCAGCTACGTTATGGTTGTAGCACGAATGGGTCGGCTCGACCTGGGAAGGACCACACTCTCACAGAATACCAGTGTAAAAGAGCAGCATAATGCTGTTGTGTTTCGTATGGTGAGTATAGAGAACCGGAGACCCTTTTACTGGAAACGATGCATTCCATCTTAGTCCTCAAGGGTGACAACGCATCTGCATCAATTTTGATTCGTAATCGAGGATGTATGTATATGTCTAAGGGCCACAGCAACCACTTACCATCAGGTGGACTGTGTGCTCGTTTGTCACTCTATCCTATAAAAAAAACTTACAACCGGCAGTGATTGCAGTGCTACTTAGACCAACCCGGTCTGAATGCCAGGCAGAAAAGAAGCTTTATTATCTAGTTTATAGTTATGAAAAGTGCTTAACACGGTGTCCGCTTAATCTGTAGATGTCAATAAACTGCAGCAGTTGAAATGTTCGCTCGTTTGTCACTTCAATATTGACGTAAGAACTAAAAGAAAATATAATCTGAATAGAAAATCCACTAACCGCCTCTCATTGAGTGCCCGCCGCAGCTATATGCGGGTAGATCATACAAAAGAGTGTCCTTTTTATCCCTTTACCTCCGGGAGGGCTCACCGTCCGACCGTATTGCCTGTATCGATGGCAAATTGGGGTTCCAAACACTCGAGGAGGGATTCACCGATACTTGTACGGAGGGCTTCTTTTATTGGTTACTTGATCTTTTTACAACTTTATCTTTTTATGTTAATCAATTGCTTGGGGTTCACGGAAGAAATACTTCTTGCGACGGATTTATACCCGGATTTATACAATCGAATTGAATACCTCCTCCTCTTTTGAAGTCAGCTAAAAATTGAAATATCGTAGGTACCTCATCTATTGAAGGCTATAAAAGCCAGACACAAAACTTTAGTTTAATTTTGATATAATAAGCTAACCATATGAACTGATTGGGAATTTATTGAGATTGCGCAACAAAAATATGATTTTTATTGTATAGAAAACTTAATAAAATATTTTATCACTACAAAACGTTATACTAAAGTTTTTATGTTGTAAATATATATTATCTAATCTAATAAGAATCAGGTCATAAGAACCTAATTTTGAAATGGTAATGGATTTAGCAGAAACAATACGAAATTTTAATTGATAGGTCGAAGAAATAAAGTATTTAATTTAAAAAAAAAACTGCTGCTGCAAATCCGCCAGTCAAGCGTGACTGTGGCATCCTTCTTCTATACGAGGCAATCTATGGGGGAGGCCTTTCTGCAGCTGTGGACTTCTGATAGGCTGTAATGAATGATAAACAATATAAAATTTATTTTATTTAATGTCATTTGTTTTATTAGTTCTTATAATTCTCATTGGTTACATCCAATTTAACTTTTTGTCAATACTACTAAAGGCTATTTTCGAAATAATAAACTTTGTGCACACAAACGTCAGCTCAAAGCGAAACACCGCCAATAAAATTTCACAGGTGGTTTGTGTTAAGCAATTAACGGACCCGCAATCCGACGCTTTAATACTGAACCAACGCAGCATACCCGCGGTAAACGAAAAACGCCCGAGCAGCGACCGAAAGGGAATGCAATGAAAAACGCCCCGATGTCCACACACACTTGAGGAGGAGCAATGAAAATTACAACAGCGGTCGCGGCCTGTACCCGTAATATCATTCCACGCGAGTCTTGAAAACGAAATTAAATTTCGCATGAAATGGAACGAAATACAAAGAAAGTGGATGGACAAAGGCAAAGTGGCGCCCAACGTGGGGCCCGTGGTTAGTTAGCCCCGCAGACTTATCTGGTGTGTGTAATTTGTTTCTAATCGTATTACGTTTTGTTTCGCGACGCGTTTTGTGCGGTGGCGCTACACTAGAGCGGTAAGGAGGAATGTAATTAAAATACAACATTTGGATTTTTAAATGAGGAACATATTAAAAAGTAAAAATTGAGACGAGGGAAATTTTTATAAATTTCGCCTATAAAGGAAGATGGAATTGATGTGTAGACTGATTCATTCAATTGGTGTAAACAATGAATAACACTAATATATATTATGATTCTCGAAACTTAGCAAAATATGTTATTCAGTAAAATGAAAAAGTGATCGAGCCATGCTGCAGCTATATTATGGTTGTAGCAGCTCGACCGGGGCAAGCCCACGCTCTCACAGAATACCAACGTAAAATAGCAGATTAATGCTGCATAATGATGTTTTATATGGTGAATTTAGAGAACTTTTTACTGTAAACAAGAAACAAACAGAATTTTCTGTTTTCTTTTATTCAATATAGATTATAAATAATACTTATTGAAAGTCACTTTTTTATTTAATTACTACTGGTTTGGATAAAAACCTCTGTCCTATAAAAGACAGCAAGAAACCCGGCGGACCTTTTTTAATAACCGCTTGCAATCATGTACAACACAATTAATTAGAGATATTCCATCTTAGTCCTGAGGGATGACAACGCATCTGCATTTTAATTATTAATCGAGTATCACATCTCCCACTTACCATCAGGTGGTCTGTGTGATCTTTTGTCACCCTTATTCTATAAGAAAAAAGTTTTACTACTAATTCACTGAGATCCGCAGTAACCTAGGTGATCAATACGAGTGCGATTCCTACCAGCATTAATGAAATTGCTAATTGCAGTTTTTAGTGCTGGCTTACCATGCGCTCAGCTGCGAAATAAATATTCACGAGGAAACCTACATCAGTATTTAAGAGAACGTTTCAAGGATATGTTAAGACGGCCAATACACATTGAAGAAGCGCGGCGTATTGGCCTGCTCCAAAAATCCTCTCAAAAACTTAGGGGGACCTTTGCTTAGCAGTAAAACGCATATAGCTATACTTAACTCCATTCTAATAGCTTCACTTAGCAATGTACTTGGTAACTTGGACTTTGGACTTTTAGCCTTGTGCAAGCTAAGCTTTAGTCTTGTGAAAGCTGTTATGTAAGAATGAATAAATGTTCAGTTGTCAATTAATGAATAACTTTAAACCACGAGCACAAAACGCTAAAATGACAGCTTCATTTCTAGACGAGTCCTCTAAATCGCCAGGAGAATACAAAAAAAAACCCTGACATTTTCGATACATGTATTATTCCGTGAAGTCGATTCAAAGTTAAGAATACTAGAACTAGTAGCGCCGACCGCTGCCGCTGCGTCCATTATTAATCTCGCCCCGGCGTCGGTTAATTAGGTCCCTTCATAATGTACAAACGGTTTCTGGATCCCTCTCGAAGCTCCGCACATAAATATGTGCCTGGCGTACAGTGATCTCGGGAATTTTCAGTTTTCGGCACTCGGCTTAATAATTCAACGGTCGTGCGCCTCCGTGCAAAAATGAAATCTCTAATGTGAATGGAACTTAGACCAGGCCCCGTTGCCACGCGAAATAATTAAAGCAAACCATTAAAAATTCTTCCAGAGAGCTCGGCTCGGGCCGGATATGTGATAATATTAATAGGGGAGCCGGAGTGGGGGCGGATGTTCTTAGTTTCTCATATTAAAACTGATTACTGACTAATAACACGATAATCTGGTGGAGGTGTATAAGTGGTGTGCATTGCATGATTTGGTGAAATGATTAGTATATTACTCTTTGCGTTTTAGAGTATTACTTTATACAAGTTTTCTGTTTAGATCTCAGCTAAGTTAGAGGCGGCTTCGTTTTATAAGGAACGAACACATAAAAAGATGACAACATAAAATACTGCTGAGATGGGTAAAGGTCTCCAGAGGTGATAACACCTCTGAGAACCGAAAAGAAATGTTGTGATGAATGATGTGAAAAGTTTCCTGTAACAAGGGTCTCCGTTTCTCTTCACTCACCAAATGAAACACAGCGGCATTAAGATGGTATTTTATGCTGGTATTTTGTGTGGAAATGGTGCTTCCCCAGTCTAGCCGACCCATTCGTGCTGGTATTATAATATAGCTGCAGCGTGGCTTTACCACGTATAAAAATGGTAGATTTTATTACATACATAAACTATTATAACCTCTACAATTTTTTTTTGTGTAAATAAATCTCAAGTAAATACAAATTAATTGATAGCAATAGTTATAGTGATAGTAAGCGTTCAAAACTGGCCGGATATCCTCTTAATAGGTCATATTGAAAATAAATCAGCTGGTGGGATTTCCTTTCTGCCTAGGAGTCCGTTTGATTAGATCCCACCCGGTTACATTTTTCTGCCGGCAAATAGCAGCACATGCACTGCTGTAATGCGATCTGAAGGGTACAGAGAGTCAGTATAATTCAAGCAGTGACGGTTCACATCGTAGTTGCCAAGGATCTCAATGTTTCTGTAGCTTTCTTTGTTTAAAGTTGGCTGCAGTTGTCCACGGACTGCAACAGCCACTTACCATCAGATGGTCACTGTCAGACGACTGTCAGTTCATATGTCACTTCAGTTTAAAAGAAAAAAGTTCAACGTTACGTTTATAAAACAATTAGTTTATAAACGATTGTCGTTGGTCACCGCAGATGCCAAAAATTTAGCCTCAAGAGTATACTTAATGCTTATATTTACGTCAATATTTTTCATTGAATAAAAAAAAATTACGAATTTATTGCGTTATGAATTATCGACGCTTCGAACCTTTTAAACCATCCATGGTCATGCCCCTACCCCCATTCTCCTCTTTAAGGGGATTTCCCTCAAATGTAGTTAAAAGTCGTCTAATCACAAACTTCACGGGTAAAAACTACATTTTTTAAGGAGTTTGAACTATAAGCTTCTGAAAAAAATTCTGCATTGATCAAACCAAAAATATAAAAAAAATATATAATAATGATTTCTTAAATTTACGCGAACACTACACATTGAATAAAACTAAATTTACGGATTTTATCGCGTTTATTTCACTACTTTTACTTATTTTTAATTCCCGACGTTTCGGGTGCTTTACAGCAACCATGGTCACGGGAGGGACTGAGATGTTTGACGTCCCAATGTCATAGTTAGTCCGGCTACCTTCAGTTTTTGAATATTAATTTTTGGTCCGATTTACGCAAAACGAGCTTATAGTATCATGAAGTCTTGCAGTGGTATGCTTAGGTTTGGGTTTAATTTTGTTAATTATAGGATCCCAACAGTGTTGCCAAGTCTGAAATCTAGCGGACGGTAGAATTCTTCTAAAAATACGGTAGAATTTTCGAAATTATGTTGTAATATATATTTGAAATACGGTAGAATTACCTTGTTTATTTAGTAGCATGTTATGGGTCAGAGTAAAAAAAAAAACATATTTTTAATCAGAATCGGACAGTATAATTGTTTCAATATTTTTATACATATCATTGTTATGTTTTGCGATCATAGCGTGAGTGGGATTAAAATCAACACAGTTTTTTCCGTGACGCTGTATGGCTTGCTGCGATAAGAGATTTCCCTTGATGGATTTCGTTAGGAGTTTATTCCGTTTTTTTGTTTTTATATCGTTAACTCTGCTGAAGACTCTTTCGCACTCAGCATTCGAGTGTGGCAGAGACAAAATGGCCAACATAAATTTTGGCAAGTGTTTCAAATAGGTATTCCCTTCTCGATGTTGGTCACGCAGTTCTGCGACCTGAAAAAAAAATGATTAGGCTGCTATAACAATAGAAACCAATATGAATTCACGTTGCTTCGAGTTTACATGGAAACTTACCTGGTGCCAAAATACGTCAGGGGGTTGACTTAAATCCAAATCTTTGTAGTATAACGGCAACTTCCGCCACTCATCATCTAGTTCTTGTTGATGTTGGATTGAAGTTGGGGCAATTCTGGGCAGTAATGGAAATAACGACGAAACTGACTCTTCCCTGTCATCAGAAATTACTTTCTCTAGATCAAATTTTGCTATTTCTGTCATAATTTTGTCATTAAAACAGTATCGTTTACGAAGGCCCACACAAGCTCTAATAATAAAATTTTTACACATCTTTCTGAGAGTTAACTTTCTTTCTTCATTTTCAACAGAATCTAGTTCTTTCTGGACACCTAAACCTAGATATATGTCTTTTAGGTCCTTGTGATTTATTTCTGTCATTGGATCTATAGTTTCAATAGGAGCGGAATTTACATAATTTCTGTGTAAAACCAATAGTAACAGTTCTTTATAAAAAGCTGTCATTTTCCCATGTAGTTTCGTAATTAAAATAGATTCGCTCTGAAAACAGCTATTTAATGTTGTAAATTTTGGCAACATCCAAGCCAAAAAATAGTAATAAGCCTTGATTATGGGATCATTCAGGCATGCATGAATATCGTGGCACTCCGATTCTTCCAGCCATTTGCTATTGAAATAAAGACGTAATACATCCCATTGTTCCAGAATCCTTTGCACTACTGCATTTAAAGACAACCATCTAGTCTGGGCTGGTCTTAGAATTTTGTGCACATCCGCCTCAGCAAAATACTGGAACTCTTTCAACTCACTCTGCCTTTTACTACTGGATTTAAAATAATTATAAATATTTCGCGCCATTTTTTCACAATTTAGTGGAAGCTCTTTACATGCGTCACTAGCGCAAAGATGCAGAGAATGGCAAATGCATTTGATCACAATTATGCCTGGACAACGTTGACGAAATCGACTTGAAACTGAATTGTTACATCCCATCATTGTGTTGCATCCATCAGAGCCGAAACCTATGATGTTTTCCGTAGGAATCTCATACTTTTGAAATGAACCTATAACAGTATTAAAAAGTTTTTCGGCATTTGCAACATGATCGGTGGTTTTCTCATCAAATAATTGAATCAAATTCCAAAACCGAGTGATAACTTTACCAATCATTGGATCAAAATACCTGACCACTACAGCTACTGTTTTTACTACAGCAATATCTGTGCTTTCGTCTATCAAAATTGAAAACATTTGTGATTTCAAGTCACTGATCAAGTTTTCTTTTTCAGTTTCCCCAATACAGTTATTTATCACAGCTTGAACTTTAGTTCTTTTTAATCTAATATCTTTGGCTATCTGAGAATCTGGGAACAACTTTGGTAACAAATCTGCTAAGTGATTCATGACATTATGAGATACCTTATGCTCAGCAACAAAAGCAGCTAATTTTATTTCTGAAGTCTTTACCAATTGCTTTTCATTAGTTGGCATGGATTTAAAAACGCTTACTATAGACTGTTGTTTTTTGGACGTTGAAGCACTACACCTCTTTAAATTATTCACGTGTTTAGTTCCTTCTTTGTGGCGTTTTATTACACTTATTTCGGCACTGAAAGATGTATTGCAAACATTGCAGACCGCCTTCGATAAGTCCCTATTATCCTTTCTTAGCCAGTCACTATATTCTTTATTCAGCAACCATTCTTCCCGAAACTTCTGCTTATAACGCTTTCTCTTAGCCGGTACTCGTGTTAAGCTATCTTCTCGATCAGTAGCGCTGTCGCCATCACTCTCCATATTTTTAAACACTCAGATCACACACAACACAACACAACACAACAAACTCTTACGTAATTTTAAGTATTAATGAAATGTTAGTCGTATCTCGTTTATGATACAAATAAACTAGGAAAATTAAAAAGCTCTAAGTATTCATTGAAATTCAAATACATACAGCACCCCCGAATTCGTTCGCATAATATCTCCAAGCTGGTACCACGCTATTGGGGGATTTCCCGACGCATAAAACAGTGTTGTCGGTAGAATAAAAGGAAAATACTGTAACGTAAAGAAAGTAAACAATCAAACTCGCTAAAATTATTTTAGTTTATAGATAATCATATTTAGATACGATCTTCATTGGGTATTACGGTGTATTTTGCTACCGTAATTATAATCCTACGGTAGGTGGTAGATCTATGCTGATTACGGTGTTTTTACCGTAATTACGGTGCAGTTGGCAACACTGGATCCCAAGCAGGTGGCAGCACCCATCCATCTTCTCTATTGAAATTTGGATGTTTTTTAATTTCAATAGCCTCGCGTATCATCCTTGGTAGGAATCGGTGTTCTTTTGCGAGAATTTGTGGTTTACCAAATCGAATGTAATGGTGGGGACGATCTTGAACATGTTCGCAGACTGCAGACTTCCCGGAGCGTCGGTGCTTCACGTCAGCTATATGTTCTTTCACGCGGGTTTTTATGGATCGTTTTGTTTGACCTATGTAAGAGAGACCACATTCACAATCTAACTTGTACACTCCTGCATCTTGTAGAGGGATATTACACTTGACGGATGGTAAAAATTGACTAATCTTCTTCGGCGGCTTGTAGTATGTTTTAATGGAAGCTCGCTTCAAGATGTAGCCAACCTTGTCTGTGACTCCTCTGACATATGGTAGTACAGCAGGTACACGCTCGACTGTGGCCGGCTTCACTCGGTCACTGTGACGTAGGCGCGGGACCCGAAGCTTGTTGTCTTGCAATACTTGCTTGACGTGCTGAAGTTCGGCGGCCAGATGCTTTCTGTCACAGATCCCTCGTGCTCTCTGAAACAAAGATTTACCCACGGTAGCTAACTGTGAAGGATGATGGTGAGATTCACCATTTAAATATCGGTTGGTATGGGTCTTTTTTCTATACACAGTGTGACCAATTGTGTTATTAGGATTTCGAATGACTAAAACATCTAAGAAAGCTAAAGAATTATTTGCCTCTAACTCCATTGTGAATTGTATTTTAGAGTTTATAGAGTTAAGGTGGTTTAAAAATGCAGTTACTTTGTCAGATGGTAAAATTGTGAAAGTGTCGTCTACGTACCGCTTGTAGAATCTTGGATTTACAGGAGCAGTAAGAAGGGCTTTCTCCTCGAAGTCCTCCATGAATATGTCAGCGACAATGGGAGATACAGGTGAGCCCATCGCCACACCATCTACTTGCTTGTAGAACTCTTCCTTCCACAATAGATAGCCAGATGTGAGGCAGTGTTTGAGTAATACTGCATATTCAGCAGGCATGTTATTATATTCTAGCTTCCTAGTTACAATTGATATGCAGTCTTCAATAGGTAGGCATGTGAATAGTGACTGAACATCAAAACTGACCATAGTTTCATTGTCAGCGAGATGTAGGTCTTTTATCTCACTAACAAAATGGTATGAATCCTTTGTGTGCGCTCTGGTATGTCCTCTCAGTGGTGACAGTACTTTTGCCAAGTGTTGTGCCAGCTTATAAGTTGGTGAATCGATCTGGCTCACTATAGGACGTAGTGGAGCGTTTGGTTTGTGTATCTTTGGTAACCCATACAACCTCGGTGGTTTGGTACATGATGGTATTAGCGAATTCACGTCGAGATTTAATTTTTCGGAGTATTTCTTTATTAAATCGCTAGTTGCTTTAAGCGTGTTAGTTGTGGGGTCTGTTTTGACCTTTTTGTATGTACTTTCGTCCGATAAAAGCTGTAGTATTTTAAAATTATACTCTGACGTGTCCATTATTACCGTAGCATTTCCTTTATCCGCGCGGAGAATCGTTAGCTCTGGTCTGTTCCGTAAGTTAATCAACGCTGTAAGTTCGTCTTTAGGAAGGTTTGGTTTCGGCACTGAACTACGACGTAACAAGGACGAAATATCTTGACGTATAGCCTCCAAATCTTCCTTACCGATATTATTTTTAAACAGACAATCCTCAACGCTGCAGATAATTTCTTCGTACGGGATTTTTCGCGGTGTTAATGCGAAATTCATTCCCTTCGCTAACACCTTTATAGTTGGTTCGTCCAGTGTATGTTTTGACAGATTATAGACCGTGCGCTGTTTATTGTTTGCGTCTGTGGTCAACGGTTGTGTTTCGTTCTGACGTTGACTTAGATGGTTGGCATTTGATTTGATTGTTAATTTTTGGTATTTTTCTATTTGTTTATTTTTGCATTCATTGTATTTTGCTGTTTCTCGTTTGTTTAAAGTTTCGATGCAATTATTAAAATCAAATGTCGTTAAATCTGTCTTTAGTTCACTGAACAAATTGTCTATGGTGTTGTTTATGAAATGTAAATCGAACCGTTTCTGCTGAATCACCGTTCGTAACAACTTTTTGCTTGCCTGATTTAAGATCTTTGCGCTTCCTCGAATGTCCTTTTTTGTTGATATTTTGACACACGTAGGAATGAGATTATGGTCTCTGCATCTCTTCAAGAAATTTAAAGATGTTATATATCTTGCGCGCTTGGTTTTAAGATCTTCTAATCGGCGAATTTTATTTGCTATTACCAGTCCGTACTGGTTCACATAATGATTTCTTAAATTTACGCGAACACTACACATTGAATAAAACTAAATTTACGGATTTTATCGCGTTTATTTCACTACTTTTACTTATTTTTAATTCCCGACGTTTCGGGTGCTTTACAGCAACCATGGTCACGGGAGGGACTGAGATGTTTGACGTCCCAATGTCATAGTTAGTCCGGCTACCTTCAGTTTTTGAATATTAATTTTTGGTCCGATTTACGCAAAACGAGCTTATAGTATCATGAAGTCTTGCAGTGGTATGCTTAGGTTTGGGTTTAATTTTGTTAATTATAGGATCCCAAGCAGGTGGCAGCACCCATCCATCTTCTCTATTGAAATTTGGATGTTTTTTAATTTCAATAGCCTCGCGTATCATCCTTGGTAGGAATCGGTGTTCTTTTGCGAGAATTTGTGGTTTATCAAATCGAATGTAATGGTGGGGACGATCTTGAACATGTTCGCAGACTGCAGACTTCCCGGAGCGTCGGTGCTTCACGTCAGCTATATGTTCTTTCACGCGGGTTTTTATGGATCGTTTTGTTTGACCTATGTAAGAGAGACCACATTCACAATCTAACTTTTACACTCCTGCATCTTGTAGAGGGATATTACACTTGACGGATGGTAAAAATTGACTAATCTTCTTCGGCGGCTTGTAGTATGTTTTAATGGAAGCTCGCTTCAAGATGTAGCCAACCTTGTCTGTGACTCCTCTGACATATGGTAGTACAGCAGGTACACGCTCGACTGTGGCCGGCTTCACTCGGTCACTGTGACGTAGGCGCGGGACCCGAAGCTTGTTGTCTTGCAATACTTGCTTGACGTGCTGAAGTTCGGCGGCCAGATGCTTTCTGTCACAGATCCCTCGTGCTCTCTGAAACAAAGATTTACCCACGGTAGCTAACTGTGAAGGATGATGGTGAGATTCACCATTTAAATATCGGTTGGTATGGGTCTTTTTTCTATACACAGTGTGACCAATTGTGTTATTAGGATTTCGAATGACTAAAACATCTAAGAAAGCTAAAGAATTATTTGCCTCTAACTCCATTGTGAATTGTATTTTAGAGTTTATAGAGTTAAGGTGGTTTAAAAATGCAGTTACTTTGTCAGATGGTAAAATTGTGAAAGTGTCGTCTACGTACCGCTTGTAGAATCTTGGATTTACAGGAGCAGTAAGAAGGGCTTTCTCCTCGAAGTCCTCCATGAATATGTCAGCGACAATGGGAGATACAGGTGAGCCCATCGCCACACCATCTACTTGCTTGTAGAACTCTTCCTTCCACAATAGATAGCCAGATGTGAGGCAGTGTTTGAGTAATACTGCATATTCAGCAGGCATGTTATTATATTCTAGCTTCCTAGTTACAATTGATATGCAGTCTTCAATAGGTAGGCATGTGAATAGTGACTGAACATCAAAACTGACCATAGTTTCATTGTCAGCGAGATGTAGGTCTTTTATCTCACTAACAAAATGGTATGAATCCTTTGTGTGCGCTCTGGTATGTCCTCTCAGTGGTGACAGTACTTTTGCCAAGTGTTGTGCCAGCTTATAAGTTGGTGAATCGATCTGGCTCACTATAGGACGTAGTGGAGCGTTTGGTTTGTGTATCTTTGGTAACCCATACAACCTCGGTGGTTTGGTACATGATGGTATTAGCGAATTCACGTCGAGATTTAATTTTTCGAATTATTAAATTAAATTTAAGAAATCATTATGTGAACCAGTACGGACTGGTAATAGCAAATAAAATTCGCCGATTAGAAGATCTTAAAACCAAGCGCGCAAGATATATAATATCTTTAAATTTCTTGAAGAGATGCAGAGACCATAATCTCATTCCTACGTGTGTCAAAATATCAACAAAAAAGGACATTCGAGGAAGCGCAAAGATCTTAAATCAGGCAAGTAAAAAGTTGTTACGAACGGTGATTCAGCAGAAACGGTTCGATTTACATTTCATAAACAACACCATAGACAATTTGTTCAGTGAACTAAAGACAGATTTAACGACATTTGATTTTAATAATTGCATCGAAACTTTAAACAAACGAGAAACAGCAAAATACAATGATTGCAAAAATAAACAAATAGAAAAATACCAAAAATTAACAATCAAATCAAATGCCAACCATCTAAGTCAACGTCAGAACGAAACACAACCGTTGACCACAGACGCAAACAATAAACAGCGCACGGTCTATAATCTGTCAAAACATACACTGGACGAACCAACTATAAAGGTGTTAGCGAAGGGAATGAATTTCGCATTAACACCGCGAAAAATCCCGTACGAAGAAATTATCTGCAGCGTTGAGGATTGTCTGTTTAAAAATAATATCGGTAAGGAAGATTTGGAGGCTATACGTCAAGATATTTCGTCCTTGTTACGTCGTAGTTCAGTGCCGAAACCAAACCTTCCTAAAGACGAACTTACAGCGTTGATTAACTTACGGAACAGACCAGAGCTAACGATTCTCCGCGCGGATAAAGGAAATGCTACGGTAATAATGGACACGTCAGAGTATAATTTTAAAATACTACAGCTTTTATCGGACGAAAGTACATACAAAAAGGTCAAAACAGACCCCACAACTAACACGCTTAAAGCAACTAGCGATTTAATAAAGAAATACTCCGAAAAATTAAATCTCGACGTGAATTCGCTAATACCATCATGTACCAAACCACCGAGGTTGTATGGGTTACCAAAGATACACAAGCCAAACGCTCCACTACGTCCTATAGTGAGCCAGATCGATTCACCAACTTATAAGCTGGCACAACACTTGGCAAAAGTACTGTCACCACTGAGAGGACATACCAGAGCGCACACAAAGGATTCATACCATTTTGTTAGTGAGATAAAAGACCTACATCTCGCTGACAATGAAACTATGGTCAGTTTTGATGTTCAGTCACTATTCACATGCCTACCTATTGAAGACTGCATATCAATTGTAACTAGGAAGCTAGAATATAATAACATGCCTGCTGAATATGCAGTATTACTCAAACACTGCCTCACATCTGGCTATCTATTGTGGAAGGAAGAGTTCTACAAGCAAGTAGATGGTGTGGCGATGGGCTCACCTGTATCTCCCATTGTCGCTGACATATTCATGGAGGACTTCGAGGAGAAAGCCCTTCTTACTGCTCCTGTAAATCCAAGATTCTACAAGCGGTACGTAGACGACACTTTCACAATTTTACCATCTGACAAAGTAACTGCATTTTTAAACCACCTTAACTCTATAAACTCTAAAATACAATTCACAATGGAGTTAGAGGCAAATAATTCTTTAGCTTTCTTAGATGTTTTAGTCATTCGAAATCCTAATAACACAATTGGTCACACTGTGTATAGAAAAAAGACCCATACCAACCGATATTTAAATGGTGAATCTCACCATCATCCTTCACAGTTAGCTACCGTGGGTAAATCTTTGTTTCAGAGAGCACGAGGGATCTGTGACAGAAAGCATCTGGCCGCCGAACTTCAGCACGTCAAGCAAGTATTGCAAGACAACAAGCTTCGGGTCCCGCGCCTACGTCACAGTGACCGAGTGAAGCCGGCCACAGTCGAGCGTGTACCTGCTGTACTACCATATGTCAGAGGAGTCACAGACAAGGTTAGCTACATCTTGAAGCGAGCTTCCATTAAAACATACTACAAGCCGCCGAAGAAGATTAGTCAATTTTTACCATCCGTCAAGTGTAATATCCCTCTACAAGATGCAGGAGTGTACAAGTTAGATTGTGAATGTGGTCTCTCTTACATAGGTCAAACAAAACGATCCATAAAAACCCGCGTGAAAGAACATATAGCTGACGTGAAGCACCGACGCTCCGGGAAGTCTGCAGTCTGCGAACATGTTCAAGATCGTCCCCACCATTACATTCGATTTGATAAACCACAAATTCTCGCAAAAGAACACCGATTCCTACCAAGGATGATACGCGAGGCTATTGAAATTAAAAAACATCCAAATTTCAATAGAGAAGATGGATGGGTGCTGCCACCTGCTTGGGATCCTATAATTAACAAAATTAAACCCAAACCTAAGCATACCACTGCAAGACTTCATGATACTATAAGCTCGTTTTGCGTAAATCGGACCAAAAATTAATATTCAAAAACTGAAGGTAGCCGGACTAACTATGACATTGGGACGTCAAACATCTCAGTCCCTCCCGTGACCATGGTTGCTGTAAAGCACCCGAAACGTCGGGAATTAAAAATAAGTAAAAGTAGTGAAATAAACGCGATAAAATCCGTAAATTTAGTTTTATTCAATGTGTAGTGTTCGCGTAAATTTAAGAAATCATTATGTGAACCAGTACGGACTGGTAATAGCAAATAAAATTCGCCGATTAGAAGATCTTAAAACCAAGCGCGCAAGATATATAACATCTTTAAATTTCTTGAAGAGATGCAGAGACCATAATCTCATTCCTACGTGTGTCAAAATATCAACAAAAAAGGACATTCGAGGAAGCGCAAAGATCTTAAATCAGGCAAGCAAAAAGTTGTTACGAACGGTGATTCAGCAGAAACGGTTCGATTTACATTTCATAAACAACACCATAGACAATTTGTTCAGTGAACTAAAGACAGATTTAACGACATTTGATTTTAATAATTGCATCGAAACTTTAAACAAACGAGAAACAGCAAAATACAATGAATGCAAAAATAAACAAATAGAAAAATACCAAAAATTAACAATCAAATCAAATGCCAACCATCTAAGTCAACGTCAGAACGAAACACAACCGTTGACCACAGACGCAAACAATAAACAGCGCACGGTCTATAATCTGTCAAAACATACACTGGACGAACCAACTATAAAGGTGTTAGCGAAGGGAATGAATTTCGCATTAACACCGCGAAAAATCCCGTACGAAGAAATTATCTGCAGCGTTGAGGATTGTCTGTTTAAAAATAATATCGGTAAGGAAGATTTGGAGGCTATACGTCAAGATATTTCGTCCTTGTTACGTCGTAGTTCAGTGCCGAAACCAAACCTTCCTAAAGACGAACTTACAGCGTTGATTAACTTACGGAACAGACCAGAGCTAACGATTCTCCGCGCGGATAAAGGAAATGCTACGGTAATAATGGACACGTCAGAGTATAATTTTAAAATACTACAGCTTTTATCGGACGAAAGTACATACAAAAAGGTCAAAACAGACCCCACAACTAACACGCTTAAAGCAACTAGCGATTTAATAAAGAAATACTCCGAAAAATTAAATCTCGACGTGAATTCGCTAATACCATCATGTACCAAACCACCGAGGTTGTATGGGTTACCAAAGATACACAAACCAAACGCTCCACTACGTCCTATAGTGAGCCAGATCGATTCACCAACTTATAAGCTGGCACAACACTTGGCAAAAGTACTGTCACCACTGAGAGGACATACCAGAGCGCACACAAAGGATTCATACCATTTTGTTAGTGAGATAAAAGACCTACATCTCGCTGACAATGAAACTATGGTCAGTTTTGATGTTCAGTCACTATTCACATGCCTACCTATTGAAGACTGCATATCAATTGTAACTAGGAAGCTAGAATATAATAACATGCCTGCTGAATATGCAGTATTACTCAAACACTGCCTCACATCTGGCTATCTATTGTGGAAGGAAGAGTTCTACAAGCAAGTAGATGGTGTGGCGATGGGCTCACCTGTATCTCCCATTGTCGCTGACATATTCATGGAGGACTTCGAGGAGAAAGCCCTTCTTACTGCTCCTGTAAATCCAAGATTCTACAAGCGGTACGTAGACGACACTTTCACAATTTTACCATCTGACAAAGTAACTGCATTTTTAAACCACCTTAACTCTATAAACTCTAAAATACAATTCACAATGGAGTTAGAGGCAAATAATTCTTTAGCTTTCTTAGATGTTTTAGTCATTCGAAATCCTAATAACACAATTGGTCACACTGTGTATAGAAAAAAGACCCATACCAACCGATATTTAAATGGTGAATCTCACCATCATCCTTCACAGTTAGCTACCGTGGGTAAATCTTTGTTTCAGAGAGCACGAGGGATCTGTAACAGAAAGCATCTGGCCGCCGAACTTCAGCACGTCAAGCAAGTATTGCAAGACAACAAGCTTCGGGTCCCGCGCCTACGTCACAGTGACCGAGTGAAGCCGGCCACAGTCGAGCGTGTACCTGCTGTACTACCATATGTCAGAGGAGTCACAGACAAGGTTGGCTACATCTTGAAGCGAGCTTCCATTAAAACATACTACAAGCCGCCGAAGAAGATTAGTCAATTTTTACCATCCGTCAAGTGTAATATCCCTCTACAAGATGCAGGAGTGTACAAGTTAGATTGTGAATGTGGTCTCTCTTACATAGGTCAAACAAAACGATCCATAAAAACCCGCGTGAAAGAACATATAGCTGACGTGAAGCACCGACGCTCCGGGAAGTCTGCAGTCTGCGAACATGTTCAAGATCGTCCCCACCATTACATTCGATTTGATAAACCACAAATTCTCGCAAAAGAACACCGATTCCTACCAAGGATGATACGCGAGGCTATTGAAATTAAAAAACATCCAAATTTCAATAGAGAAGATGGATGGGTGCTGCCACCTGCTTGGGATCCTATAATTAACAAAATTAAACCCAAACCTAAGCATACCACTGCAAGACTTCATGATACTATAAGCTCGTTTTGCGTAAATCGGACCAAAAATTAATATTCAAAAACTGAAGGTAGCCGGACTAACTATGACATTGGGACGTCAAACATCTCAGTCCCTCCCGTGACCATGGTTGCTGTAAAGCACCCGAAACGTCGGGAATTAAAAATAAGTAAAAGTAGTGAAATAAACGCGATAAAATCCGTAAATTTAGTTTTATTCAAAATATATAATTTTAAACTAAAGGTAGCCGTGGTTAGCTAGGACATTGGGGTGTCTTTAATAAATCAATATACGCGATAAAATCCGTAAAACTTAGTTTTATTTAAATATGTTAGTATTTGCGTAAATATATGAAATCATTATCTCAGATTACCCCTAGCACAGGCATTTTTTAAGCTCAGTTGTGAAGTTGTTAAAAAAATGTTTGTTTTAAGCTGTTCAGCTTCAGCAATCTAACGCACACGTCTAGTGTGTTAGCGAATTAATTTCAGTATTCGCAACTCGTATGTACATATACGTAAAGGGCCAGCGAAGGGAGAGCCTTATCCAATATTTATTAACTTATTTCAAAGAAAATCGTATAATTAACACCATCGTATCCCCCCACATAATCTCCCCGCGAGCCTTTGGCTCCATATCATAGACTAACGAGATAGATAAGATCTGCGAGTTGTGGATGCAATTTTATTTTTAGGTACAAACGAGCACACAGTCCACCTGTATGTTTTGTGGTAAATGGTAATTTAGTGTCCTATAAACATCTATGTCTATCCTCTACGTTAAGAATCAAACGCTTCTTAAGCAAAATAATTAATTCAATCTAGCTTTACTTTGCAGGAATTCGTTATATAAGATGTTAAAAATAATTAGTCTTACCTAGTTTGAAGAGCACCTACCGCCCTCCCTCAATTGTGTGCACTATCCCCGTCACCACTAATCCCAGCACCACTACTCCCAACACCACTACGTTAGATTTTTAATTTTTAACATCTTTAATAAGAATGAAAATCCAGATGACTTGTCGTCTGAGGGCTCACTCGATTAGGCTCTTGAAAGAATGTTTGGACTTTTTATTAGATATAATTTTGGTACTCCTGATATTGAAAATAATATTGAAGTTACAAACAAACTAAAAATCTACTTGATGGTAAGTGGCTCCTCTCCAGCTCATGATTCCCTGCAACCGATTTTAGAACAAGAAGACTTCATTTCGTCTGTGGTCTAAGATGGATTGTTTCACAGCCGGTTATTATACCGGACTTTTCCTTTAAATCGGATCCAGTACTAGATGTACCACCACTGGTAAAGATGGTATTACCTGCCTACTTGGACTCCTATGCAAAAAAGGGTATTACACTTACTGACTGACTTTCTGACTGTCTGTATAAATAGAAGTGTTGAAGTGTCTGTACAGTGGGGTTGTGATAATAACCCATCTTCTCGTTACGTATACCTCAAAACTTGACAACATGAGTGTAAAACCAGTGCGTGCTGCCTGTGATGTCATATGGATCTGAGACGTAAATGTTTTCTGATGGCTGCATGAGGAAACTCAAGATCGTTAAGTGAGCTAAGAAGAAACGTCCTCAAGTTTTTTTTATAAATAAGCACACGTCCACTTGATAATGAATAGGTAATGTGGTCCATAGACATCTATATTTATCCTCGATCAAGAATCAAAATGCAGATGCGTTGTCACCCCTGAGGACTAAGATGGAATGCCTCGATTCTAGTAAAAAGGGTCTCTACACTCACCATACGAAACACAGCAGCGTAGGCAGTAAGCTGCGGGTATTCTATGAGAGCGTCTGGTCAAGCCGACCCATTTGTCCTACAACTATGATATATGTAGCTGCAGCGTGGCTCTGCCACGTAGCTGGAGTCCTGGAAGACCTAAGAAGGAAGTAAGAGATACAAAAAGTCGATAGATACAGATGGCTCGGGACGGTGCATTTGGGCATTCCTCGCGGGAGGTTCAGCAGTAGATTTGTGACGTGCGGTAACGACCATGATGATGAGTTTTAAATAACCGTCGCCTCTGCGTCAAATAGTCTGGATCTCAATTAGTATTCCGTCTCGTTCCTTGTGCGATCTAAAGTTAATGAAAGCGTGTGTCGGCGTCGTATTTTTGAAATACAGACCCCTTTGAAATGGCGCGGGGCATCGCAAAAATATGTTAATAGCACCTGTGAAGCGGGCGCGCGACGAAAATTGATAAGGTCGCCGGCAAACCGGCAACTAAGTAGGCTTTAGAATAGATGAACAGGCTTCTCACTTGGTCTTCTGTAGTGCTTCAATTTATTAGAAGTTCGCGTCGCAAACAAACCAGCGTACAGCGTTACCGGTACCATTAGAGTCTATTATAGTTCACTGCTGAACATAGGCCTCCCCCATAGATTGCCTTATAGGGAGGATATTTGTCATAGTTGCCACGCTGGGCAAGCGGGTTGGCAACCATAGTTTTTTTTATTTTTGGTCGTTCTTAGGCAGACGCTGCTGCCTATCTTCTGATTTGTTTCCCTCTGTCGCCTCATACCACACCCACGGGATAATATGGGTTAGTGGGTAATCTTACACCGCCACTCCACGGTACCGTGCACTTGTTAGTAATAAAAAGTACTTTACTTAAATTGCGATACCATCCACACCTGAATGCTTGGCGGTTCACCACTATGAGTTTTACCAGGACCTTTCTTACTCGCACGACTTATTTGTGGAGCTTTTTTGAAGGACCATCAAGAAACGAGTTTACTCCTTTTTAAAGGGCCGGCAAAGCGCCTGTAATTTCCCTAGTTTTTCAGTAGTTCATGGGCGGCTGTCGATACTTACCATCAGGTGCGCCGCATGCTCGTCTGCGCCCGTTTCAATTAGAAAATCATGGAGACATAAAACTTCAAGAAATCTAAATAGAAAATGTTTGATTTAATATTGGTTATAAATAATACTTTTTGAAGGTCATCCTTATGTTTAACTTACCATTGGTTCTAAAAATACCTCTGTAATGGGAAGAACCACTAATAAACCCACCGGGGCTTTTTTTAGAAAAAGGAACAGTTTACGTTACGTTTACAGTTTAGTTTGAATAATGTTACACTATAAACTACACAAATCCAGAAATAGCTTAGTGGAGATCACTTCCAGGTACCTATGGAAGGAGAAAAAACATGCGCTGTCACACCTAGATTGCCAAGTTTTTGTGTCTTATGTAATAATTTCGGGGCTTATTACCTATAAATATATATTAAAGGCGAAAACAACCAAAAAAAAAACATAATATAGTTTTTCGTGAAGTTGAAACATAAAATTAATACTTTTATTTTTGTTGTTTTGCAGTAGTCAACCTTTAGTACCTACTTTCGTCTACTAATATTTTTTTGGAATATTGCATTCGGACCTATTAAGTGGAGTTGGCAACCCTAATTTCACCTAATAACTAATATAAAATATTCCGCCGTCTGTAATGGAACTAGACTTCATACTTGGTTTTTAATATTTGTATTAGCTTGAAATCATCACATTTACCAATAGTCGGTAAACAGTTTAGCTGTTGGCGCTATGTGAGAAGCTGACTATGTGAAATATGTCTTTTTTTTTGGTATTTTGTTTCACGGCACTTACCTGACGAGATGTGGGGATTTAGGTGATGAAAATTACTTACCGTATCACCACAAGGGTGATTGATGATTGTAAGTATTTTTATTATTTATTACTAAAATTCACCTTTCAATCGAGTTTTATAATATGGAGATCTAAAGCTTGCACTGGCTTCAGAGACTCGAAATAATAATTGGCCAACTGTAACACGACGGCCTTTTAAATTTCAGTGCAAAGTTCTTTCTATGATTGCAACAGCTGACTCGCATTTCAGTATAAAAAAAAAATAAAGAAAATACCATACTTAGACAGGTGAAACCATCCGATGGTAATGTTGCTTGCTGCACATAGCTGGTCTCTGAAAGTGTGTCATCAAAGTCTGCGCCTACTTTTCGTATTATTCCAATATTCCAGAATAAATGCCACAAGATATTAAGTCCATCTATAGTAAGACCCAAACGTATCGCAGTAAAGAATAAACTTTGTTTATTTAATAAAGAATAATATCTACAATAGGTTGAAAATTAAAAAAAAAAGATGAAAAGCATAAGATATTTGTTAATTAATATGACAATAATTTGTATTTGGAATTCCAAATTGAATGCAATATATCGAACTCCAAAGTAGCCAGTCTTTAAAAAAAATTATCTCATAGTTAAGGATCTAATAATAAGCAAATATTTATATAGTACGAATCTTCAGTTTTATTTGCTCCCTTCGCATGGCTTGAAGAATATCCTTTACTGTCTTATTTTCTTTTGATAATATAGCGTAAATTTACTTCTCAAAGTGCACAGCACAAATTAATATAATCTAACGAAGCTTGATTACAGCATCTTCAATGAGGGAGCTGAATAAATAATTCCAATCAATCGTAAGGGGGCAAAGTTGCAATCAACATCTTAATTCTCACCTTAATAGAGTACACGCCAGGGAGGGGAACGTGAATTAAGGAGTCGGCGTTAGGGAATTGACTCGCGTATATTTTTCTAAATAAGAGTTATCTTATTAATAAGATGTTTTAAAATAAACGTGAATGTTATTTTCTTAATATTTGTTTCATTAGTTCATAAGTGGCAAAGTGCCAGAAAATATCCATCAAAAAGATTGAAATTTCTATTATGCATAAATTGTGTTACAGTTACCGTTACCGCCTATTAGTATTCACTGCTAAACATGGGTCTCCCTTATAGATTACCTCATTGGGGGGGACATCCGCCATAGTTGCCATGCTTGGCAGGTGGGCTGGCAACCGCATCATTTATTTTTAGTCGTTATTACTTTCGGATATGATTTGCTCTGTCACCTCTTACAATGTAGTGTTGGTGTAAGAATATCCAGTACCCCATATTGTCCCGTGAGTGTCGTAAGAAAAATCGTGTAGTAAGAGGTAATCTATTACTAAAGACTACATGCTTGATAATAACCCCCGGTAGGTGATCGCTACCATACTATTGCTAAATGTTTTCATACTAATTGTATAAAATATTATATTGGAATTTTTTTAAACTTCCGCTGGGTTCCTTGCTGGTTCTTTCTTATACAGAGGTTTTATCTGAACCAGTGGTAAAGCCTAAATTACTTTTAATTAGTATTATTGTAATCTATATTGAATACAAATGTTTCAATTCTATTATATTCTATAAAGCATATTTTCTGCCTAGGAGGCCATTTCGTCAGCTTATCGTAATCTTACCCTGCCGCCAAACATCACATTCATTCTTGTGTTCCTATTGAAAAGATTTTTTTATAGAATAATGGTGAATAGCAAGCACGCAGTCCACCTGAGGGTTAGTGTTTAGTGTGTACCATAGACAGCTACATCTGTCTTCGAATAATCAAAATGCAAATCTACTCGTTTCTAGTAAAAAAGGTTTCCAGTTCTCTACACTCACAGTACGCAACACAACAGCATTAAGCTGCTATTTTACGCTGGTATTCTGTGGCGTGATCCTTCCCCGGTCGAGCCGCCTCGTATCTTAGTCATCAGGGGTAACAACAAATCGGCATTTTGATTCTTAATCGAGGATGAATGTAGATGTCTATAGGCCACAGCATCCAATTATCATCCGGTGGACTGTGCTCGTTTGTCACCCATATTCTATAAAAAAAATCCATATTATAATCGACTCAATGCAATCCTCTCATCACATGAGATATATCAAGTGTGTATAAAAACACTTTCTAATCAAAAATGACATACAACATCTGAATTACAAATGTCCGGAACGTGTCCCGCTGCACTGGCGCGGATCAAGTCACGTCTAGTGACACGGACGGGTTATTAGCCCGCCGTTATCTCGCGTCTTGTCGTTCACATTTTACGACCAGCATCCATTGTTTTACGGGCCCATCACACAAAGAGGGAGCGAATTGGAATCGACATCTCGTATAAGAGCCTGTAAAAACTCCACACACCGATACAACTTTACATTTGCGGTTTAATAAACTTAAATGCTGAAGTTCGTGGACATTTTTTTGATATTTCCGAAATGCAAATCCAACTGTGTCACAGGTATAAGTACGGTATACGCCAATCGTGCGTCGGTATTTTGATCATTTGTCTCATTGTGATCGAATGGGAACAGTAGCTCTGTCTCCATGTTACTAATAAAATGTAAAAGAGAGGGATGTAGTCGTTTTCGCAGAGGGTCGTCTCGTGTGTAATATTTAAGAGTGCCCGTTACGCGGCCCCGCGCGCAACGCTCGAATGGTTATTTTGAATAATATACGGTCATTGTGTTGAATTCGTTTGGCTGTCTGTAATGGCGCGCCGAATGAAAATAAAAATGAATAATAAAATTTAGATATCTTTTACGTATTTTTATATTATCACTCGTTTTAATAGGTCTCATGTTGGACTCCAATGTGATTATGTTATTTCTTATATCGGTTACATGAACTGATACTGAATATACGTATAGGGTACATGAGGGTAATGTCATAATATGGTAACGTTAAGCTTTGCCGCCCTATAAAACCAAAACTAGGAGGAGGGCAGAGACAAAAATACAGAGTCGTTTATACTGTAACTAACATATTAAGAAAATAAAGCAAACAAACCTTGGCAAGAATTATGAACACTTCGAAAAATCAACTTAAAAAAACTATCTACCCTACACCATACTAAAATCGACTAAAATATTTTTACTATAATATCAACTGTCAAAATTGTGTCGATAAAACAGCTCCCTTTTGACCCTTTATTATTTGATTGACCACAAAGCCATCTATGTAAACAATGCTGTAGTTTAGAGTTATAAGAAAGTGACCATATAAACTGGATGACCATATTATACTCACGTACTATATTATGTACTATACTTGACTTAAGTACACCTGCTAAAAGTTTGTTCGTGTTGTCAACGTGTAGAAATATTGTATGTACTTTAGTCAATATGATATTTTTCGGAAATTGGTTAATACGTTTAACTTTGTATAGATGCTGTTATTTTTTTATATCGCAAAACTTTCTGAGGAGTCAAAGTACTTAATGAAAGTAATTTTTGCTTTACCTACCACCTAGGGATAATTGGCAAGAAATCCAGTAGATTTTTAAAGTAAATAGCATACAATAAAATGTTAGTTTGTTCGTGGATAATTTTGCAAATTCCAGTAAAAAGGGTTCCCGGTTCTTTACACTCACCATACGAAACACAGCAGCATTAAGCTACTATTTTACGCTGGTATTCTGTGAGAGCGTAGTCCTTCCCCGGTGGAGCCGACCCATTCATGCTACATCTATACTGCTAATATAACTGCAGCATGACTCTACGTAGACCTAAGACTTTAGTGAAAATGTGCAGCGTAGCGGCGCTATACATTTTGTAACAGTATAATGATACAAAAACCTGTTTATCATGCACGCAGAAAACCTTACCACACGCTCTTCACATAACTTACCCTTAGGTTATCAAAGTCGTGCAACCGTTAGCTGGTAGTAGAGCCATGCTGCATATTACGGTTGTAGCACGAATGGGTCGGCTCGACCGGGGGAGGACCACGCTCTCACAAGAACCCACATAAAATAGCAAATTAATGCTGCTGTGTTTCTTATGGTGACTGTAGAAAACCGGAGACCCCTTTTGCTAGAAACGAGGCATTCCAGCGTAGTCCTCGGGGGTGACAACGCATTTGCATTTTGATTCGTAATTTAGGATTGATGTAGATGTCTAAGGATCACAGCATCTACTAACCTTCAGGTGGACGGAGTGCTCGTTTGTCACTCTTATTCTGTATAAAAATATCCTGATCTTATCAGCGGTGTTAGCAGTTAACCATAACCATCGCTGTTTCTCCTGATGAGGCCTCGTTTAGAGGCGAAACACGTGTCGTATTATCGACGGTAGTGTGTCTTTCCTAGTGTAATGTGGGATGTGTGTGGGAGTAGTGGTGACGGGGATAGTGCACCCATTTGGTTGAGGCTGTGAATTGCTCTTCAGAGTGGGTAAGCCATTATCTCTCCACCACTGTGCGATTTGCTACGACTTTTCTTCCTCACGTCATACAACTTCTTTGTAAAATGATTTAGTATCGGCGATTTTTCCGGACATCGGTCCGGAATAAATACTTGCGCTTATTACTGTTGTTCGTGAGCGGCGGTTGACAAGTCGTTCCAACAAGTGAGCCGTATGCTCGTTTGACCTTTCTTCTATAAAAAAAATATTTTTATAAAATAAGGATGACAAACGAGCACACGGTCCACCTGATTGTAAGGGGATGCTGTAGCCTACGAACATATACATTTATACTCACTACGACGACGACGACTAAGATGGAATCCCTCGTTTCCGGTAAAAAGGGTCACCGGTTCTCTACACTCACCATACAGAACACAACTGCATTCAGCTGCTATTTTACTCTGGTGTTCTATGAGATCGTGGCCCTACCACTGTCGAGCCGACTCATCCATGCTACAACCGTAGTACAGTTGCATCGTGGCTCTACCACGTAAAATCTTTGACCAATCTTATTATTTAAACTTAAATCTTTACCCATTACCTAGACGAAATTGGAATTACGGCCCAAGTTGAAAATTAGAACGGATTATTAGTCAGTCAACACAATTCCATAGGTGGCTGTCGAATGGGCGCAAGACATTTTTCCCGGCCCGCTTGGCCAGTGCGCCCCGCTCCGTAAATTAAAATGTGAATAATTAACACCGACCGACCCCCAACACCCTATCCCCTCCACCTACTCCCACCCCGCAGCCTCACACGCCACCCAGATGTATTAGTTTTAAGCTCTTTCACTTCGTACGGGCGCGATTTGGGGTGGGTTCAAAAAGTGCTACTAGAAGTAGTTCACGTTTAACATCGTAATCGCTTGGCGGCATTTTTAATTGACCGCCAAACGGTTTAGGTTTTAATGAGACCGTGCTAAGGAATCCGGCCTCAGTAGTGCCAACAGTTATTTAGCACATTTAATCCATACATATACTTATAGTATATATACATATAAATAGAATGCAAATATCTGGCTGTAATATTGAATTAGTCTTTTTTAGGTCTCCGGGTAACAATTTGTATACATTATGTTAGTCTATCTGTCCTGCCTCGTAATACTTTAGCTAACTGCGTAACGGGTTAAGAGCAGATTTTTTTATAGAATAGGGGTGACAACTGAGCGCACAGTTCACCTCCTATGTGCGTATATATATACCTACTTATATTCACGCACATTACATACCTCTTTCGCTTCTTTCAGGTTCATTAACTTCTTCATACATGCATGTCTAGGTATCCGAGTACTCTTGACCCTCCCTTCTTCGAGCAATTTGCTCACATGGTCTTCGAAATTTAGTCTCGGTCTACCTCGACACCTTTTAATATTTACTTTCGCTCTATATATTTTCTTCACCATTCGGTCTTCACTCATTCGTTCAACGTGCCCAAACCATTGGAGTACGCCCCTATCAATTTTTGTGATAAGGTCATCTTTCAATTCTGCCATATTGCGAATCTCTTCGTTTCGCTTTCGGTCGGCTATGGTAACGCCACACATTTTACGAAGAGATCGCATCTCCACTGCATTCAACTTGCTTTTATGCTTCTTCTGGCATACTCAGGTTTCGCTGCCATATAACAAAGTCGGTACCAACACTGCGTTATGTATTGCAAGGCGTGCACTCTTCACCACGCCTTGCCTTTTGACTAATGCATTCAGGGCACCATTGACTTTGTTTCCGGCAGCGACACGCCTATCTACATCTAAATCACATCTTCCATCCCGGCTGGAAGCACTCCCCAAGTATACAATTTCATTTACCTGTTCTAGACATTCCTGATTTACCCATATTTCACATTTCGTTCTCTCTTCGTCCTTTTCAAATACAAGAACCTTAGTTTTAGTTTAGTTATATATATATATATATATATATATATATATATATATATATATATATATATATATATATATATATATATATATATATATATATATAAAAGTAAAGTAAAGTAAAGTAAAATATACTTTATTGTACACCAAGGAACATATTACATTATTTATATATTTAATGGGACATTGGTACAACAGGCGGCCTTATCGCTAAAACAGCGATCTCTTCCAGGCAACCTTAGGGCAGAGGATACTATTTTAAAGATAGCGGAAGGGGTGTACAGAATATGATAAAGAAAGATAAATAGAAGAACATAAATGATTAAAGAAAAAATGAATGACGACAGGTAGTAACTTAAGAGGAAAGGTAATAAAGTTTTAATTTATATATATATATATATATATATATATATATATATATATATATATATATATATATATATATATATATATATATATATATATATATAATATGATGGTAAATGGATGCTGTGGCTCATAGACATCTGCATTTATCTTCAAATACTAAGATGCGTTGTCACTCCTGAGGACTGAGATGAAATGCTACACTCACCATACGAAACACAGCAGCATTAAGCTACTATTTTACGCTGGTATTCTGTAAAACCGTGATAGGACAAAATAGCTGCAGCATGGCTCTACCACGTTATACTTAAATTTCTAATTTAGAAACGTCACAAACAGATTGAGACCAATATCAGGAATAATGTTTACTATATATTTTATCTGTAAGGTGACTTAAAACGATAATATATTATTCAGTCATCAGAAAAAGATATACAACACAGAATTTGATTCTAAATGTTGTCTTATCTAATTCGCAGTATGGTTTTCTGTTTATATACATATTTGGTATTAACGTGAATCTTACTGTAATGCTGTGTGTTTGTCTTACTGTAAAACTGAACATCGAACCCATTATTTTTTAATAGAGAATGTTCCTTATTTAGTTGAAAATTAGCTTCGTACGAAGTCGTTGACAGATTTTACCAATAGTTATAGTTTACCATAATATTTAATATCCTGCAGCGTGACTCTGCTACGTTCATTTTATAAAATTTAGTATATAAAATGTACCCGGTAGAAAAAGAAAAAACATAATTAATTTATAATTTTGTTAGTACGCTATATTCTAGATAAGAAGTGCGTGTACACATTATGTGCATCATACACATATTAATTAACGCCATATTGCTATAATGTTAGTCCTTATATTGTATATGTACAGATTTTGTTAACATTTTTTTATTTCGTGGGGAAATTCTCATGGATAGTTTTCGCTGCGGGGACGACGGAAAGGTTATGCCGGACTTTTTTTATAGTATATGGGTGATAAACGAGCACATGGTCCACCTGGTGGTGAGTGTATGCTGTGACACAGACATCTACATCAATCCTAGATTAAAAATTAAAATGCGGATCCGTTTTTGCCAATGAAGACTAAGATGGAATGCGTCGTTTTTAGCAAAAATGGTGTCCGGTACTCTATACTCGCCATACGAAACACAACATTACAACTTCACGCTCGTATTCAAATGATTACCGGCTAAAACGCCGATGGTGACCACCGTGACGTCCCGGTATTCACGTTCGGAATGCAACCGAATGTGGATGAAATGATGGATGGATGAAAGGATGTTTTATGAATCTTATAACGAAAAAGAAAGTATAACCTACTTAAACCAGTTTTTCTTTGTTAGACTAAAGTGATATTCGAACTTACAATCCACCTGATAGCAATCAATGGGTTACTGCCATCCATGGTAATTTGCAGACAAATTCAAACTAAGAACGTTCCAGGGTACGTTGTCACCTCTCAGGAGTTAGGTGGACTCCTCAAAGCCTGTAATTAAATTGGCTGGTAAAGAATGCCTAATGACATTAAGTACTATTTTGTAATTGGGAATGCAGTAAAGGATAAATACATTTAAAAAAAATCCAATAAATAGATTATTTCACATTATAATTTGAGACCGAAGTGTTCCTCTGGAACAATTGTTTTACGAGCTACATTAAGAAATATCAGCATAGCTCTAACATATGTATGATAAACGAAAATTAGTTCACCATACACTCCACTACTGATAGAGGCCCCTATCATTTCAGCTTCAGTAAATGTATGAATTAAGTATACGTGGTAGAGCTACGATATAGCTATAATATAGTTTTAGGATGAATGGGTCGGCTCGACCGGGGAAGGACCACGCTCTCATAGAATACCAGCGTAAAATAGCAGCTTAATGTTGCTGTGTTTCGTATGGTGAGTGTAGAGAACCGGCGACTCGTTTTAATGGAATCGAGGCATTCCATCTTAGTCCTCAAGGGTGACAGCGCATCTGCGTTTTCATTCTTAATCAAGGTTAAATGTAGATGTCTATGGGCCCCAGCGTCCACTTAGCATTAAGTGGACTGTGTGTTCGTTTGTCATGCTTATCCTATAAAAAAATATGAAGGAATTACGTCGCCTCGCTCCAGCGCGAATTGTTAGATTTGTTATTCATTCATTCATTACCGCCTACCTAAAGTCCACTGCTGGGCATAGGTCTTCACCATAGATCGCCTGACAGAGCTCATATTTGTCATAGTTACTACGCTTGCCAGCTGAGTTAGCAACCGCAGATTTTACTATTCGTATTTAATGGTATACAAAGATATTAAAGGACATACACAATAATTTAATAATCAGTTAAATTTTTTATTAATATGCGTAATTATACGTGGTAGACCATACTGCAGCTATATAGTTAATATCACGATGATGCTGCCCCTGTTTACTTTCCATCTGTCGCCGCTTACGACACCCGCGGAATGATATGATGTAAAGCATTATTTTCATTCATTTTTTACTACAGCCCTTCACAAGTCCACTGCAGACCATAGGACTCCCCCAAGGAATGTCACAAAGACTAGTCCTGAACCACGTTCATCAATCGACTTCCTGCATGTCTTACCAGATCGTCACTCCATCTAGTTTCGCCCTGTACTTGGGTACGGGCTGACACTCGTTAACCTTTCTTTCCCATCGGTTAAAAATTATTGTTAAAAAATAATAATTTATTTGCCAACTTATCCAAAATAAACCAAACGTAACGTAATCCTCACGATCACATTCGATGACATACAAAATTGAACACCTTCCCCGGATCGACATTTAAGCGGGAAAAACTGGGGCTTCCCGCATCGGGATACAGTTAATTATTTACCGAGACCCTCATGAGTCTACACTACTGGAAGTGACTTCAATAAGGCTGTAAACAAAATTCAGTTCAAAATTCAAGGTGTTCTTTAAACTTTAATATTTTTACAGACTAACAGTCGTGTTTACCACTAAAGGAACGAGGCAATCAGCTTGTAACAATTAAGGCTTCAAACAGTTACAATAATGGGTACACGGCTGCTTGTCAGTAGGGACCAGTGATAGTGTAGCACTATCATTGTTAGGGACCAATTAAGAGAGTTAAAAAACCTAGACCGACTCCTAAGCATAAAAGTGAAACCTTAAAATATACCAAGTTCAAATTGAAGATTGTTTAAATTAAATCAAAATGTATTTTTATATCTCACCAGTACCTTATTACTAAGATTTATTAATATGTATTGATTACGGAATTGGTTGCGGATCCCTGTCATAAAATACATAAATACATAAACACTCACGCCTGTCACCCAGAGGGGTAGGCAGAGACTAAGGACTTTCATTTGGCACGATCCTGACATACCTCTTTCGCCTCCTTTACATCCATATATCTACGCATACACGCTCGTCGGTTAAGGGTATTTCTAACGTGGCCCATTTTCAAAATATCGCCAATTTGGTCATAAACTTTTTTCTAGGGCGTCCCTTCCCGACTCTGCCGTTCACATCTGCCATATAAATTTGCTTTGTCACTCTTTCCTCATTCATTCTTTCCACATGACCGAACCACCGAAGCATACCTTTCTTAATCCTGGTCACAACATCATCTTGCATACCACATTTATCTCTTATTACGCAATTTCTCACACTGTCATTCAGATTCAACCCTAGCATATTCCTTAAAGACCGCATTTCTACAGCATTTATTCTACTTTCGTGCTTCTTCTGCGACACCCAGCTTTCACTACCATACATTAAAGTAGGGACTAACACAGCATTATGAATTATCGTACGTGCCTTTTTTGACACATTCTGGTTCTTCATAATAGAGTGTAGTGCCCCATTCACTCTATTCCCTGCATTTACTCGTCGTTCTATATCCTTATCATATCTACCATCCCTGCTAAGTACACATCCCAAATACACAAACTCATCCAATTAACTGATCCCTGTTACTTGAAGTATAATTAAAATTCTCTAATTAAGAAGGGTTACAGATCACTAGGCCTCCCTTTTTATGACTTGAGCTATGCTGCAGCTGCTTTATGATTGTTTCACAAATAGGTCAGCTCGAACAAAAAAGAACCACGCTTCCACAGAATACCAGCGTAAAACACCAGCTTAATGCTGCTGTGTTATGTATAGTGTAGACTGTAGAACCGGATGTGTGTTACTTAAGATTTTTCTCTGGAAGAACCGATTTTGATGATTCTTTTTTTATTTGAAAGCTGGTGCTTCTCGTGTGGTCCCATATAAATTTGACCAAGATCTGACTAGTAGTTTTTGAATTATCCTTAATAATGCGTATTTAATTGACTTTGACTACATTGATGATGTTCTCTTTTTTATATTGAAGTCGGTTGTACAATTTTTTTAATTTAACCAATTGTATAAACCAGTGCTTGACTACAATCTCATCCCATGGTAAGTGATACCACAAAAAGCTTTACAATAATTTATAAGTAGGTATCTTGTCTCTTCCACATTTTTTACATCACGTAAATACTACAGGCTGCAAAAATATGTTGTTTCGGACAGAAGTCGTAAAGTTGTGGGCTGCTGAACGTAATTCGAAAGAGGATGTTTTGTTATCGCGTTGTGAGTTTTGTGATTTGTTCCTTCTGAATGAATATTTTTTAAATATTGTATATTGTTTTGCACATTTCCAGAATTATGTTAAAAATCTGTGAGTGTACACTGTACATGTGCGTGGAAGCAGCAAGAGAGAAGTCGCCTCAGGCGACTATAGATTATAAATACCGTATTAAATTCACAATACATAGTGATATATCATCTATTGTATAACAGATCACAGGTGGTAGAGTCATGCTGCAGCTGTATTAGTAGTATAGTTGTACCTTTAATGTGTCGGCTCGACTGGAGAGGGACCATACTCTCACAGAATACCAGCGTAAAATAGTAGCTTTACGCTGTTGTGTTTCGTACGGTGAGTGTAGAGAACTGGAGACCCTTTTTATTGAAAAAGGGACATTCCATCTTAGTCCTCAGGGGTGACAACGCATCTGCGTAATCGAGGAGAGATGTAGAGGATAGGTGGACTGTGTGCTCGTTTGTCACCCTATCTTATAAAAAAAAGTTTATGTATGATGGGGAGAAGTTCTTGGTCTGTTTATTTGACTTCTGATATATACTACTCACGGTACGCATAATTATTACGCATAATTGACAATCATGACACATCTTATGCGTACTGTGATCACCAATTCTCCCTCCAAGCATGGCCGTTACGCTGATTCCACCCTGCAACGGGGGAATCCCATATACAGCAGCGATCTGCTACGCACTGATGAAGAAATATAAAATCTCATTTCATAGGTTTTTGAATATAATAATGTCCTCAAGAACAAATTGCTTTCACGGAGGCTTGTCTCTACGGAGACTAGCCGTCTGCGTGGGATGGGATTATACCACACGAGCGCAAGCACAGATACACTCTATTTCTTCAATCTAAAATTGGAAGTCAATCCGACACGATCGGAGAAAGATCAAACAAGAGATAGGAGATAGAAGAATTCTCAGTGAGTTTCTCAGTGTGACTCGGTACTGCTACTGAGAATTTCATAACAAAAAATCCAATAACAAATTTTGTCCTGACCCGAAATTCAAACCCAAGACTTCACGATTAGCAACCACGCTTGCGACTAATAGGCCAATGAGGCTATTCAACTGAGAATAGACTTTTTAATTTGTGTCATCATCCCTGAGCACAAAAAGAGAATTCTGTAATCAATCAGTAATACATTTTTTAATTATGTATTAATATGTTTGTGGTCGTGAAAGGACAAGTGGAGATTTACCGCCGGAAGGTTTTCTGCCCGGGGAATGTTAGTTCCTAGTTGTAGGTCGTAACTATTTTATATATACTGGTTTAATTAGGAATTTTGATAGCGCGATTTAGGCTTCGATGTGTTTCGCTTGTGGCGCGACGACGGTGCCGCCACACGTTAACAAATTTCTTCGTAATATGTTGATACGTCACATCGCGTTACATTAGGGAGATTTCGATAGCAGCTTAAATCAGCAGACAAGTAACCAAATTCTCAAAGCTGAGTGGTCTAAATACCTATCTTCTGGTTTATATCATTTCGTTTCTTCGTTTCCACTAATAGTCCACATGCGTAGACATTTAAAACTGAAACCACATCACTTTTAAAATTCAAAACCCACTTCTAATCATTATTTAAATGATGATATAAGATGTGCCATTAGACAAGTTCCAGCCAAATCCCGTTTTGTATCTTACGTGGAAGCTTGTACTAGAGAAGTGTACACCCAGTATTGTTTTTCATCATCACCATCATTACATTCCTATCATACCTATAATATAGACTACCCCCAAAGAGTATAGAGTTTCATTAAATTTTCATCGATTTGAAAATTCCCGCCCTCTTTTATTTTATTTTTTCAAAGCAGTAATTTATATACGGAGTGTCCAAATATTATCAGACCACAATTCATGTTGCGGTGTACAACCATTCTTCACTTCGTGCTTTTATTGGCGTTAGAAAAAATCAGCCAATCGTCGCCCACCGTCCATTGTCCCGTCCAAATAATCGTAAATTCCGAACGGACAAAATATAATAAATTGCCGATGAGATCTGTGCGAACACTTCAACATATTTATCAGAACAGCTCCGTAATTAATGTGCCTATTCTTAATACAACGGAGGAAGAGTGAAAATTGAACACAAGTGAACTTTTGAGCGATAAACCCGGCCCGTTGCGTCTATATTTGCATTCGGTACCCTTTGTTGTAGGCTTTTTTCGGTTGTTTCCACGTAAAGGCTGATAGAACACGTTTTTCAAATCATTAAACAGTTTCGACCACGTCGACCGCGGCTGGAAAGAGGTTTAAAAAAAAAGGAATCGTGAAAAAAATTACGTCGGCCTGCGAACGACCCCGAAGTGATCGGATTTATGGTGTTGATACTTTTTATTTTTAAAATTTGATATATTATGTTGTCAAAGTATTTTTAAAGTAAAACTTCTTTACGCACGCTTGACTTGGGGCGTAAACTGGCGAACGCGTGACGAAAGCGTTGAGAAAAGTGTGATCGTTGGAGGCGAACGGGAGTTGAGTGGGGGATATAAGCAATAGAGAGCAGTGCGGGCGTACATTTTTTTTCTCTTTCTCTCATAGCCAGTTATTTTTCGTAATTTTCGTTTTCGTTTTGAACAAGTACTTAATTAAACGCGATAAAAACCGTAAATACAGTTTTTTTTTAATTTTATTGATTAATATTTTGTTTAATACATTAAATATTCTACGTTTTAAGTGAATAAAATTCTAAATTCATTTTAAAGTTCAAGTTTTGTGAATTTTCGGGTACAACAAATACCGGTTTTTCGGTAATAACAAGTAATGGAAGGAAGCCGATAATAAATTTAAATATTTATAGAAAATCAATATATGTACATTTATGCATATACAAACAAATATTATACAAATATATGTATATATATATATATATATATATATATATATATATATATATATATATATATATACAACATGTAACATAATTAACGCACTTTGAGAAAATAGTTATCATTTTTAACGTGGGTAAAGTTTATCCCAAAAATAATTAAAACTACTTAAATCTAAGTCACACTAAATCTGTACAGTCAAAACAAACTGAAATGGGCCGTCTATTATTTCGAGCCCTTTTTTTAGTATTTTTTAAAAAAATACGAAAATTTTAATTAAACTAATTGCACTCATGATTATTTATTCAAATAACCTGTTCATTTTTTTCTATTATTACGTCATAAATCTATAGAGGAGTTCATGATAATATTCTTAATTATATTTTTCTAATAAACACAATTTTTTTTACTTATGACATTTAAAAAAATCACATAACTGCTTTAAAAGTGGGTCCTAAGACATAGAGTATATAATAACATACAATAGAATATATAATAAGAACTAAATCCCCCTATTTTTTATACCTTTAATTATTTATTTTTGTTCTTTTATTTTTTATTTAACATTTCATTTTTTGATCCTTATAAGTGGATAAAGGAAAATTACCAACTTAGGATAACTGGAATTTCATTTTAATATTTACATTAGAAACTTTATCACAGTTGTGTATTTTTATCCAAATTTAAATGGCACCACCACTGAAGTACCACCACTGATTAACCTATTTGATAAAAATATAATCATTACAATCCGTACATTATCGACGAAGATATCGTGTAACGTACACACAAAAAAGAACAAACATACGAATTGAGAACCTCCTTCATTTTGAAATCGGTCAAAAAACAGAAACAGAAACTTTTTTATTCAATGTAGATTATATATAACACTTATTGAAAGTCACTTTTTTCATTCACCACTGGTTCGCAAAAAAACCTCTGTTCTGGGAAGAACCAGCAAGATCCTATAATAAATAAAATTAAATCCCAACCCAAGCATACAACTGCAAGGCTTCATGATACCATAAGTTCATACTGTGTAGATCGGAACAAAAGTTAAATTTTAATCTATGGTAACCGCGGTTAACAATGACATCTGGACGTTAAACATCTCAGTCCTTCCCGTGACCATGGGTGCTGTAAAGCTCTCGAAACGTCGGGTATTAAAAAGTTAAATATACGCGATAAATTCCGTAAAAACGAGTATTATTTCAATTACAATCATGTTTACAATTAACAACATAAGACAAATTAGAAATAGCTTGGTAGCGATCAACCTTCTTAGGGGTTAGGATCATCCATAAATTCCTTAATATTATAATAACCCTTTTTATACAAACTTAGTTTAATAAAAATTTTGAATTTAGCGTATGACAAATTTTGTATATTTTCTGGGATTTTGTTGTAAAAGCATATACATTGCCACAAGAATGAATTACTGACTCGGTGCAGTCGAGTAACTGGTACTACTAGCTTGTGTCTGTTCCTAGTATTATAGAATGAATATCACTTATTATTATAAAATGCACTCGCCTTACCTTCAGTAAAGGTGCTACAATTGGGATACTTAAAATACGTAAATAAACCCTTTTACATACTCTCACGGAATACCAATGAAAAAACAACATAATTTTACTGTTGAGTGAGTTGAGTTTCGTATCATGAGTGAAGAGAATCGGAGAGTACTTTTACTGGTGAGGAAGAGCATGGAAGCATTCGATTTTAATCGTTAAGCATGACAAAATACTGCATCTTAAGCGTATGGGGACTCATTCACTTTAACATCAAATGGACTGTATGCTAATTTGTTATCGTTACATTAAAACATTAAACAGGTCAATTTTTGAATGTCCATGTTCACTATGATTACAAGTTGGCGTGCTTATTCTTTAAAATGTTAAGTACAATTCCATAGCCGTGCAAATTTTCACTTAAGACACAAGGAAATACCGTTATTATCCTCCTTGCTAAAGTGTCTACACTGATCTAAGCTGACCGACTGACCCATTTCCTCAAGTATGTAAATCACACAATCGCTGTATATATAAGCAGTGTTCTCCTATTATTGACGTCACGCGTCAGACATCGACACTCGCCAGGCTCCGAATAATTTGCACCCGCAACCGCGTCTATTTGTAAACATGGGGCGCGTTTACAATCCGGATTTGTCGGATCACCTATTTTTAAACGACAGATAATTTGTCCTATGTCTGGACTGACTTATAGGTTCAATGTTTATGTGAGACTTTTACGAAAAAAAGCATTTGAGAACTGTATTACTTGCTAAAAGGCAAATAAGGCTGGTCACCTATCATTTCTTTCACAATTTTCCATCTATATCCAATTTTTTTTACTAAAGGTGGTTAGAGTGTCTCTTTAGACTCTGCCTACCCCCTCGGGCATTACAGGCGTGAAGTATATACAAATTTGTAGAATATTCAATTTAAACGTCATCGACTGTATTTGATTCATTCTCTTTTGTATTTCGAAACAATCCTCACTGACGAATGAACTTTATTAGGTATTATTATTCAATAATAATAATGTCCTCCAGAACGAATTTCGGGCACGGCGGCCGGTCTCAATGAAAACTATAGCCATCGGCACAGGATAACACTATAGCGACCAAGTGTATGCGCAAGCACAGGTGCACTCTCTACTCCCTCACTTTCATAGTCCGATGGGACGGTAATCTGACATGACCGGAGAGATCAGGCGCAGGACCAACGGCTTTGCTTTATGAGGCACGGGGGTGAAACACCGCCACCAATTTTCTGACTCAAGGCTGCTACTTAGTATTTCTTGCAGAAAAACCCAATAACTGATTTTGGCTCGACCCAGGAGTTGAATCCGAACTACGCGTACGTAATCGCGTTTACGACCACTAGAGATGCAGTCATCATTATTTATGCATTTAAATGGCCGCCTGATTCATTTCTTTGTTTTGTAAAGAGTTGTCGCCAAGATTGACCCTTACTAAACAATTTTTTTTTATATATTTTTTTACAGTATTTAGACGCTCCGAACGTTCTTGAACGTTATCTGTTTAATCCCTACCCATTGGATCTCCAATATACAAAGATTGGGTTTATCTAGTATTTTTCACATTTGTTTTGCATCAGATGTCCCGCACTTTTAAAGCCGCTTCAAGTTACAACAAATCTTGGCGATTCACCACCATATTTCTGAAGTCATAAAATCTTGTATTTCTTATGATCGGCTCTAACAAAAGCTTCGAGATACAAATGGTGGATTTTCTCACTTTTTCGACACACGCCATATTGTTGTATTTACTTATTACTAATCATAATTTTTACCGTGTAGTGGCGGTGTGAGAGTATTTATTACCCCATATCATCCCGTGGGTGTCGTAAGGCGACAGAGGAAAACAAATCAGATGGGCAGCAGCGTCTCCTAATAACGACTAAAAATAACTCTGCGGGGTTGCCAACCCGCTTGCCAAGCGTGGCAATTGTGCCAAATATCCCCCTATAAGACGATCTTCGCAGGAGGCCTATGTTTATTAATCATTATTCGGTCTAGCAACCAGTCTATTAACTCATCGGGATGCATACGAGGGCCGTGCACCTACATAAATTCAAATGGCTCGCGCTAGGAGCCCGGTGAAACTCTCGCGCCATTAATTCTTGCCCGCAACGCGCTGCATTTTTTCCATCGTTTTTCATAACGCAAAAAGAATCGCTTTTCTATATATGCAAAGCGGGTCCCGCGTCTCCGTGTCCGCTCCGCCGTAATAAAAGGATCATGCGGAAGTAGGTGCGCCATCTATAACTATAAACACGGAATAGTATACTTTAATTTACCCACTCTTTACTAGCTGAAGTTATAATAAAATTAAGAACCATAACTTTGCCATGTTTGTTGTGATATTATTTAGTTATGAATGTTTATTTTTTATAGAATACAGGTGACAAACGAGCACACAGTCTCCTTTATAGTAAGTGGTAACTGTGGTCCGTAGACACCTATATTCTTATCCTCGATTAAGAATCGAAATGCAGATGCGTTATCACCCCTGAAGACTAAGATGGAATGCCTCGTTTTCAGTAAAAAGTGTCTCCAGTTCTCTACACTTACCATGGGAATACAGAAACATTGAGCTGCTATTTTACGCTGGTATTCTGTGCTATAAACATAATATAGCTGCAGCATGACTCTACCATGGATAAAAGTCTCTTATAATGATTCCTAGATCGATATAATGCATCTCCATCTCTTTAATTAAAGAATCTGTAGACGTTCTAAAAATTCGCTTTATTATTTGTAATTTAACGAAATAGGACATATCCTTAAAAGCCTCTATCCCTTTGGTAGCCCTAACCATTTTGAATTTCTATAATATATCGGGGTAATACGTTTTATCGGTCCGCGGGATTTCGGTTCCATTAAACTTTTTTCGAATTTTATGTCACGGAAGATATTGCTATTGTTGTTCGGATATTTAAATCGCGAGGCTCTTATTGGTGTTATTGTTTTGTGGTGGGCAGAGTTGCGCGCAGAGACATCTTAATTAAATTTGATTTATATTTTTATGGTACTTGTTATTTTATTAAAAGATATTTATTTTAGCTTAAAAATAAAACAACGTGGGTTTTGTGAATTATTTTTTGTTTATTATTAAATAAACATATCTTTTTCAAATTAAGACTGTTTAATAATCTTATTTCAGTCATCTTATAAGAATTTTGTTTAAAATACTATCATATGGAAATTTCATGTTGTATAAATGACTAAAATTATTTTTTTATAGAATATGGTTCACGAACGAGCACACAGTCGACTAGGTGTTAATTGTTAAAAATCGAAATGCGGATGCAGTGTCACTGACTCCGGAATTTTGTAGTATCTGTTATTCTAAACTCCTCTAGTATCTATTATCTACGGAACGACTACCTTCACAAGGCGGGCTGGCAGCAACTAAATTCGTGAAGCCGAGGATCGGGCCACGTGGCGTGCCTTGGGGGAGGCCTATGTCTCAGTCATAATAGATTATCATCATCGTCAGTCTCAGTAAGGCTGACAATGAAGATGGTAATGATCTCTTATTGACTTATTTATAATATGTATTTTTTGCAATTAATGGTGCATGGTTAAGGAATCCATCTAGGTAAATACTATCCTCTAACCTTTTTCTATACCCTAAACATTAGTGCACGCGCAATCATGTTTCGGTTCAAGCGTAAGAGAGTCGGAATAATCAGATTCAGTTAGGCTACATTGACAAACTGTCATATGTTCGCCATAGGGTTCTCCCAATTTAAACTCTGATTTGTCTAAATGACCTAATTTTTCCCTCTCCGTTCCATCATCGCACCACCAGACTCTTTTCTTCGTTTGTCGACATACCACGCATTCGAATCGAATGGTTTTCTTCGTCGTTCATAATGTGTACAGCAAAAAAGTGAAATAATTTGCCGGCATGGCCTTTCCGTTCGATCACAATGTGGCTTCAAGGCAAAGGTGAATAGGTTTTCGTTAAGCTTCCGTGCACTACACCGTCTTCGGTTGCACTATCACTTACCATTAAGTGGGATTACTATTCCATGGTAGATGGTATACTACTGTCTAGCACTGGCTTATAATATTTTTTATAGAATAGGGTGACAAACGAGCACACAGTCCACCTGATGGTAAGTGGTTGCTGTGGCCCATAGACACCTACATCTATCCTCGATTACGAATCAAAATGCAGATGCCTTATCACCCGTGAGGACTAAGATGGAATGCCTCATTTCCAGTAAAAAGGGTCTCCGGTTCTCTACACTTACCATACGAAACATAGCAGCATTACGCTACTATTTGACGCTGGTATTCTGTGAGAGCGTGATTCTTCCCCGGTCGAGCCGACCCATTTGTGCTACAACTATACTACTAATATAACTGCAGCATGGCTCTACCACGTAAAAAAAACAACTAATAAAATTTTGAGCCGTGGTAGCTCAGATGGTTAGCGTTCGCTGTAAATTTCACAATACGCGAGCAAACCGGCACCAGTGAAATTGTTAATTGCAATTTTAAGTGCTGATTTACCACGTGTTTGGCAGTGAAGAAAACATCGTGAGGAAACCTGCATGTCTGAGAAATAAGAAAAAAATATTGCGATGACATGTCAAGTTCGGCAACACGCATTGACAGCGCGGTGTACAATTCCTTGCCCTAAAACCCCCTCAGAAATGGGCGGAGGCCTGTGCCCGGGAGTGGGACTTCTAAACAGGTCAGCCTATGGCTGTAACTATATAAAATTTCATATTTTAATAAAATCCCTGGTTCATCAAGACTTTGTTAATACTAACAAAATGCCATGTCATTTTGCGTGTTTTATAAATTTACACATTTTTTAAAGGATTCATCTTGTAACAATAGTATATTTTCATAACTTTTTGTCTAAAGTAAACATGTCGATTTATATTAACGTACAATAAAAGGAAAGAAAAGGTCAATTATCAGTTTTCAAAACAACCATCGATCACGGCCAGACGGCAGATGTCAGGGAATTCAATAAAGAGGAGCTGCATCAAACCAGACCGTGAATTGCTTCAATCAATTTTCATTTGTTGGGAAAAAATATCGGATAAGACGCCGTAGTGCTGGCTTCACTTTCGGTCTTCGTTTTGTGGCACAGTTTTCACATCTTCCAAAAAATAATACGTAATCTATTTACTATTAATATATATTAAAATAATGCTAGAAATTAAAAAGAAAAATCTTTAAGGCAAGCAAATATTTGCATTATCATTGATAAGTAGTAGTAATTTTTTTACTTGTGTTATCTTTTTACCTTGCGTTTTTCTTGTACTTGTGTTATATTTTTACCTTGCGATTGCCATCCGATCAAAGTAAAGTTTTAGCCGACAATTGTAAAGCGCTTAAATAAGCTTAGCTTAGCACACATTGTAGTCAGATGAAAAACTTGGTGCTGGCAAATCTTCCACTCCCGTACGCGTAACGAACGGCGAAGCAAATTGCTTGGTTCCAATTTTAGGGACGAGTATGTCGATAACATAGACTATCTAAGAAAATGGCTTTCAAAGAGCAATAAGTTCATTTAAAATGTTGTCATATAATATGTGATCTTAATAGTACGTTATCACGTCACTAGGCTGCGAAAGGCTCGCCATTTTTAATCGTCGAGGAAACGAAAAGAAACGCTCGCTCGCCAGTCAGCCGCAGACAAATCTACCGTAATTAATGACTGCGCGCACGTTTTTTATTCCCACTTCGATGCCGATAGAAATAAAGGAAGGGACGAAACAAAACAACGGGTGTCGAACCAAGGAAGAATTTATCATCTAGACGGCAGCGACAGTGGGACCGCCAATGTCCATTTGGATAATGCCCAACGCGATTAAAAATATAAAAATACCCGCCACCCGGGGGCGTAGGGGGTGGATTTGACGGAGGACACCACGCCGAGGACACAAAAGGATTATAAATGAGAAGGAATTTTAGATAATATTTGTACGTTGGATGTGGATTGTAATGTTGGAGATCGGCCGGCGTCGGGCGCAGGGTGTTCCGCCCCTGCCTCCCCTTGCGCTCGGATCGCCTTCCGAGCCTAATGAGTATTTGTATCAATTTGTTAGTATTGTATTTGAATATTTTTGTGCGTTCGTTACGATTTTAATCCCTTGCGGTCGGTCGCGGTGGTTTTTTGTTGCGTTATTTTTGTTTTAGGTTCGGATGATTTTGTTCAGTTTTTATTAATTGTAACCCGGGGTGCGTTTGATCGTGGCTCGGTCGTTCGCGTTGATTAAAGGCGCTGGAGGGTTTTCCAGCGGACGTCTCGGCCACAACTCGGTTTCAGGTCAAGCTCCGCGGTTATTTCTTTATGTTGTTAAACACTTTGATGAAGTAATCATTTTGTTTCTTGGTGTGTTGCCTTGGCACTTTTATACATTGATATTATAGTGAAGTTTAAGTGATTATAATTATTATATAAGTAGTAAATTAGAGAAATCTAAAAAAATACTACCCTCCCTATCCCATGTAGAATTTATAATTGTGGACCAGTTTAAGCTCCAATAAATAATAATAATTCAATTTTGCCATATTTTTAGAATGTATGTGTGTGCGTGAGTGTAACTGGAAGCTTGTAAGAAAATGTACGTGGTAGAGCCACGCTGCAGATATGTTATAGTTGTAGCACGAGTGGGTCGGCTCAACCGGGGCAGAACTATGCTCTCACAGAATGCCAGCGGAAAGCTGCTGTGTTTCGTATGCTGAGTGCATAGAACCGGAGACCCTTTTTACTGGACTCGAGGCATTTCGTCTTAGTCCTCAGGGGTGACAACGCATTTGCATTTTGATTCTTAATTGAGGATAAATGTGGATGTCTATGTCATAGTCATATGTCACAGCATCCACTTACCATCAGGTGGACTGTGTGCTCATTTCTCACCCAACGCTCTTAAAAAATATAATGTGCAGATTTCTAGAAGTATGTTACTCAATTACTCAAACTGCTAGATAAAGAGGAAATTAGTTATACTTACATCCAACTAATGACAATGTCCATGTCGTGGGTGTCGTAAGAAGCGACAGAAGGCAAGTGACACAAGAGATGGGCAGCAGCGTCGCGTCCTTCTGATACCGACTCAAAATAATAAACCTTGCATTGCCAACCCGCTTGTCATGTACATGACAGATATTCCCTCTATGTCGCACTACGCGGGGAGGCCTATGTTCAGCAGTGAACTTTTATAAGCTGTAATGGTGGTGATGATGAGGCAATAACTTCACTTTTTTTTTTTTATAGGATAGGGTGACAAACGAGCACACAGTCCACCTGATGGTAAATGGTTGCTGTGGCCCATAGACATCTACATCTATCCTCGATTACGAATCAAAATGCAGATGCGTTGTCACCCGTGAGGACTAAGATGGAATGCCTCGTTTCCAGTAAAAAGGGTCTCCGGTTCTCTACACCCACCATACGAAATACAGCAGCATTAAGCTACTATTTCACGCTGGTATTCTGTGAGAGCGTGGTCCTTCCCCGGTCGAGCCGACCCATTCGTGCTACAACTATACTACTAGGTAATATAACTGAAGCATGGCTCTACCACGTTCAAAACATGACTGTTTATAAACATGACATGTTTATAAACATGACTGTTATTTTTACGTTCATATATTTAGACATAAATTTAGCCTACTTTGTGCTGAATCGTTGTCCTATGTATTTATCGGTGTAAACGGTATCCGGTAATGTTCTTGCTTCCTGCGACACAAGCTAAAGCTTAGTGCAGAATTTATTACATTATCTTCGATTAAAAATCAAATCGCAAATGCGTTAGGACTAAGATGTAATGCCTCATTTCTAGTAAAAATCGACCAAGTGCTAATCGGAATCGCGCATGAAGGTTTCCGTACCATCATAAAAACACATTTCTACGAAGGTTTCTAAACACATTTCTAAAAAAAAAATCCCTTAATTTTTAATTTGTTTTTATTTTTATTATTCGTTGTTATAGCGGCAACAAAAATATATTTATACGTGGTAGAGCCATGCTGCAGTTTTATTAGTAGTATAGTTGTAGCACGAATGGGTCGGCTCGACCGGGGAAGGACCACGCTCTCACAGAATACCAGCGTGAAATAGTAGCTTAATGCTGCTGTATTTCGTATGGTGAGTGTAGAGAACCGGAGACCCTTTTTACTGGAAACGAGGCATTCCATCTTAGTCCTCACGGGTGACAACGCATCTGCATTTTGATTCGTAATCGAGGATAGATTTAGATGTCTATGGGCCACAGCAACCACTTACCATCAGGTGGACTGTGTGCTCGTTTGTCACCCTATCCTATAAAAAAAAATACATTCTGTGAAAATTTCAATTGTCTACCTATTACGGATCATGAGTAACAGCCCGCTGACAGACGGACGTTTGTTACCCTTTCGGTACGAACCCTAGAAAGGGTCTCGGTTCTCTACACTCACCATACGAAACAAAGCAGCGTTAAGTTGGTTTACGCTGGTATTCTATGAGAGCGTGGTTCTTTCCGATCGAGCTGACCCGTTCGCGCTATAAATATTATAAGCTCTCATAACAGAATTATAACGGATGTCACAAAATGATAGAAATATTAAACTCGAAAGTAAAACAAAGTAAGTTATTAAAATTAGTAAATAGTAATAAAAGAAATTTCACTATTTAAAAATTATATTTCGTAAATAATTGGTATGTTGGCGGTGCACTTCCAACCTAACAAAAATTACTGAAGATTTTTGTAAGAGGATATTGTGATCAATTCGACTTCTCCGTCAATATTCCTTTTATTCATTTTCTGTCTTTTTTATAGAATAAGTGTGACAAACGAGCACACAGTCCACCAGATGGTAAGTGGATGCTGTAGCAGCCCATACACATCTACATTTATCCTCGATTAAGAATCAAAACGCAGATGCGTTGTCACCCCTGAGATCTAAGATGGAATGCTTCGTTTTCAGTAAAAAAAGGGTCTCCGGATCTGTGTGCTCGTTTGTGACCTCTCTCCTAAAAAAAATTAAATGTAGGATAATGAGTCGAAAGCTTTTGCATTTGCGATAAAAGCTAGGTATAGTGGACGTCTTTGTTCTTTGTATTTCTCTATGACCTGTTACGGGCTATGTATATCGTCTATAATTGAGAAACATTTTCTAGCACCTACTTCTTCCATTGGTCGGTATGTTTCAGTGATAGTGATAGTTCTGCTTAACAAGTGCTTCTAGAAACATCAATGGTACCAACCACGTAACCACATGCCAATGGTTGCATTATTTGCGTTCTCCTCAACATTTTTCAATCGCTGATGAAGTCGGTCGTGTAGTGGTGGCGTACGAGAATTCACTACTCCATATCATTCCGTGAGATGCGACAGAGGGAAACGAATCAGAAAATGGGTAGAAGCTTCTTCCTAATAACGACTCAAGGTAATAAAATCTGTGGCTATTACCCTTTCTGCCAAGCGTGGCAACTATTCTAAATAACATTTACATTCTACTTTTTTTTTCAGTTTCTTTCTGGCCAATATATTTAAAGTTACAGCCTATATACATATACGTCCCACTGCTGGACACAGGCCTCCCCTCATTTCTAAGAGGGTTATAGGGCAAGGAAGTGTCTGCCGCGCTGCCCCAATGCGTGTTGGCGAACTTCAAATGTCTTCAAAATATTTTTTTATATATTTTTTTCTTATTCCTCAGACATGCAGGTTTCCTCACGATGTTTTCCTTAACTGCTGAGCACGTGGTAAATCAGAACTTAAAATTGCAATTAACAATTTCATTGGTGCCGGCGGGGATCGAACCCGGGTTACTCGCGTTCTGTTATATTTACAGCGAGCGTTAACCGTCTGAGCTACCACGGCTCTGAAGGCCTGTATATATCAGGACTCAGGAGGCCAGTATATTGATACAGCAAATATTCAGAAATGTATACGTAATTGAGTTTTGGCAAGAACTCAACCGGCGCTGGATAGATGCTCCTGTAGTATTGTTTAAATAATAATTTGAGTAGATTTTGATTCGTAAAAATGGTGCGATTTTGTGTATTAAATGTATGCACGTGTGAACTGTTTGTAAAACCGATTAAACAATTGCTCCGATTATGATGACAATCACAATATTAGGTGTCCGTTTAGGCGCCTTGAGATATTTTCGGTGATCAATGAGGAAACTTATGTTCAGCTAGAACTTCTGATACGCGGAAAATTGTAATGCATGAATAAATATTATGAAGTCTGAGTAACTGACGAAAACAAATAAGCGATTAATTATTCTCAAAACATGCACACACGCAAAATTATTGCTACAGTCCCGTGTCGAGCATTTTTCTTTCTCAAACCGTGCAAGTCCACTGCTGGACATAGGCTTCTCCCGTTGCAGAGCGGACTTCTGTTATTTGTTGCGCTTGGTAGATTGGACTTACGAACGCTGTACCAGATTTCTCTTCCCACTGCTTTGACACGTCTTCCCGTCTCCATATTTCAGGATGCATCTACAGGAAGCCTTAAGAATTTTCTAACACTTCCCATAGTCGGCTCTAACAAAACTCCTGGGACAAAATAACGTGGGGGATTCCCTTAAACTGCCACCACACTATAATGACGGTATTATAAATATCTTTGGGAGTGGCAATCGTACCGTTATGCGAAGTGTAGGGCGACTCCAGCTAAACGGTGTGACGACCTGGTAAGACATGCAGAAAGTTGATGGATGCAGGTGGCTCAGGATCGTGCTTTGTGGCATACCTTGGGTGAGGCCTATGTTTCAGCAGTGGACATGTGAAGCGTTGTAATGACGATGAGGATGATGCTGATGACAATCACTACAATTCATTCTCAGAATATTTGGACCGTTTTGAGAAATTCTGTATATTAAATGTAATAAATTACACATTACAGGTGGTACAGCCACGCTACATCTATATTATGGTTGTAGCGAATGGGTTAACGTGTTGACGGATGGGTGACCTCGACTGGGGCACGACAGCGCTCTCACAGCATACCGGCGTAAAATGGCAGCTCATTGCTGCTGTGTTTCTTATAGCGAGTGTAAACAACCGGAGACCATTTTTAACGGTAACGAAGCATCTCAGTGGGTGACAACGCGTTCTGTATTTTGATTCCTCATCGATGATTACGGGCCGCAGCATCAACTTACCATCAGGTGGACTGGTGTTCATTTGTCATCCTTATTCTATATTTTTTAAAACATATTAATTTATTATCGATAAATTAATTTTACGCCATAGTTTTACTATTCCTTCCCTTTCGAACATTTTTATTAAGAATATAGGTCACAAAGTAGTCACTCCAATTTCAAGGTTGGTAACTCCGTAAAGTAAACTTAATTAATTATAATATAATATTGTACAACCAATGGATAATTAAACCTAAAAGAGGGAAGTAATGCAAGAATAATGATGAAGCATTAGCAGAAAGAAGTGTAATTGTGATTTTAATTAAAACTCTTTTTACCAACGTACGAATGAAAAATTACGTGTGCTCGGAGCACGATAACGCAGTATGGGTTCAGATAAGCGTGGAAAAATAGAATACGCCTTAATTAATATATTAAAATTATTTAATTTTATTTTCGTTTTTTTTCCTGAAGAGCGCTCGCTTAATCAGAATGAGCCGCGAGGAAAGAATAACACCCGACGCGACAATGTCCTGTTTTCAATTCATTATCTCGAAAACAAAAATTTCATTAGCGCAGAGATTTCCTTTTTAAATTTAATTATTCATATTTAAATTTAAACAAAATAATAGAGGTGGGCGGCGATGAGGAAAAAAGAGGCCTTATCGTATCATATTTTATTAACCGAATTTATAATTCTGAGTCGATCCGCCGCGAGGGGAGGGCGGGAGAGCAAACCGAAATATTTATGAATGCTGAGCAGAAAAATCCACAATAATATTTCAGGGTGGACGTCCGCCGGTCTTTACTTACCCTCTCTGATCTATTTAAAAAAGAGGCCCGGAAGGACAAAGGGCTACCGCTCGTAAAAAAAACTGGACACGTATAGAGCCCGTCCCCGCCGCCCCGCGGGCATTGTCTGATTCTTATTTTTTACCGAATCGGAACCTTTTCCCGTTTTTTATCGGTTTTTGTTCCGGAGACACTCGGCCGGCCCCTATTTGCTTTGCGGTTGTTCTAATGTGCGACCGCTTGTGATTTTATTTTTACGCCTAGGTGGGAAAAACTGACCCTTCCCTTTAGTATGTAAAAATTGCGTGATTTACGGGGCCAAGTGTGCGCGCTGGTTTTTCTTGGTTCCGCTCCTTTTAACGGAAGTGGCTAATTTTATCTTCTTGTACATAATTTAAATAGAAAAAGGATTATATTACGTCAGATGGAAACATTATTTTTGTGTATTTTTTTTTGTAAATCCAAATACTTTGAAACAGAAACAGAAAATTTTTTATTCAATGTAGATTATAAACAATACATATTGAAAGTCACTTTTTATTTACCATTAGTTCACAAAAAAATCCTCGGTCCTGGAAAGAACCAGCAAGAAACCCAGCGGGACTTTTTTTTCCAATAATAGCTGTAATCATGTTTACAATTAACAACACAAGACGAATTAGAAATAGCTTGGTAGCGATCACAGTTATTGCCATTCAGATTGTATTCTAAATGTAATAGCAATTAGTTTAATTCATTCATTCATTACAGCATATAGGAAGTCCTCCGCCTCCCCGATACTTGTCATAGTTGCCATATTTGGCAGGCGGGTCGGGCTCTTTTGTTATTTGCATTTGTTATCAGGAAGATACCTCTGCTCATCTAAGTCTTCAGTTACCCTCTGTCGCCTTTTACCACGACAACCACGCAATGATTTTCACGTGGCAGAGCCACGCTGCAAATACATTATAGTTGTGGCACGAATAGGCCGGCTCGACCGAAGAGGGAGCACGCCCTCACATAATACCGTCGTGAAATAGCTACTGTTTCGTTTAGCGAGTGTCGAAAACTGGAAATCCCTTTTTAATGGTAATGAAAAATTCCATCTTAGCCCATAAGGGACCACACAGCATCGACTTACTGAATGGTGATGCGTGCCCGTTCGTCACTTTTTTTTAATGCTCTATCTTTACTTTTATGTAACAAGTGCTGAATTATTGGACTATAACGTTGTTTTAATGCTATTTTTTTATGGCACACAGTCCACCTGATGGTAAGTGGATGCTATATCCCATAGACATCCACATTCATCCTCAACTAAGGATCAAAATACAAATGCGTTGTCATACCTGAGAACTAAGATGGAATGCCTCGATTCCAATAAAAAGTCTCCGGCTCTCTACACTCACCATACGAAATACAGCAGTATTGCGCTGCTATTTTACGCTGGTATTTCGTGAGAGCGTGGTACTGCCCCCGTCGAGCCGACCCATTCGTGCTACAACTATAATATAGCTGCAACGTAGCTACCACGTAAACGGAACTATGGAGGTACGCGTAATACATGGTTATATATCTTGTTTATTGTATAATATTGTGGCTTATATATATTGTGCCATCTTTGTATGCTGTAATGGAGCGTTACAGCCTACAAAGATCTACTGCTGAACAAAGGGCTCTCCCTTAGACTGCCTCATAGGAGTGATCTTGCCACAGTTGCCACGTTTCGCAGGCGGTCTGACATCCGCAGGTTTTTATTATTTTGAGATGTAATCAGGAAGAAGCTTCTACACATGTTCCGTCTTAGTTTCCCCCTGTCGCCTCTTACGACACCCACGCGACGACATGGCGCAGCGGATATTCTTAAACCGCCATTGCACGGTTCCCGCCACTACAATATTACCGTGCATTGTTGAATACCGTATACTATATTGTTGTATGTCCTTTATTCTTAATATATTCAACGAGGATTATAAGTAATATTTTGCTATACTTTTACGTATTCAAGTATTTATTTGCTTACTTCTTGTACAGGTCATGTCTTAATATATAGGCTGATCTTTTTAACTGTCTGGAAATAAATAGGGTGTAACAAAATGTATAATGAATACAAGCCTATGGCGCTGCTATTTTACAATTGGTTTTCTTTTACATTAATATAATATGAATTGATCTATCAATAAATACTACTACTTTGAAATAAACTTGCGATACTAAAAAAGTTAAAACACAAATGTTGAACTAAATAAAGAAACTAATTAAAACTATGGAAATAAAATAATACGCATCCAATTAGTAGTATTTATGGATAGATCAATTTCATAATTTGTTAATGTAAAAGATAAAAATTGTAAAATATCAGTGCCATAGGCTTCTATAGTTCACCTGCCACACCCTATTTTTTCCAGACGGTAAAAATACTACGAGCACTTGACGAGCACTTAACCCTATAGAGAAGTAATACATGCGAATTTAAAAGAAAACAATTTTGTCAACTAGTTGCGGTGCGGGGGGAGTTGTGATCACTGCGAAGTACTCCGAACTATTCCGAAGAGATTCCGGACACGATCGCTAGGGCGTGCATTGTAATGACTTGATGCTTTCTATCGATAATGATAATTTTTTTCGCTTTTTTAATACATGCTTTCGGCATCAGTAACTAGCTTTTGACTGTGACTTCAATTTTCTATGCAACTAAGAAATGCGATTTTAAATGTACTAACATTTTCAACATTACAATTTTACATTATATTTTACAGCAGTATACTCAGGTAAAATATTAATGCCAACTTCGAAAAAACTTCAAGGTTTAATTTAATCTTGATTTTTTTTCGAAGTTGGAGTTTAAAAGGAGTTTAAAATAAACTTTCAGTGATATGTTGAACTTTAACATAAATTTACTTTAACATAAAAAATTAAAATATATAATACGTGGTAGAGCCATGCTGCAGTTATATTAGTAGTATAGTTGTACCATGAATTGGTCGGCTCGACCGGGGAAGGATGCTCGACGCACGCTCTCACAGAATACCAGCGTAAAATAGTAGCTTTATGCTGTGTTTCGTATGGTGAGTGTAGATAACCGGCGACCCTTTTTACTGGAAACGAGGTATTTCATTCCCCACGAGTGACAACGCATCTGCATTTAGATTCATAATCGAGGATAGATGTAGATGTCTATGGGCCACAGCAACCGCTTACCAGGTGTACTGTGTGCTCGTTTGTCACCCTATCCTATAAAAAAGGCCCCGTAGGAGATCTGCAAGATAGTTTGGCTTAAGGTCGAGGCACTACGAGGTAGTACGGAGAGATTGAAAAGAGAATAAAAAAGATTATCACGTTTGTTTATTATATTTATTTTATTAAGTGCTATTATTGATTTTAAAACTTCTTCTGCACTTCTCATTAGTCGCCGCTTCTTGTTTGTCATCAAAAAACAATCTTCAGTAAAATGTTTTGAGCACATGACGCTATATTTTGATGGAAACCAATTTTCTCCTTTTGTAACATTTATCCATTTGTTTTTCATATTACCATCTTTTGGAAACCTATAGGGAAAAAATCATACAGTTTAAATATAATAACATTGTTATCGTACTTATCCAAAGCTCATACACAAAAAGAATAATTATAATTAATATTATAAAGTATTACTAAGAGTAGTAAATAATAATCTACTACTCTTAGTAATACTTTAATATTAAATTATATATATCTACAATATTAATAAATTATGTATCTACAATATTAATAAATTATGTATCTGTCTATATGTAATAAATCCGAAAAAACTATATCTAAATACAATAATCATTTCGTGGATAATTACCGACAATACAAAATAATATATAGGGTTAAGTGCTCGTAGTAAAAATATCACCAATATATTAGAAATGATAATCTTACTTACCTATTGCAAGCGTTACAAAAATTATTATGTACGTATAAATTAACTAATTAACAAAATAATTACTAACTACGCCCAGGATTAACTGGGAGAGAATGTGTAAAGACATTAAGTCCAGCCTTTATAAATAAATATACATAGAAAAATAAATATATTCATTTCATAACGATCACTCTAATCGGCTTATTTATGTGTAATTAACATAAATAATGAAAAAATAAAAAGGGACTACAATATGGCGGACTTTTAATCGCTTTCCCGCGCTCGTATCCACGGCCGCGTCGCCTAACCGCTGTATTTATCGCCAAGAATAATAAATGCGAGTTTTCCCGCCGATAATGGAGCCGAGTTTTAAAACCACCTGGTCGTTAATGTTGGTAACTGACATCCACACCTCGCCGTGTCAAGTTCGTGGGTTCCTTTAACTTTAAGCTGTTTGAGGAAATTAAGAAAAAGAAAACTGTATTTTTTAATAATTTACTATGATTTTTATGAACTCGTTTTCGTGTATGTAACTTGTTTCGAATTTAGAAAGTGATTTCTAACTTCCCGATGAGTTACAGGTTTGAAATTTTGAACATGGTTCAGAATTGGATGACAATGTAAGAATATAAAAAAACGTATATTAACAACTTCCCTGTCCGTCAAAATAACACAATAATTAAAATTTTAAATGTTCAAATTATGACTAATGGGACAGAGTTCTTCGGTTTACTATACCCACCACTCGAAACACAGCAGCATTTAGCTTCTATTTTAAGCTGGTATTCTGTGGCAGGATGGTATTTCCCCGTTCTAGAGGATCTATTCATGCTGTAGCCATAATATAAGTGGAGTGTGACTCTGTCATAGCGAAATTAAAATTGAAAATGACAAACATATCCTAGATACACTGTTTCCTTCATCGGCAGGCTCTAGCTGCTAAGGTAGTTACCTTCTGATTTAAATGACGTGCTCAAGGAGGTAATAAAAATTGTGAATTCTATCAAAGGCAAAGCCTTGCAAACCCGGCTATTCAGAATCGTTTGTGAAGATATGGGCTCGCTTCATTAAAATCTCCTTTATCACACAGAGGTCAGGTGGCTATCCAAAGGGAAGGGTTTGACAAGAATTTTAAAACTGAGAGCTGAATTTTTAATGTTCTTACAAGATGCAAAATTTGTATATGCTAATCGTTTTTCTGACCCTATTTGGCTCTGGAAATTAGCATTTTTAGCAGAACTTTTTAGCCACTTTAATAATTTGGACCAGAACCTCCAAAGTAGAGATGAAAATTATTAAACAGCTAAAGATAAAAATTGAGTTCAATGGATATTTTTTCACATTTATCCACAAATTTTCATCCTAACTAATGATTAGTTAGGTTTTACCTACTGTAATACGCAAATTCAAATATTATTAGACAGCCAAGACACGATGTCTACCAGGCAACTGGCAATGTCATTGAAACGGAGAATTAAAGAGAGGTGACTATAATATTGTCGGTGCCTTACTGTCGTGCAATACTTACCAGCCCTAATCTGTCATGTAAAGACAGTAAATATTTTCACTAAAATAGTTTTGTTACTTATCAAAATTTGAAAGTGGTGCCATTTTGTGTATTTATTGTCAATGAAATGTCAATTAAACTATTAATAAAAATGATAAGTGAAAAAACAAATTTCAAGTTATTTTGTAAAGTTACAAATCTTAAGTTATTTTGTCGGCTTCTTGAGATGCTGTCGTAATTGACTGTCTGCTTTTTTTATAGGTTAAGAAGGGTGACAAACGAGCACACAGTCCACCTGGTGGTGAGTGGTTGCTGTAACTGTGTGTGAGACATCTACATCTATCCTCGATTACAAATTAAAAATGCGGATGCGTTGTGTCCCATGAGGAATAAGATGGAATGCCTCGTTTACAGATAAAAGAATCTCCGGTTCTCTACACTCACCATGCGAAACAGCAGCGTTAAGCTGATATTTTACGCAGGTACTCGGTGAGAGCGTGGTCGTAACATAACGTCAAAATCTCCCAAAAATATCGCCGAGTGCATGTGTGTGTGTGTGTGTGTGTGTGTGTGTGTGTGTGTGTGTGTGTGTGTGTGTGTGTGTGTGTGTGTGTGTGTGTGTGTGTGAATAAGCAAATTTTATGTACAGGGTTAATTTTCAAAGAGTAGCCAAATTTTAAACTTAAATTAACTTATAAATTGAATGTGATTTATGGGCTACAACGGTTTTGCCTACCGATCGACCCTTACGAATGTAATCAGTGAAAATAATGCATTAACATACATTTTAAATTTAAAAGATAAAAAGGACAGAACCTTTGAGATTGAGATTTTTTTTAATTAATTTTTCTTAATCATTTACCTATATTACTTACTCTGAACATTCTCTGCTGATTGTTTTTATAGAATAAGGGTGACAAACGAGCACACAGTCCGCCTGATGGTAAGTGGATGCTGTGGCCCATAGACATCTACATTTATCGTCGATTAAGAATTAAAATGTAGATGCGTTGCCAGCCTTGAGGTATAAGATGAAAAGTGTCGCAGTAAAAAGGGTCTCCACTTCTCTACACTCACCATATGAAACACAGCAGCATTGAAATGCTATTTTACGCTGATATTTTGTGAGAGCGTGGTCCTTTCCCGGTCGAGCCGACCCATTCGTATACAACCATAATATAGCTGCAGCATGGCTCTACCAAGTATAAAAGATTTGGCTGGTTATTGCAAAATAACTCTGTTTAATGCCTCTGTAATGGATTTTACAACTTTATTTGGTCAATCCGTAAACGATTTGGATATTTTACATCTAGCTTCTAGCACAAGCTGTAACCATACACAATAAAGATAAGCAGTATGTCTGTCGTGAGCTACGAAATTTTCATAGTAATTCCACCACGAGACAAGATGAGCTGATGCTTGCTGATTCACTTTACGTTTGCATAAAGCCTACATAGGTCTTACTGCGTGATACCAGCTTCCTCTCATTATTCAGAGTTTTGCGCGTTTTGCGCTGTCCTAGTGCATCTAGGCATGCTTCGCAGTCTAAGATATAATTTTAATTTTTTTACAAATGTCTTTATTGTTATCGCCTGTTGAAGTTCACTGCCGAACATAGACCTCGCCCATAGATTTCTTCATAGGGGGGATATTTGCCTTAGTTGCCACCCTTGGTAAGCTCGTTGGCTACCGCAGTTTTTTTACTTTTAGTCGCCATTATTTTTAAAAAATGGTTTTGTGTTTTTATGTATTATAATTTATTAATATATAGGTATATATATAGTTAACACAATATATATAATACATATACCTCTCCCATTTTGTTTTAATTGATTATGAAAAAAAATATTTTTTTTATTATTTGCAGGAGCTACTCACTGGACGAACGGTTCCTGTACTCGCAGGGTGAAGTCCGAAGAGTTCAATGGCATCCCACCTCAATGTCACATGTGCTGGTCTTGCTCTCCGATAATACAATCAGGTAAGAATTTATAAAACGGCCAACCAAGTTCACAAGCTATATGGATCGAAATTTATACTCACAGCTCTATATGTGTATTTTAAACTCCATGATCCCACCATCCCTATTGCATTATCAGACGAAGTAGGAATATAATTCTTTACCGACGTCAGTTTTTCCAATCTGTTACTGGTTAGGCCACAGGTTCATAGATTCCTGGTTTCGAATTCGGATTGAATGATCACTAACTATATGTGCGCGGATTATTGCGGGTATTATAGCGCAAACGTATTGCGTGTTAAACGATTAGGTGGACTGTATCAGCGTGATTCGTTATGAGCCAAATCAAAATGGCGTACGTGGCACTTGGCGGTCTTTGGACAAATGTACTTGCTATAAATTTGACTTAGTACGTTAGTCGGCACGACGGATACATGAAAAATAAAAACAGCTCAAGATTGGAACAGGCACTTACCTAGGGTAGCTGCTAGTGGCCTCTCTCCGCGGCCCTGTGAGACGACGAAAAACTGTGTTGCAGCTGGGGCGGTGCGCGACGAAAAGTACACTGGGGTGTACTGTTTGAACGCCACGACGAATTGTATTGTACTGTGGCAAGTTGTGTTGTGTCAACTGTGGTTTGTACTTAACTGCCACTGCCGCTGTGCACCGGGGGCGTGCTGCTTTCTTTCTCTTTTGCAGAGCGCACCTCTAATTGGAGGGGCAAAATGAGGCCAACTATGAGCGCTCCCATTTGGCAGGCCCGTGCGGGAAGGGAACGGAAGTGAGGAGAGGTTATACCGGCTAACATAACTAACTAATACAAAATGCGAGGGTGTTCGTTGGCGCTAACAGTTACAATAATATGCTAGTCATATTGTAAATCTCCATAAGACCAGAGTAAATCGTGTTAGGTTGTAATCATCTAGACTTTCGAAGTATTATCTATTTCAAAAATCTAAATTAAATTGCATGGCTGCTTAAGGAATGCCTTAGAATTGGGAATTATATCTTAGCCACAAGATTGCTTCACGAACAATTTATTTTAGGAGAAAAACATTTTTAAAGGATATGTTTTTTTTTAAATTTCAGACTTTACAACATAGCCTTAAAAAACGGTCCGAAACTCGTCAAAATAATCACAATCGGGCTGAAGCCATCCAGTCAGCTAGCCGGGAAGACCATCCTGGACAGTCTCGGGGACACGGCTGTGGATTTCACGCCCATTCCCGATTCGGAGTCCCTGCTCATCCTGAGGGGAGACGGGGAAGTATATATGATAGAATGCACTTTGGATACAAAAAGGTGAGTACCAAAGATAATTAAGGATTTTCCTAAAAATTTTATATACGTAAATTATCATGCTCCTAGCTGGATATGGTATCTACCATGTGAAGAAGATCTGCCTTCGGTGCGGGTATTAAGTTAGAAAAAAATACGATTTAACCCCTCGTCCCGCATGGAGACCGCGGCGCTGTAGCACGGTGGACGGCGGTACTACAACCGCGTTCGGGGTCATGTAAAATGGGCGATAAAGCAGTTTTTCACGCTTTATAGGTGCGCAGAAAATCAATTTTTTGTCATGAAAAACTACGAACTCACCTTTTTCTAATCATTATGCAAGATAAAGATTTTCCTTAGTGAATTATGTTGGCCGAAACACGATTGACACATTTTGGCTCGATACAAAAATATCGCAAAGTTTGCTCAAAATCTACAATTTTAGGTACGTCCATTAAGGGGAAAAGCAGTTTCATTCGAATGTAATTAAAGCAATCTCAATTAAATTCTATGTGTTCACCAGTAAATACATGGGGAAGTTATGGATTTATTTTCCAATAAAAGAGTATATTATTTTGTTTTGAAAAGAAATATCAAATAAATATCTTGCAATAAAATTGCGCGCAGGCCGGCCAAACAGGAGAACATCACCGCTCCTCACTCGTGGCCACGATACTCAGATCATATAAACAACAGTTGTTTATATGATCTGAGCCACGATACTATTTCGCTTTAAACACGACCACAAAACATTCTATTTCATTCTCCATTCTTCTAATCATCTTTGCAAGCCGTATGATGTGTGTATAATATTATAGTATCTGGATGACCGAATTTTGCTCATCATTATCATAGAAACCACGCGAAATCTAACTAGTAGCTAAATAGCGTGAAATAGAGTGTGTTATCTTACATGTCTCCACACGGCATCATCATAATCATCATCATTACGACACTTTCACACATTCACAAGTCCACTGCCGAATTTAGGCATCGCCCAGGGAAAAAATAAAGTAAAATCTGGAAGAAATTTTATTTCATTTTAAAATTTTGTTTCATAAAATAATGAAAATAATATCTAAAATTTATTTAATTTACATTTAATTAATTTCAGTGTAAAGTATGTTTCTTTCAATAGAAAAAAAATGATTATATTGCTAAGTGACAAGGTCTTTCCTTTTTCGTCTGAATTAACTGTTTTCTACCATTTAGCAACATGGTACCTCCTGTTTAATCCGGTTGGAAGTGCGTTAAAACCAGTATAGTTACTAGCTTGTTCACAGTGCACCTGATGTTAAGTGAGCGCTGTGGCCCATAGACACCTATATCTATCTTCGATTAGGAATTAAAATGCAAATGCATTGTTATTCCTGAGAACTTAGATGCAATTCTTCGTTACCAATAATAAAGATTACCTTTCTTTGTCACTCACACTCATATAATGTGCGCCGTCTTTCCCCAGACGAGCCGACCCATTTGTGCTAAAGGCGTCATACAACTGCATCATGGCTCTACCACATTAATGACCCTATGAGTCATTTCATTTCAATCCTTAGGAAAGACGCATCACGATTATAATCACAGTCCTACACAATTCGACAGCTGAACATATGTTTCCCCTAAGGAATGCCACAATGAGCCGTGGTAGCTCAGATGGTTAACGCTCGCTGTAAATATAACAGAACGCGAGTAACCCGGGTTCGATCCCCGCCGGCACCAATGATATTGTTAATTGCAATTTTAAGTGCTGATTTACCACGTGCTCGACGGTGAAGGAAAACATCCCGAGGAAACCTGCATGTCTGAGGAATAAGTAAAAAAATTATTTTCGAAGACATGTGAAGTTCGCCAACACGCATTGGGGCAGCGCGGCGAACACTTCCTTGCACTAAAACCCCCTCAGAAATGAGGGGAGGCCTGTGCCCAGCAGTGGGACATATATAGGCTGTAACTTTACTTTTACTTTAAGGAATGCCACAAAACACGACTTTGAGCCACCTGCATCCATCGACTTCCATCTCTTACCTGGTCACTCCATCTAGTTGCGAGCCTCCCTACCGATGTCGTTTTCAAGGCTATAAAATTACATTTACATTTAAACACAAATACAAAATGAAAATTCGTCAAACGACACAAGCCACATAAGTCTACGTTCGCGAGTGGGCTTACGTGGCTCCGACAGAATATCAGCGCTAGGGTAACTCCGTTACCTCAATGTCCTCCGGACTGAATTTCGGACACTTCGGTGTTTCTCAATAGTGACTAGACAGGACGCAAGACTAATCAATCAGATCACAATATATCTTACAGTTGATACTGGTCTTTCTAGTAAATCAGGTGCTTTCCGAGGCACGGGGTTGAAACACCGCCAACTTCCTGCCTCCTGGGCTGCTACTTAGAATTTCTTAAGAGAAACAACCAAATAACTGATTTTTGGCCTGACTACGCCCACTAGACCAACGAGGCAGTCTGATACTGTAGCATTATGCTGAATCGGTGACCTTTTTGTTTTTGCAATCCATTTCTTTTAATATTCTGTTAAGTATTTTTGTTTCTTATATCTGTTCTTTATTTTTTCCTTTAAACAATTTCAGCCCTCTCCAACCGAAACTGATCGGGCCACTTCCGATCTATCCGCCGGCGGACGACAACTACGGGTCCGAATCGTGCTCCATCTGCGTGTTGGGAGGTGGCGAGACTTTGGTGGTGGTCATCGCCACATGCTCCGCCGCTTTGTACCACTGCGTACTTCTGCCCGCTGTAAGTCTTCATTTTTAAATCGGTTGTAGCACGAATGGGTCGATTCGACCGAGGAAGGACCACACTCACACAAAACACCAGCGTAAAATAGCAGTTTGATGCTGCTGTTTCGTACGGTGACTGTAGAGAACCGAAGATCCTTTTTACTAGAAACGAGGCATTCCATCTTAATCGTTGGCGGTGGAAACGCATTTGCATTTTGATTCTCAATCGAGAGTAAATGTAGGTCTATGGGCAACAGCATCCACTTACCATCAGGTGGACTGTGTGCTTGTTTGTTACCCTTATGCTATAAAAAAATAGTTCTTCCCAGGACCGGAAGAAGTCATTACCACAGGAAACCCTATTAAATATATAAAGTCATTATCACCGAAAATCCTATTAAACCAAAAGAAGTCGATAACACAGAAAATCCTATTAAATATAAAAAGTCGTTACCACAGAAAAGCCTATTAAAATATAAAAAGTCTACCACAGACTACCCCAGGAGGGTACCAGCACCCCTGGAGAATCCCTCGCTGAGCATCCACGACTATGTTTCTGCACTTCTGAGCGTGGGTGCTCAGGCTGCCCCGCGTATTCTGGGGGGGGGGGCGAAATTCCGCTCAAGACTACAACTGCTCGGGGCAAACGGAGCAACAAGACCAAGGCGACCCCTGCCACGCTGTCCGTGAATTTCTGCAATATCAGGGGACTTCACTCCAACCTAAACGCCGTCCACTACCATCTCGAGATGGCGAGGCCGGCTCTGCTCTTTCTGACCGAGACGCAGGTGTCCTCTCCGGCTGATGTTTCGTATCTCTCCTGCCCGGGGTACAAACTGGAACACTCCTTTGTGCCTCGGGCTGGAGTTTGCGTTTACGTCAGAGAGGACATCTGTTCTCGACGCCTCGGCAGACTTGAAGGTTTGGACCTGTCCATCCTTTGGCTACGCGTAGACAGCGACGACCATCCGCGCGTCTACGGGTGCCTCTATAGGTCCCACAGCGGTAATGCCGAAACAGACCGACTCTTCGACCACGTCCAAATGGCTGCAGATTCGTTGCTACAGCGGAGATCGTGATCCTCGGCGACTTTAACGCCCATCACGCCGAATGGCTCGGTTCACGTTTAACCGATCATGCGGGGAGATCTGTTCATGATTTTGCCTTGGCATATGGTCTGACACAACTGGTTACTTCGCCTACGCGGATTCCAGATGTGGAGGATCATGCACCTTCCCTGTTGGACCTTCTGCTGACCTCTCACCCGGACGGATATCAGATTTCCGTCGACGCCCCTTTAGGCTCCTCGGACCATTGTCTGATCCGGAGTGTTGTGCCACTCACGCTGAAATCGCGGTTGCATTCTGCAGGCTGCCGCCGTGTTTGGCACTATAGGTCAGCCGATTGGGATGGGATGCGGTCTTTCTTTGCATCCTACCCTTGGAGCGGGTTTGCTTCTCGCCGGATGATCCCAACGTTGTTGCGGATTCTGTTACTGATGTGGTACTTCAGGGTATGGAACTTTTTATTCCTTCCTCTGTGGTGCCCATTGGAGGCAAATCTCAGCCATGGTTTGGTCGCTCCTGTAAAATAGCATCATGCTATAAGCAGGAGTGCTACCAAGCCTGGGTTGATGCATCAGCATCCCGGGATGTAAACACCAGCGCTCTAAAAAAGAAGTACAATTCCGCCTCTAGGTCCTTCAAAAGAGTCATTGCCAAGGCAAAGTCAGAGCACATAGGCAGAATTGGCGAGAAACTAGTTCGCCTTCCTTCTGGAACCCGTGCATTCTGGTCTCTCGCCAAGGCTGTCCAGGGGAATTTCTGTCAGCCATCTCTTCCATCTCTGCACAGGGAGGACGACTCACTGGCCCATACTGCAAAGGAGAAAGCCGATCTTCTAGGCTCCTTCTTTGCGTCTAACTCGACTCTCGATGACGGGGGGAGTACGCCGCCGACCATCCCGCGGTGTGAGTGCTCCATGCCGGAAGTGCAGTTCACACAGCGCTCGGTTCGCAAAGCACTCCTCTCCCTGGACATCCACAAGTCGAGTGGGCCTGACGGAATCCCCCCAATTGTGCTGAGGACGTGTGCTCCGGAGTTGGCACCGGTTTTAACGCGTCTTTTCCGGTACTCCTATTCCCTAGGCGTAGTCCCAAAATCGTGGAAGACGGCTTTCGTCCACCCGATCCCTAAAAAAGGCGACCGCTCAGACCCGTCCAACTACCGGCCAATCGCCATCACCTCCTTGTTCTCCAAAACAATGGAGTCCGTTGTAAACTGCCAGCTCATGAGGTACCTTGAGGATCACCAGCTGATTAGTGACCGCCAATACGGTTTTCGCCGTGGTCGGTCAGCTGGTGATCTTCTGGTCTACCTCACTCACAGATGGGCGGAGGCAGTAGAGTTCAAGGGGGAGGCATTGGCCGTTAGTTTGGACATTGCGAAGGCCTTCGATCGGGTTTGGCACAAAGCGCTTCTTTCGAAGCTCCCTTCCTATGGGCTTCCCGAGAAATTGTGCAATTGGATCACCAGCTTTCTTGCAGATCGGAGCATCAAGGTCGTTGTAGACGGTGCAAGCTCCGATTGCAAGCCTATTAATGCTGGTGTTCCACAGGGCTGCGTGCTATCGCCAACGCTGTTTCTTCTGCATATCAATGATATGTTGCATACCCGTAACATTCATTGCTATGCAGATGACAGCACTGGTGATGCTCTTTACACCGGCCGAGCCAATATTTCTCGGGAAAACGTCTCCGAGTGCCGGGACAAACTTGTGTCTGAAGTCGAGTCTTTGCTGAACAGAGTCTCGGATTGGGGACGACTAAATCTAGTCCAGTTTAACCCCCAGAAGACACAAGTTTGCGCGTTAACCGCTAAAAAGAACCCCTTTGTCGTATCCCCTCAGTTTCAAGGCACTCCCCTTGTTGCCTCAGCCAGTATCGGAATCCTCGGCGTCGACATATCGAGTGACGTGCAGTTTCGTGGTCACTTGGAAGGGAAGGCCAAATTGGCCTCTAAAAAGCTTGGCGTGCTCAGCAGAGCGGGACAGTATTTCATGCCGGCACACCGCCTGCAACTTTACAAGGCGCAGGTTCGGCCGCACATGGAATACTGTTCCCATCTCTGGGCTGGGGCTCCCCAGTACCAGCTCCTTCCACTTGACCGCATCCAGCGCAGAGCGGCTCGAATCGTCGACGACCGAGTGCTTTCCGATCGGCTCGATTCACTGGCGTTGCGAAGAGATGTTGCATCTCTTTGCGTATTTTATCGCATCTATCACGGGGAGTGCTCTGAGGAATTGTTCGGATTAATCCCAGCCGCCAAATTTCGTGAACGCACGACACGGCAAACGTCCCGATACCATCCACACCATCTGGATGCTTGGCGGTCCACCACTGTACGCTTCACAAGGAGTTTTCTTCCACGTACAACCTCTCTGTGGAATAGTTTATCATCGGCGATTTTTCCGGACCGATACGACCTGGGGACCTTCAAGAAAAGAGCTTACTCCTTTCTAAAGGGCCGGCAACGCACCCGCAATTCTCCTGGTGTTGCGGTTGATCATGGGCGGCGGTAGTCACTTAACATCAGGTGAGCCGCATGCTCGTTTGCCCCCTCTTCTATAAAAAAAAAAAAAACAGAAAAGCCTATTAAAATATAACAAGTCATTACCACAGAAAACCCTACCAAATATAAAAAAAATCATTTCCACAGAAAAGCCTATTAAACTATAACAAGTAGTTGCCTCAGAAAACCCTATTAAAATATAACAAATCATTACCAAAGAAAACGCTATTAAAATATAACATGTCACCATCACAGAAAAACGCTGTTAAAATATAAGAAGTCGTTACCACAGAAAAACACTAAAGGAGAAACCCTATTAAAAGCAATAATGTAATTTCCAGCCGTCGGACAACGAGAACGACGACGGCTACGCATTGTACGTAATCGAGTCGGTGGAGCTGAACGTTGTTCTGAACCCGGACGACCTTGGCCTACAACAATCTTATCCTGTACACCTCTACCCGGTAAGTATCCATTGACGATTGGCATAGTAGTTAGGGTACCCAGCTACACAGCTGGTCTTGGATTCGAATTACGACCATTATTTGCAAAAAACACTTATTCTTGATTTTAATTTTGATTGTGTTTATTTCATGTCTGATATTTCGTAATACCTCTGATTTTGACCCTTTTTTGCCATCAGGGTATTGCCACTCACAAATGAGGTTATATTTGACATAATTAATGAAGGGAGGGAAATGTGAAGGTTAATGTTTTTCTGAAATATCCAGAAAGTAGTAAAATTAAAAACTGACTTAAAAATATGCGAAGAATTCAAAAGCAAACCATTGAGATATTTTTACATACTACAAAAACTTTTATTTAAATCGCAACTTTGCACTTATGGTGAAACTCTGTAAGAAATAACATCACCTCAGTCAAAACTAGCGACATCTGGTGGCGGAGAGTAATTATCCCACAATACTTTAACCCCATTATTCATAAAAAAATTTAAACGCTTATTAGTTAATAGTGTTTTGTCTCATTCTGACGTTTGCGAGACTTTTGTTGCTAGAAAGTGACAAAACACTAATTAACTAACCCAAGTATTTAAAATTGTTTGTGAATAAGGGGGTTAGTCTTTATAAGATTAATATCCACACCCTGCCATGTATGTTGTTATATTGGTTTCAATTTCAGTGCACAAGCAACACGTACGCGTGCATGCACGTGGGCGGAGTTCACACAGTGACTTTGCCCATACTGGAACAACTAAAGGAATATGTTATGGCTGATGAAGGTAAGATTTCTTCTATACAGCCTTAATGGTATTAAGAGATTAGTTTTAATTCAGTTGATAGGGAAAGGAAACCTAGGTGTCAAGCAAATTAAATTCATATTAATTATACAAAATATCATTCATGTAAAATTGACCTCTGCATACCACATTTTGTACATTTTTTTCGCATCAAAAAACTATGATGCTGCTTTAATACCTACTGCGGAGTAAGTACCTTCTGTGGGAGAGCTTATGAGAGAAAACTTTATAGATTTACACGTAATAATAAAATATAGGAAAAAACAATTTATAAGGAAGGTTATTACATGGTGCTGCATATATATTTTGATATTAGCACAAATGGGCCGGCCGTCCGGGAAAGAACGACGTTCTCACAGAATTCCAGTGTGAAACATAACAGTTTAACGTTATTTTTCGTACCTTGAGTGTAGAGAACTGGTGATGAGGTATCCCATCTTAGCCCTTCAATCTCCATAAAATCCCATGCAGTCAAATCCCGAGCGGTCGCATGCGACCGCACTCATTCACAGCACTTTAAACCATTAAAACTTATATTTACAAACTACTTTTCTATGAAGGAGTTTGGCTCTTGAATTTTGACGGAATATCGAAGCGGTCAAATTTGGACGCTTACCGTTTGAGAGGTTAATTTACATTTATCAGGGTGACAAAAAAAAATATTTCAAAGACACGTGAAGTCTGTTTTTCTTGCTTTAAAATTTTCTCAGAAATGAGAGGAGGTAGGTTTTTAACAGTGGTTCACGTCCTGTGTATAGACTGCAACTTTACTTTTACAATACTTTTTTTTTACTTTTACTTTAGTTTACGTGATAAAGTCTTGATAATATTTTATACTTACTTACTGCTTTCTGTAATATTTAAGCTGACCGCTTAGCCACGTAGCTGGTTCGATTTGTGATGTATAAAATAATTATCAATTAAAATCTATAGATATATGTGTAGATAGAATATGTATACAAATGTTTTTATTAAGTGTGTAGTGCATAGGTATTTATACAATAAACGATAACGTTCCCAGCGGAGCTGGAGAGCGCACTATCGGCTGTATGTGCGCGCAACAGCTCCGCCCAGCACCTGGTGTGCTCGGGGCGGCCGCCCACCGGCCTGCTGACGGTCGCTGCGTCGCAACCGCTGCTGCTCGTGCTCTGCGCCGATGGCAAGCTGCTCGCCAGGTGCGCGCACGAACAAATGCACACAACGCGCGCGTGCACAAACACCCAAACATGTTTAAACACACGCGCAACTACACGCACGCGGATACGTACACGCACTTAAACATGCACGCACACATATACACGCGCACATGTTACGCAGTAAAGCCATGTGGCAGCTATATTATGATTGTAGCATGAATGGGTCAGCTCGACCGGGGAAGGACCACGCTCTTACAGAATAAAACCGTGAAATGTCAGTTAAATGCTGTTGTGTTTCGTATGGTGAGTGTAGAGAACCGTAGGCACTTTTTACAAGAAACGAGGTATTCCGTCTTAGTTCTCAAGGGTGACAACGCAATTGCATTTTAATTCTTAATCGAAGATAAACGTAGATTTCTATGGGCCACAGCATCCACTAACTAAGCCCAGGCAAAAATTGAATGAAAATTGAAGTAAACTAAATACATAAGATGCAAAACTACTTCATCATTAGCTCTTTATCGCCTACTGTGGGGTATAATAAAGCAAAGCTACTTACTATATTCTTATAAAAGCATATTCATCTGCATGATGCTAATTTGGGTTCAGACCACAGATCCACAGAGAGTGCAATTTTATGTCTTAAGCAGACTGTATGTACACACATAGAAAAACGCCAGTGTATGCCTATTTTTCAGATCTATCAAAAGCTTTTAATCTGGTCTCTTATAATATCTTATGACGAAAGTTAAAGGAGGAGACTGATTTGCCGCAGGAGATTATCTCCGTATTGAAATTTTGGTATAGTAACCAAATAAACTACGTCCGATCGGGTAGCAGCTTTTCTGAGGGGTATGGGCTTGAATGCGGGGTTAGAGAAGGAGGTTTTAGTTCGCCTACGCTTTTCAACTTATACAAAAACTTATACGTAAACTAGTCGGTATGGTCTGGTCGGTTGTTTTATAGACGGAGTTTGTATAAGTAATAATATAAGCTATGCAGATAAAATAGTGCTGCTGAGCCCCACGATAGGTGTACTCAGAAGGCTGTATCCTACGCAAAGACCAATGGGCTCAACTACAATGTAACGAAGAGCGAGCTTATGGTTTTTAATTCATGCACTAAAAGGCAGCTCACCATGCCTACTGTTTATCTCTGGGATAGTCCTTCGAACAAAGTGTAAGCCTTAAGTAACTTAAGTACCTAGGCCACTGGACAACAGAGGACTTAGAGGATGATATAGATATAGAAAGGGAACGCTTGTCATTGGCTGTTCGCTGTAATATGCTGGCCGACAAGTTTGCACGATGTCCTAAAGAACTTAAATTAACACTTTTTAAAGCGTATTGTCAGTGCTTGAACATGAAATTATAAATATTAATGATGTAATAGTGCAAATAGTAGTAAATGTTTTTATTTTCTTGGGTCACTTTCTAATTTATTTTTATATATTTTTGATTAATTTTTATGCAATGTCTGCATAATGTACTATTATGTAATACTAAGTTTTTAAAGTTCAGTAATAACACACACATATTATGCAAAATAAATAAATAAATATCAAAAGTGCACTGCTGAACATGGGCTCCCCGTAGATTGCCTGATAGGAAAGATACTTGCCATAGTTGCCACGCTACGCAGGTGGGTGGCAACCGCGGGCTTGTTTTAGTTATTATCAGGAAGGTGATGCTTTTCATCTCATGTTTCAGTTTCCCTCTCGTCTCTTACGATTTTCACGAGATGATAATATTGGGGTAGTGATTTTTCTTACATCGTCACTGCACGGAGACGAGATTTTAAATGAATATATTATAATATCATTTTTACTTCACAGGCACTAAGGTTTTCTTCTAATACGTTGTAACAAAGCTATTTTACCATAATATTTGTTCTAGAAACCTGGAGCCGTACGATCTGGAAGAGCAGCTCTACAAGGAAATCCAAATGAAGAACCCCGACCTCGAAGAAGAGGACCTTAATAATTTACTCAAGGCGGTAATCAAGAAAAATAGTTTCTTTTTAGAATTTTTGCCAAATGAGTGTATAAAAAATTATACATCCATCCATTCCATTACACCACTGGCAATGCCCAATGCTGAACATAGGCCTCATAATTACCACGCTTGGCAAGCGGGCTGGCAATCTAAGTTTTTTTTATTTTGAATTGTATCGCTTGTTTCAGTTCCACTATGTCGCGTCTTGCGACACCCACGGGGCGATAGGGGGTGTATATTCTTACACGGCCACTAGACGGTTACATAACTACATAACTGCCACAATTTTTGTGTTATATTTTTATCAAATGGACTGTCTATATTACTTTACGGAAAAGCATTGGATTTGATAAGTGAACTGTTACTGCGGAAAAGTCCCGCTGGTTTTCTTGCTGGTTCTTCCCAGGACATAGGTGTTTCATTCAAACCAGTGGTGAAAAGTAAAAAATGACGTTCAATAAGAATAATTTGCAAATGGTAATAAATAAAGTAAACTTTCTCTCCTATTCTATTTTAGGACGATTTAGAAGCTTACGACCATAGATTAGTCAATTTTTTTCATACTTAAATGATAAAAAGAGGAAATTTGAAAAAATAGATAAAGTGGTTAGAGATATCTGAAATCAAATTATGTGCACCGTAGTTTACACTTGGCAATTATTATCAATACATTTGTGATGTCCTTGAAGCCGGCGGCTAGGTTAATAGTGTACTTTATATAACTGCTATTTATTGATTTTGTTTTAAATAGAAGTACCTGGTTGACCGAGCTTTGCTCGGTATTTTTCACTCGATTTTTTTAATTCATGTGTTTTGGAAATTATATTTAGATACAAATTACATACTGATGAAATATAAATAATATTTTTTAATCTTAGCGACATAACAGAAAAAACGGAACTGGTTATTTGAATAAAAAATCATGAGTGCAATTATTTTAATTTAGATTTTCGTGTTTTTAAAAAATACTAAAAAAAGGGCTCGAAAAAATAGATTTTCTCAAAAAAGAAAAGAACATGAAAAAAAAATTAAAAAAGTCGGTCGGTCGGTCTGGGCTCGAACCGGGATTTTAAGATTCTGTGACCGACCATTATACCAATTAAGCTATTTATAATCATTAACAATCTGTCAAAATTTATCTTCTTATTCTAACGATATTGTAGAAGTTTTTCATTGCCTAAAAACACAGACAAAAAGACATTTTCGAAAAATAAATCCTAGCTAGATCGATTTATTATCCCCGAAACTCCCTGGACACTAAATTTTATGAAAATCGTTGGAGCCGTTTCCGAGATCCCGATTATATATATATATATATATATATATATATATATATATATATATATATATATATATATATATATATATATATATATATTTATATACAAGAATTGCTCGTTTAATAGTATAGGATAAGGGTGACAAACGAGCACATAGGTCACCTGAAGTGATCGTAACAGTATGCTTTGTACCCAAATACATCTATATCTATCTTCGAATAAGAATTAAAATGTATATGTAACGTAAAAAAGGGTCTCTAGTTCTCACACACTCAACATACGAAACCAGCAGCATTAAACTGCTATTTCACGCTGGTATTCTGTGAGAGCGTGGTACTACAAGTACAATATAGCTGTTACGTGGCACTACCTCAACATATATGAAGTTCAAGTTACCTTAGCCTTTGTATAGTTGAGCTCAGGTTCTTCTCTCATTTCTAATAGGGTTATGAAGCAGTAAGTCACGCAAAACCAAGTTGATAATTCAGCCTTGCATTTATACCATTAGATTTATTAAAGTAAAGTTACAGCCTATATACGTCCCACTGCTGGGCTCAGGCCTCCCCTCATTTCTGAGAGGGTTTAGGGCAAGGAAGTGTCCGCCGCGCTGGCCAAATGCGTGTTGACGAACTTCACATGTCTTCGAAATATTTTTTTTCTTATCCCTCAGACATGCAGGTTTCCTCGCGATGTTTTCCTTCACCGCCGAGCACGTGGTAAATCAGCACTTAAAATTGCAATTAACAATTTCATTGGTACCGGCGGTGATCGAACTCGGTTTACTAAACTCGGTTACTCGCGTTCTTTTAATTCAGCCTTGCATTTATACCATTAGATTTATTAATTCATTGCAATAAATATATTTTAATCTCTTATTTTAATTTAAACTACTACGTTGGTACGTGGGTTTACGTGGTAGAACCACGCTGCAACTTTAATATGGTTGTAGCACGAATGGGTCGGCTCGGCCGGGACGGGATCACCAAGAATACCGACATAAAATAGCGACGTAATGCTGCTGTGTTTCGTATTGTACTGTGTTCGTTCGAGAACCGAAGACCCGTTTTTACTGAAATCGAGGCATTCAATGTTAGTTTTAGGCAACGCATCTGCGTTTCGATCCTTAGTTGAGGATTAATGTAGATGCCTATAGGCCACAGCATCCACTTAACATCAGGTGGACTGTGTGCTCGTTTGTCCCCCATAGCTATTAAAAAAACGTACATAGGAGTTCGTATTATCGTTCACTATATCGTCTTGTAATGGCGGCGAAAGAAACCACCCCATATCACCCCGGGTGAAATATCGCGAGATGACAAAGCGGAACTGGAACAGGAAATGGTAGAAAGTTACTGCTATAAGTGGCTGAATTACTGGCATAAAAATTACTGATATTAAGTGGCTGTACAATTAGTTTTGTTACATAGCTTCACGCCTGAACATCCTAGTGGGTAGGCAGAGTACGAAGATCATTGAGCAATTTGGACCACAGATTGCTAAAAATAAAAATATGGACGTAGATGGAAAATTGTAAAAGTAGGTATGTAAAGATGGGTAAACTATCGCCTTCGCAATCAAAATCCCAATGTTTAATTTGTCGCCTTTTGTGACAATGTACGCAAGTAACACTGTTGACACATTAATTCCAGCACTACATGGGACCTTTAAGTCCCAGACCAACATGAGTAAATAAATATCCTTTACCACTTGTTATGTAACGTATTTTCCTGATATAATATAATATAAATTAATCATATTCATGTCGACAAATTCTTTCCAGAAACAAAAGCTGCCGTTCACATCAATTGTACAAGAGATCTTAGCGAGGGAATCATCGCAGCCCATTTTGAACCTGAACCAGAGTAAAGAGCCCAGCCCGAAGGAGTGCTTAGAGGTATACGATTTTTTGTAATGTCTTGAGTTGCATTAGATCTTTACACCGGAGTCACATAAACTAGGGAATTTCCGAAGATCATAAAATTTGCGAATGGGAGTTTTGGCGGGAACTTGACCGCCGGCGGACTGCTGCTCATGTTTTATTGTATAGTAGCTATCCACCCCGGCTTCCAAGGGTGATTTTTGGATCTCGACAACTGTTATATTCTTGGTACGGGAGACAAGTGGTACGCAACACACCACACTGTCTATTAACTCTGTAGACACATACTGTGGGCGCAGCCACGCACACATACATATCATTAGCGTACATACACAACAACAATATGTTATGCATATATATATATATATATATATATATATATATATATATAAACGTTGCTCTTGAATTATTCCGTCTACTGATGAAAACCGCATCAAAACCTGTCGCGTAATTTAAAAGATCTAAGCGTACCGATCTAACAGTACGTTTGCACTGAGAAACATCTAACACGTAATGTTTTGAAACAAATCGCATAAAATAAATTACACAACTTGTGTTGTTGCTGGTGGCGTTAGCACTCACAAAAACTGTGTAAAATTTTCAACAGATATTCAAACTTATCTTTCAACATGACAATATTTCTACAAATTTACTTTCAAACATTTTGTTTCTTTAGTTATAAAGATATAATATGCAAACGCTATTTGATACATTGACAGAAAACGGTGTTTAAAACATGTTTTTTTGGGAAAATCGCGTCAGTGCAAACTCACGGTATGCGGCGGTAAGCGACTTTGTTTTATACTATATATTGTACAAATGGCAATGGCAGAGAAAGTCGACAGGCATTAAATCCGCCCATTTGTTACCTTGGTTGTAAGGTGTCACAATGAAAAATAAATAAATAATCATTTTTATAGTCAACCAAATCTAAGAAATATCTTTTGACGTTTCACATTAATCATTCAACAATAACTGCACAAGCGTACTCACACGATTTAAAATAACCATTTACGTAAATTTGAAGAATTATACAGTTATCTATATTTCATTACGTGTAAGTTATAGTTGTTTATCACTATAGTCAACCAAATCTAAGAAATACCTTTTGACGTTTCACATTAATCAATCCGCTTGGCACAAGCGTACTCGCACGATTTAAAATAACCTTTTACGTAAACCTGAAGAATTATGAAGTTATCTTATTTGTTATCTATATTTCATTACAATGTGTATAGTTTTTTATCACTAATTTAAATTGGTTTGATTCTTTCAAACAAAGCAAAATAACGTCGTTTCAATGATATGTCGCTTTGTACATTACCGTAGTGTTTATATGATTAAAATTAATTGTTATGCAAATAATCGGCAAAAATATTCAAATAATCGGTAAAAATTTCAAAAATCGAATCATTTTTTGTACTATTTCTTTAATTAAATTTTTATTTTTAAAATTCCTTATATTACATAGAACTAAAGTAAAATTACAGCCTATATACGTCCCACTGCTGGGCACAAACCTCCCCTCATTTCTAAGGGGGTTTTAGGGCAAGGAAGTGTCCGCCGCGCAGCCCCAATGCTTGTTGGCGAAATTCACATGTCTTCGAAATATTTTTTTCTTATTCCTCGGACATGCAGATTTTTCTCACGGTGTTTTCCTTCACCGCCGAGCACGTGGTAAATCAGCATTTAAAATTGCAATTAACAATTTCATTGGTGCCGGCGGTGATCGAACCCGGGTTACTCGCGTACTGTTATATTTACAGCGAGCGTTAACCATCAATGCTACCACGGCTCCATGATTATTATTCATGCATTATATTACATGCATTACATGAATCATGAATAAAACAAGTTTAGTTTTTCTTCAACTTCAACGTAAATTTCTGTAGGCAAAAAACTCATATACAAGGCCGCGCTGAAAAAACCACTACGTAATTTCAATCTCCCGCCATTTCGGGAGCTTACTGTGCGTAATTTTGTGATTTTACGTTTGTCTTCTTATTTTGTGACTCGGCTTTAACTTTTTGGACTGTTTCTTCTATATTCTTTGAAGCATGTGCCCACGTCACAAATAATGATCGGGCAAAAGTGGTAGAAATGTATATATATATATATACATATATATATATATATATATATATATATATATATATATATATATATACCGAGTAGACCCCGTTGATTCTAACACAAGCACTCGAGTCCCTATACAGACACTTTAGTGCCTGTATCAAACCAGCGCTGAACCTAAATGCGTTCAGCGTTTGCCATAACACATCCCTGTCCACTCTGTCATAAGCCTTTTCCAAGTCCATGAACGCACAAAAAACTTTTTGGTTCTTCGCCAAAAACTTCTCCGCGATCATGCGCATGGAAAAGACTTGATCTGTACACCCCATTCCCTTTCTAAATCCCGCTTGCACATTCCAAATTTTTTCATCAGTTTCTATCATAACTCTTTCAATTAGCATACAGTTTTCCCACAATGCTAAGAAGGCTGATACCGCGGTAGTTTTTACAGTCCTGCTGTGACCCTTTTCCCTTATATATTGGGACTATCACGGCTTTGCACCAGTCTCCCGGTACCCGCTTTAGTTCCCAACATAAATTAAACAAGGTGTACAGCAGGCCTGCCACCACGTCCTCTCCAGCCCTTAGCATTTCGAGTGAAACTCTATCATATCCGGCTGCCTTACCTACTTTCATGCTTTTCATTGCTTTCATTATTTCATCTGTACTTATCTCCCTATCTCTTTCATCTTCTTTCGGAATTTCTATTTCATTTAGTTCACACTTCTCCTCACTCATAAATACGCTTTCAAAATATTCCTTCCATCTCTTTAGACTCAACACTTCATCATTCAGGATACAGCCATTCTCGTCTCGTATCGCATTCAATCTAGGCTGTTTTGAAAGTCATCATTCAACGGGGTCTACTCGGACTGTTTTGGCATCCATAAAGGTGTCAGACAGGGCTGTGTAGCTTCACCGTGGCTGTTCAACCTATTTATGGACAGCTGTTTGGAAAATTTGAAAGTTGAAGAATGCGGATTAAGAATGGGTGAGTTAACCGTCAAATGCCTTTTGTACGCCGATGATCAAGTCATACTTGCGTCGTCGGCGGCCGAGTTGCGAATGATGGTTACATTAATGAACAGGTCATTAAAAGAAAGGGAATGAAAGTGAACGCAAGTAAGACGAAAGTGATGGTTTTTGAAAGAGAAGAAAGCAAAACGGTATGTGAAATAAGAATAGAAGGAGATTTAATTGAGCAAGTGGATGAGTTCGTATATTTGGGATGTGTATTCAGCAGGGATGGGAGATATGATAAGGATATTGAATGACGAGTGAATGCTGGAAATAAAGTAAAGGGGGCTCTACACTCTATTGTGAAAAGTCAGAATGTGTCAAAAAAGGCACGTATGGCAATTCAAAATGCTGTATTAGTCCCTACTTTAACGTATGGTAGTGAAAGTTGGGTGTGGCAGAAGAAGCACGAGAGTAGAATTTATTCTACTGTATGCAGTAGAAATGGGGTCGCTAAGGAGTATGTTAGGGCTGAATCTGAGTGACAGGGTGAGAAACTGTGTGATAAAAGAAGAGTGTGGTTTGCAAGATGATGCGATGACCAGGATTAAGAAAGGAATGCTTCGGTGGTTTGGTCATGTAGAAAGAATAATAATAATAATAATAACAATTATAATAATAATTGGCGATACACTAAAATGGGCCAAATTAAGAGTACCCTTATCCGACGAGCATGTATGCGTAGGTATATGGATGTGGAAGAGGCGAGAAAGGTATATATATATATCATTCGTTCAACGTGCCCAAACCATTGGAGTACGCCCCTATCAATTTTTGTGATAAGGTCATCTTTCAATCCTGCCATATTGGGAATCTCTTCGTTTCGCTTTCGGTCGGCTATGGTAACGCCATCTATTATATATATATATATATATATATATATATATATATATATATATATATATATATATATATATATATATATATATATATATATATATATAATAGACTGAAAGAGACTAATTTTGATTGCATTATTGAAAATCAAATAATAATAATAAATCTAAACGACGACAACTCAACTAGTTGTACTGAAAGTGATTAAATAAATATATTTTTAATCTGGTTTCAATCTTAAATTTTTATAACTTTGCCTCTAGAAATAAGCAGTAACTAACATCGAATACGAAGTAACTGATAAATCTTGTGTTTTAAATTATCCGTTTTTGATTTATTCTATTTCTTAGATTTGGTTGACTATAATAATCTTTACATTAATAATCTTTACATTTAACAAATTAAATACGTTCCAACAATTTATATTTTTATTTGATCTCTGAAAGAAGTTAGAAGCTAGAAGTTAGAAGTTCGAAGTATCTGTTAGAAGCCACTGTTGTAGAAATAGAAGGTGATTACTATCCAGACGAACTTCTCGGCAAAAAGGGAGTTCTAATACCTAGTGTATGATACGTATATAAGATTTTTCTACCATATTTCATTATATTGTGTGATGTTAAACTCAATCAATATTTAGATGTTTTATTTTAATGCATTTAGGTATGTGCATCGGAAGTGTATCTAGGGCGATGACACGCGCAACCTTCGGGTAACGTAGTTTTAAGTTATTATATATTACTTGGTATGGCTGTATTTGGGGGGACTAATAACGACCATGGAACAATGAACATCTTTTTATTCGCTCTATGGAGATTGCCTCATAAGGGGGGGGGGTTCATAGTTGCAACGCTTGGCAGGCAGCTCATCAGGAATCAGGAAGATGCTGCCTATCTCCTGGTGTGTTCCCCTCTGTCGCCTCTTACGACACCCACGGGACGATATGGGGTGTAGTTTGTATTCTTATACCGCCAAATTGTTAACTGACCGTGTAGGTCAGTTAACAATTTTTGGTCAATCAACATTATTTACTAGGATGCATTCAACATATTAACACATCTACGGGATGAAATGAGGTTATAGATTGTTATATGTTAACACTTTAATTTATTATACTGTGTTTTGATGGTATTGCGTGGGTTTTACGCATCCCCTTATGGGGCAATCTTTGGGGAGGCCTGTGTTTAGCCGTGGACTTTTGTTAGGTTATAATGAAAAAATGAAAGACCTGTTGAAAGGTGTTCATAAAGTATTATACTGTTTTGGATGCCATTCACGATCTAGTTTACCGTCAAGTTTGCAGTGTGCTTGTTACGGCGTCCGGTAAACTTGTGTATCAGCGCACTTGTGTATCCCGTATCGAATCCCTGGTCGGGCCAAAAATTATTTATTGAGTTTTTCAGTCAAGAAATTCTCAGTAGTTGCCCGGAGTCAGGAAGTTGGCGGTGTCTCCCCCCGTGCCTCCGAAAGCACCGTTAAGTCGTTTGTCCTGCGCCTGATCTCTCTCCGGTCGTGTCGGTTTACCGTCCCATCGGATTAGGAGAGTGAGGGAATAGAGAGTGCACCTGTGCTTGCGTGTACACTTGGGCACTATAATCCTATCCTGCGCCGATGGCTAGTCTCCGTTGAGGCAGGCCGCCGTTGCCGAAATTCGGTCTGGAGGACATTATTATTATTATATGTAAGTCTATATGGATGCACTGCAAACTGGATGGTAAAATGGATTGTGTATGACTGATCTTAGTTGTGATGTTGTACTAACTCTGTATTAGTTTTTACGTGGTAGAGCCATGCTGCGGTTATATTAGTAGTATAGTTGTAGCACGAATGGGTCGGCTCGACCGGGGAAGGACCACGCTCTCACAGAATACCAGCGTGAAATAGTAGCTTAATGCTGCTGTATTTCGTATGGTGAGTGTAGAGAACTGGAGACCCTTTTTACTGGAAACGAGGCATTCCATCTTAGTCCTCACGGGTGACAACGCATCTGCATTTTGATTCGTAATCGAGGATAGATGTAGATGTCTATGGGCCACAGCAACCACTTACCATCAGGTGGACTGTGTGCTCGTTTGTCACCCTATCCTATAAAAAAAAAAAAAAAAAAAAGTTTAGTTGTTGAGTAGAAAGTGAAAGACGGTAGAAATAAAAATATCATATTAAAATTGATAACTGGGTTTAAAAGTTAGATTAGGAATTCAAACTAACAAAGAAAGGTATACGGAGTGCTGTTGTACGAGAACACACGCACTCACGCGAACATATGCACTGTAGTGTGATGTAGCCCCCACGACGATATATATTAGAGTTAAATATATATATATATATATATATATATATATATATCGGCGCAACATAGTATAAGCGACGTATCGGCGCAGTACTTAAGATGGATGCGTCGACCATCCGTCCATATATTTTTTAACCAAAATATACACTAAACACAGACACTCTTTCTTTAAAACTAATCATTTTATCACTTCTCTATAATGAAATGTGTACGCCTCTGACCTTTATAGGCAATAACTTACATTATATACCGAGAAAAACAGTAGTGAAATCCCGGAAAAATTTGACACTTCTTTAGTAGTGTGCGTGACTTTTGACAAGCAAACGAAAGGCGACGTTTAAACATTGGCACGCTAGATGGCATCCAAGTGATCTTAAATAATTCTGATAAATCAATATCTTAACTTCAATAATTGGTTAATTTCCTTTTCAACCGTTAAAAAATAGTATAAAATAACGTAAAACTAATGACCTTAGATACCTATGTTTTTTTGTAAACAATTTCATTACTTATTATCGTTGTGTGGCATACCAAAAGTCGTAGGTAAAACGACGTTGCCATCCTTCCTGACAACAAACTGCCGTAGACAGAGAAGTTTACGGTACTAACGTATTCCTGACCTTGAATTGACGAAACAAAAACGTTGCCAAATTTACGTACGTTCACTTGTTTGACTTATATAAAATATATTCTGATTTCGGTTGTCACGCGCTATGATTTGCGCTCGGAATTTCTTGTGTTTTATACATATTTTGTATGTATGTTTTCATTGATTCGAATTGCAATATTTCTCTAGTATATATTTGAGACTATATTGTAATTTATCGTGGTTATAGTAATTAATTATTCTAAAAACGCAATTATGTTTTCGGTAGTACTATTAACAGCAGGCTGGCCCGTGATTTTCCTGAAATATCGTCACAATACTGATTACCTACGTCATACTTGTCAGTGTTTCATATATGAATGTGTTTGAATATGTTTTTGGTCAACAATAAATACAATTATTATAAATCGGTAAACTACCAAAGTAGTCACAAAATTAAACTTTGCAAACATTTGCTAAATATGGTTTTGTCGGGTTACATTAAACACCCTTTACGCATTTTGCAAACAGTTTCAGACAGACACACATTATTAGTTTGTTATATTTTCTAGAGCTCAAGTTCACTCGTCACTACGTCATACCTTACGATGCGTTCAGAAACAAATGTAATTCAATTACATAAAATCCTTTTTTCTGTTTCGTGCTTTATTGTTTATAAATAAATAGCTTATTCTAATCTGAGTTATATTTTTCTTATTCGTCGGCCAATTCTACCAGGAATATAAAGATAACATTGAAATAAAAAGGTAAGTAAATTTTTGTACATTTTAGTGTTCTAGATCTTGTGTTCCGAACGCAACCCTATTCGTATAGAATTGAAGGAAGATTTGTATATATTATATATATAGTACCTGGATGACCGAGCATTTCTCGGTATTTTTTTTGGAAATCGTGTGTTTTGGAAGTTATATTTAGATTAAAAATACATACTGATAAAATGTGAAGAATATTTTTTAATCTTACCGACATAATAGAAAAAAAAAACTGAACTGAAATGAAAAATCATGAGTGCAATAAAATTTTCGTATTTTTAAAAAAATACTACAAAAGGGGCTCGAAATAATAGATTTTCTCACAAAAGAAGGGAACTTGAAAAAAAAAGGGAAAAAAGTCAATCCTAAGACAAGACGCGAACCATGGAACTACGATTTTGCGACAGTGCGTTATCCACTTGAGCTATTACGACCATTGTTACAGTGTTAAAATTTACCTTCTTATATTGTAGCAGTTTTTCATTGCCTGAAAACGGGGATAAAACGACATTTTATGAAAATCGTTGGAGCCGTTTCCGAGATTCCGATTATATATATGTGTGTGTTCAAGAATTGTTCGTAGGTATAGGATTTATATTTCTTTAGGATTTATTATAACAAAGTAAATCGTGTTATAGATTTGTTGTTATCTCTTGTTTGTGAATTATAGTTTCTTACGTGTTGGTTATGAAATGTCTAATTATTGTAATAATTGGTACTGTTACAAAACAGCGTTATATTGTAATCAATGTTGACATAATTTATTTCCCAAAGTTATAAATCAATAAATAGTTTACGCCAACAAATATAAATTTTATTTTTATAACAATCGTACATAGCGTTTTGTAGTTCTGCCTACCCAATTTACACATACACAAAAATTAAAAACTTGTTTTTTTACATACACGCCATCTAGTGTTCTAGCTTCGTAAACGTAGGGATACGTCTGTGTGTGTAAACGACCCTATATTCAATGACAGATGTTATAATCAAAATTAATGTCGAATTTTGAGGCAATGATACGACAAATTCCAATAAAATGTAATATCCGATAACCGCTAAGTCTACTCCTGCGACTTAATAATTTTCCAATTACACAAAACTCCAAATAAACTAAAAATGTTGACTTCAGCGACATCTTGCGGGAGAATGGCTGGGAACAGTCCGTGGGTTTCACTATGAACTATGAACAATAGTGAATAATTATTAATATTGATTAGTAGAATCAGTTAAGAGTAAATAAGTGATTTTTATTATTGAAGAAAGCAATAATGAGTGAAACTAGAAATCGCAATAATGACGTCATCAATGATGACGTCATAGTTTTTAGAAATACTTCTGGTGCTATAATATTCAGTCATATATAAGAGTAATGTAAATAAAGTTCTAGTACCATCAACACGTCTCTCTGTCTCATATTGACACCTTCTAACATTACAGGGCCTATAACTATGTTTTTGATTGCAAATTGTTTGAGATCCATATAATATTTAAGGTAATAGCACACTCGCGATCAAAGGAGAAAAGTCTTTATAGTAGTCGTAAGGTTCCGTCTTGATTGCATCAATAGTTTGAGTGATGTCTATTTCTATACTCATTTTATTAACGTGATAGAGGCCATCGACACTCAACTGGTTCCTGGTGGAGTTCCACAGGGCTGCGTGCTATCGCCAACGCTGTTTCTTCTGCATATCAATGATATGTTGCATACCCGTAACATTCATTGCTATGCGGATGACAGCACTGGTGATGCTCTCTACACCGGCCGAGCCAATATTTCTCGGGAAAACGTCTCAGAGTGCCGGGACAAACTTGTGTCTGAAGTCGAGTCTTTGCTGAACAGAGTCTCGGATTGGGGACGACTAAACCTAGTCCAGTTTAACCCCCAGAAGACACAAGTTTGCGCGCTAACCGCTAAAAAGAACCCCTTTGTCGTATCCCCTCAGTTTCAAGGCACTCCCCTTGTTGCCTCAGCCGGTATCGGGATCCTCGGCGTCGACATATCGAGTGACGTGCAGTTTCGTGGTCACTTGCAAGGGAAGGCCAAATTGGCCTTTAAAAAGCTTGGCGTGCTCAGCAGAGCGGGACAGTATTTCATGCCGGCACACCGCCTGCAACTTTACAAGGCGCAGGTTCGGCCGCACATGGAATACTGTTCCCATCTCTGGGCTGGGGCTCCCCAGTACCAGCTCCTTCCACTTGACCGCATCCAGCGCAGAGCGGCTCGAATCGTCGACGACCGAGTGCTTTCCGATCGGCTCGATTCACTGGCGCTGCGAAGAGATGTTGCATCTCTTTGCGTATTTTATCGCATCTATCACGGGGAGTGCTCTGAGGAATTGTTCGGATTAATCCCAGCCGCCAGATTTCGTGAACGCACTACACGGCAAACGTCCCGATACCATCCACACCATCTGGATGCTTGGCGGTCCACCACTGTACGTTTCACAAGGAGTTTTCTTCCACGTACAACCTCTCTGTGGAAAAGTTTACCACCGGCGATTTTTCCGGACCGATACGACCTGGGGACCTTCAAGAAAAGAACTTACTCCTTTCTAAAGGGCCGGCAACGCACCCGCAATTCTCCTGGTGTTGCGGTTGATCATGGGCGGCGGTAGTCACTTAACATCAGGTGAGCCGCATGCTCGTTTGCCCCCTCTTCTATAAAAAAAAAAAAAACTGGGCATCGTAACAATACTTAATCAAAATCTTGCCAAGCGTGGTAACTATGGTAAATATCCCTCTATGAGGCTATGGGGGGGCCTATGTTCAGCAGTGAACTTTTAGCAGTCTATTTTGGTTTGATATACATATTTTGGGTTGCAGCTGCTGACACAGGCGACTATGCGTCTTCGAGGAGAATACATGAGCCGACAGCAGCGAGCCGGTGATGCGCTGGCCAGGAAGACTGCAGCACTCGCAGCAATGGCTTCACATCACTCCAGTTGGAGGGATGAACTCTTGGTAACTACCCACCACAAAGACGCACACACCACTAGGATACTCACAACACATCGCACGCTCACTTGCCCAGGCTCCGAAGACGACGACTCATAAGTGGTCTCGAGACATCGTGGCAACATTGAGATATATCTGCCCCTGGGAAATGCTAATAACAAAGTGATAGATGGGCCCCTATTTCATTCCAACCGGAGATTCCGGAACTCCTCGTTGATGGTGACCACCGTGAGGTTTTAACAGGTAGGTGTGCGGCATTACAGTAATAGGTGTACATGAGGATCAGTATACTTCTGTTTCTTTCTTCAAAATTGGTCCGATTGTAATTTTTTGTGACTATCTGCTTGCTTCGTTTGTTTTGTGTATCATTAAATTTATTTTTTGAATATGCAATATCAATTTAATAAGTTTTTAGTTTTTATAGAAAGTAATTTATGAAAGAACAACGAAACATAGGCATTAGATATCTTAATATATATAGATCATGTGTCACGTTGTTTGTCCGCGATGGACTCCTAAACCACTTAACCGATTTTAATCAAATTTGCACACCGTGTGCAGTTTGGTCCAACTTGAGAGGTAGGATAGTTTTTTTTTGCCCATGAGTTTTTTTTTTTTGCTAATTTAAGGATTCTTAATAGGACATATCAAAGGGTCGTCGAAAAGGGCAGAACAACGTCTGCCTGGCAAGCTAGTATAATAGTAAAAAAAAACTCTATTATTATTTTTATTCAGTGAATAAACAGAGGAATACATTTATGTAGACTTAACCCCACCTGGATATTCTTTTGACATTGTTATTTAAATCATAGGTTTCTTTTTAATATGGAGAAATGCCTATGTATACCCAACTCGCGGGGGCAAAGACAGGTTGTGTCGGACTCTCACCGATTGAAACCCCGCGGTGTTCCACGTTCGCCGCACGCTGGCAGTGCCACGGGAATGCTTTTACACAAACGGCGCTGGCCGCCGTGGCAGCCTCTTCTCGGGAGACCATTACTCATCAACATCATCATCGTTACAGCCCTTCACAAGTCCACTGCTGAACATAAGCCTCCCCCAAGTAGTGTCACAAAGCACGTTCCTGAGCCACCTGCATCTATCGACTTCTCGCATGTCTTACCAGGTCGTCACTTCATCTAGTAAGGGTTCGCCCTGCACTGCGCCTACCGGTACGAGGCTGCCAGTCGAGAACCTTTTTCCCTATCGGATATCGGTTCTTCGAGCTATATATCTAGTACCTGGTTGACCGAGCTTTGCTCGATATTTTTTTTTAAATCGTGTTTCTGGGTGAACCGATTTTGATGGTTATTTTTTTATTTGAAAGCTGGGGCTTCTGGTGTAGTTTCTTATATGTTAGATCAAAATCTGACCATTAGTTTTTGAGTTGACCTTATTAAGCTTATTCTAATTCATCTTATTTATATTGATGTCAATTGTACAAAATTGTTAATGCTACCACTTTTTTAAGGTAAAACTTACTTAGATGTGACTTGAGGTATTATTCAGATCTTTTTTCAAACCGAAGTTACGTTAAAATCTATGAGCCCTTTACGCAGATTCAACATATAAAGGCGCCAACTGACTACAGGAGTAACCGTGCGAATCGTCACCATCAGCATTACGTGTCCGATCTGAATCTATATCTGTATACAATACAGCTTAAGAATTTTAAAAAATGTTAAAATTAAAAGGTATACGAATTTAAAGTCTATCTGATGATAAGTGACTACTGCACCTGCAGCTAACTTCAAACAAAAATACTACAGATGCATTGCACCTCTCTGAGCACTTCTCCCAATTCAAATCATGAGCATTAAGATGGAGTGTCTCACAGCCTATAATTATACTGGCTCCCAATACTTTTCTGACAGGAGCATAGAAATGCAATCACTGCTATTTTTCTAATACTGCTACTTTGGCGGCAGAAATAGGTAAGAGGACGGTACCTACCTAGACAGACTTCTTAGTAGATAACTCAAATTTAAAATTGTAAAACCTACGACAACCAAAAAACTGATAATCTTCAAACGGCTGAAGAGATTTTCTTGTACCATAGCTAAGAACAATATCGATCAAGTCACCTTTCAAATAAAAAAAAAACATGTGTGCAGCTCACACGCGATAGAAGTGAAACCTTCAAATGAAATGAAATATAAAATACAAATACTTTATGGCAAATGATTTATTTAATGTTATAATTTAAACTACAAATTCGGCATAAGGTATAAGAAAGTTTAATTTTATACTAAATAAATGTAACAATCCTTTATATACATAATATATATATTAGACACATAGATATTATATTTTCTTTTGAGTAAAATTATAATAGCACCATCTAGTCCATTCTATAGGTAGTCACTTTCTCAAACAACTGATTGGCACCAAAGGTGGTACGTAAAATGAACGCTACTTGGGCTGAATTTATGATATCATGAATTTTAATGTAAACGACATATTTTAACCCGACCATGTTTAAAATATCTAAAGAAGTCTTCGATATTGAACGTACTTTTAAAAATACGGGACAGCCAGTAATTTTTACGACGAGTAGATTAATTTCCATTCGAATGTTTATACTCTTTTAGATATACCTTATATAGTACACACTAATTACAAAAAGATTTATATCAATTTCACCTATTAGGAGGTTGAGATTTCGCCGTTCTTCACTGCTTGTTTATTCCATAGGCACACGACACCTTCGTATTTCATAGACTGTGTTCGTACCTTGTTGAACAAAAACGCGTAAGCGACGACGTTTCGGCGGTGTTTATGATTTTTTTCTCGCAAACATTGAGCTAAATGCTTCATATCTTATTTTCTCCTACGTTAATTCTTATTAATTTATGTGTCTATATCTTTCTACTGTCGGTTTTTCGTTTCATAGACTTTCAAATCACAACGATGCTAAAGAAGTTTTCATTAAAAAAAAACTAAATCTACATCAATTTATCCGCTTGGGAGCTACGATGCAACAGGCAGACTCTCAGATAGACGTTAAATATATGACACTCTTCTGTTCGCGTCGGGGGTAAATAAGAGTTTTTAAAATTTACTACTATTTATTAACCTTCCAACTTTCTATTTAGGAAGAGCTCGAGCGAGTCAAGGCGAAGACAGAGTCGTTGAAACAGAAACGTTCGCTCGCTGAAAAACATCAGGAAGACTTGAAGTACAGGTAAATTTCGTTTTTTTACTTGCGTCCTAACACCCTATCACAGACATAGTCCTCAAGCGTCTCGTTATATAACACCCGAGGGGGGCCATTACTCAGAAATGGTACAGAGACGTCGTGATAGCACTGCGAGGGTGCAAGGGGTAATAGAAGCAACCCCCAGGACGTGTTTATAGTGCGTGTAGATGGTGACCACCGTGGGGTTTTAACTGGTTGAAGTCCGGTAAAACCTTTTGGTTAAACCCCGCATCGGAGGGTATCCATGAGGATTTCTCCACGATAAAAAAGCCTCCTCCATAAATTTCTTCCTTGGCGGGAAGGCAATGCTGTTTCTTTATTATTTTAAGTTGTTGTTGATAAGATGGTGTTGTCTCATCTCATGTTTCATTTTCCCTCTGTTCGTATTACGATACCCACGGCACGACATGGGGCAGTGGATTCTCTTATGGCGAAAAACACAAACGCTTCTTAATTTTAAAATGTCGTCAAGTCTCGTGCTGTCACTGTCACATTAACTTAAAGTAATAGAGATAGCACGAGACAGTAGCACAGAAGACTCAGTTCTGCAGAATGTGCTGTAAAAAAGTTAGAAATGTTATCAGTGTTAAAACAGTTAGATCAGTTTATATTAGCTATTTCAAATGTATTTGTTTTGGGGAATAAGGGCCATAATAAGTGCAATACATTCTTCTGCAATTTTCTAATAATTATTTCTCTCTTATAACTATCCTTTAGCGTATTCCTTTAGGTTTTAATTAATGACAGACATTATACAACAGAGAGACTTATGACTAGCATTGGGCTTTCACGGTTTGATGGAAAAAAAATTCGAGAGTATAACTGTCGCTCTAGGTCAAAGTCTATAAAAAAACATCTTTTCCGCAGATGTTCAGCGGTGATTAGAAGCATCCGAGCATCAACGGGTCCCAGCGCTGCAGAACGCGAGCTGCTGGAAGAGCTGCAGCGATACCGGCGCCGCGGAGAGGCGCTCGCAGACGAGATCCAGCTGTTGAAACGACACGCGCAACACAACTCCAATGAGGTACTACTGCAGTACTGACGTGCTAACTACTGTCTAGTGTCTAGCAGCAGATCCAGCTGCTGAAGCGACACGCGGAACACAACTCCTGGTTATTGTGGATAGATGTGGATATGCCACCTCCTAATATGTGACCAGCCAGGAACTACTTTAGTAAAAATTTCAAATTAAAAGCGCAGACGAAATTTAATACAATGTATATACTTAAGCATTCAGGTACAATGCAAAGGTATACCAAAAACAGAAGATATTAAGTGTTCGAAAGTATCGGCTGATTATCAAAAAAATAGTTATTAATTAAAATTACGTTTCGCAATTGACTATGCAGGAGCGCAGTGGGGCCGAAAAAACATGGCCACTTAACCAAAAACGAAAAGCTCACGCTCGGGCGTATTGCAATAATGCATTAGAACAAAAGAAAGTCGCAAAAGGCGCCATATTGTTTGAACGCTGCGGAAATGAAACCATATAATACTGTCGTCCGACATCAGGTGAACGTGACGTCACAGTGGCATGGTTCTATGCTACGTTCTAGCGGACGCGTTACTTGAACGTCTGCTCGCGTATTCGCTACAACCTTATAGGTAATAGGCATCAAGTGTCCCCCATTTTACCATAGTAATATGTCTGAAAAATTCCTAAAAGTATTTCAATTAAATAGAGTATCTAATAGCCACTTGTCGGCTCACGTGTGCAAAGCCTCAACCCGGTTTCAGGATTCAGAAACAACCTCGAGATTATACTCATACTTTGTATATGTACTATACTATAGATTTATATGCTATAGATTTACGCAAATACGATGACGATATGATTTTATATGTGGTATAGCTATGCTGCAGCTATATTAATAGTAAGTTGTAACACGAATGTGACGGCTCGACCGAGTGAACAACCAGTGTGAAATTGCAGTTCAATGCTGCTGATGTAGTGGTGCGTAGAACCGGAGACCCTTACTAGCAACGAGGTACTCTAGTTTAGTCCTTAGGGGCGAAAACGCATCTACATTTAGATTCTTAATCGATAAGAGATTAAATGTCTGCGGGCCACAGCATCCACTTATCATCAAGTGGGCTGTGTGCTCATTTGTCACCCTTTTTCTTTTAAGAACTTTCAACCTTTCTTTTCAGTTGAAAAGGTGGCACGAGGAGTACAAGAAAAAAGACACGGCGCTAGGAAAGTCTCATAGCGACACCATTTCCTCCATACTACAGCAACAGTAAGTATTTTCAAATCAACTTCTTTAAATTATAATCCCTAATTTCTTGTTTCATTAGCCCGTAAGAGTGCACTACTGTGGACCTATCTCATTGTAGATTACCAATAATCATTACTGACTTTAAAAATATAGACCTCCCCATAGAATACCGCATAGGGGTGCCTGGAAACCGTAATTTATTTTTATTCTTCTGTCATTATATCATCATCATTCATTATACATCTCCTGGTTCGTTTTCTCGTCCTTGTGACACCCACGGGATGATATATGGGGTGTTGTGGTGATGAAATAGTCGCGAAGATCGTGAGCCCAACATGTCTAATGTAACGGATCCTTTAGTAGTATATGTATGTATAATGCGTTGTTAATTTTTCTATTTGTCCACCATTGCGAAATGCTCGTACGTAAATCTCCTTTATTTTTATTATCTGTTCTATTTTTTTTTGTTCTCTGACCCAATAAATAGATTTTTCTTTATCATCACACTTGACTGGCAGATTGACAATTGACGTGAGGGCCTTTGACGCTGCTCTACCCTGATTTGGGTCTTGGGTATATTACGTCGATGGGATAGTTACACCAGCTTGGAAGCTATATGATTTTTAGCATATCCTACACACGCCTCTTACGACACCCACGGAACTAAATTTACGACTGCCGTAAACAGGATAGTTGTGACGCCATCTAGCGGATGCCTTAAGCTTTCTCTGTATTTTCCAAAGTATAGTAACCTCTTATGACACCAACGACTAAGATGCCTCATTTCCAGTAAAAGGCGTCTTCGGTTCTCTATACTCACCATACGATACACAACAGCATTAACCACTCAAGCCCCTTAAAAATCCTGTGCAGTCGCATGCGTCCGGCATATCTCGAGCGCTTGCAAGCGACCGCACCCACCCACAGCACTTAAATCCATTAAAACTTATATTTAGAGACGATTTTTCTATGAAGAAGTTTAGCATTATAAAATTTATACAAAATTTTCTATCTTGTGGTCTAAACAAAAGTCAGGTATTACTTCATTCCAAAAATATTTTATTGTATTTCGATAATAAAAAGAAAATATAGCAAGCGAATGTCGGCAGCGTGAAAATCACAATTATTTCTATATAATTACTCAAAATGATTTACGTAAATAGGTGAATTATATTCACGTAAAAACTTAAAAACGTAAAAACACTATAAAAATCCAAAAGTCAACACAATAACATTCACGCGAAAATAGCGTACGAAATAAACGTAGATTATAAACAAATTTTCATAAGATAAGTTTTTTTATTGCGCTAGAGGATAGAGTATTTCATATTGATTAATGACGAATAAGTTTTTATGGGTTAAAATGCTGTGGGTGGGTGCGACCTCATGAGACCGCTAGAGTTTTCACGAATATGGCCGCAGGCTCATGCGACCGTTGGGGGCTGAGGGGTTAAGCTGCTATTTCGCGCTGGTATATATTTGTGAGAGCGTGGTCCTTCCTTCCCCGGTCGAGTCGACCCATTAGTGATAACACCATAATATAGCTGCAGCGTGGCACTACCACGCATATGGAAAGCTCACGTGGTGGAGCAACGCCGCAGGCATATTACGATTGTAGAACGATTGGGTCGACTCGATCGGGGCAGGACCGCGCTCTCACAAAATGCAAGCGTAAAATAGCAGTCATACTGCTGTGTTTCGTATGGTGAGTGTAGTGATCCGGAGACCCTTTTGGACTGGTAACGAGTCCTTTCATCTTAATTAGAGGTGACAACTTATCTGCATTTCGATTCTTAATTGAGAATTGAGGTCATCTAGTCCATGGACCACAGCATGTATCATCAGGTTAACTGTGTGCTCACTCCTACTTCTGTAGGATAAAACAAGACATCTGCCTTTACCCATTGCTTAATAAGACTTGAAATTATGAATAAAGTTCTGAACTGTTTGTTTGTTGTAAAAATTGTTTCAGAACCAGCCAAATATCTTCTCTCATAGAAGAAACCAAACTCCTCAAGGATCAGCTGAGCATTGTCTAGTTTTAACAGAACCTCTTGTTTACCCATAAAATAACACCATAAGTTAATTAATGTTCTTAGTGTTTGCATTTGTAATTAAAATTGAAAGAAATAAACAAGTAGATATAAATACTGTTTTAAAATATAGTTCTTTCCATTAGTTGATTATTCATTTTCAGTTAGGAGACTTGTGAAAAGATTTCTTACAGTATAGCAGTCTCAGGCAAAACTTTTAAAAATAGTGTTTTTGTAATGCCATATAAAGATCCGACTTTTTTTTATTACTATTGTCAATTAATCATAAAATTAAAATTACTTTTTTATGATGCTGCTTACATTTTAAGTGGCTCAAACGCCAAGCCAACATATGCCCAACATATTTTAAAGACACGTACTATCGCACACATATGAATCGAAAATCAGTTCCAATCATGGTTATAAGTGCATATGTGACGTTCTGAAGTGAAATTTTACAGGTTGATCAAGAAAGATAGAAGAAAGGTGTGCGTGAGTGCACGTCGGAAATTTGAGCACGGTTTTGGCATCACTTAAAAGCGTACGTCATCAGCGCTCCGTCTATTATTGTTGATCATAGTTATTCGGTTAAAAACTATACTATAACAACAAGTTATCAATATACTTACTGTTAATTAATTTTAGTTGCATGTATAACATTTTCATTAAATCAATGATTATTTGTTTGTTAGATACAAAAAATAAACCAAAATTATAAATATGAAAATCTTGATTGATTACTCTGTGTGCTTAAATTGTTTCCGAACTAAGTATTACTGAGTGGAATGTTACTGATTGTGTGATTTTCTAAAATAAATCGATACAATAAACCGATGTTTTATTTTTACTGAGACATTCTTGTGTACAAGATTATGATTGCTTTGTATTGTGCTGTAAAATTACACGCATGCACGTACACACTCACGCGCACGCTTCTATGTACGAACGTGCACACGCACTCGCGTTCACACACAAACAAACTCACATACAACACATACCCTTACGACCCTTATAACTTGAGATAATATGTTTGAAATAAAACTACCATGCTTTTGTACATGGTGGAACTTGAGAATTCGAAAATAGCTATAAAGTTTTCAAATAAAATTTAAACGTTATATAACTGAAGCTCTTACCGCCTCATAAGAAAACGTTCTCAAGCTACTGGACTGGAAAATTACGGTATTATACTTAATACTATATATACTTATCACTCAACTTCAATTTGCTGACAATATAGTCATTACGGCAGAATCACTAGGAGACCTCAACTCTATGCTTAATGACCTCAATAATTTCTCCCAACAGATAGGTCTTCAAGCGAACATGGGCAAAACAAAGGCTAAGTGTAACATCATATCACACCTATGCTGATAGTTGTTGGAAACTTGAAGTTGTTGACGAGTATGTTTTACCTAGGGCAATTTGTCCGACTATTGTTCAAGCGTACGGTCAACCGACAGATCTAACTCGTTCGTTAGACACATCTCGTCACGTATATCTCAAAACTTGAAAGCAATAGTACATTATTGCTTTGGTTGTACGCAACTAGTACAGCCAGTGTTGCCAGTGACCCTTATCTCTTATGAGAAAGTTCAAGACCTATTTTAGGCTCTGAGTTTTGCTCCATGATAAGACTTTATAGAGTGACAAACAAGCACATAATTCACCTGGTGGTAAGTGGATGATGTGGCTCATAGACACCTACATCTATCCTCGGTTAAGAACATTTCAACTGCTATGCTTCACGTGAACATTATAACTGCTATGACATGATGAAATGAAACGTGAACCAAGGTTTTTGATAGTTGCTTATGTTACGTAATTCAACATTATAATTAGCCGTATGCTGTGTTCGTTTCTCACCTGTTAGTTACCTCTTATATTATAAAAATAAGCTTTCTTTATCGTGGGGATATTGTCAAGGATACATTCCGCCACAAGGCATTGGAATGATTACGCCAGACTTCCATTGGCTAAAAACCCACGGTTTCACCCACCCAAACCATTAAAGTATACGAGGGGCTCCGGGATCTCCGTTCGGAACGCAACCCCTGCTCACTTTGCTGCCGACTGCACTTTGAAGCCGCCGACTAAACACATGCTTAAATAATGTTGCTGCAGTACTGCTATTCTACCGGTGCTTTAGACCGAATTAAAGCAGTCATAAGACACGGTAGAATCCAGATGCGTTGCCACCACTGTGGATTCAGATGGAATGGAATGGTCACGTTTCCGGTAAAAAGGATCTCCGGTTCTATACACTCATCATACGAAACACAGCAGCATCGAGCTGCTATTTTACGCTGGTATTCCATGAGAGCGTGGTCCTTTCACAGCCGAGTCGAGTTCGTGATGAAGACGGTGGGCCGGCCTTATCACAAGAATACAAAAACTCACAACCGATGAGGAAGAAAGGTTCTCGAGTGGCAGCACTGGCGAGTGCAGTGTTGGGCGGCCCCCACAAATTAAAGTGACGACCTGGTAAAAGATACAGGTTGACGATAGATGCAGGTAGGACAGGATCGTGATTTGTGACATTTTTGGGGAAGGCTGATATTTAACAGTAGACATAATGAGCTATGATGATGAAAGGCTGTTCTATTTCTGGAGCTAGACGTTCATTTTATTCCATACTATGCAAGCAACCAAAGTTCAATCCATGTCGTTAGTGCTAAATTTAACAATCACCGATTTAAATCGTGATTTACTTGTTCCGAAACCTATGAAGAAGTGAGAGGCGGCCTATTGGGGTCTGCGTCGCCCTCTTACCTAATTCCGTCGCAAAATAACAGTGAAGAGCCAGTATAATCACTTGTTTTGAGGTAGCTTAGTCCTCAAAGGTGACTACAATGTAGCCTTTTTGAAACTTGGCTGCAGGAATCCATGGCAGCCGCATGGAGGCCGTGGAGGAGGACGCGCCGTGTGTTCTGGTGCGCCTTACTTGGGAAGGAGAAAAGGAAGAGTAGTCCTCTTCCGAGGAGGCGCCGCCATGGGGCGACTGGCGCTGGTGGGGCCGGGGATGTGTGCGAAACCGTTCCTGTGGCCCTGCCAATATGCGACGCATGTGGAACACAATAGAGTTTTAGTCGGTGCGAGTCCGACATAGCTCGTCCTGGCCCCCGCAAGGTGTGTATGCATAGGCATTTCCCCATGTAAAAAAGGTATCCATGGGCTCCCTTAAGTATCAAAAATTACTTTTTAGATAAATTAAAAGAAAAATGCGCATTTTTGTGGAAGTATTTTATTGAGATTCTTCTCATAAGTCTTATACAATGCTATAAAATATATAATTATCAATTATTATGTCATAACAAAGTGATCATTCCAGTAATGAATGGTTCGCATACAACAAACGACAACGTAATCAAGTTACATAAGTCCTACATATAACATTCCTTAATCACTGTAGGTAAATCCAATTGATAAGGATTTCATTTACATCTGAGTATCCCAAGTAGAGTACATGCTTATATATTAGGAATGTTAAATGATAATCTGCAATATTTTTAGCGTCTTTTCAGACCTTTTTATTGTTTTTATTCACTTTATTGAACCCTTCTTGTACGAAAGAACTCCCCTCCTTGGCATCACACCTTAGTAAAAATATTCCCTACGTATACACAATATTCGCACTATCCTACAAAATATGCGACCTTAATGTCAAAAATATAAAAAAAATCAAGTCTTGGCCTCCGCATGGGTGATCTGGACCGGGGATCACACGTCGATGAGTGGTCCCCAGAACATTTTGGACACTTTGGTTTCATCTTCGGTGCAGAAGAAGTCCTTACCCAACTTGACGAACTCTTCAAGCGACACTTTGCCATCCTGTAACAAGAAATGTAACATTTAAGAAAAGTTCTGCTAGGTTTCTTGCTGGTTCTTCCCAAGGTGAAGCGAATTAAAAGAGTGATTTTCAATAAATATTATTTATAATCTATATTGAATAAAAAGTTTCTGTTACATAATTGAAGTTTATACGAATTTCGGACTCATGTAAGACACTGTGGCGGCGTTGTCATCGCGCCGCAAGCGAAACACACCGAAACCTAAATCACGCTATCAACATTCCGAATCATAAACAGCATATATAGAATATCTCCGAACTATCACACGGAGCGTTGGCCGCTCCCTGGGCATAACACCTTGCCCGGCGGGAGATCTCCCCTTTACCTTCCACGGCCACAACACTAAAACATTCTATTTGACGAGACACTGAGTACGCAGCTGGGCATGGATCTGTTTTAGAGACAATTAGCCTAAACCGTTTCGCTTACGTGTACGCACTTTTGACATTGCTCTCCGTCGCCAATTTGGGTATTTTATTTATGACATAAACGAGATTGTTTTAACGCCATCTATCGAAAGCCAAGAGATCTTCTGGTACCTCCCATAGTCACCCTTCACGATACCTAGAGGATTTGTATATGGTAGAGCCATTCTGCAATTATAGTTGTATAAAATAGCAGCTTAATACTGCTGTGTTTCGTATGGTGAGTGTAGAGAACCGGAGACCCTTTTCTGAAACGACGCCTTTCATCTTAGTCTTAGGACAACGCATCTGCATTTTGATTCTTAATCGAGGATAAATGTAGATGTCTATGAGCCACAGTATCCACCTACCATCTGGTGGCCTGTGTGCTCGTTTGCCACCTCGTGGATCATCATGATGGATTTACCCTGACACTACGCGGAAAATATTTTTATTTATTCATTTATTCGTTGATTGCAGTCATATTTTTTTTATAAATGAATAAACACACATTATTAAATAAACAAATTTTATGAAACAAGGTATTATTATAGAGAACCGGAGACCCTTTTTACCGGAAATGAGGCATTCCATCTCAGTCCTCACGGGTGACAACGCATCTGCATTTTGATTTGTAATGGAAGATAGATGTAGATGTCTATGGGCCGCAGCAACCACTTACCATCAGGTGGACTGCGTGCTCGTTTGTCACCCTATTCTATAAAAAAAGATGGCAAATTACAACAAAAATGGCGGACTGACCCCGTTAGTATCGATGACTGCGAAAGCCACGGCCGCGTGTTCATTATCGAGCCCGAGGCACTGGAAGAAGAGTTTGAACTCCTTCACAGATATGTAACCCGACTTGTCCTTGTCCACAGCCTGGAACAAGAAAATATTTTTTGTCATACACATATATTAAATATGTTTATTTACATAAATCCTCTGTATATATGCGTTTGCCACGGAACTCGTACACGGCTGGACCGATATTAATTAAATTTTTTGTATGTGCTTAAGGGGAAATATAACCTCAAATGGCTTAGCAACATCCTCCGTTATACCGAAAATACACACACAAGCCCTGCTTTATAGTTAGTTCAGTTAGTATGCAAAGTTTCATAATCTTATTTAAAGTACTTTATGAATAACAGGGGTTTTATTGTTCAGTGTGGAGGTAACTTTGGTTTTTTTTTCTATCAAGAAAATTTTACGGAATCATGTTTTCGTCTAACATTGTCCTTAACATTAATCATCAACTTCACCATATATTTATTTCAATATTAATGCTGCAATATTTTCGGCATAACGGAGGATCTTGCTAAGCCATTTGAGGTTATATCTCCCCTTAAGTGGGTCCTTGGATGGTTTAGATTCACAATAAGATCCGGTAGGTGGCACGGTTATCCAGATCCAGAAATCGCCCTTGCGAAGTCTAGCTTGCGAAGTATCGCTAGTAAATCACAAATTCAAACAAGTTTAGGTCCTCTTAAAGAGTACGTTATCCATGCAATAAGTTATGACTAATCGATTAGGATATCCACCTGGCAAGCGTGACTATGGAAAATCCTCTCTACAGTGGCTCCCCCTGTCTAGAAGAGGCTTAAATGATGAGATGCACTAGATTGAGAAATCTTTTGTCAAAACGCAATACTAATAGAGCACATAATCATAAATTTTATATAGCATTTTTCATATGAGGCTATAGAGATCTTTTAATGAATATTCTCCAGAATTATTCTAAAATATTCTCACTTGCCATTTTACCCTCCAACACTAAACTCTGTAACAGACAGTCACCGAGGTGACTTTGAAAGTGTCAGCTTACACGTGTCGTAAATCCTGGATGCTGGCTTAAAATCAAATTATAAAGCACGGTCCTGGGCCACTTGCAGGTGACTCTACAGATGGCTATAAACTTCATGAAGTTGCATCTCTTACCAGAGGGTCACTCTATCTGCTGGGGGGTCGCCCTACATTCGCTACCGGTACGAGGCTACCACTCGAGAACCTTTCTTACCATCGGTTGTCGGTTCTTCAAGCTAAATGATCGGCCCATTGCCACTTACTGATCCGTTGGGATATGTTGTTTACCCGGGGTAATCTGATGCGGATGAACACACTTCTAAGTTTATTACGCAAAGAAACCCCGAGCATAGCCCTCTCCATAGCTCGCTGAGCGACCTTGAGCGTCCTCATACGGCCAGCAGTGAAGGACCACGTCTCAGATCCGTATTTCATCACTGTCAACACGCTCCGGTTGTATAATTTGGTTTTCAGTTTTGAGATATACGTGACGAGAAGATGTGTCGTACATTCTTCACGTTTCACGTATAAATGGGTCGGTTCGACCGGAGTAGGACCGCGCTCTCACAAAATACCATAGAAAAATAGCTGCTTAGTGCTGCTTTGTTTCGTATGGTGAGTGTAGAGAACCGACGACGAAGAACGGAAAGTAGGTATTCCATCTTAATCCTCAGGTGTGACAACGCATCTACATTTTGATTCTGAATTGAGCATAAATATAGATGTCTAGGGGCCACAGCATACACACAATGCTTCTGTGTTTCGTATGGTGAGTGTAGAGAACTGGAGGACCTTATTACTGGAAACAAGACATTATATCTTAGTCCTTGGAGATTCTTAATTGAGGATAGATGTAAATGTCTAAGGGTCACAGCATCCACATACCTTCAAGTGGACTATGTGCCCGTTTGTTACTCTTATTCTATAAAAAAAATTAAGAGCAACCAACCTTAAACAGATACGGAAGCCAGCGGTGAGCCCTCTTCTTCAGCGACTTGTCGTTGAGCACGTGGTGCATGTCCTCCAGGTACTGCTCCACGGTCACGAAGTTGTATGGGTCGATGGGGCCCCATTGCTCCTCCCATGTCATCTAGAAACATATAATTAGAAGTTAATCTCCAACTTTTAAATTTAAGGTTTGTATGAACATTTTTCTTGTGCGGCAGATGACGCATTTCTTGCCAAGCAGGGCGGATAAAATCAGTAATGCACTTGAAGTACTGCTTCTGCCGCAAAATAGCAGTGTCTATGTTCCAACTTCGATCACCTAATCCTTTACCAAACGAATTTTTCAGAGTAAACGCTCCATGGAGAGACCCATGTCAGACTTTACATAAAGTTACAGCCTATATACGTCCCACTGATGGGCACAGGCCTCCTCTCATTTCTGAGAAGGTTTTAGGGCAAGGAATAGTCCGCCGCGCTGCCCCGATGCGTGTTGGCGAACTTCACATGTCTTCGAAATATTTTTTTCTTATTTCTCAGACATGCAGGTTTCCTCACGATGTTTTCCTTCACCGCCGAGCACGTGGTAAATCAGCACTTAAAATTGCAATTAACAATTTCATTGGTGCCGGCGGGGATCGAACCCGGTTTGCTCGCGTATTGTGAAATTTACAGCGAGCGCTAACCATAATACATAAACAATTTACCGAGTACAGGCGCTGTAAAAATATCCACTACCGCATATCGTCCCGTGGTTGTCCGAAGAGGCGACAGAAGTTGAGAAACTGTGGCCGTAGAAGGAAAAGGGGAGATCTCCCGCCGGGCAAGGTGTTCCGCCCGGGGAGTGGCCAACATTCCGTATGATACGTTCGGAGATGTTCTATATGTATATACTGTTTATGTTTCGGAATTTTGATAGCGTGTTTTAGGCTTCGGTGTGTTTCGCTTGCGGCGCGACGACAGCGCCGCCACATCACCCCCTACTCAGACCGGAGGTCGATAGTGCAGCCTCGTTGCCGACGAATGTGCAAGTGCCAGGAGATTGCCTTGTAGTCTGAGGTGAGTCGAGAAGAAGGCAAGTAATCTGCGAGAGTGCCGTGAAGCAGAGGCGAGCAGTAAGGCTCAGAGCCGTGCCGAACACTGTATGGCGCAGAGAGTAGCTTGAAGGAACAGGAAGCATTATTATTCCAGTGCCGCGATGAACGTTGTGAAGCTAGATGGCTTGCAGGATTTGAAGACTGCAGACGATATCTGCTCGGGAGCAAATCGGTGGGATATTTTATGACGATGATGAAGCTTGAAGTTTCCGAAGGTTGTTGGTTGCGTATTCAGATCACGTCGGGTGGTCACCACTGTGGCCGTGAAGGAAAAAGAGGAGATCTCCCGCCGGGCAAGGTGTTCCGCCCGGGGAGTGGCCAACATTCCGTATGATAGTTCGGAGATGTTCTATATATACTGTTTATGATTCGGAATTTTGATAGCGTGATTTAGGCTTCGGTGTGTTTCGCTTGCGGCGCGACGACAGCGCCGCCACAAAACTAAGTAGGCAATGAGATTGGCAACAGTGTCTTACTAATAACCAAAAATAGAAATACTACGGTTGCCAAGCCGCCAGCCAAACGTGGCGGGTTGGCAAACGACCTCTTATAAGTAATCTGTAGAATTCAACAGTAGTCTTTAATAGGTTGATGATGATGATTTTTTCAAAAAAATAAGAATATTTGTCCGAATAATCCCACCTTAAAGAACGGTATTCTTTACTATCATTATTTGACTGCCTCATTGGTCTAGTGGTTGTAAACTGCTGATCATAAGATCCCGGGTTGAAGTCCCTTCCCAAATTATTGAGTTTTTCTGTCAAGAAACTCAGTAGGTTGCAGCACCCTGGAGTCAGGAAATTTCACCCCTGTGCCTCGAAAGCAAATAAAGCCGTTCTTCTTCTCTTTCCGGTCGCGTTGGTTTGCTGTCCCATCACATTATGACAGTAAGTGAATAGAGAGTGGACTTATGTTTGCGCATACACTCGGGCACTATATTCGCAGATGGCTAGTTCTGTTGAGACTTCGAAAATTCGATCTGGAGGTCACATTATACATTACCAGTACACTAACCTTTATGATATCAATGAACTCCTTCGCCTGCGCGTCATCAAGGTGCCCGAGAGCCTTGAACCTTTCAGCGAAGAGCAGGAAGTCGTTAAAGGAGACCAAGCCGTCCTTGTCGACATCCAGAATGTTGTGAACCGTGCGCATCTTGCGACGCCAGAAATCCGACTGTAACGAGAAAGCACTTTGTTATACATATATATTTTTATCTCTCCTACCCTATATCTTATTGGAGATCAAAATCTCGGAAAGTTTGTTAATCTGTGCTTTGGTTAAAAGGTTAATTATGATAAAACTTTGTATTTACTTTTGGCATTACAGCCTTCCAAAAGTTCACAGCTATAGGCTTCCCACATACGTTGCCTCATAGGGGGTTCATTAGCCATAGCTTCTACGCTTTGCAAGCGGGTTGGCAACCACAGCGTTTTTATTTTATCTACTAGTAAAAGATCTAGTTAAGATCCAACCTAGTAAAAGTAATTTACTTACTATATCATACTGAATTGGTATAATTTTACATAAATTCTTACACAAGCTAGTTACTCGACTCGACCGAGAGAACGAGTTACTCGACTCCACCGAGTCAGTAATTCATTCTTAAGGCGATGTAAACGCTTTTACAACAAAATCTCACAAATTATATAAAATTTGACGTACACAAAGTTCAAAAACTTTATTATACTAAGTTTGTATAAAAAGATTTATTATAATATTAAGGAATTTATGGATGATCATAACCCCTGGGAAGGGTGATCGCTACCAAGCTATTTCTAATTTGTTTTGTGTTCTTAATTGTAACATACATCTTACAAATTGTAAGCTGTTATTTTAAAAAAAAAGTTCCGCTGGGTTCCTTGCTGGTTCTCGCCAGGATAGAGGTTTTTTTGCGAACCAGTGGTAATTGAAATAAAAGTGACTTTCAATATAGTATCCATATTGAATAAAAAAGTTTCTGTTTCTGGTATCTTTTCTGTATTAAATAAATAGATTTTAAATACTTAAATATATACAAAAACTTTTTTACAACGAAGCAACGAAGATAAAGTTTCGTTTTGACAACTTGTAATGATATGACAAGCACAAGAGACATAGGTGAAAATCTGAACTCACCCTATCGAATCCCTTGCATTCCGTGTCAGTGTCAGAGTCGCTCTCACTGTCAGGCTCTTTTTTCCTCCTGAGCTCCTCGGGCCTGCCGTGCTGTTTGCTGTAGCATCGACGCAAGGAGTTGGAGCTCCTCTCTGCCACCTCATAATTGTCGCGAGCTTTGTCTTGCAGGTAACATACTGTGCCGTTGCAGATCGCCTGCGTATGGATGAGCTGTAATGAAGAGTGTTGATTTAACTTTTTTCATTTTATTCAAACTACCATTTCATTTATACGTGGTATAGCCATGCTGCAGCTATATAATGGTTGTAGCACGATGGGTCGGTTCGACCGGGAAGGACCACGCTCTCACAGAATACCACCGTAATACAGCAACTCAATGCTGCCCGGTTTCGGATGGTGAGTGTAGAACCGGAGACCCTTTTTTACTGAAAACGAGGCATTTTATCTTAGTCCTCAGAGATGGAAACGCATCTGCATTTTGATTCTTAATTGAAGATACGTGTCATGTCAGCCATGGACAACAGCATCAACTCACCATCAGGTGGATTGTGTGCGTGTGTGAAGGATAAAGAAAAAAACTAAAATACAAAGCTTGAAGAAATTGTGGAGTAGTGACAGCGTAATATCATATGCCACTATCCCATATTATACAGACGGTAAAAGAGGCGACACACACACACACACACACACACACACACGCGCGCGCGCGCGCACGCACGCACGCACGCACGCACACACACACACACACACACACACACACACACACACACACACACAGAGACACACACACACACAGACACACACACACACATACATACACATACATACACACACACACACACACATACACATACACATACACATACACATATGCATACACATACACATACACACACACATATATATATGTGTATATATATATATATATATATATATGTGTGTGTATATATATATATATATATATATATATATATATATATATATATATATATATATATATATATGTAGACCTATGTGTAGCAGCGGATTGTGATACGACGTAATGTATGAGTAAATGACAAAAATGAAAATGATCTCCAAAGTATTTACGTCTAGTTTTTTATGAGAGAACCGATAACATCAGTTCAGTTTACCTGTTATTGTATTTGACCCTTACAAAGTACAAAAAAGAAGATACCTGAGGGATTTCTTTCGATGTTTTTACGGTCAGAGGAACGTTATTTTGAAATGTTAGTGGATTAAAGAGGCAGCATTTGATATAGGTACAAAATTTTAATTTCTCACAGATATAAAGATTTAATATTTATAAAGTCATTTATTTTTAGTCTACCTCGAAAGAAAATAGGAGATTCTCAATTCGGCTGTGTATTTTTTTTTCGTAGAAAAAGGATGACAAACGAGCACACAGTCCACCTGATGGTAAATGGATGCTGTGGCCCATAGACATCTACATCTATCCTCGATTAAGAATCAAAATGTAGATGCGTTGTCACCCGTGAGCATCAAGATGGAATGCCTCATTTCTAGTAAAAAGGGTCTGCGGTTCTCTACACTAACCATACCAAACACAGCAGCATTAAGCTGCTATTTCACGCTGGTATTCTGTGAGAGCGTGGTCCTTCCCTGCTGACCCATTATTGCTACAACTATATAACTGCAGCATGGCTTTACCACGTAATAGATTTATTTATTATTTTTATAATACTTTCCAGACTTGAATAAATTTTTTTTAAATTACAGTGACAAACTAACATACATTTGTCCGTATGTTGTCAGGTGGTCACCTCAGGTCTAATATGGAGTCCTTTGAGTCCTCAGAGTTGACAACGCATCTGCAGATTTCTTTGTTTAAAGTTGACTGCAGCTATGGGCTGGAATAGTCACTTACCCTCAGGTGGACTGTACGTTCGTTTAGGAAGATCAGCTATATTAAAGAAAGACATCAAGAGTGCGAGTTTGTCAAACACACATCACAAAAAAACGCACGCAGTTACCCATTGAAGTAATATGTTGTACTATGTACAGTTGTAGATGTGTCGTGTAGCCGCAATCACAATATAATATATAAGTTCTAAGTTATAATAAGTGAACAGTATAATTAAAGTTTTAGTATCAACAACACGTCTCTTTCATTAACACCTTTTCTACGCTACACCGACAAGGACAAGTTCATGATGACATAGAGGCTAATTACAACCTAAATGCGTCCCACTTCTGAACACAGATTTCTCATTTCTGACAGGTAATGGATCAATTGCTTCTTTAAGTACTTCACATGTGAAATAAAACTAGTTTTACGGAATATATAGCGTTTAATTTTAATTTTTTTTTTATGATCAACCTTTCGGGCAATTTATAGCACACTCCGTAAAACACAATCCGTAAAATTAGTTTTATTACATGTTAGTGTTTGTAGAGTATACGCGTAGGTAAATATAAGAAATCGTTACTTTACATGTACTCAAAATATTTTAATAGTCATGCAGATTTACTCAAGATGTCCTTCACCGCGGATCACGTAGTAAATTATCGTATAATATTGATATTAATAATTTTCTTAATGTTAACAGGGATCGAACTTGGGTCTCGCGGTATTACGAAATTTCTTACCACGGCTAATTAAATAATTAAAAATTGTTTACAGTAATTAACAGACTATGGAATTATCCCTATTAAACAATACAACAAATATTTATGTCTACAGCGTATCTTCGCTTTATCAGTTGAGTAAGCAATAAGTTTGAGTCACATTTTAGTGTTTATAAACACACAGCCCCAGTTTATTTTAAATTCAGTTTTGTTTCATTGGATGCAAAAGGAAAGTGAAGGATGGTGCCTGTTCAAGTTTCCTGGCTGTCCTCAAGACACAAGGTCGACTGGAAGTGCAACTGCGGCAGCCTTATTGCAATTATGTTGTTTTTATGGAATCTCGTGCTATATAAATACATACACAAACTAATAGCAATGCTAATGAAAATAAATATCGTTAATGACTTTTTTCCTTTTAAAAACGTTATCTGTATCGTGGGACAGCTTACAAACATAAATTTCACAAGGACAAACATCCAGACAGAACAATTATATGTAAACCATACAAATACTTGTTTCGTGAATCATTCCAACCCGCGCCCCTGCCATCTAGTTATGATTGTTCACTGTGATTGACATTCATCGACAATACATTTTTTAAAGGTAAGAGAATTTTACCAGTTTATAGGACTTCTTTTTTATTTGGCAGCCCGTCTAGGTAGGTATCATCCTCTTACCTATTTTTGCCGCCAACTAGCAAAGCGTGCACTGCTGTGTTCTAGTCAGTAGAAGCCTATGTCACGATATTTTACAAAAATTAAAAACAAAAATGTTGAATTAAATAAATTAATTAATCAAAATCTAAAGAAATTCAAATCATATCCACTTGTAGGGTTACAGACTAGGGTAGATTTTTATTTATTTATTTTATAATAAAAAAAATAATTTATTTTTTGTAAAAGCAGTAGGTACCATAGGCTTCTACTCCGTTAGCATATTATACCCTATTTTTTCCAGATAATAAAAAAGGTCATCCAGTATATATTTTATTGAATTAGTGTGACAAACGAGCACACAGTCCACCTGATGGTAAGTAAATGCTGTGGTCCCTAGACATCTACATCCATCCCGATTAAGAATCAAAATGCAGAGGCGTTGTCACTCCTGAGGATTTAGATGGAGTGCCACGTTTTCAGTAAAAATGGTCTCCGGTTCTCTTACACTCACCGAACGAATCATTATTATCGTATTCTGTAAGAGCGAGGCCCTACCATGGTTGAGCCGACTTATTCGTGCTTCTTCTAACATAATAAACCTGCAGCTTGGCTCTACCACGTATAAAATACCTACATAAAATATATAATAAGATATAACCGAAACTATAGTTTTATAGGTAAGTAAAAAGTAAAAAAAATAATTAGCAGACGGTCCTTCGATACGTAGGTACGTAGGGCTCGAGAAAATGTGTTGCATGGCCGGTTGCATAATGCGGTCGACGACCCGGTTATCAGGCGCGTCTACACTCTACACTCGACAACGCTAGTGTTGGTCTGCGATTAGATAACTACGGATATTTACATAACAAATATTGTTTGGCGCCAAAACATTTTTGACTATGCATAATTACTGCTGCTTTGTTTCCCTTGTCAATCTGACATTTATGAAGCTTGACGATTTATTTTTTCTACTTTTTAAATAACGTTTCTTCACTAGGATTTTCTCCAGTATCGTGGAGGCAGTATACAAATATAAATTGTAAAAGGACATTCATCCCGACCCGGGGCAATTATTTTCAGGCCATACAAAAATAGTTCCGTGCGGGATTCGAATCCGCGGCCCACAGCACCGCAACTCCACACCAAATCACTGCGTCACATAGTGGTCTACATCGGCCGTTCAATTAAAGACGAATGTTTAAAAAAATTATTAGGAAGCAGTATGTAGGTAAATTAAGTCCAGATGAAGATTAAAAATTTCACCTTTAAGTGCCTACCATCTATTCTTTTTTGTTACGACTTATTGTGTAAGACAAGTTAGGTACTTCCCAGTTACAATTATATTTTAATATGTCTAAGTAACAATGTATAAATTACGGTGCGGTCTCTAACTAGATGCAGTGTCGACCTGATGAAACATATAGGAAATAGATGGATGAATGATAGAATGATGACCTGATGAAACATATAGGAAATAAATAGATTGAGGTGGCTCAGGGTCGTGATTTTGGTGAATATAATTTTTTTTAAGAATAGGGGTGACGAACGAGCACACAGTCCACCTGATGGTAAATGAATGTTGTGGCTCATAGCCATCTACATTTATCCTCAAATAAGTACGAGTATCAAAATGCAGATGCGTTGTCACCCGTGGGGACAGAGATGGAATGCCTCGTTTCCAATAAAAAGGCAAACTCACCATACGAAAAACATCAGCTTCAAGCTGCTATTTTACGCTGTTATTCTGTGAGAGCGTGATCCTACCCCGGTCGAGGCCACCCACAGGGTAGCTGTAACGTGGCTCCACCAAGTAAGATACATTATAAATAGAAAGCGTATAACATATAATACAAGCATGTAATTGTAAGCAGAAATATTTAAGAAATTTAGCCACTGAAATAAGAAAAGTAATGATAATGGTGATTAAAACTACTTTTACGGCTTTTATCGCGTTTAATTTGGATTTGAATTATTTTTATTTCTAATTCCCGACGTTTCGGGTGCTTTCCAGCACCCATGGTCACAGGGGACGGATGGTGACCAGTGTTTATAAGGAAATTTATTTTCTGATATTTCCTCGTAAATACTTTTGTCACGAGTTCAGATGGTTTAATGTACTGACGAATGGAAGTGACCATTTATAAATTGACAGTCGGATGGGAGCTTTATTATTTCAATGATGTCCGTTGGCCTCAAAAACGGCGGCACTGATTTGCAAATTGGCTTACAAGTTCCAATTCAACGGTCTCTAGAGTCGCTTTGATTTTGAACGTAAAAATTTACTTTAAATAAAACGTAAAAACAATTTCACATCTGAAGTCCGTGCTCAGACATTCAGAATGTAAAATAATTAACTTTAGTGATTTGAAGTCAGGTTTTACTCTTAATTCAAAGTTACTTTTTACCCTTTTGATAAAAATAAACAGCAACAGCAAATATACGTCACAGTGGTGGGCACACGCCTCCTCACACTTCTGAGAGGGTTTTAGAACAAGGAAGTGTCCGCCAAACTGCCTCAATGGTGTTGGCGAACTTCACATGTCTTCGAAATATATTTTTACTTCTCTGACATGCCGGTTTCCTCACGATGTTTTTCTTCACCGCTGAGCATGTGGTAAATCAGCACTTTAAATTGCAATTAACAATTTCATTGGTGCCGGCGGGGATCGAACCCGGGTTGCTCTCGTACTGTGAAATATACAACGAGCGCTTTGCCCCTGACCTACCACGACACTTTCAGAGAAAGTCACACCCTCAATATTGTCTAAATAGTTCTATTAGAAATTTAATCACCCATTTTACCAACCTTGTGGGGTGGAATTTGTTCTCCATATTTATATGGAACCACCCCTGCATACTGCAACACAACCTATTTAACAGAAAAAAGAATCATTAGAATCGATGTCGCATAACATCTGACATCATACAAAAACAATACATACATTCAAATTGTTAACCTCATTTTTAAGGTTAACAACGTTTATAATAATTAACATAAGTTAACCAACATACAGATAATTTATATTATTCATCATTGTCATTACATCGATCTGATATCGATTTAAATATTGATCAATTATTCAGATTCGAAACATTTTCCCAATGTTTGAAATAAAATTTGAATAATTTTATCATTTCGTTCCTTATTTATATAAGTTTACTATTATAAAAATAATTAAACAAAAAATTTCGGAACGTCCATAATCAATGAAGGAATCTGTTAAAAAATAATACTCAAAGGTTCAAAAGATTTGAGTCAAGTCAAGGTTGTGTAGTGCTCAGCCGTATTTATTGAATGAAACCCGCATAAGGTCAGACCAGGTCAGACTCATAAATTAAGCATAAAGTCATATCCATGTCATAACGGATAAATATTAGTCCTGTTACCAGGCCCTCATAACTACTTTCGTTTAAAATAATACTACGCGTCTTCGTTAACTGTAGCGTGGGTGATTTTACTTATTCGCCAAAGAATAAAAACAAAATAGTTTATGCAAGCCTTTTCTAGTCCTCCCCAACACTGACGCCGAAACCAGATAGACCAGATCAGATAAGGATTCGGAAGCAGGAAGTGCTTCCGATCTCATCATCGGACATCGGATCAACGGCTACAGTTTTGTGGGAAAGTGCAAGCTTTTGTTTGAAAACGAGAAAATAATATGATATGATGGCCTGCTCGACTGATTTCACACCTTTTGAAAAGATTCAGAACTTGTCAATTGTTAAACTTATATCCCATAGGTCATACATGAAAAAGGCAAAGATTAAGATTACGTAATTGGTATCCTCAAACATAAAAAGGCACATAGCTTAAGTTTATAAAAAATAAATTAGACATGTAAAATGCTACATTTTTTTTAATTTAATTTCCCCCAGAAAGACGGAAATAGTTATAAAGATACATACAACAATAATTGTAAGTACTTTGATAATTACTATTCCAATATTATATAGGAGAAAAAAGATTATAGTTAAGTCTAACGAACTTAAAAGGTATTAAATACTGTTGGCGCTAGCTTAAACAGTTATTAAGATAAGCCTATGTATGAATTAGGCGACAGCAAAATTATGTCACATGTAATTATAAGTCGTAAACGTAATGTAAATATTTATGACTTATACATAATTGGGTACATTGGCTGTCATAAGAGGCGATTGAGAGAAGGAAACCAGGCGGTGGGCAGTAGCATCTTTTTTTTATAGAATAAGGGTGACAAACGAGCACACAGTCCACCTGATGGTAAGTGGATGCTGTGGCCCATAGACAACTAGGTACATTTGTCCTTCATTAAGGCTACAGTCTTTTAAAGTTGACTCACATCGAATCATTAGCGCCACTTTGATTTCTTTTTTTACAGCAAATTATTGTTTCAGAGTAAAATATTTTGATAACACATAAATACCCAGATTATAAGTAATGGCTAATTTTTTTTTTTTTGGTTCATCTATGTGGTCTATGTTAGATAAATCAAACGGTAAATAGAGCTCTCTCGCACCCAACGCAATTTCGAGCTTTGTTCGTGTACCATTATAAGGCAATCGATAATAAAAAGGCGAAATCTATTCAGCGCGTTAATAGCTAAACATCTTCATCTCCAAAATGCGCTGTTTCTTTTTTTCTAAATATCTTTCATTGTCTTAAATAAGAGGTCTCAATTTCGTTAAATTTCGCTGTTTTCGCCTCATAAAAAACTATTTGTTTCATAGCAATAGCTGAAAATATTTATGCTATAATTATTTTTTTCTCAAGGGCAGGTGTTTAATTAGACAAATATTAAAAAATAATAATTTAAACCACTTTATTTCAAAATTAATAATTATTTCGATCGACCTATAAAATATTGACTTTATAAACAATAATTGCGGGCAATATTCCTTAGTAGCCGCTGAGCGGCTGTAGCGTTCAGACGTCTTGTCTATGCCAAATTTTTGCACTTCCTCTCGCTCTAACATTCCTCTTTCTCTCTCTTTCCCTAATCTTGGTTGCGTATTGTTACGAATTGAAAGTTTCTCTACTTTATTATTTTTTGCATATAATTCTTTAACTGCCTTATTAATAAAAATTGCTTATTCCAAGCTTAATTCGAAGTAACACTTGGACTAGCTAATCTCAGAGTAACTGACTATTTACTTCATTATTACAGTGTTATTAATAAATATGGAGTAACCTCGGAGTAACTATACATTCCTTACGCTGGGATTAACGCTTGCGCTATGGCAACACACTTATTTTAAATGTAAAAAGAGTGAGTCAGTGAAAGATTAGTGAATGAATTCAATGCTTGATGATGACTTTAATGACACTAACAGGCAGGCAATATTTTGAGTTTGACAAGAGATATGTGTTACGTGTTGTTCCTGGTCCTGGTTCCTCGTGTTGTTTTCGTTCTCGGTGGAAAAACTAAGTTCTAAATATAATCATTTTTAATATTATTTTTAAGAAATTTTAGGATTAAGAAAAGAGCGTGAGGGCCAAAATTAATTAAATAACCATTTTTGTTTTGTTTTTTGGGGATAAATAAAATCTTTTGTATATTTATTCAAAAAAAAAAATCGTTAATAAATGCTGCCCGAACAGAATTTCCTCTAACGGAGTTATTTACTAATTGTGTGACTGATATATTTTAATCATCTCCTTATACTACATCCTCAAGCAGATCTTGCTTTTGCATTGCAATGTATATAGTTTTGTATGCTCTTATTTAGTAGTTAGTCCTCGCAGTAAACACCGAAACCTTTGCTTCCCTCCAAAGCATTGTTCTACAGTGTTACGGGCCCAGATGTGCGACCAGTTGTAAATTTCCTTTTGTTTATTAGGACGCAGGATAGAAGTGAATAAATAAGGAGTAGAAATAATAAATAAGAAGTAATCTGCCTTTAAATTCTGACTGTTTTTGTTACTAGTGATTACAACTTATGAATTTAACACGGGTAACAACGCTGGTAAACGTAGTTTTACAAAATGTTAAAATTCGAGACTAGCCTATGCTTATTCAGTTGTTAAGTACCGCCAAGGATTAACTTTTATTCCGAGAGTAGATTCGGATTAGTTTACTCCCTCCTTACTCTATGTTTATTAATACTGAAATTAGATATTTTAAGCTTTAAATTAGGAGTAAAGTTAATCTTGCTCAAGTCTGTGTTTATTAATAGGGCTGTAAGGGTTTATAAATCATTTTGTATTTGTTTTATAACTTTTAATTTCGATATGGACCATAAACGTAAAAAATATGCTTGTACCAGAAAACCTACCTACCTACCTACATATTATGTAAGTTCTTCAAGGAAATATAGAAGTATTATACATTTTTGGATTGCACATGATGTTTTGTTTACAAGCGACAGTAGCCTAATGGCAGGGAGCGGACCGCGAACTCAAAAAGGTCGTGGGTTCGAATAGTAATTCATGCATATAGGTAAATGCTATACAAAGTTACATTATACTTTAATGAGAAACTATAAATATGTGTGATAGTGGACTGTTTGTACTTATATAGAAATTATTTTGAGTTTTTTTTTAATCTATTTTAGTATTTAGAACTACTTGACGTACTTGACGGATTTTCGATAGTGTCATCGACTTATTACGAAACCCTCAGTGCACGACTCATTCTAGCACTTGCCAGATTCATTTGAATAATCAATAATACGAGTACATGTTATACAGGTTCTAGATGATTATCTTTTAGAAACCTTTTCAACAAAACAACAAAAATTATACAAACTTAAAATATATTTTTTTTGTGTAACGAATTTTGTAATAAAAGCATGGAACAAAAATAGATACGAGGTAGAAAATCTGTATGTGAAAATTTGTTAGCTAATTATCAATAATCCTGTATATTAGATAAATTGATACTGGAAAATCTTAGTAGAGCAACTTTCCACGCTACGGCCAGAAAGATAACTGCGGTGGCGGTACATGAAGTGGCGGGGCAGGGAGGGTGTAGATGTGTCACCAGAACGCAATTCTTCTGTTTTGCTCTGAAAGACTGGGCTCTTAAGAAACAAAACGCAGATGCGTTGTCCCCCCTACTGCGGTTGCCTGCATGGCTAATAGAGGCCTATGGTCAGCAGTACTTGTGAACTTTAGGATAAGGTTAGGTAAGATTAAGCGACACTAACAAATAAACTCTCTATTCCTTCACTCCCATCATCACATTCATAATAGAAAACTGCGAAACTGATATATACACACGGTATACGACACGATTCAAACGGTTTTGTTATTGATATAAAATAAATTTGCAATGGAATTTCAAGTTTACTCTTTGACACCTTGGAATTATTTTATTTAAATTAATACCATAATATGTCTTTCTTACTAGGTGGTGGGACTTTTTCCACCTAGGAGTCTGTCAGCGTAGGTACCATCTTACCCATTCTTTGTTATGACGAATTTAGTAGTTAGAGTATTTCGATAAAAGAAGCAGGGGAAAAGAAATATGGTATACAAAATTCAAAGTAAGCCACTTCGGAAATTAATAGGCATTTAATTACTACTCTTCGGTTACATTCTTGGCATTCCACAATAAAAAATGTGTTTTTGTTCAAAAAGCAGACTCGATCAATTGGGATATTTGTCACATTATAGAAGATATCCAACAAATGCTAGTAGTGTGTCAAATATCAAACGCAAAGGTGGAATCTGGAAATAAAAAACTTCAAGCGTAACTTTGCGGAAATCCATTATTCGCACACATCTACTCAATAAAATAAAATCGATGATAATACGACACGTGTTTTTCCTCTACACGAGGCATCCTCAGATGATGTAGACTCTGCGGTAGCTTACTGCTACTGGGATTAGTGGTGACGGGATCAGTGCACGCAATTAAAGGAGGGCGGGAGTTGCTCTTCAAACTAGGTACAAACTGTGCCACGAAAGATGAGACTTGACACATCACGTGGTTTGAGTTGCGCATTAGTCGATTTATCGGTCTCTTTAGCGGTATGAAGTCTGAGGCGGGAAGGGACCGGGCGTCATCGGCGCCGCTCATTCATATTAGTTGCTTCCCGCTCTCCGCGCCCCGTGCACTTACCGCTTGACTCCGCAAGTACAGACAAGTGCAACTTGTGTTTATAAATTTCTACTTTGTTTATAGTTGTGTTGTTCTATACGAGTGAAACTTTGTGAAATCTTGATTATGCCTCGAGGTAAAACATTAAGACGACAAAGTAGGAAGATGGTTTACGACGTGTACACCTATATGTCAAAAGAAGCAAAGGAAGGTGTACAAAATTTGAAGCAGGTACAAATGCGTACAGCGGCCGCAACTAGAACATCATTAATTACAGTAAAAAGAATTGTGAAGGAAGGAAACAGTTCCGAGTTACTACCAATTTTCCGCACTCCCTGAAAAAAAAGGTCAAGACGCAAACTTTTAACCGACATAGATGACTTTGACAAAGGAGTGATAAAAAGATGTGTTCACAACTTCCATGTTACGAACAAGGAACTGCCGACCCTTAATAAAATTTTAGCAAAGTTGCGTGATAATATTGCCTTTCGAGGTTCTAAAACAAGTCTACGCCGCATTTTGAAAGACCTTGGTTTTCGATGGAGGAGGACCGAAAATAATCGAAAAATTCTTATAGAAAAATCCAATATCAGACTGAAAAGGATTAAATATTTAAAAAAAGTCAGAAAATATCGCCAAGAAGGCCGTCTTATTGTATATACTGACGAGTCTTACGTTCATTCCACGCATAGTACCTCCAAATCTTGGTCTGATAATTCAGATAAAGGGCTCAAAAAACCAATATCTAAAGTTCAGCGCGTAGTTATTGTACATGCTGGATCTGAAAGTGGTTTCATACCAAACGCTTTACTGACTTTTAAATTGGGGTCAAAAACGGGTGATTACCACGACGACATGAATTACGAAAATTATCAGAAATGGCTTCGAACCCAGCTAATACCCAATCTTCCACCAAATGCCGTCGTGGTAGTTGATAATGCCCCGTATCACAATAAGGAGTATAAATCTGCACCAAGCTCAAATACCAAGAAAGCCGATATGCAATCTTGGCTAACCCAAAAAGGAATTCCCTACACTCCAGATATGCTTAAACCACAATTGTACAAATTGATAAAAATACATAAAGAACAATATAAGACATTCAGCATTGACAAAATACTATCTGAACACGATCATGACGTACTGCGATTACCTCCATACCACCCGGATTTAAATCCAATCGAAATCGCTTGGGCTTCAATAAAAGGTTATGTGAGTAGTAAGAATGTGCAATGGAACCTCAAACGTATGATAGAGTTAGTAACAGAAAAGGCAAGCCAAATGTGACCAAATGAATGGAAAGCTCTATGTGATAAAACAAAAAAATTGAAGATACATAGAAAGATAGACATAGAAAGTGATCACATAATAGACAATTTGACGGATACGGAGATAATTATCAGACTAGGAGAAGATTCGTCAGACAGCGACTCAGGGGACTCAGGTAGTTCCTCATCGTCATCTGACGAAAACGATAATCTGTTAACTCCTGGAACAAGTAGTGTATTTTCTAGAGTTAATGTACCTGGTTGCAGCCGCGTTACAAACGATAATCTTCCCGCTGGTGTATCATTTATTGACAGTGACAGTGACTAGGATAATCAGCCATTTTTATCTTTAAATTTATTATTTCGTAATAAATATTTTTCAGAATTTTGTTACGTTGTGTTAGTTTCAAATGTCGTCGAAAAATCCCTGAATAGATATACAAATTATGGATATTTCGTACACGACAGTACCTGCGCAAGCTCCCCACTACTGACGCTCGCCAAGTCTCATCTTTCGTGGCACGGTCTGTAAGACACATCATTTTATTTTATTGAGTGGATGGATGTGTGCGAATTAAGGCCCAATACGACGCGAATGACCTTGCTAGTTTCGCATCAAACCAAGCGCCGCCAGTACCTACGCTTTGTTTATATAGACATGTATAATACCTATAATCAAAGCCGTACGGGCTTTGATAATATTTGACTGAACTAGCTCAGATGCAGAGTAATGAACAACACAGAGAATATAGCTTACTTCTTAAATAAATTTTTCTTATTTATAATATTAGTTCCTATAGATTATAAATTCTGTACTTTATTCGTTATAAAATATTGTTCGAAAAGTTATTGAATTGATAACGATTTTTTTCTTAATTGGTGCATCGTACGTAAAGAATCTCATATAACTGAAAATGTTTGTTCTTGTGAGTCTTACAAGATGCCGTAATCCAAATTGCATAAATAATAAAGAAAAAAAAACTAAAAAGTCGGTGATTGCCCCATAGTGGGGATAGGTACTGTGTATGTAAATTCTCACAAGACTACTCCAACTGGTCAATCACTTCACATCCGAAGTATTTCGGTTTTTCTTAATTATGTACTTTTACCACATGCTTTCGGACAATACATTGACTGACATTATTTGCGGTCTCTGTGCTTGCACTACTCTGTACATTCTTTTCCGACTGGGTCTTGATATTTTACATTTTTAGTGTTTCTCACTTGAAACTAGAAAAGTATAAATGATCAGTTTGGCTAATGTAAATGAGTAAAAATGCAACATATTAGGCAGCCTCAAACAAAAAATTACCTTACAAAAATATAAGTATTAACCTCAAAATACAACATTCGAGCAGCGTTCATGCGATAAACTCTCTTTGTTTTACCACTTAGGTAACATTTATTTCTTTTCCTACCCATATTTACATTTATAGACACGTATAAAACAATAAATTAACGATTTTCGCTACAGACACATCGACTGTTGTTACCTTACGTCACACGTCGAAGCGCCTGGTAATTTATTACGGCAAACTTTTATCTGGCAATATACGATATTATTATTAGGTGTTTTTAATTAAAACGAATTATGTTAATAAATAATATTTTGTATCGAAAATAAAGATACCTTACGTACCTTCGGAATAACAATACAAACATTTTTACGTAAAAGAATTTTTCCTAAATTAAAATTCACAGAGTTTTGGAAGAACAATAATTTTATATATCATTTCTTAACATTCTTTTATTTGTTGGTATATTCATTAATTTTAAAATTTTAAAATGATGGTGACATTGTGAAGGACCCGAACAAACCTACAAAAATGTTTTAAAGCTTAGAATTACTTCAGGTCAAAGTTCTAGTCAAGAGAAATACATTAATTTTCGCCAGTTCTCTTCGTATTCGGCCTTAATTCTTAATAATTTGAATGAGAAGTTAATATTAATTTGGGTTAAATAGGTTAATTTTAAGTATACTAACGGAGCCACACTCAACGGTGGCAAACTTTCATTCATCTCTATATTCTATCACATTTATTCCCCATTTCTAAATAGTCATGATTATATGTATAACAGGTGCAAGATACGGTAAGATAAGGTTGGCATATCCTTTTAGAATAAAAGCCTTTTTGAAATTAAGAAAAATAATAAGAAGTAGGTAAGTAAGTAAGTAAGTAAGTACAGTTTGTTTTATGAAATATGGTAAAAAATATCATAAATAACACTTGCTGTATTTTGTTAGTAAACGACCAGAACCTTGAAAGCACTTTCCGCTTCCGTTAGTTATCAAAAAAACAGTAACGATAATTTTATACAAAATTACATATCACCAGGCATACATGAATAAAATCCAGTTGCTTAGCATATAATGGTTTCACGTTAAATATTTTTTAAACATCGTCATTAAAGTATCAAGTATATCGGTCACTATCAATTCAGATCCTAAGATTCTTTTTTTTTAAATTAATATATTAGCCAGTTCTGAAACTCTCAGAAATTAAAGGAAGTTTGTGAGTAGGTATACAAGCTGTAACTTTTTGAACATATGACAAAATGTGAAAATTTAAAAAAAATCTAAAATATAATATGCACCATAACGCGTGCAGCTTTTCTGAATTTCTATAACTAAAATTGCACGTGTAAACGGTAGGCCCTCAGATATGTTTTTATAGCATTGGGTGACAAACGAGCACACAGTCCACCTGATGGTAAATGGATGCTGTGGCCCATAGACATTCACATTTATCAACAATTAAGAATCAAAATGCAAATGCGTTGTCAGCCCTGAGTACTAAGATGGAATGCCACGATTTCAGTAAAATAGGGTCTCCTGTTCTCTACACTCACCATACGAAACACAGCAGCAGGACGTTGCTATTTTACGCTGGAATTCTGTGATACCGTAGTCCTGCCCCGGTCGAACCGACCCATTCGTGCTACAATCATAATATAGCTGCAGAGTAGTTCCTCCACGTAAGGTGTATTAAATCTTATACATATGTACTATTATAAGTATAAGAAATGACTATGATCTATGACCTTTAGTAAGCTGGTAAAATTATTAGGCCGTGAATCTTAGTACATCTATGGATTTATTCATCTTGGTCCACAGGACTAGGACTAGAACCACATCCGCATTTTGATTCCTAATCGAGAATAGATGTTGTCTATGGATCACAGCATCCACTGACCATCTGGTAAAATGTATGCACGTTTGTCACCAATATTCTGTTCTATAAGATCAATTTAGTATTATGTTTATCAATGCAATATGATCCTCGTTTTGAAACAAAAAAAAGGTTATTAGGAAGAAAATGGTCTTTGAAGTGAGGAAATATTATGTTCTAATCAGCGAGATAAATAGTGAGCATTTAGCCGTGAGAAAAAAATGTGACTTCCTTATTTGTTTAAATATTTTTGAAGCCCACTTGACTAGGGCTTCGGTAGTAAAAGTTTGAGTGGTGTTTTAGATTGTTTGACGAGCAGGTGTTTGTTTGCGACAATTTTTTGTGCGAGAGAGTTTTTGTTAATGTCATTGACATAGAGAAATATTTTTATTTGCGATTTATAGTTATTTTTTACAATTTTTTCAATATCCTTGCAATAAATATTAACATATAGTATCGCACAGAATTCAAACACTATATTATAATATGTGGGTATAGTTTTATAAGAACTTTATACGTTCCGTTAGAGCCTGCTGAACATAAATTACCTCATAGATGGGATATTTATCATAACTGCCACGTTTGGCAGGCAACTTGGCAACAGCAGTGCTTTATTTGTTGTGTTTGTGTTATAAGACGCTGCTGCTCATCTCCTGGTTTGTTTTCCTGTGTCGGCGTTTACGAGACCTACAGGAACATATGGAGTAGTGGATACTCTTACACATCCATTAAGCAGTAATGCAATTTTAACAGTATTTTCTCAAGCCAAATATCTCAATTTCTCAAAGCGATTCGAAGTATATAAAAACATTTATTACAATATCACAAGGCTGTTATCTAAAATGCATCGCAAGATCTGCGTTTGACTCGACGCGGCACTCATATACGTAATCAGGCTGAATTAGACTTAAGGTCTACCCATACGCACCACAATCACAACCTCACCACAACAACAACACGTGGCCGGGCGCATTTTGTATTGGACATGAATAGTACAATTTACATGTGCCACATTTTACGCAACTACTACGGAACTACACGGAACTATATAGCGGCCGCTACTAGCGGCAACGTAACCACATCGACGTGACACTATTCACTCGTGACCACATTTTATCGTTGCGATGTGGTGTGGTTTTGGTACGTGTGGGTCGACCCTTAAGTTTGAATAAAGCGACATAATAGGTTTCACAAGGCTAACTTGCCACAGAAAACTGTATAAGTATATTTTATAAACAAGAAGGGCGTAGGTACTAATTGAAGGTTTTGCTTTTAGAATACTATTATTTTGTTTGTCATGAATAATGAATACATTTTAAAGTTTATGAGTCCATTGCACCAGTTTTTATTAGGTTTTTACACTAATGATCGACTGATTAAAGTACGTAAAAGACCCCAAGGTTCGGTTCGTATAACCGTTAAGAATTAGGTCAGGTGTTCTAGGGCTTACAGATTCCATATTTATGTGAGGCTCATCACAAAATAAAACCTAACAATACTGTTACTTGCCTAGCATGTCGCAAAAGGTAGCTATTGGGTTATTGGATTTGTGATTCTGTAGGCCACAGAAATAGTAATAACAAGAATTAATACGATTTCTGTGGTGTAAGCGACAGTCTAGGCACCTGTCATTTTTTTCTCAATTTTCCAATTTTCCATGTATACCTATATATTTTTTGCTAAACGTGGTCCGACTGCACGCTGCTCTTTGGACTCTACCTACCCCGTCGTGGATTACAGGCGTGACGCATATCCTATACCTTTAACGAGCAATTCTTGTATATATATATATATATATATATATATATAATCGGAATCTCGGAAACGGCTCCAACGATTTTTATAAAATTTTGTGTACAGGGAGTTTCGGGGGCAATAAATCGATCTAGCTAGGATTTATTTTTAGAAAATGTCTTTTTGTCCGTGTTTATAGGCAATGAAAAACTGCTACAATATCGTTAGAATAAGAAGGTAAATTTTGACAGATTATTGAAGATTACAAATATTGATATATTGGGCGGTCACAAAATCGTAATATGTACTATGGTTCGAGCCCAGACCGACCGACCGACTTTTTTTAATTTTTTTTTCAAGTTCCTTTCTTTTTTGAGAAAATCTATTTTTTCAAGCCCTTTTTTTAGTATTTTTTAAAAACACAAAAATTTAAATTAAACTAATTGCACTCATGATTTTTTATTCAAATAACCAGTTCAGTTTTCTATTATGTCGCTAAGATCAAAAAATATTATTCGTATTTCATCAGTATGTAATTTTTATCGAAATATAATTTCCAAAACACAGGAATTTAAAAAAAACGAGCGAATAATACCGAGCAAAGCTCGGTAAACCGGGTACTGTAAATAAAACAGATAACGATTTCTTATATTTACACGTATAGTAACAAATTAGTTTACGTATTTTAGCAAGTTTAATTTTAAGTTTTTTATAGCTCGTCATTTCGGTCGCTTTACAGCACCCGTGGTCACGGGAGAACTCGTTTAACGCCTTGTAAAAATCGTAAAATTAGTTTTATTTAAAATAAACAGGTATATATTTGAAAGTACAATATCGACTTTATACAGAATTTCGTTCACAGTGGACAGACTTAACGCAGTCTAGCCATCTCCGCAGGGATTATAGTGCATGAGTGTGTGCGCAAGCATCAGCGCACTCTTTATTCCCTTACTGTAGGGTTGCCAACTACCCTGTTTTCACAGGACATGTCCTAGTTTTCGTAGTGTCCTGGGATGTCCTGAATAGTTTTTAAGCAACGTCCTGGGTTTTTAAAACACCCTGATAGGGTCATATATTATAAAAGTAGCGCGGCACTTTTACATGTCTTTCGTTACTGGCGGCCTCTTAGCTCGTGAGTGTTCGCGCTGCCGCGCTATCATGCCGTGCTGCGTTTGAATCTAGTCACATATAAAAAGACCGATACTTGCATATGTAGTACATACATTAGCCACGTTTTCGGTTCAGTTCGGTTCGCAGTTATGTTTGACAAGACCTTTACTGCGTCGTGTTTTTAAACTGAATAGTCCTGGTTTTTCCAACTTCAATACCTTGATTTTTAAATTTGGGGTTGGCAACCCTACCTTACTGTCATAGTCTTATATCATATTCATAGATAATCATAATTCAACGCGACCGGAGAGAGATCAGGCGCAGAGCCAACGACTTTACATTTTTCCGAAGCGGGAGAATGAGACATCGCCAACTTCCAGACTGTGTCCGGGCTGTTATTGAGAATTTCTTAACCAAACTGATTTTGGTCCGAACCAGGATTTGAACCCGGGAGGTCATGATTGGGAACCGTGTTTACAATCATTAGACTTACGATAACAAATCCCAATAACTTAATTTGTTCCGATCCGAGATTCGAACTTACAAGACCAACGAGGCAGTAGTTTGCAAGTGTATAATGTAGATGAGCTATATCTATGTTATATCATCACCAGCATAAATATAGCATTGTTAAAGAGTATATAATTGTATAATTGATAATAATCCCTGGGTTTGAGTTTGAGGTGGTCGCTACCATGCTGTTTCTAAATGTTTTTATGGTTCTTCCCAGGACAGAGTATTTATCTGAACCAGTGGTAAGCTTCAATGATCTTGAATAAATTATGAAGCCATTGACTCCTTAATTATAGTTTTACACTAGTTTGGGAGCCTATGAAACATTAATTGTAATATTTTTATGTCATAATAAAGTCTATTGAAATTTTTAAATTATCATCCTCGTCATCATTACCTGCACTCCTTCACAAGTCCACTGCTGAACGTAGGCCTTTCAACTAATACCATCGACATCCTGCAGCTATGCACTTTGCTTACCGGTACGAGACCTTCCATCGAAAACCTTTCTTCCTCATCGGTTGTTGGTTTTCGAGCTACATGGCTAGTTCATTGCCAAATCAGCTTACGGATCCGTTCGGATCTGTACAGCAAACAATCAGTCCAGCTAGGTATATCTATACTACAACTGGATAGGGCTCCGGTTCGTAAATAGATCGGCACGTCCGGTGAAGGATACAGGCAGATAAATCAACATGTTATTCGGTTATCAGGCGCTACCTTTTATTTATTTTAAAAAGTCGTGATTTAGCAAAGTAATAGTAATGGTTTTTGTACATTCTTAAATACAACGTATAGTATTGAAAAATTACATGTTAATATCTAGTAACCAGTCATTCATTAGATTATTTTATGATTGCGCACACGTATAGCTTTTCATGTAAACCTTAATTCAGCAATTCACACCAATGAAATAATTATTAAAGCCGACTTCAAACCATCAACAACAATTAAAAAATTCCTTATTCTGAAGTCGAGGTTTTAATTTTTCTATTATGTCTAAGCAACTTAGACCATATGGTCTAAGCTCTCAGCGACAAATTAAAATGAACATAATTGCACAACACCTTGCTAGTAAGGACTTTAAGCGCTTTTGGAAGGCTACAAATAAATTAAACCCTTCATTAAGCGGGTTTTAGGGCAAAGAAAGTGTCCGCCGCGCTGCCCCAATGCGTGTTGGCGAACTTCACATGTCTTAGAAATATTTTTTTTCTTATTCCTCAGACATGCAGGTTTCCTCACGATGTTTTCCTTCACCGCCGAGCACGTGGTATATCAGCACTTAAAATTGCAATTAACAATTTCATTGGTGCCGGCGGGGATCGAACCCGGTTTGCTCGCGTACTGTGAAATTTACAGCGAGCGCTAACCATCTGAGCTACCACGGCTCTTAACCCTCTCAGAAATGAGGGGAGGCCTATGCCCAGCAGTGGGAAGTATATAGGCTGTAACTTTACTTTAACTTTACTTCATTGAGCCTTCCGGTGAGCGTCGCCGCCTTTCATAAGCACTGTGAGATAGCTATGGGCCTGCAGCTGCGGTGTGTGATGATGGGCGTCGTGCTGACAAACTTAAAGTTAGATAGAAAGGATGTGTAGTTAAGGGCATGGTACGGGGTAAATCGCCTGGTCACGACCACCTCAGCATAGATCATCTGCAATGCGCAGGAATCCATCTACCAAAGGTCTTATCTTTGTTATATAACTTCTGTCTCAGCCACTCTTACCTGCCTGATGACCTTATACGAACCGTTGTTAAGAACAAGTTGGGGGAGCCATCACACTTGAAAAACTACAGACCAATCTTACTGGCTACTGTGGTGGCAAAGGTGCTGGACAGTTTGCTTGATCAACACTTAAGTGGTTATTTAAAATTTAATGATGCGCAATTTGGTTTTCAACCAGGTCTGTCCACCGAAAGCGCTATCTTGTGTCTCAAGCAAACTGTCAAATACTACACTGATAGGAGCTCTTCAGTTTTTGCCTGTTTTCTTGACCTGTCCAAGGCCTTCGGTTTGGTGTCATATGTCATATTATGGAAAAAAAACTTCAAAATAAGACTGATGTGCCGTTTAGTACGTGTTAGTTGCTGTGCTACGATCGTGGTATGAGCGGCAGACCAACTGTGTTAGATGGGCGAGCTCATACTCTGATGTATAATAGACTTGAATGTGGAGTGAGGCAAAGTGGTCTTACATCTCCTAGGCTCTTCAATATGTACATTATTGGTCTGATCGACGAGTTGAGCGGAACAAATGTAGGCTGTCATATTGATGGTGTATGTATTAATAACATAAGTTACGCAGACGAGATGGTGCTGCTCAGCCCTTCGATTGGTGCCATGCATAAACTGTTAAAAGTATGTGAAGCATGCAGTGTCCCATGGACTCCGATACAATGTGAAAAAGAGCGAATTCATGGTGTTCAAGGCAGGAATCAAATCCCGACCAAGTCGACTACTTTCACACTCAACAACTCACCTCTAAAGCGTGTCGCATATTTTAAATATCTGGGTCAACGGGTCACTGAGGATCTGCGTGATAATATGGATATCGAGCGGGAACGCAGGGCGCTGTCCATCCGATGTAACACGGTGGCCTAAAGGTTTGCTCGACGCAGTTGCCAGGTAAAGGTTACTATTTTCAAAGCCTACTGCCAGTCTTTATACACGGGCAAACTATGGGTTAACTATACGCAGCGGGTGTACAGCGCGTTGCGTGTTCAGTATAATAATGGGTTTAGGATACTGATGGGGCTGCTGCGCTTTTGCAGTGCGTCAGTAATGTTTTCTGAAATGCACACTGATGGTTTCCACGCCATTATTAGAAGCGTGTTGCATCGATGCTGAAGCGTTTGCGGGGCAGCTCCAATAGCATTCTTAACATAATGGCAGATAGATGGGACTCGCCGCTGCTTGAGCACTGGATACTGCTTCATGCCAAGGAATAAGACGCCGGTGCCCTTTTAGCGGATGATCTCAACATCTTCATTTATATTTGTGTTTATTATATTTATTTAAATTAAATTGATTACTAACACTAAAATTCATAAAAGTTATAATTTCACTTCAATTTTACTAACACACTATGTGGGTTTTCTGTTGCCTGAAATAAAGATTTTATTTTTATTTATTTATTTTATTTCAAGCTAAGCACCGACTTCAAAATTTTATTAACTTATTCTAAGTCGACATTTAGGTACTAATTATTAAAAGTTATTTTATTTCAATCCTTTTGAGTGGACTAAGAAATATAGCAATCGCGATGTCGTCTAAATAAATCCGTTAAAAACACCGTATTCCCTAAGGAGTAGAATTCCTTCTCTAAATTTATACGGGTCAACTATAAAGTATAACCTGTTTAATAAAAAAGCATCATCAAAATCCTAAGTCAAAATCGGTACACAATTGACGAAGCTGTCGCGTTACATACAATCAAAAAGAAAAACATACAATCTAATTGTTCTCTTTCCTTTTTTGGAAGTCGGTTAAAATGTTAATTATATCACTCGTAAAGGTTAACTCGCATTTAAAGATTAAGTAATAAGTAATACATACTACAGTAGTTATTGTTAAAATACGACCTTGGATCTACAGGTTACAGTGCGTGCCCTGCGTGCACGCACGCACCGGTTGTTTTTATTTGTAAAAACATTATAATATTATACGAACAGACTGTTTACTTGATAGCCGAATACAAGGCCGGGTTAACGTTGATAAACAATACTTGAAAATATTTTGTGGTCTACATATTTGTATATGAGGAATAATTGTGTGAGGCCCCACCAGAGTTAAAATTTTATAAGTAGATATATGTTTTATAAAGAATAAGGGTGAGTAAAGAGTACATAATTCACATGATGGTAAGTGATTGCCGAGACCCATAGACAAACACATTAAAAAGGGTTCCCAGACCTCCACACTCACTATCGAATACGAAACACAGCAAAATGAAGCTGCTATTTTACGCTGGTATTCTGCAAGGGTGTGGTCTTCCCAATAGAGTCGACTTATTCGTTCTACAACAATAATATAGCGGATCTACTACGACATGTCTTATTACGGCTTTAATTTGGTCTAAAGCACCGGCAGAATTATATTAGTCGGCGGCTTCCAATAAAACAAAGTGATACATGGGTTGCGTTCCGAACGGAGATCTCGGAGCCCCTCGTATACTTTAATGGTGACCACCGTGAGTTTTTAGACGATGGAAGTCCGGCATAATCTTTCCATTGCCTAACGGCGGAATGTATCCTTGACAATATCCCCACGATAAAGAAAGCTTATTTTTATAGTATAAGAGGTAACTAACAGGTGACAAACGAACACAGCATACGGCTAATTATAATGTTGAATTACGTAACATAAGCAACTATCAAAAACCTTGGTTCACGTTTCATTTCATCACTTTATAGCAGTTATAATGTTCATGTGCATTTTGATTTTTAATCGAGGATAGATATAGGTGTCTATGGGCAACAAGCATCCACTCACCATTAGGTGGACTATGTACTCGTTTGTCACCTTTATTCCATGAAAAGAACTTAATAAACTACCATAAGTAATATCTCTATTTTCGAATTTTAATTTAAGTATATTGATAACGGAACCGGTAATACTTTAATTTCAAGCTACCTTACCTTACCCTAGTTAAGTTACCACGATCCGATCCGGATTAGCTTTATTAATATTCAAGCATGCATTATCTGACATAACATACCTTTATTATGCAAGCCGATATTTATAGAGGTTTTTACTATTTTAAACTTTCTACGTCGCTATTAAGTACCCTTAAATTATAATATATTATGTAGATTTTATAGCTAATATGCAATATAACTGCATTTAGGATTAGTTTTACATTATTTATTTAAGATAAAATTGAAATTATTTTCAAGTTCTACATGTAAGGCTACCACGAGAGGGAAGTGTAACAAAAGTGTTCCGGTCGTATTATTAAATTGATTTTAAATATAATAAAGTCTGCTTTAGTTCAAAACTAATATTGAACATGAATTGACAAAGCATTTGCGACGCTTTTATTTGTAAACAAAGAATACTACAGACGCGTTTTCACCTCTGAGAACTAAGATGGAATACCTCGTTTCTATTATAAAGAGTCCCTGGTTCTCTACGCTCACCATACGATACACGGCAGTATTGCTTCTATTTTAGCCTTGCACTAGGAGTGATATTGTTAGTGGCGTTTTAAGCTACCTAGAGCATTGCTGGTATTTTATTTTGATTTAAAAAAATACTCAAGCGTTGACACAATTATAGAATCCAAACAAGAAACCTACATAATTTTGAGATAGTAAATTTGTTTAAATTGTTATACGTAATAAAATTATAAATTTTTTATAAAAATTGATATCGTAATCTAGTCCACTGCATCTCTGCAGGACCTACTTCAGAATGACTGCGCTCTGAGCTACGACGCACAGGTCATCGCTCCCACGAGCTCAAGGCTGTCGTACAATGCATATTTTATCTATACCTGTATATTCCTTCTATAGGCTGTGTTGTGACTAGACTGGTTTCTACATTTATGGCTCATTGTTTTTATTTTTTATTTAGGTACACCTCTGTTTTAACTTTCTGTCCATCCAAAGGTTGCCTGGAAGAGATCGTTTTTAGTAATAACGTCGCCCAATGTACAACTTCCTCCTCCTTTACTTTTGTAATTTTTACGGTGTACAATAAAGTTATATCTATGATTATTATTAATACAATACAATAAAAATTTACAAGGTTATTACTTTTACATAAAAAATAAAAATACTACCAAAGCTTTTTCTAGTTTTCTTAGAATTTTAATCATGGTGAATCCTAAGTCCAACCATAAAAGATTTTTCAGATGAAAATAGATAAAATTCTCTGTAAAACTTTTATAAGCTATAGATCGTCTTCGATTATTACGCATATAGGTATTCATATTTCATATCATTCCTCGAAACCTCAATAAAATATATTGAATCATGCAAACATAAATCTTATTCAAAATAAGACTTTATAAAAAGTAAAGGCAGACTTAGAAGAACTAAAGAATAAAATAATTTCCACATATCGTCCTCTGATGTCGTTGCTAATTTTCTAAGTATATTATATTATAGAGGAATAGCTCTTTATAACTTGGATAAATGATAAAAGACTAAAAAATATTACAAAAACACGAAGCATAATTTTCACCTAGAAAAAAATTGTTTGTATGGGAGAATAAAGAACTTTTACATAAAATAAAACTAAGAAAAGCAATCTGGATACATTCGTTGATATTTTTTCTCTTTTTACTTAGTTATTTTTAGTCAAAACAGTCTCTCCTCGATAGAGTTGTCCAATATGTATACTAACAGAATGTGTGATTAATAGTGTTTATTTAGATGAAAGTAAAACAGCTTGCTTTTTAAGTATGTTTTTATATAGTAATGAACGAGCACATAGTACACACACACATGCTGGTATGGAATGGTGTGGCCCAAAGACATCTACGTCTATCCTCGATTAAGAATCAAAATGCAGATGCGTTGTCACCCTTGAGTACTAAGAATGAGATGGCTTGTTACTTAGCATTAAACTGGTATTTCACACTGGTATTCTGTGAGAGCATGGTCCTTTATTCGTCGAGTCAATTCATAATACAATCAAAACATAGCTACAAGTTGCTTTGACACGTAAAACTGCACCATGGCTCACCAATTTAAACATATATATATATATATATATATATATATATATATATATATATATATATATATATATATATATATATATATATATATATATATACTTATGTATATATATATATATATATACATAAGTATAGCTACTTGTAGAGACAAATGTGGCAATTTTCAATCTCTATATCCCTATTACATTGAATCCTCCACCCTCCCTAAATACTTAGGATGTAGGTGTAACAGGAACAAGTTATGGTACGATTACGCTGACACATCCCTGTGCAATTAAAACCTTTTTAAGTAAAATCATTCAATAAAAAATAAAAATAATCGTTCAAATATTCAAATGAAGAATCGGAGTTAAAATACTTTCATCGGGGAGGTGTAACGCTGATGTATGAACTATTTTTTCATTTTGCTTTCATGTAATCATTTTACATGAAAGCAAAATGAAAAAATACACCTTGAACTTCAAGAAAAGAGCTTACTCCTTTCTAAAGGGCCGGCAACGCACCTGCAATTCCCCTGGTGTTGCGGTTGATCATGGGCGACGGTAGTCACTTAACATCAGGTGAACCGCACGCTCGTTCTCGTTCTCTTCTATAAAATAAATAAATAAATAAAATAATTGAACACGAATGGTTAAAATGAATCCTGTATCATCGCCTTAAGCTTCAATATGGCGTCGGTTTATTGAGACACATCAAAACGCCTGCACATCGTTTTCTCGTATACTCACGCACACACTAGCGGCGTCAATAATAGATGTTGTTTAAGCAACTCTACCCACGTATATAGACAAAGACGGACATAGTCACAGTAATACGTTGTATTAGCATCAGTGACTACCCCATATCGTGGTTGTCTTAAGAGACGACAAAGGGAAACAAACCGAGGAATAGGAATCAGTATCATCTAACTAATAATCTTGTTAAGCGTGCCAACTATAGTAAATATTCTTCTTACAGGGCAATCTGTGGACTTTAAAATAACGAGGCAACTCTTAGTTCTCAACGGTGACTACACAACTGGATTTTGATCCTTAATCGAAGATAGATGTAGATGTCTATGTTACACACCATTCACTTACCATCATGTGACCACCCTCTTTCACCTAATTATACTACTATAAAAAATTATCACTATTGTTTTTTTTTTACCGGAGTCACCTTCTGCATTTAATACTTCTGTTAGCATACATGATGGAAACGATTAGTAACACTTTTAACTTATAAAATAAACATACAGTTAATTATTATTGCTACTGTTTCACCGAACAATGAAAAGGATTTTAATAAATTTTATTTTAAGCATAAAATACCGTGAAACTGTTTTTTCTACTGACCGAAATAAACAGGAGAATGATAAAAGGTTATCAATGGACACAGCTTTTTAAGTCCGATTTCATACGACCACAAATATACATTATTTTTTTGTGGGTACCATAATAATTTATGTGTTCAAGGGGATTGTTTACCTATAACTACTTAATATTAAAAAAAGCGACGTGGTAATTCCCGCACAGGCCATTTATATATCCATCCTTTACAGGCCTGGGGTTCCCCCATAGATTACCTGATAGGGGGATAATTGCTAGTTGCCACACCTGGCAACTATGACATATACGGTCACGGATAGGCCGTTCGCCCCAAATTGTATAACGCACTACAGTGGTGTAAAATGATCTTAACAATAACACCACTTAACTACGAGTAGGACTTGACTAAGTTCTAGGAAAGGACCTAAGGACGTATATACTGGTGATCTTTTTAACCGTCTGGAAAAAATAGGGTATAACAGGTGAACGGAATAGAAGCTTATGACACTGATATTTTGCAATTTTTTTTATTTTACATTAACATATTATGAATTTGATCTATCAATAAATACTACTAATTGTGTGCGTATTATTATAATTTCGATAGTTTTTAATTGATTTATTTGGTTAGATCAACATTTTTGTTTTTATTTTTTTAATATCGAAAGTTTATTGCAAATTAGTAGTAAAAGAAAAAAATCGTCATAAACTTCTATTCCATTCACCTGTTACCTACACCCTATTTCTTCCAGACGGTAAAAAAGATCACCAGTATAAATGCTACCCCACTGCAGTCCCCAGAGGTCGAAACGAAGTGAACTAGCATTTCTGGACGGTAAATACGTTAAAAACATTTCAGACAGTACCCAATATCTACGTCTTGTACGTAACTTAATGACTTGCAAAACTGCAAATTCTCAATTCTCTCTCATACTGCAAATCTATAATACGAGTATCGAAAAATCACTTTAAGCTTTTTGATATTATCCCGAAAACAATGTGCGATATGGGAAAACGTTAAAAAATGAATGTTTATTAATTAAATGTAAAAAAGGTCTCATCACCTATTCCTTTAACACTCAGTTGTTGCAAAATGGTAACTAAAAATATATTATGTTAACAAACGATTTAGTATTGAAACTTTATGGTAAGAGATAGAACATAAATATTTTTGGCATAATATTACAAATCAAAAAAAAAATCGGAACTTTTTTAAATATCATAAAAACCTTTATTTTTAATCTGCTTTTTTTTACAAAAAATGCATTATAATTTCCGGTAAAATATAGCCTAGACCCTAGATCAAGAGTAATGATGGGACAAGCATGCTGGATGTTTTAGCATCGCCTATAAAAGGTTGTTTTTAAATAAATTTTTGAGTCTGAATCGAGGATAGATGTAGATGTCTATGGGCCACAGCATCCACTTACCATCAGGTGCACTGTGTGTTCGTTTGTCACCCATATTCTATAAAAAAATAACTTCGCACGGGTGATATCTGGATTCTACAACAGCACCACCTCGATATACGGCAAATAATAAATAATATTATTACTAAATACATTGAAAGCAATACGACGTAATTAATAGTATTAATTACGTATTAATTTAATACTTATTTCATTTTCAACGTAGATATAGGTCATGTATTAGACTTGCAAATATAATAATAATATCTGTTTATATTTTTAATTTTATCACCGAAATAAGTACTTATACATATTACGAAGAAATCAAAACAACGATGTTGTTATTTCCGCTATGTTGTACATAAGAGGTCATTTACTATCGCATTCAAACTATAATACCACTATTACCTACCATTTATAATTATTTATTTTACACTTGGTAGAGCCACGTTGCTCGGCTCGAACGGGAAGGATCACGCTCTCGTAGAATACCAGCTGAAATAGCACCTTAATGCTGTTGTGTTTCGTACAGTGAGTCTATGGAGCCGGAGAACCGTTCTACTAGAAAGGGTAGGCAGAGACTACAGACTTCCATTTAGCATGATCCTGACATACCTCTCCCGCCTCCTCCACATCCATATACCTACGCATACATGCTAGTCGGTTAAGGGTTTTCTTAATTTGGCCCATTTTCAATATATGGCCAATTTCGTCGATAAACTTTCGCCTAGGACGTTCCTTTCCGACTCTTTCATTAACTTCTGCAACATATATTTGCTTCGTCACTCTTTCCTCATTCATTCTTTCCACATAATCAAACCACCGAAGCATTCCTTTCTTAATCCTGGTCAAAGCATCATCTTGCAAAACCACACTCTTCTTTTATCACACAGTTTCTCACCCTGTCACTCAGATTCAACCCTAACATACTCCTTAGCGACCGCATTTCTACTGCATTTATTCTACTCTCGTGCTTCTTCTGCCACACCCAACTTTCACTGCCATACGTTAAAGTAGGGACTAACACAACATTGTGAATTGCCATACGTGCCTTTTTTGTCACCCTTATTATTTAATGAAAAAACAAGTTTATTTCAATGTTATCATTGAAACAGTATTTTACGTGGTAGAGCCACGCTACCGCTATATTATAGTTGTAGCACGAATGGGTCGGCTCGACCGAGGCAGGACCACGCTCTCACAGAATACCAGCGTAAAATAGCAGCTCAATACTGCTGCGTTTCGCATGTTGAGTGTAGAGAACCCTTTTTACTGGAACCGAAGCATTTCATCTTGGTCCCTAAGGTTGACAATACATTTGCATTTTGATTCTTAATTGAGGATAAACGTGAATGTGTTTGGGTCACAGCATCCACTCCACTTACCATCAGGTGGACTGTGTGCTTGTTTGTCCCCCAATGCTATAAAACAGTTTACCGTGTTTTTAACTTTTTGTAAAATATGATAATTTAGAAGAAAACCATATCGATCATATTCAAGTAATCGCATAACAATTAAATTGCTTAATTAAGTTTTACACAAAAATACTGCACATTTCAAAACAAGTTTTGTTAATTGGAATGATTATTAAATTACGTTTAAATGGCTCATTACGTTGTTAAACAAATTAACAACCTTTTTCTTGTTACCCAATTGCCATAGAACGGGAGTGATGTTTTGGGATAAATATGTTTTATAAATGTATATCTGTTTTTGGCACACTCTATAGCCTATTAGACTTGATGTATTTTAACATACATGGTGACATTATATTCGTCTTAGTTATGGAAATGACACGGACATAGGATATAATATTTTTCTTTTTTAGTTAGCTTTATTTACGCATTTTGGTTTTTTAGCTTGTTTTTAAAGGTACTTTGTGGTCAGTGCACACAGTTTATTTATTTTGTATAAAATAGGATAACAAACGAGCACACAGTCCACCTGATGGTAAGTGAATGCTGTGGCCCATAGACGTCTACATTCATCCTCGATTAAGAATCAAAATGCAGATTCGTTGTCACCCGTGAGGGCTAAGATGGAATGCCTCGTTTCCGGTAAAAAGGGTCTGCGGTTCTCTACACTAAACATACGAAACACAGCAGCATTACGCTAGTATTTTACGCTTGTAATCTGTGAGAGCGTGGTCCTACCCCGGTCGAGTCATTTGTGCTACAAGTATAATATACCTACAGCGTGGCTCTACCACGTAGGTAAACTTATGTTTTATATTTACTTATAAATATCTTAAATGCGCTTAAATCGCTTTAGGTAAAAGTTAAATTGCAAGTTGCCACCATTGTATTTTGTTCTACTTCGCGATGATATCCAAAATACTTATATATATGTTTATTTTTCTATAAAATAAGTGACCAACGAACTTACTTTCCACCTGATGGTAAGTGGATACTGCAACTCATGGACACCTGCATCCATCTTTACCATCATCATCATCAACATCAGCCATCAGCCAAAATTATGCTGGCTCGCTATACCCGTCAGACATGGACACAATAATGCACAGCCTACTTGAAGGCAAAAATATGTAAGAGTATAGGGTAGTAGGTATAGAATACAGAGTAGATACCAATCAGTATTTATTTACCTATATGTATAGTTATGTAAATATAATCGAGTACATTTATATATAATTGATATAATTAGAAGTCTGTTATTGTAATCGTCAGCAGACCGCTGACCGTTCCAATTTTAATATTATAATTGTTTTTGTTAGTTTCTTACGTTATAATAGTTTTAACAATTTGATAATCAACAAGTAGATATTTTCATAGTACCCTTTCGAGTACACCGTGAACTAAACCGTGGCTTCAAACACATTGTAGGAGGTCGAAGACGCTTACATACGTAGGGGTTTGGCTTACTTATACAGACATGAAGGTGCAGTTGCATCTATATGAACAAAAATAAGTCGCGTGAAACGAACCGTAAGTTAGCTTGAGAAAGAACACTCTTTCAATTGATTTGTTTTCTATTATTTGTTTTATGAAAATGATAACTTTATAATAAAAGTCATAAAATATTGTAGTCTATTCTTTGTATACTATAGTTTTTTTTAAACAGATTTGCTCCATATTTTATTTAACAAGTTTGGTAGGTAGTCGGCATTTGGGAACTCTAACCTAATTTTATTTAACTGGCTTGTAGTATACCATTTATATAGGCATTATTGTTATTGTATGTAGGTGTATATACAAGATGTAAGAAGTAAATGCAAGATAACAGGAAAATAAATTTATTAAATAGGAATTTAAAATATAATTCACTTAACTCCTACGATCATAATAAGACTGAAAACAGCTATTTCTATAAAATAAATATATTATACCTTCATATTATTATGTACCGATGCGGTAGAGATAATGGCTGCAGTTCTTTCTAAATTCAAAGCAACCGAGCGTAATCCAAGCCTTATGAACGAGACTGCCATTTTCTTGACACAACACCACACTTGACATTAAATTAATAAGTCTTTGTTATTAATATAAGGTTTTATTCAATGGAATGTAAACTCTCGCAAAGCGCGCGGAGAGAAAGTAAGCAACACCAAACATTGACTGCACTGTTTGATTATAGTTTGTAAAGGCGTACAGTTTTATCCATTGACCGACAGTAGTGGGGGCTGAGTTCAAACCGGTACATGTGCTTGTGTTTTTGTTTACACCAGGGTTTCTCAAATATTACGTAAATTAAATATAGGTATTTACCACGGCCTTGGCGGTAAAGGAACATCGTGAGGAAACCTGCATATCTGAAAAAAAGAAAACAATTATTTCGAAGACAAGTGAAATTCGCCAACACGTATTGGGGCAGCGCAGCGCGACAGATTTCCTTGCCCTAAAACTATCTCAAAAATGAGAGGAGGCCTACGCCCAGCGGTGGGACTTATATAGGCCATCAAGTCCACTGTTAGACTTCATGGGATTTCTACACGTCTTCTTTGACGCAGTTCTGGGTATTTTTTTTATAGAATATGGGTGACAAAGGAGCACACAGTCCACGTGATGGTAAGTGGATGCTGTGGCCTATAGACATCGACATTTATCCTCGATTAAGAATGCAGATGCGTTGTCAGTCTTGGGGACTAAGGTGGAATGCCTTGTTTTAAGTAAAAAGGGTCTCCGATTCTCTACACTCGCCATACGAAATACAGCAGCATTAAACTGTTATTTTACGCTGGTATTCCGTGAGAGCGTGGTCCTTCCCCGGTCGAGCCGACCCATTCGTGCTACAACTATTATATAACTGTAGCGTAGCTCTACCACTTACAAAACGTGGCTTTAAATGTGAGTAAAGTATATAGAACCTGAAAATTAAAACTATGCCGGATCGAAATTTTATTAAAACTTGGATGGCTTGGTTACTATCATATTAATATGCTGTTCGACTCTTAAGCCAGTAACCAGTATTTATGGATGGTACAAATTGTTTCTTTAAATTATAATATATACTCTTACCCTTCTTCCTTAAGCCACGCTTAACTTTGATGTTATCTCATGTTTTTATTTGGTAACAAGGACGTTTTAAATTATATACATAATTTATATATTAAAATACTTATGACAGAAGGACACACTCCTCCGTATATAAAGTTATTTCCAAAAATAGTAAGACTAAAATCAATTACATTAATCTTTGGATATTCATGCTAACACTTTGACAATATGAATTTTGTAAAGTTCCTTGGTTTGGTAATACTTCTAGAAAATAACATTGTGATTAACCGGTCCAAATTCCTCAAATAAAAATTAATATTAGCAGCCCTGACCATGAGAACCACTGGTTTAACTATCGAATGCGACGTATTTGTTTTCGAACAAATTTAGCCTTTATATCGAACTATTCTTGAAAGTATAGTCGTGTGGACAAATATATTTTTGTCATTTTAGAACTGGATATATAATTCGAGGACGGCACTCGACACTCGATAGTAATGTTGACTTTGATTATGAAGGGTGTATATTATATTAGTCTGTGGACGAATGCGGGCGGTCTCACGTAGGCACATGTCGGCGTTTTATTGCAATTTGGGTTAACGAGATATCTTGAATAGATAATTACATGTAATTCTATTATTGATAATTGCTCCTTAATTTTAATAAAATTTTTCCTTATTTATTTTTAACTATGAACGCGATTTTTCTTGCGAAATGGTCAATAACATTTTTTTTTTGTAAAATTGAAGTGACGAACGGATTTGCAGTCCACTTGATCGTAAGACTACTGCAGTCTTTGGACCCCTGCAACCATCTTCAAAAAATAATGTTACAGATGCGTTGAAACCTCTAAGGACTAAGATGGAACGCCTCATTCTGTAATTATAGTGGCTCTCTATACTCTTCAGACCAACATAGCAATACCAGCACTGCAATTTATTGGCAGAAATAGGTAAGAGATTGGTCCCTATCCAGATGGATACCAGGCTGGAAAGAATTTATGTCTTTATATCATGAAATAAAAAAACCGAATATTATATTAAAAAATAATGATTTCTTACAGTGGGTCTTTAACTATGAAGTTGCTGTTCACAGTACTTACTGACCATTTCAAATCAAAATAATATTTGTTTGCCTAAAAATTCTAATTTCAATTTTATTTCCTTTTAAAAACATGAAATTCTTTTTTCAAAATTAGTCATTAGTTTATTGATTGGCGTCATGTTTTCATCGCATTTCAGTCTTTTTCCTCAATGTATACGTTAAAAATTCGAGTAATTACGGGGTGTGTTCCGATATATACTGCGAGCACTGCTCGGTGCTTTCACTGATGAAGAATTCGTTCTGTTATGGACTGCCAGTATACTGCCGCAGTACCCTAGGGAAATACATTATGACACCATAAATCGCCGTCATTTTCGTACTGTGATCACTGGCGTTTTCAAGTAAGGTGCTCTCAGTACTTTGATCAAATTATTTATTATTTGATTTAACAGCTTCCACGAATGGTTTTTATAATTATTAATTAATATAGTTATTCAAATAAACTCGGAGATTAAATATTAAAAGCAAAAACATTCAAATGATAAATTTCTTGTTGAACAGAAAACGTGTACAGGATAAATACTTTCATTTGAAAACAGTTACGAAAAATGAGGATGACAGTATACTGGACTGCGTTCCGTTTCAAACACTAACCAGTATAGCAAACTAAAAAGGAACAGCTTCACAGTGTACTGAATTGACGTCACACCTTACTCTTTCCATTGATTCCCCCCACAGAAATCGTATTATTTCTATTTCTGTGATTCCCCCTATTCAAAAACAAATCCCGTAGTCGTCCAAAAACTTTGGTCGACAAAGACAAATTAAAGGCGATTATAGCTGATGATACTAGATCTACGGCTGAATTAGCAGCATCTTTCGACGTTAGCACCAAAATAATATTACACGTATACCTAACAGCGCGAAGTATACGTCAGGACGTGCCTTACACCGCTCATCAGGCACACAAACAAAAGAATTTTGAACTATATTGTTACCTGCGACGAAAAGTTGATTCTGTTTCACAATCTTTGGTTGGAATCCTGGTTCAGCATCTAAACAATGCTTAAACAGAAACTTACCCCTCGAATAGTGATGGTCACTGTTTGGTGTTCTAGCACCGGAGTGATTCATCACAGCTTCTTACCAAATGGAATGAGCATTTCTGCAGATTCATACTGCGAAGAATTGAACACAATGATGAGAAGCTCGCACGTCCCCAACCAGCTTTGATCAATTGCTCGTCACCGCTGGTCCCGCACGACAACTCGCGACCTCATACTGCACAACAGACGGTCTCCAAGTTACAAGAGCTCGGGTTGGAAGTTATCCGTCATCCGCCGTACTCACCAGACCTATGGATTTCTACTTTTACCAGTATTTGCATAACTTCTCGGCGGGAGGAAAATTCAATACCCGAGAGACCGTACAAAATGCCTTCGAAAAAAAAAAAGAATTTGTAGCAATCCGTCTAATTGATTTCTTCAATTTTTTTTTGAAAATTTACATACAGATCAGGACGTTGCAATGGTTTTCGAGAAATATTTTACTGATATTCCTATCTTAACCACTAAGTCACTGAATTCTTCTCCTGCCGTCGCTGAATCATTACTTAAACAAAATGTAAATGCGTGTACAAAGAATTTTACATTTCATAAAGTGTCATCAAAAGATATTCTAAAATATTTTAAGACCATTGATATTAAGAAAACCGCCGATCTGTGGGGGATTTCTGTTAAAGTTATTGCGTCTATAACAGATGCAATCGCACCTTAACTATCTATTATTTTTAATACTAGTATCAAATCTGTTGTTTCCCGATTTAATGAAGAATAGTAAAGTAATACCTTTATTTAAATCTGGCAGTACATGGGACCCTGCAAATTTTAGACCTATTTCTGTACAACTGCCAACACTTACTAAAATTTTTGAAAAAATTATTCTTGATCAAATGTAAATTTTTTTTAATGTAAATAATTTACTTCATAAAAATCAATTCGGTTTCACAAGAGGTCGCTCGACAACTGATGCTGATGTTGAGCTTATTAAATACATCTTTAATGCATGGGAGAATGCTTTTGGTATATTCTGTGACCTATACAAGGCCTTCGATTGTGTTCACCATGAAACATTAATCAGGAAACTTCAACACTACGGTGTAAGAAGTGATGCTTTTAAATTAATTATTTCATATTTAAGTGACAGAACGCAAAAAGTTGTCATTAATAGTATGAGTTCTTCCAGTTCGATTGTACAAATGGGCGTGCCTCTGGGCTCAATTCTCGGCCCCTTTCTGTTTCTTGTATATATTAATGATTTACCTTACATAGTATATAACCATGATATGGTATTATTTGATGACGATACTTAATTCATTTTGAAATTAAAGAGACAGTTATTAAATTACGACGAAGTAAATTATGCTAGAGCTAAGTTAGTCAGTTGGTTTAATGTTAATAATTTGCATTTAAATGGAACTAAAACTAAATGTATGAAATTCGTAACTCCTAATGTCAAACATGTTAATACGAATGTAATTTTAAATGGGAAAGAACTGAGTCATGTTGATACCACCATTTTTTTTTGAAATCACACTAGACGCAAAGCTTCAATGGCTCCCCCATATATCAAAACTAGCTAGCAGACTTAGTTCTGCAGCATATGCTGTAAAAAAGATTAGAACTCTTACCAGTGTCGAAACAGCTAGAATAGTTTACTTTAGTTATTTTCATAGCATTATGTCGTATGGTAATTTGCTACGGGGACACGCGACTGACACTGAAATTATATTTATTTTACAAAAGAGGGCCATTAGACCAATATATAATTTAAAACCAAAAGAGTCATTGAGACAAAAATTTAAGGAAATTAATGTATTAACTCTGGCCTCTCGATACATTTATGAAAATGTAATGTACGTACGCAAGAATGAACGTAGTTTTGCAAAAATAAGTGATATTCATTCTGTAAATACTAGCAACAGACACAAGCTAGTAGTACCAGTTACTCGACTCCACCGAGTCAGTAATTCATTCTTGGGGCGATGTATGCTTGCTTGATGATGCATTTACAACAAAATCCCAGAAAATATACAAAATTTGTCATACGCAAAGTTCAAAAATTTTATTAAACTAAGGTTTTATAAAAAGGGTTATTACAATATTAAGGAATTTATTGATGATAATAACCCCTGGGAAGGGTGGCTACCAAGCTATTTCTAATTTGTCTTGTGTTGTTAATTGTAAGCATGATTGTAAGCTATTATTTGAAAAAAAAAGGTCCCGCTGGCTTTCTTGCCGGTTCTTCCTAGGACAGAGGTTTTTTTTGCGAACCAGTGGTAAATTAAAAAATTGACTTTCAATAAGTATTGTTTATAATCTACATTGTATAAAAAATGCTGTTTCTGTTTCTGTTTCAAGAAGTGCATCAATAAAATGCCACTGCGTGGGCAAAGATACATCAATTACATGGGTGATTACTTTGATTAATATAAATAAAAAATACAAGAAAAAAAAGTAAATTACTTTATAAAAAACGGCTATTTAATAGGTAAAGACCTCATATTTATACGGACACTACACATTGAATAAAATTATTTTTTTTGGATTTTTTCTTAACACCCGTCAATTATCCTTCTACAATATGCGTATGAGTAGGAGTATTTAGGTTTGATTGTGAATGTGATCTCTCTTATATAGGGCAAGCAAAAAGTTCAATATAAACCAGCGTAAAAGGATATATTGCTGACGGGAAACACCAACACTCTGGGAAGTCTGCAGTTTGTGATCATATCCTAGACGGCCATCGACATTACCAGATTTGAAAGACCACAAATCCTCGAGAAAGAAAAACGATTCCTCCCAAGGCAGATACGTGAGGCTAAAAAACATCCTAATTTCATTAGAGAAGAAGGCTGGGTGCTACCACCTGCTTGGGATCCCGTAATTAGTTTTTAATTAATTATTAAAAACTAATTATATTATTAGTAGTTAATTAAAACTAAACTCAAGCATACCGCAATTAAGCTCATTCTGCGTATATCTGCTCAAAAATAATTTAAAAAAAAGCTGAAGGTATTCTGGGTTAATTTAACCCCCTCCCTTCAAGAACAAGGGTGGTGAAAGTACATTAAACGCCATAAAATCCGTAAAAGTAATTTTACTTAAAAAATATATTTGACTCTTACACACACATACATACAGACTACACCTGACGATAAGTGGATGCTGTGACCCATAGACATCTACATCTATTCTTGATTAAGAAACAAAATCAGATTCCTTTTCACCACTGTAGGCTAGAGCTAGAGAAGCAAGAGCCTTCGGTTCTCTATACTCATCATACGAATCGTTACGAGAGCATGGGTCGATCGCGATCGAGCCGACCCATTCGTGCTATAATACAGCTGCAGCGTGGCTCTACCAAGTATTATAATACAGCTACAGCGAGGCTCTACCACGTATTATAATATAGCTGCAGTGTGACTCTACTACGTATTATAATATAGCTGTAGCGTGACTCTACTATTTATTATAATATAACTGCAGCGTGGTTCTATTACGTAATATAATATAGCTAGAGCGTTGCTCTACCATCTATTATAACATAGCTGCAGCGTAGTTTTACCAAGTATTATAATATAGCTACAGCGAGTCTCAACTATTTATTAAAATGCAGTGAGGCTCTATCACGTATTATAATATAGCTATAGCGTGACTCCACCATTTATTATAGTATAACTGCAGCGAGGCTCAACTACTTACTAAAATATAGATGCAGTGTGGCTCTACCACATATTATAATATAGCTATAGCGTGACTCCAGCGTGTATTAAAATATAGCTGCAGTGTGGCTCTACCACATATTATAATATAGCTATAGCGTGACTCCAGCGTGCATTAAAATATAGCTGCAGTGTGGCTCTACCACATATTATAATATAGCTATAGCGTGACTCCAGCGTGTATTAAAATATAGCTGCAGCGTGGCTCTACCACGTATTATAATACAGCTATAGCGTGACTCCAGCGTGTATTAAAATATAGCTGCAGCGTGGCTCTACCACATATTATAATATAGCTATAGCGTGACTCCAGCGTGTATTAAAATATAGCTGCAGTGTGGCTCTACCACATATTATAATATAGCTATAGCGTGACTCCAGCGTGCATTAAAATATAGCTGCAGTGTGGCTCTACCATATATTATAATATAGCTATAGCGTGACTCCAGCGTGTATTAAAATATAGCTGCAGCGTGGCTCTACCACATATTATAATATAGCTATAGCGTGACTCCAGCGTGTATTAAAATATAGCTGCAGTGTGGCTCTACCACATATTATAATATAGCTATAGCGTGACTCCAGCGTGCATTAAAATATAGCTGCAGTGTGGCTCTACCACATATTATAATATAGCTATAGCGTGACTCCAGCGTGCATTAAAATATAGCTGCAGTGTGGCTCTACCACATATTATAATATAGCTATAGCGTGACTCCAGCGTGTATTAAAATATAGCTGCAGCGTGGCTCTACCACATATTATAATATAGCTATAGCGTGACTCCAGCGTGTATTAAAATATAGCTGCAGCGTGGCTCTACCACATATTATAATATAGCTATAGCGTGACTCCAGCGTGTATTAAAATATAGCTGCAGTGTGGCTCTACCACATATTATAATATAGCTATAGCGTGACTCCAGCGTGTATTAAAATATAGCTGCAGCGTGGCTCTACCACATATTATAATATAGCTATAGCGTGCCTCCAGCGTGTATTAAAATATAGCTGCAGTGTGGCTCTACCACATATTATAATATAGCTATAGCGTGACTCCAGCGTGTATTAAAATATAGCTGCAGCGTGGCTCTACCACATATTATAATATAGCTATAGCGTGACTCCAGCGTGTATTAAAATATAGCTGCAGCGTGGCTCTACCACATATTATAATATAGCTATAGCGTGACTCCAGCGTGTATTAAAATATAGCTGCAGTGTGGCTCTACCACATATTATAATATAGCTATAGCGTGACTCCAGCGTGCATTAAAATATAGCTGCAGTGTGGCTCTACCACATATTATAATATAGCTATAGCGTGACTCCAGCGTGTATTAAAATATAGCTGCAGCGTGGCTCTACCACATATTATAATATAGCTATAGCGTGACTCCAGCGTGTATTAAAATATAGCTGCAGTGTGGCTCTACCACATATTATAATATAGCTATAGCGTGACTCCAGCGTGCATTAAAATATAGCTGCAGTGTGGCTCTACCACATATTATAATATAGCTATAGCGTGACTCCAGCGTGCATTAAAATATAGCTGCAGTGTGGCTCTACCACATATTATAATATAGCAATAGCGTGACTCCGGCGTGTATTAAAATATAGCTGCAGCGTGGCTCTACCACATATTATAATATAGCTATAGCGTGACTCCAGCGTGTATTAAAATATAGCTGCAGCGTGGCTCTACCACATATTATAATATAGCTATAGCGTGACTCCAGCGTGTATTAAAATATAGCTGCAGTGTGGCTCTACCACATATTATAATATAGCTATAGCGTGACTCCAGCGTGCATTAAAATATAGCTGCAGTGTGGCTCTACCACATATTATAATATAGCTATAGCGTGACTCCAGCGTGTATTAAAATATAGCTGCAGCGTGGCTCTACCACATATTATAATATAGCTATAGGGTGACTCCAGCGTGTATTAAAATATAGCTGCAGTGTGGCTCTACCACATATTATAATATAGCTATAGCGTGACTCCAGCATGCATTAAAATATAGCTGCAGTGTGGCTCTACCACATATTATAATATAGCTATAGCGTGACTCCAGCGTGCATTAAAATATAGCTGCAGTGTGGCTCTACCACATATTATAATATAGCTATAGCGTGACTCCAGCGTGTATTAAAATATAGCTGCAGCGTGGCTCTACCTCGTATTAAAATCTACATAGCTGCAGCATGGATGTACTACGTATTAAAATATAGCTGCAGAATACTCTACCACGTATTATACTATCATCGTCATCATCATCATTACAGCCCTTCACAAGTCCACAACTGAACACAAACAAAGAATGCTACAAGAAAGCAGGGTCTTGACTCACCTGCATCCATCGACTTCCTGCATGTCTTACCAGGTCGTCACTCCATCTAGTGGGAGGTCACCCTACACTTCACTTACCGGTATGAGGCTGCCACTCGAGAACTCTTCCCCATCGGTTGTCGGTTATTCAAGCTTTATGACCGACCCATAGCCACTAATCCGTTAGGCTATGTCGGTTACTCTGGTTTCACTGCGGATATCCTCATTTCTATGTTTATCACGCAAAGCAACCCCGAACATAGCCCACTCCACAGCTGTCAACTGGCCATACGAGGACGCCAGTGAAGGACCACGTCTCAGAGACATAGATCATCACTGGCACTACGCACTGGTTACGGTACAATCTCCTTTTCAAGTTTTGAGGTACAGTAGATGTGTCGTAATCGAGTATTATACTATAGCTGCTTCGATTCAAGATGTGAGTACAAATATTACTAAGTATGTTCCAGAATCTATAGTTAAGTTCCAAAGCCGTGGCAGCTGGTTAGCGCTCGCTGTAAATTCCACAATACACGAGCAAACCGGGTTCGATCCCCGCCAGCACCAATGAAATTGTTAATTGCAATTTTATGTGCTGATTAACCACATGCTCAGCGGTGAAGGCAAACTTCGTGAAATAAGAAAAAAAATATTTAGAAAAAAATGTTCATGACAAAGTTCGCCAACACGCATTAGAGCAGCGCGGCTTATATAGTCTTTGAGCGCGGCAGACACTTCCTTGCCCTAAAACCTTTTTAGAAATGAGGGGAGGCCTGTGCCCAGCAATAAGACGTATATAGTCTGTAACTTTAACTTAAAATTTTTATGTTCCAGAATCAAAATTTTGACACTATGGGATAATAATAACAATATTGTATAAACGTAGTGATCTTATACTCTTTGTTGCGGGGTTTAAATTTCAGCTCGACATTGTTACTAAATATTCTCGACATAAGACAAAACTGTCAAAAGCTATTAATATCAATAAATAACAAAATCATCTTCTGGAATCTAATGTTGAAGTCTCGACGGCGCAGTGGCTTGGCAATGAGTTGAAGCGCTAAGGGCCGCGGGTTCGAATCCCGCGTTGTTCCAGGTCTGGATGTTTGTCCTTGTTTACTTTAAAAAACGTAACCTGTTTTTAAAATTAGGTTGATAAAAAAAGTTTAAAAAAAATAAGACAAGAAACAAGAAGAACTTTAATCATATGCAAAAAAAATTGACCTAACCTTAAGCCTAAGTTCTTGGTATATAATTTCATACAGTAAAATAATTTACACATCTTCTTCTAATATTATATAAACATTAATTTTTATTTGTTCGTATTTTAAGCGCTGCCATACAGTTCATCAGATATTGTGGTAAAACTTGTCAACTCATCACTTGCTCTTGCGCGAATGTTATAGGTATAGTTGGACTCGCTAGGTGGCGATGTTGTAGAATCCAGATATATCACTACAAATCTACTACAAATCTATCTAAAACCAAGCTTTTATAGGTGCTGCTATCAGCTCCATATTATTGCATTAAAAATGAAACGATGGATTCCTTTCTGCTGCCCTCACACGGCTTAAATGGAAATCACAATAAACTGACAACTCCGTGGCTTGGCAATGAGATACGGCGCTGAGGGACGCGGGTTTGACTCCCGCACACAACAAGTAATTGTTTCGGGCCAAGTTGTTTGTCCTTGTACAATTTAAGTACCTATGTTTTTTTTATGTAAACTACTTCCATGATACAGCAGTAAATCTTAATGTTGCATCCGAATGTTTCTCTAAAAAAAGAAATAAATTATAGCCTAATTTTAGTTTCCGTTGTAATTAAAATAAAGCAATACATTTCATTCAAACTACTATATATAATATTTCTAAAGGTTTAAAACAAATTCTTAAAAAGGCAAAAAAGCAACGTGCTTCGAATCATACAGCCAAATTTCTACGCACCGCAGTCACGTAGGCAACAAACAGGCCATTAGTTAATCTGCATGTGATCAATCATCTGGCACACGAATACAATTGAATAAACGTGCCTTTCGCTTCTTCCTACGCAACAATATCTCAGATCTACGCTGCTATATTAATGTTTACTTTTTACTTATCGGTTTTAATGAATAATCATTGAATAAAATAATTCTGATGCATCAGAATTCTTTGCATACAATTTTCAATCCTTTACGATGTATGTACGGCCCAATAACTGAACTGCAAGTTTCAATATTCGGGTTCTTTTCACGACCGTAACCTGCGATCCTCCGAGGGAATTACCTTATGTGTTTTTCCTCGCGTTATCAAATTTATGGCTCAGTCTTTCGCTGCGGAAGACCATAAGACTTTGGAATAAATTACCTCCACACGTTAGAAAACCGACCTCTGTTGCTCTCTTAAAGATAATGGTATATGAACTTTCTTCTTCCAGTGGCTAACTTTCTTAAATATTTCCGTTTATGTTGATATGGGTTGATATTATAAATTAAATATGTTGATATGTTCATATGTAAGTAAGGTTAAAGTGTGTTTATTGTGTATTATTTAAAAAAACCGGCCAAGAGCGTGTCGGGCCACGCTCAGTCTAGGGTTCCGTAGTTTCCCGTCCGTCACAATAAGTGTTCCCACTTACGAGTTTAAAGGTGTTCGCGCTTCAGCAGCGCTCCGCGCTCCTGCAACTGCTCCCGGTAGTGGGTACTGTTGTTTCCATCCAAGTTCAAAATAATTTACCTAGAAAGTCCTTATAAAGTTCTACTTTTCAGATTTTTTTCATATTTTCTAAAGTTATGGTTCAAAAGTTAGAGGGGGGGGGGGACACATTGTATTTTACTTTTGGAGCGATTATTTCCGAAATTATTGACATTATCAAAAAATGATTTTAGTAAACCCCTATTCATTTTTAAATACCTTTCCAACAATATATCGCACGTTAGGGTTGAAATAAAAAAAAATCACTTCCCACTTTACATATAGGGGAGCTACCCTAATAAAACATTTTTTTCCAATTTTTATTTTACCACTTTGTTGGCGTGATTGACACACATATTGGTACCAAATTTCAGCTTTCTAGTGCTAACGGTCACAGAGATTAAGCGAGGACGGACAGACGGACAGACAGACATGGCGAAACTATAAGGGTTCCTAGTTGACTACGGACACCCTAAAAATTGTGTATGCTATAAATGTTATTTAGGCTTTTTGTACTAATATATATATATATATATATATATATATATATATATATATATATATATATATATATATATATATATATATATATATATATATATATATATATATATATATTTATAAGTTATGTTTATTTATATTTTTCATAGGATAGGGTGACAAACGAGCACACAGTCCACCTGAATGTAAATGGTTGTTGTGGCCCATAGACATCTACATCTATCCTCAAATACGCATCAAAATGCAGATGCCTTGTCACCCGTGAGGACTAAGATGGAATACCTCGTTTCCAGCAAAAAGGGTCTCCAGTTCTCGACACTCACCATATGAAACACAGTAGCGTTAAGCTGCTATTTTACGCTCGTATTCTGTGAGAGCGTGGTCCTGACTTGTGGTCGAGCCAACCCATTCGTGCTGCAGCTATACTGTTAATATAGCTGCAGCATGGCTCTACACATACATATTTTCATGTTTTTATGTCACCTGCTTAAGTTTCTCTGCTCAGCTCGTGGTTGACTGGTAGATAATGCCCAAAGGCATTAAGTCCGCCAACACAATAAAGAATTGTAATCAAAATTAAATTATAAATATACGTTGTATTTAATTTTATGTAGAAATTATTTAATTCATTAATTTCATCCAAAATCTAGAATTAAGGCGCTAATTTTAGTATGAAGGTGTTTATTTAACCACTTAATAGTTACAGCCTATCGAAATTTCATTGCTGAACATAGGCCTCCCCCATTTTTCGTCACAGGGTGATATTTAACTCAATTTTTCTAGCGGGAAGGAATTGTTCTCAATTTATATTTAAGTAAAAGAGTAGTACCTAAGTAGAAGTGTTCAAAACTGCTATTAGCCTGGTAAATGCAGGTAAATGAAGGCCCAAATACTCTCTCCTACAACATGGTAACGGAATTAAAATATATAACATCAGAGTTTAGGGAAGGTCAGGGCTAGTAGCCCTAGTTAGTAAGAAGTAGGTAGTGTAAAGAGCAGAATGTGCAAACTTTTCTCTATATACGTCAACCTACCACCACAGAACCAGTGATCCATAGATAGGGCAATGTATATCTACGCTTTTACAACAGTCCCAGAAAATATACAACGATATATAAAATCTTCGATAAAGATATCAAAGATTTTTTTACGAAACAAAGACCAACAGAGGGTCACCTATATACAGCAATAAGCAATACATAGTTGATAATAACCCCCAGGAATGAGGTGATCACTTACTACCTATTAAAAATAATTTGTTATAAAAATTCTACTATTGTTCATTGTAAAATGCTACCCCGAAAACAAGTCTATTGATTAAAATGGTAATAAAAAAGCGTCTACGTTAAAGAAAAATTAAAATTACCGAAAAAAGAAAAATTGATATATCATATGTACCGGTCAACCGTGACCGTGTAGTGGCGGTTGAGAATATCCACTACCCCATATCTTCCCGTGGGTGTCGTAAGAGGCGACAGAGGGAGACAGGCAGGAGATGGGCAGCAGCATCTTCCTGATAACAACTGTGATGTAATAAAAAACTGCGGTTGCCAACCCGCTCGCCAAGCGTGGCAACTATGGCAAATATCCCCCCATGAATAACTACGCAAACAAACGGCCCCCAGTCCCCGGCGGCCCCGCTGTTCCTGGCTACGGTGGCGACCATGGTAACGGCGGGGCAGGGGGTGCTAAGATTCTCCGGTGGAGGTTCGGTTGCCACCTACGACGACTCGACCTGGCAACATATAACGCACGCACCCTGAGGACTGACGAGAAGATACTTGAGCTGGAAGAAGAGGTAGACAGGTTGCGCTGGCATATTATTGGATTATCCGAGATCCGAAGAGAGGGGGAGGACACGGCAATCCTCGAGTCCGGCAACTTGTTCTATCACCGGGAGGGCGACCATCTGTCCCAAGGAGGTGTCGACGAGGGTCGCGTACCTGATACTCAGAATCACCAAACGGTATTCGCGGAAGGTTTACGCACCAACCTCGGCACATCCCGATGTGGAGGTGGAGGAACTGTATGAGGATATTTCCAGAGCCATGCACTCCTCCAAAACCCACTACTGTGTGTTGATGGGAGACTTCAACACAAAACTAGGCACAAGAGAAAGCGGTGAGCTGAAGGTAGGGAAATTTGGAGTAGGGCAACGGAACCGAAGGGGCCAGCAGCTGGCCGACTTTATGAAGAAAGAGGGACTCTTTATGATGAACTCTTTCTTCCAGAAGCGGCCCCACAGGAAGTAGACCTGGACGAGCCCCGACGGTTTGACAAAAAATGAGATTGACTTCATTATGACGACCAGACGCCAACTGTTCAGTGATGTCTCAGTGATCGCAAGGGTGAAAACTGGCAGCGATCACCGAATGGTTAGAGGCACATTGAACCTAAACGTTAAGTTGGAGAGGTCTCGTCTAATGAAGTCAACGCTCCGTCCCCCTCGTGCTCTAATCCAGAATCCCGAAACCTTTCAGCTCGAGTTACGTAACCGCTTTCAGTGCCTAGAAGATTGCAATGCCGTGGACGATATGAATGACAAGCTCGTGGAAACTGTCCATGCGGTCGGAGCTAAGTTCTGCAAGACCCGCCGCAGAAGAACTCAAAAACTCTCCGATCACACTCTTAATCTCATGGCTGTTAGATGGGAGATGAGGCTGCAATGCAACAGATTTGACAGCATATAGGCAACTGAACATACAGATCTCCAAATGCATGCGGCGAGACTCACGCAACTTTAATACTGCTCGTATTAAAGAAGCGATCGAGCGGAACCAGGTCCCCAAAGTATTTGCCAGAGATCTGTCTGCCAGAAAGAGCCAACTTGCAAAGCTGAAGACTGAGTGTGGCAACATCGTTTCCGGGACACCTGAGATTCTGAGTGAGATTGAGAGGTTCTATGGGCAGCTGTACACATCATCGTTGGAGCCACACGCAAGTGTGAGTAACGATCCAAGAGCAAGTCTTATCCGACACTATTCTGATGATATCCCGGACGTCAGTCTGAGCGAGATTAGAATGGCTCTCCACCACCTTAAAAACGGCAAGGCCCCGGGCGAGGATGGAATTACAGCGGAGCTTCTGAAATCGGGTGCAACACCGGTACTTGAAGTCCTTCAGAAGCTCTTCAATTCCGTCCTCCATGGTGGCACTACTCCGCAGGTGTGGAGCAGAAGCGCGGTGGTCTTGTTCTTAAAGAAAGGCGACAACGCTCTCTTGAAAAACTACAGACCGATTTCCCTTCTGAGCCGCGTCTACGTGCTGTTTTCGAGAGTCATTACGAATCGTCTCACACGCAGACTCGACGACTTCCAGCCTCCCGAACAAGCCGGTTTTCGAAAAGGCTTCAGTACCGTAGACCACATACATACCCTGCGGCAGATTGTACAGAAAACCGAAGAGTTAATCTGCCACTTTGCCTGGCGTATGTGGACTATGAGAAAGCCTTTGATTCCGTCGAAATTCGGGCGGTGTTACAGTCCCTTCAGCGGTGCCAAGTTGACTGTCGGTATATCGAATTGCTGAAGTGTTTGTACAGTAGGGCTACGATGGCTATCCGAGTACAGAACCAGAGTTCAAAACCTATCCAACTGCAGAGAGATGTAAGACAGGGTGATCACATCACCCCGAAACTCTTCACCGCTGCGTTGGAAGACGTTTTCAAGCTACTGGCCAACTGGACTGGAAAGGATACGGTATCAACATCAATGGCGAGTACATCACTCACCTTCGATTTGCCGACGATATAGTCCTTATGGCAGAATCGCTGTAGGACCTTAGCACTATGCTCAATGACCTCAATGGTGTCTCCCAACGGATAGGTCTTAAGATGAACATGGACAAAACAAAGATCATGTTTAATGTCCATGTCACACTTATGCCGGTAGTTGTTGGGAGCACTATGCTCGAAGTTGTTGACGAGTACGTTTACCTGGGACAAATAGTCCGACTAAGTAAGTCCAACTTCGACCGAGAGGTCAATCGACGGATTCAACTCGGCTGGGCATCGTTAGGGAAATTACGACACATCTTCTCGTCAGGTGTACCTCAATCTCTGAAAACTAAAGTGAATAACCAGTGCGTGTTGCCAGTGATGACTTATGGATCTGAGACGTGATCCTTCACTGCTGGCCGTATGAGGACGCTCAAGGTCGCTTAGCGAGCTATGGAGAGGGCTATGCTCGGAGTTTCTCTGCGTGATAGACTCAGAAATGAGGATATCCGCAGTAAAACCAGAGTGACTTTACGTAATAAAGTAGAACCAGAAACAGTAACGTTCAGTAAAACCAGAGTGACCGACATAGCCCAATGGATTAGTAAGCTGAAGTGGCAATGGGCCGGCCATATAGCTCGAAGAACCGATAACCGATGGGGAAGAAAGGTTCTCGAGTGGCAGCCTCGTACCGGTAGGCGTAGTGTAGGGCGACCCCCCCACTAGATGGAGTGACGACCTGGTAAGACATGCAGGAAGTCGATGGATGCAGGTGGCTCAGGAACGTGCTTTGAGGCATTACTAGGGGGAGGCCTATGTTCAGCAGTGGACTTGTGAAGGGCTGTAATGATGATGATGAATGATGATGATATGTACCGACCCCACGTCCTTCCACAACTCAGAGGAATCTAACAACACCGTATGTTATAATCCATCAAACGATTGACACTACACAGCGTGCGATAGAAATACATACATACATATTATTTATTTATTCATTGTTGACTGTACGCCTTAATTAAAAGAATTACAAAGGGAGGACTTAATGCTTTTTGGCATTCTCTCCCAGTCAACCAGGGACCTGCGGATGTAACGTGATAGGTGCCAAAACAAAATGAACATGCATATTTTATACACTCAAAAAAATATTTACCCTTCTTCTCCGGTAATCGGGTAAAAAGACCCGATTTCTTGTTGGTTCTTCCCAGGACAGAGGCTTTTATGAAGCAGATGAGAAAGAAAAAATAACTTTAGTAAATATTTTATATAATCTATTTTGAAAAGATATTCTATTCCTCACCTGTACGCAGCACACCGCGCTAACTGATGAAGCTCTAGCGATCGGCTGATGACTGAAAATTCTTCAAAACATTGAACCTAAATTTCTTCTTCTTCAGCCCTTAAAAGGGCCTTACTTATTGTAGAGAGGAAGGGTATTCTCTTCCGCGGTACCATTTTTGCACCGGGGAAATCTGCCTATCTTCATTCTCTCTAGTCCCATTACCAGTGTCTTGTCTCAAAATACCTATGTTCATACTTATGTACTGGTCAGTTAGGTGTAACAAATTCTTTTCTCTTTAACACAGCAGGGTTTTTAGCTGCGATCAGCGAAATTAATTCCCGCAAGCTGCAAGTGTTTGTACGTATGTATGTTTGATGTATGTCCACAAAAAACAAAAATAGTTTTTTTTTAAATAGTGATGTACATTCTGTAAATACTAGGAACATACAAGCACAAATTAGTTATATCAGTTACTCGACTTGTAAGAGTCAGTAATAATTCCTTCCATGGGGTAGTGTATGGGGCAGAATGTGCAAACTTTTCTCTATACACGTCCACCTACCACCACAGAACCAATAATCCATTGACAGGGCAATGTATACGCTTTTACAACTAAGTCCCGGAAAATGTGCAGACCTTATCCTACTATCAAAAGGTTTAATTTATTAAGCAGAAATTGTTTAGTAAGAGTTATTATACTACTAAATGGTTGATAATAACCCTTGGGAATGAGGTGGTAGCTACCATGCCGTTTTTTAATGTTTTCATAACAACTGTTTGAAATATTATATTGTAAATCGTGCTTTTTAAAAAAAAGTCCCGCTGGGTTTCTTGCTGGTTCTTCCCAGGACAGAGATTTTTTTTAGGACAGAGATAGAGAGAAGAAAAAAATGACTTTCGACAAGTATTACATATAATTTTTTCGGCGGTAGGTGAAGAAAAAGTTAACACATACGTAAAATTTTAATTTGTATTTTAAATTAACTTATACAATATTCTACATAACTTGTTACATATTTGAGTGCTAATTAACACCATTTTCTTGGTAATCGCATTTGTACAACTGTGTATATGTGAATTCATTCCATCTAAATACACCACCTGCCAGCATATTACACACACTTGGATTTCGTATATATCTTTGCACAACACAATGTCTCAACTTGATGAGATTAGAACTGAACAGAACAGTTTGGAGGAATGCTTTTCAAAAAGGATGGCCGAACTGGAAGCACAGTTACACACGGGGGGATCCGCCAAGGACACGGTTGCAAAGATGGCTGAGGAGTTTCAAACCTTCCGTGAACTCATGTTCCCCATGCTCGGTATGCTCCGTAAACAAATTAATGAGTGCTCCCATATGGTTGACGCTATTGAGACCAGGCATCGACGAAAGGCTCTCCTTTTCTTGGGTGTTGCTGAAGAGGAGAAGGAGGACTGCAAGGCTACAGTGCTAAGTATAATCCACAAAATGGAGTTGAAGGACATCACAGCATCTTGCATTAGTGTCTGCCACAGGATTGGAGTAGCCACCAAAAATCGTCTCAGGCCAATCCTAGTTCGATTTCTTAGCGTTGACTTCAGGTCATCAGTATGGAGGGCGAAGTCTAGACTGAAAGGTTGTCCAGTTTCAGTAAAGAAGTTCTTGACAAAGTCTCGGCAAACTGTTTTTGGCAAAGCCCGTCAGCATTTCGGCATGCGTGCATGCTGGACCCAAGATGGAGTAATTGTGGTGAAAGTTGCAGATGGATCCCGGCATAAAGTCACTACCTTAGATGAGCTGACTACTCTTACGCAAAAACACCCTAAGGCGACTGCTGAATCCTCATCTGGAGGCGAGCGCATTGCAGGAAGCAATTCTAAACCACGTAAATAACTACGCAGTATTGCGTTTTATTGTCTTAATTCTCCTTTTTCCTTTTACTACAACTTAAAATTTATTCAATATTGCAGAATTACTTCGTATAATTTATTATTACTTTTTATCCACAGTATTAAACCTTGTTTTGCTTTTATGTAACCTTAAGCTTCTTTCTTTCTCATTTATTTACATTTTTTTTTAATTAGTTAATTTCTAATTTTAATATTGTTTCTCGTTTTACATCATTTTTAAAACTTGTATATTTATTACATTTTAGGTTAAGTTCTACTTTGTTTTGCTTTTGGTTATATTTTGTCCATAGATTAATAGATTCGTAACAAGTGCATAGTGCAATTTAACTTTCGGTCGCTGGGAAGTTTTTTTTTTATTAATACATGATCATGGATACAAAGTCCTTTGGACAGAGTATATGTCGTCTATGAGACACTTCTCTATAATCCTTTTTATTTGTTCTAAGTTCTGCTATTTATTATTAGTAATCTTAACGTAGTTTAGTTGTAGTTGTCTTGCAAATCATTTTTATTTTTATTGTTTTGTGCATTATATTTGTCTTTTAATTTTTGAGTGTGTTAGCTGGCGGGTGGTGCAGGGATGGCAGTTTAGCAATCGAAATTATTACTATTTTTTTACGTTATATAATTTTAATTATACTAATTTATTTATTCTTATAGTTATAGGTCTATATTATTTATTTATTTTTATATATTCTATTACATATAGATGAGTTCCGATGATGATTCTTTTCTTTCTGCCAACGAGTTTTCTTCATCAAATGACAGTTATTGCTCTATTACTGAAACGTTAGGGGATTTTGTGCGACATAAATTCGATGAATCCCGCTCTTTGTTTAATGTTTGCCACATTAATGCACAGAGCGTACCTAGTCATTACAGTGATCTGATTGAGGCTTTCTCTGACGCAGATGTTCATGCCGTCTTGATTTCGGAGACTTGGCTTAAGCCCCATCTTCCTTCTACTTCTTACCCTCTCTCTGCCTTCAGTTTGATACGCAACGATCGAATTGATAGAAGATGGGGTGGGGTCGCTATATATCTTCGTTCTGACTATTCTTATAAAATTCTTGCTTCTTCTTCCCCCTATTATACTGCATCTGCAGAATTTCTTTTCCTTGAAGTTTGCGTAAAAGGAGCCAAATTAGTACTTGGCGTTGTCTACTGTCCTCCTTCTGTCGATTACTTCTCCAGTCTTGAAACAATTCTGGAATCCTTGGGGTCGGAATACTCACATCACGTCATCATGGGCGATTTTAATACAGATCTCCTCACTCCGCACTTAACCCGTTCCTCCAAGCTCCTTCAAATTGTCGAGTCGGTTGGCCTCCACATTTTACCTTTACAAGCCACTCACCACAATATTGATGTGGAGGATACCTGGCTTGACTTAATCCTTACCTCTGCTCCTTCTCTTGTCTTCTGCCACGGTCAACACTTTGCACCTGCTTTCTCCTATCATGACCTCATTTTCCTTTCTTACGTCCTCAAACCTCCTAAACCTCCAGCTAAAACTCTACACATGCGTTGTTTTGGTCGCTTGGATATTGAAAAGCTCTGTATGGATGCATCCAAAATAAACTGGAACAGCGTGGTTTCTGCACCCACTGTGGATGAAAAAGTTGGGGCTTTGAATGAAGCTATCCTTAAATTATATGACGTACATGCTCCCATCAAAAAAGTGAAGCTCAAGCGTCCACCTGCGCCTTGGATGACGATTGGGGTTCGGATTGCGATGAGACGTAGGGATCGCGCTTTCGGCAAATTTAGAAGAGATCGATGTGATCAAAACTGGACGCTTTATAAAGTTGCAAGGAATCGGTGCAATCAGATGATACGCAACGCCAAACGCCGATTTATTCTTAGTAACATCTCATCTTCTTCCCCTGCTAATATCTGGAAGTTCCTTGGAACCATAGGTATCGGTAAACGACACCGTTGTGAGTTTCAAAGGACGATTGGTCTGGATGATATCAATTTTCATTTTGTCTCCAACAGTCCTCTTGATCACCAGACCAAGCGTCTTACTGTTGAACACTTAATGGGTTTACCTCGTCCTGATATTAATCTGTTTCAATTTTCTCCAGTAGCTGTAGATGAGATCAAGAAGATAATCCTTTCCATTAAATCTAATGCTGTAGGTTACGACAACATCAGCCGACGGATGATTATCTATATACTAGACCATATCCTTCCAGTCATCTCGCACATCATTAACTTCTCCTTGGATTCTGGTAATTTTCCCTCACTGTGGCGTAAGGCTTACGTTATTCCCCTACAAAAGATCCCAAATCTCACTTTACCCAATCATTTCCGACCTATATCCATCCTTCCCTTCTTATCCAAGGTCCTTGAGGCCTGTGTCCACAAGCAACTTTCGCAGTTTATCTCTCGTAATAACTTATTAAGTCCCTTGCAGTCTGGCTTTAGGCCCGGTCATAGTACCGTTTCCGCACTCCTGAAAGTAACTGGTGATATTAGGGCAGGCATTGAGGACACTAAAGTCACTGTGTTGGTTTTGGTTGACTTCTCGAACGCCTTTAATACCATTAGTTATGACATCCTAATTTCTATCCTTTCCCTTTCTATGATCTCACCCGAAGCACTGGATTGGTTTTCATCATATCTTCGAGGGCGCCAGCAGTCGGTTCGCATCGATGAGCTATCATCTAGCTGGCTTGACATACATGCTGGTGTCCCTCAAGGCGGCATATTATCTCCTTTATTGTTTTCTATATTTATTAATCTCATTACTCAAAACCTTCAGTCTGCGTATCATCTGTATGCTGATGACTTGCAATTGTACACACAAGCGAGTATTGACGATATTTCTACAGCGGTGGACACACTTAACAGGGACCTTGAGTACATTAAGAACTGGTCTGACAGGTTTGGCCTAATGGTCAACCCTTCGAACTGTCAGGCCATAATAATTGGTAGCCGTCCGATGATCCAGAGATTGAAAACAGTAGCTGTACCTCCTATCTTTTTTAATAGTACTGAGATTCAATTGTGTTCCACTGTGAAGGATCTAGGTTTATTAATTGATTCAACTCTGAGTTGGAAATCCCAAACAACGATCGTTAGCCAGAAAGTCACTGGTACCCTGCGTTCTCTCTATCGCCTAAAAAATTTTCTACCATCTGAAATTAAGACAATGCTTGTGCAGAGTTTAATTTTTCCCCTAATCGACTATGGTGATGTGTGTTATTTCGACCTGAATGCAGACCTTCTCAACAAATATGACCGTCTTCTGAATAACTGCATTCGATTCATTTTCAATCTTCGAAAGTATGACCATGTATCCACGTATCGATCACAATTAAAATGGTTACCTATTCGTCAACGCCGTAGTTTGCGTGCACTCACCACCCTTTATTCTATCCTGATGTCTCCAACTTCCCCTACCTACTTATCTCCTCACTTTCAGTTGCTTAGTGCTAGTCATGAGAGAAACCTCCGCTCTACGAACAACCTTCTTCTCCTATGTCCATCCCACAGCTCTGGACTTGTTCATTCTTCTTTCCACATTCAATCTATTCTCCTTTGGAACGCACTCCCTCTCGAAATCAGGACGGCTAGCAATCGGTACGCGTTCAAGATGAAGGTTCGGGAACACTTACTTAATAAATTGGCAGAATCATCATCCTCATCATTGGCAGAACCAGCGTCCTCATACGGCCAGCAGTGAAGGACCACGTCTCTGATCCATAAGACATCACTGGCAACACGCACTAGTTGTACATGTGTATATGTATGTATATGTGTATATATGTATGTATGTGTGTGTATGTATGTATATGTATATATATATATATGTATATATGTATGTTTATATGTATATATATATATTCTTATTGTTCTTATTGTAATTATGTATATTATATATTTTATATACATATATGTGTATGAATATTAATATAATTTTGTCTATTTTTTGCGATGTACCATTTATATCTTATGTATTTTATTTCCATGTATTACATTTTTTTGTTATTTTATTTTAGTATTCGCATATTAACTTTTTATTACACCTACTTTATTCTATCTCTGCATCATCCCAAGGTAGACTGGGAGAGAATGCCTTAGGCATTAAGTCCGCCTATATACCACTTGTGTATATGAAGTTTTAAATAAATAAATAAATAAATAATCTATATTTAATAAAAAATGATTCTATTCTATTCTATGACCTAAAGACAATCGATTCGGAACTAAATATTGAACCGTACCCCTTCACGATACAGGACAAATTCCTTATATCCCCCACACATTCCTTGGAGCTCAAACCAATAAATAGACCGACCGTAATAGATAGACCGTAGCTACACCAATTGCATTTCAAGTGATTCTCAACCATTTGATACGCACTCGCGCTCACATCTTTCTTTTTTTATCAGCTCATAAAAGTCTATTACTGGACGCGCACATATACACATAAAACCATGTTGTTGGTGTACATAGTATGCTTTTCTTCATTGGTCTGAGGTGTGGGTGTGGTTAAAGTTTTTTTAAGTAGACAGAAAACCAGTTTTCCTGCTTATTGCTTACTTAAACTGGAGTTACTCTTGCCACCTATCTTTGGATTTTCGTTCCTCTCACATGAAGTTAATAATAATGTCTTCCAAACCGAATTTCGGTCACGGCGGCCAGTCTCAATGGAGGCTAGCCATTTACGCAGACAGGATTACAGTGCACAAATATATGTGCAAGCAAGCACAAGAGCATTCTCAATTCCCTCACTCTCTTACAGACGGAACGCAAACTTTACGTGCTTTCTGAGGCACGGGGTGGAACACCGCCAACTTGCTGACTCCGGGCTACGATTGATAACTTCTTGACAGGAAAACTCAATAAATTATTTTTTGACCCGATCAGGGACTTGAACCCATGACCTCGTGATTGGCAAACACATTTACGACCACTAGACCAATGAGGCAGTTCTTTTTTCGACACAACGCAACTCAACTAAAATTATATATATTTAGGTTTGCACCCACAGTACTTTATATGTGATACGCCACATTTCAGGTTCCAGATTAAACATATGAAATAAAAAACAGCTTTAATATACATATTTTATTTACCATATTTTCCTATAGACCACGTATGAAGATCAAGATGATAATATAATTTTTCTTATCATATCTAAAGTAACAGTGTTACACATACAGAATACAAAAAATACCGAAAACGAAAAGGATTTAATTACATGTATCAGAGATCAGTATACAATTGCCTGTACTCCACAACTGAACTGTAGAAATTGTAGTATGAAAAACACGATTATTGTAAGCGTACAAATAAAAATATTACAGGGCAAAAAAAATTAAATAAAAAACTAATACACATTTCTATCGGTATTTTGTATATTATGGTATGGCTACTTTTATTTCGTGTTACAGCCTTACAAACGTCCAACTTTGAACATAAGCTCTCCCCCATAAATTGTGTGGTGTTATATTTGCCATAGTTGCCATGCTGGACAGCCAGCTTGGCAACCGCATTTTTTTAGTTACTTTTAAGAAGACGCTGCTGCTAATTTCCTGGTTTGTTTTCCTCTCACTCACGGGACGATATGGGGTAGTGGATTTTCTTACACCGCCACTATGCGGCTGATTTTTACCAAAAAACATGTGAATTAGAATAATCTGGTGCAAATACTAGGACGAGTAGACACCACGAACATGTTCCAGGCAGTACTCTACAGGCCTTTTAAGGATGGTGACCATTCCTTCGCACGTCACGCGATTGGTCCCTCGATCGATAATTATAGTTATTGCAATTCACGAAGTCGAGCGGGCTTTGCTCGTGGTTGAACGTGTAAATCATGAAGGGAGAACAGGAGAACGATCACCGTAGAAAATAGTGTCCAGAAATATGGACACCATAAGTGAGGCGCTGCGATCGCTCGAGGTTCGGTCAATAAGTCATTTTGAGTCTATTTTTCCGATCAGATGCTAAACCACTTGCACATCCACGCACAATAAAATATTTCTCCATTTTTTAATGTTTCTTTTTGTCAAAAATTACAAAATTACGGAGCATGAAAATTTTCTCATTAAAAATGAAATGAAAATTTGTACAATATTCAACTAACTTCACCTACTTGTACTCATAAACAGCTAACTTCGCAGTTACTACTCACCGACGTCAGCGCCGCTATACATTCAACAATTTTCAAGGACAGGCGGGCTATGCTTTAGTACGTAGTGATCGTTCTCCTGTTCTCCAACCTTCATGGTGTACATGTACACCGCAATAGTGTGCGAGCGTGCCGTCGCTAATCATACCTGCTATTGGTCTCATGAACACGTTGGCATACGTGCCATATACATACATATACGTGTTTACCACAAGTAAAGCCCGCTCGACTTCGTGAATTGGAAGAACTATATTATCTACTTGATACTTACGTGTCATTTGCTTGTCGTAAATTTGCTCGAAAGGTGTACATATTACATGAAATTGCCCTCACGAAGCACGAAGTACTGAACCAAGCGGCGTAGATACTTCTAGACTTAGTTAGACTTTGAATAGTATGGGGCGATAAGCCGCTTTAGGCCAGTATATTTAATGTGTACGAGAACTAATAATATTATTTGGGTACATAATTAATCTTTATATTTCACACTCATCATTATGCTGCGGAACGGAAGACGAAAGTTTATCGACTAAATCGATGATATATTGAAGACGGACCAAAATAAAAGTACCTTTAAGTGACGAGCATGTATGTCGTAGGTAATAATGTCCTCCACATTGAATTTCAGTCACGGCAGCCAGTTTCAACGGAGACTAGCCATCGGCGCAGCGCAGGAAGTGCCCAAGTGTATGCGCAAGCACAGGTGCACTCTCTATTAGCTTACTCTCGTGGTCAGATGGGACGGTAAACCAATACATCCAGAGAGATCAGGCGCAGGACCAAAGACATTACGTGCTTTCCGAGGTACGAGGGTGATATGGATATTAAAGCGATAGTCCCTCTGGATGACAAACGTGAGAGTTTATGTTTAATATGTAACAACGTTCACAGCAGCACGCAGAGGTGGATAGAAACGAAGGAAGACTGTACTTCCCGGGAATGTGCACAAAATGGCATCTTAGCGCGGGAAGCGGACACGTGGACTGTCAACGAGCATTCCATTTTAATATCTATATAAATAGAAATCACTTGCCGCATGTATGAACGATCATCGCTTAGAATGGCTGAATTTTTTGTGTTTAAGTAGATCCCTGGATGATTTAAGATTCATAATTGGACCCGGTAGGGGGCGCTATTGTCGAGATCTACAAATCACCCGTGTGGAGCCGGGCTAATCGCTAAATTTAGATAAAAACATACCGACGTCATCTTTTATCGATATAGGTGGGTCATAAAATCGACCCGTGATGAAACTCCACGCGTTTTTACTTATGTGTCGTTGAATTATGTGTTGTCGTTGATGGTGTCTTATCTGGAATAGTGGTGTTGGAAGTAGTGGTGCCGGGAGTAGTGGTGTTGGGTGTAGTGGTGCTGGGACTAGTGGTGACGGAGTTAGTGCATGCAATTGAGGGAGGGCGGGAGGTGCTCTTCAATCCATGTAAGACACATCATTGTATTTAGTTAGCGGAAGGTTTCGAAGTAATTAATATTTTTATCATAATGGATTCCGCAAAGTAACGCCTGATTCTATCAATTATCATATATATTTTGTATGCCACAGAAATACTTAAAACTCGATATGCCATGAGTCCCACCCACAGCACAAAATCCTTTCTATCTAGGTCTACACTATTACAGTTTGTGATTATTAATGTAATAACAGATAGCCAATCTCCCATTTAAGAATAAAAATAAAATCTACATTTGTGTATATTAAGAAAAACTAATAAAAATCAATATATTACATATTTTTTAGCATAAAATCATTTACAATTTGTGTATAACATTGTTTATAATATACATTATATATCATTGATGATACATGCTTACGAGTTTACATGAAATAAAACAAATACATATCAATTAATCAACTTACATGAATTGGGTTAGGAAATATGGAATCATGTGTATTACAAACATTTCGGAAATCAAGTAGCTTTTTTAAGCAAATGCTGACGGCTTCAAAAGCCCACCACAAACCAATTTGACATTTATCATATCACTTTAACTTAGATATTACAATCATTATCTTTTATCTGTAATGCACACTGGCAACAATAACAAACAAACGAAATCGCACCCTTTAATTTATTTACATTTATGTTTTACGTGTAACTTAACATTAAATGTATTATAATATATTAAATGAATAACATGATACATATATATACTATGCTTTTTTATATTCAATTCTTTCTACTTTAACATCGTCGCCTAGTAGTTTATATACGTATGTGACAACTGTTGCACTCTGGATATCCATAAGCACGAAGGAGGGTGTTGGATTTCTGAAAAATAAATTGGTTTAGTTAATTTATTAGCGTTTGAGACAACTCAATCAACTACTTTTTGTCCTAAGACTCACTGCAGTCTGTGCCCAGTAGTGGGATGTATCTAGGCTGCTACTTTTTACTTTTGATAGGACTATCCACTGCTGATCATAGGCTTCCCCCATGGTTTGTCAAAAGGACCAGATATTTGAAGTAGTATCCACGCTTGGCAATCTGGTTGGCAATCGCAGTTTTTTATTATTTTGCGCTGTTATCAATAAGATGCTGCCACCCACCTCCTGTTCTCTCAAGGTATCTCACGTTTATTTTTACGTAAAGTTCCAATAAAAGTCAGTCGATATTCCTTTAGTAACTGGTCTACAAAAGGCACCGAGGTTAACCAATTATCAAAGGTTATGTTTCCAGAACCTTTGATGCTCTCAGCTAACTCTGTGACGTAGTCTGCCAGCGTCTTCGCCTCGGTTACTTTGCCTGTATAAGGAATTGCTTCAAACATATATGTTTTAGCATCACATATGGCCACAACTTTTATTCCATATTCGACCGGTTTCGAGGATGTATAAACACGAAAGGGACACTTTCCTCGAAAACCAAACGGTTGCCAATTTTGTTCGTGTTGTGGGCATTACTAAAATTAGTCGCAATTTTTTACAAGGTGACATTCTACCAACAGCCAATAATCTAATAATGCCACTTTTACCATTCAAACAAGTACCATCACTACTGTAACTATTACATAGTGAAAAACGTTAGAGAGATTCCAGACCAATTTAGAGGTAGAAAAATTTTGGATAAATTGTAATACGTTTCCAAGATAAATACAACTTCAATGCCCAGTTTTGAGTCATTTTCATACTAGTTAATTTTATAGGCACTTATTTATCACCATCACCATTATAATCATCATCACAACCCATCAAAGTATACTACTGTACAAAGGCCTCCTCTATAGTTTGCCTCGTAGGGGACTTGTTGCTTTTTAGTATTTTGAGAGATTTACATGGAAAATGCTGTTTCAGTTTACCTCAGCTACTCTTAAGACACGCGTGAGATGACATAGGGATGGTGGATTCCCTTACGCTAAGTAAATTTTTGAGTTTTTAGATTGTATATATATATGTTTCCCGGCAGTGCAACCCTAAGATATATACGACCATAATGAGCCTTCCCGTAAACCGCCCTAAATTATTCCGAGTCACCCGTACACGTCACACACAGTATGACGAATGAAACTGTATGATGCTATATGATTGTATGAATACTTTGAATCAGACCTACTATAACTTGTCTTTGGCACCCAGGGTTGACTGGCAGAGAATGCCATGTGGCATTAGGCCCGCATATGTACCCTTTAGCTTAAGGCGTTACATTTAAGTTTTAAATAAATAAATAACTACCAACTAAAAATAAGCGAAAGTAGTAAGTAAGAAAAATCCTCCCTGCCTATCCTGCACATGAAAATGTAAAGCTTTAGTAGTAATGCATGAGTCGTTTTCTTCAGAAAATGTTTCTTTCTTACAGTTCACAATAATATTATAAAGTTATAATGCAGCTAGTTTTATATCAATTTCTCCAGAGTTATTATAAAATTTTTACTAATCCAAGTTGCATTTTATAAAGTTTGTCGACTATTACTCGTTAACTTGTTAATTCTACTTAGCTGTGATAAGTTTTCCTTTTAACTTCATTATATATATATATATATATATATATATATATATTATTCGGCAGGATCACCTCGGTACCTAACCAATTTATGTCGAAAGTTGTTGCCGTAAAGCGCGAGGGATTAGCGTAGGACCCTGCCCCTCGCTCCCCCGCCACATCTGACATGTTATTGCATCATCTAGTACTAAGCAAATTGCCAGCACATGCTTATAATTTGACTATCTTAGTGAGAAAAAAGTATTTTGTTGTGTTGTTCTTAGTTAAAATTAATAATTATATGATAAAAATGAGTGGCAAGAGATCTACTATTTGGGCTTATTTTACAGAAACTGACGACCAAAGCAAAGTGAAATGTACTAATGTAATGATGTAAGAAACATTTTCTTTGTTTGATTCCAAAAGCATTTTATGAAGCTTTATATTTGCTATAATTGGAAATAAACCTACAGTGCCTCAAAATTATAATGTACACAAGTAGATTTAACCCATAAATAAAATATATTTTCAACAGTAAAATTATGAAAGACATGGCATTACTCAATTCATATATTTCAATACAGTGGACACTTTAAGTATCACTTATTAAGATATCACTTATTCGGCCGAATACGAACATTCGGTTAAGCTGCCGAATATGCCGAATACCGCATATGAAACGAATATTCGGTCCATCTCTAATATATACTACTATCATGTACACTTTTCACATTTACAAACATAGCGGTTTATTATGTAGCAGGGAATAAGAAGAAGGGAGAAGAAGACTATCTGCAAAAAAACAATATACATGACTCTAATGAAAAATACCACTTTAAAGCTAAATATTTCGTAAACAGACCCCTATATCGAAAAGATGTTCGTCTGTACCCCCAGTGTTTTTAAAAGACATATCCAATGATACCCCACACAATGAAATATATAGGGGGGGGGGGGGGGAAGTCATCCTCTTGTGTGGGAGTACCCAATGTAAAAATGTTTTTAAAGATTTTATCACACAGTTTTGTAGGCGTGATTAATATCCATAACTATGTCAAATTACAGATTTCTAGCACCTATGGTCTCTGAGTACAGCCGTGGACGGACGGACGGATATGGCGAAACTATAAGGGGTCCTTGTTACGTAGCTATGGAACCCTAAAAACTAGCACACTGTTCATTTGATGACAAGTGGATACTGTGGCCCATAGACATAATTTGCATCAAGTGTCGATTAAGAATCAAAATGCAGATATGTTATCACCCCTAAGAACTAAAATGGAATGCCTCATTTACAGTAAGAAGGTTCTTTCTCTGGTTCTCACATCATATAAAATACAACATCTTTGAGCTACTAATTCACGCTGATATTTTATGAGAGTGTGATCCTTCCCTGAGTCAAGCCATTCATGCTACAACCATAAAATAGTTACAGCATGGTCCTGTCACGTAAACAAAAAAGGTTAACAAAATGTTGAGTATACCTGAAAAGTGGACTATAGGCTCCAGTCGCTGAACCAGGATTGATATAAAACTTGTTTTCATGTTCATAAGCTTCAAATCGGTGCGTGTGGCCAGATATCAAAATATCGACGTCAAGCTGTCGTTGCACTAAGGCCAGGGACTCTTCATCTCCCCATGGTACTACTTGATGGCCATGAATCAAGCCAATGCGGAATTGACCCACTGTTATCACTTTTTGTTCTGGGTATGTAGAATTCTGAAAGTTGTATTAAAGACAATTATTATGACAGTATCTTTTCAATATACTAACATTCATCATTGGAATTTAAAAACCATTGTGGGCTCCTGCTAACTGTAGGCTACATCAGGATCAGGAGATGTATTTAGCCTATCAAAAGTCCACTGCTGAACAAAGGTCCTTCCCATAAGTGTATAATTATTTTTGGCAGTTATTTATTATTTTATTTAGCTAGGAGGATGGTGCTGTCGTCCATCTCCCGCTTTAGTATCCCTCGGTCGCCACTTATGACACCCTAGTAGTGATATGAGGTAGTGGATAAGTGGTAAGTAATGAGTGAAGATCATACAATATGTATAAAAAACCCCATCCGATATGTGAGGCTACTTTTAGGTATTAGATATGATTCTTTCCATGTAATCTTTTCAGTAAATAAATAAAAAAATATTTACATAAAATGTAAAATTTAATTAAATATGAAAACTAACATGGCACTGGCAGCCACAATTACGTATTAAGAAACAATACCATCTGGTGATACACTTTCAAACTTACCATCACTGTCGACGGTATTACCAGAATTTTAAAAATGTACTAAGTATTAAGCAAGTTGTAGGAAAAACAAGGAAAAACATCATTTTTCTATTTATAATAGTGCTTTTTTTGTAAATATCAATATGGCCCACAGGTCCATATGACACACACATATTTACATATTAATGTGCCCCTTTCAGATTGGACAGGGTTTTCTTTAGGAATTATATATGTTTAAAAAGTTAAGTTAAAGTTACAGCCAAGGCAAGGCACAAGACAGGGCAAGGAAGTGCTGCCTCAATGCATGTTGGCGAACTTTACTTGTCTTCGAAATATTTTTGTTTCTTATTTCTCAGACATGCAGGTTTCCTCACAATGTTAATTTCAATTAATAATTTCATTGGTGCCGCCAGGGATCAAACCTGGGTTACTCACATATTGTGAAATTTACAGCGAGAGCTAACCATCTGAACTACCACGGCTCTTTATGCTTAAACACAACATATTAATATTAATTGGCTCAGCAGTTGTTGCTCTGTCCACATGAGCACTCTTCTCTGCCCACAAGTGGCACACTGAGTTTCAATCCATAACTTTTTACAGCATAGCTAGCCTACCTAGCATAGCTATGAACCATGATCTGAGCAAAACATCTCCATTGGAAAAATCGTTCCAGAGTTACACAATTACTGACTAATCATCTAATAGAAAATAAGAATAATAAATTAAAAAGATACAATTCATGAAGGCTTTTTTTACTACTAAAACTGTGAATTTAGCACAGATTATAATGTGAAGTACTATCTTTGAATATAAATAAAAAAATTAAATTGCAGTCTTCAAGCGTTTCACTACAAGACACAGGCTGCCTCCCATTTATAAAAGGTTTCTGTGTGGGACAAGTGAAAAATAGTGAGTAGGGCACAGATAGTGATATATAGACACTGATAGGATGGTACATAATGTATATGATACATTTAAATTTATAGTTTAAGTAAATAATAGTTATAGTTCTAGGATGTGTTCTCATACTTGTATAAAAGACTTAGTTTATACGTAAATAAGTTATATGTTATTTGTTAAAATACTTACATACTATTATATAAAATTATAAATTCAACATATAACAGTCAGCAAAAAGCACCAATTAGTCGGACCAATATTTTATTCATATTTCAAATAAATAACTGAAATGCAATATTAATCTTCAATGTTAATAATTTTTATTTTTGTATTATAGGAATAAGAACTTTACAGTTTGTAGCTTAGAAATAAAAACTTTTATAAATAATCTAAGATTAGTAACTTTTCATTTGGTAAACAATTGGACTTAAATTAAGAAGACAGGTAATGATAATTAACGAATGAATTCTAAATGCGAGTTTTAAATAACTCATAATAAACAATGACAATATGACTATTACGATAATTCATAGGGTAGTTGGAATTAAAATGAAAACTCACTGTACTATTTAGCAAAAATGGCAATTTTAGACGGTTAGATTAAAAATGTGAGTGATGTTATTCTCCATTTTACTAGGGTAACAAATAACCCTAGCATAACTTTTTACATATCAGTTGCTTATAATAAAAAATATAAAATTTAAATATTACATATATTAGAGGCAAATTATGGTGTAAAAACACTGGAGACACTGCCCTTTCTGGCAGCATCCTATTTCTTTTGGTTTTGTACATATTGCCAGCTTCGGAAGTCTCTCACAATACACAGAGAGACTCTTATCTTCAAGATGCCACATTTCAGGATATCTTTTTCTGTCACCACTCCACCACTCAAATCAGCTGACAACAAAGTTACCCAGGTATTGCCGATACCACCCAAACTCCGCCCAAAGCAATGATCGGCTCGGCCTCGACTAGTCGGCCAATCGGCTAGTATATTTATTTATTTAAATAGATACATCATCGACAATATCAGTAAACATTGTTACAATCAAAATACTACATTTTTAGATAAAGGATATGTCTTTACAGGCGTATACATCATTATAAGAGAAAAAAAAACCTAAACAACATATAAACTCTAAAACAAAAAGGAATGAAACTAATCAATCAAAGTAAAAGCACCACATCTAGTAATAATTACAATAAATAATAATTTTGAGTTTTTAGTCTGGCAAGGCAAGTAACAGTAAGTCTTTACATTTTCTTTTAAATTCACGTTCGGGGTCGCTGCCGCTTTCGCAGTATACAAAGACTTCCTAAATGTCTTACCAGATGTTGAACCACCTTAAGCTTTGTCATATGGTCAGCAGTGAAAGATTACATCCTAGATTAATATGTCATCACTAACAACATGCACCGGTCCTGCTCACACACAACCAGTGCCAAGACATTTATACCCTATTTTCTCTTATTTTATTTAACATAATCAAATTAACTACACAACCTTAAATACTATAAAATGTTACCTCATCAAAATCTCCCCTCACTACATGTACATCACTAGCCAATGTTTTGAGATAATCATATGACTCCTTGGTACAAAGGTTTCCAGTACACAATATGTGTTGAATGCGCCCAGGTAGGAGCAGCTTCTTAAATTTTGGTGGTAAACTGCTGCATCGATGTGGAATGTGTAAATCACCAAGAACAAGGACTAACTGCAAAAACGATAATAATTACTGTTATTACTTGAGATATTTATCTAGTATTTTCATCTGGGTGGGATGTATAATATATATAACAAATTAATAAGTAATCATTAAATATAGTAAAATAAATAAATAAAATTCTAATTCTAATTCAAAATCTGAGCAGATAGAAGCTCTTAACAGGGAAGACCAAACAGCCAAAGGATAAAGAGATAAAGAAAAAAAAGGGCGGAAGATATAAGCAATATAGAGGATCCATCCAGTAAACGGTCACAGTCCCAGGATAAATGTAAACATCCACAGGAATAATTCCAATCAGCAAACCACCACATGTCAGTCACCTTGTGAGTCAAATCCAGATATTATGTCTTCTAATCTATTATGACCATTATTATGTAACTACTTACAAAAATCATGTGTTTATGAAAATCACATTCAACCCAAATACTAATTATTCTAAATTTGGCTCAAAAAGTAATAAAATAACGCCCATGCCCAGGCCTAGGTAATACAGTGAACATATAGCTAGCATTGAGCATACACCCTCATAAAAATTTAGTATTTTATACCTGTAGATGGCATAAAACAGATATTATGATTTAAAGTGTATTTAACTTGCTGTTAAAAGCTATTAGTCTTGTGTAGTTTGCGAACAATGAATGATTAGGAAACATATCTTGGCACTGTACTAAAATAAATGTTTCTGAATGCTGACTGTTAATCGATCTAACAGATGTTTTCGTACGCTTGTAAGACGCCAACACCAAACGTGAACGTAACTCGAGAATCGGTCAGTAGTTAATCAAGTACAAACTAATAAGAAGTGCATACATTTTATCATTATCACCAAAATAGTCAAATTTTAGCAGTTCGCTATAGACCTTCCGCTAATAAAGCATACATGCTATATTTCGCACATTTTATTATTAAATTTACCAATTTTTTCCGTTAAAATATATTTCTAAAAAAGAGGTAGCGTTTATAGAAATATGTTAGGAAAGTAAACACACACAATTTTACAAGATTATAATAATAAATATAAAACAATATGATGTGCTATGATAGTGATTTCTTTAGAAACGTATACCAGAAAAATGTGTCTAAGTTAAACGTGCTTCAATGTTGTTAATTAGCCTGTGATTAAATGAAAATTAAGCCAAATACAAGTAAAGGTAGATCATTGGAATACATAAAGCAAAATTATTTCATTACCATTATGTTTTATAGAAGTTGTATTTTAAAAGATCAGTCCTCTATCTCAAAATATATATTGAATATCTATGTTATTTCATAAATTTAGTGTTCTTTTAATAAATAATTGTTCATCAGTACATATGTACCTCCCACTATTTAACCATAGATAAATAAATATGTAGATAAATATGTATATAACCAAAAGCGACCATAGACAAATAAATATATATATAGCGTAATCTATGCTATATATTTATTTGTCAAGCATCGAGGAAGCATAGACGTGATGTATATAACCATTAGGCCCGCCTTTTACATGCGGAATCCCGTTTCGGGACTCCGTTTCGGACTTCCGATTCGAGGTTCCGAACGAAGAAAGTCCAAATAAAATCAATGGCCCGTCACGTACCTACGGTAGCCTACCGTACAGAATTTTGCTAGCAAAACGGGATTCCTTATGTGTATGGCCGATCCGTCCGTTCCGTATGTAGTGTCAGGCATGCCTTATTCTAGCGACATATTAAAAGTTGGAACGTAATGGAACGTAAACAGAGAAATCTAAAGACTAATGATTAGCGTGGCCTCGAGTGAGAAAGGACGATAACGTAGTTTTAGGTTATACAATAATCTTAATGGCTTTTAAAAATATTTAAATAAAATTTTTAATTGTTCTGAGAACTGAACTGAACAAGATTCACCAACCATAAGCTCACAAAACACTTTTTTTCAATTATTAGTCTATAGGTTTCTCTGTCTACGCCATGGAAAAAACCAAAAGACCAAAAGAGAAAACCAAAGAGTTGTTGTTGTCGTCGTTGTTTCGATTCGCTGTCTACGACATAAAAATAAATTCCTTAAATGCGCTTTGTTGCCTGTCTACATACATTTTAAGTTAGGTAAAACAAGTTTTTAACTTCTGAACGCATCTTAAGCGTCGGTTTAGCCGTTTTCAATAAAAAAATATTTCAAAGAGAGAAAATTAAAAAATAAAATAACTTTATACTGTCAAGGTGGAAAGTTTTGATGTCACTATTATTCGGTGGATTGATAATTGTTTTCTGATATGAAAAGCACGGTCCTGAGCCACCTGCATTCATCGACTTCCTGAACGTCTTACCAGGTCATCACTCCATCCAGGGGGGTCACCCTACACTTTGCCTACCGGTAAGAGGTTGCCACTCGAGAATCTTTACCCCAACGGTTGTTGGTTCTTCGAGCTATATGGTCGGCCCATTGTCACTTCAACTAACAAATTAAAGAAGCACTAACCTTCCCCGACCCCAGCGGCGGATCTGGTTTATGGCTCCGCCGCCTACCAAGATTCGGTTCCAGAGGGCAGGAAGAGCGGCGCCTTGCAATACCGACATTCCTCTCCCCCCGCAGCCCCATCATCACCGCATCAACGGTGCGGCCCTGCTTGAGTCATGGAGGATGGGGCGAATGACGCATCGCCATACCAACACTTCTCTTCCTCCGCGACTCCACCTTAGCTGCAGCGGTAGAGGGAGAGGACACCCCTCTCGCCACAGCCCACCAGCACACATCCGAAGTGGGCTCACCAAGCCCACTTGGAGTGGCCTCCTCAGGCTAGCCCTTCACCTCGGGCCAGCCATGTGAGTTTCTCTTTGTTCACCGCGGGTCACCAAGCCACGGCTACTAAGACCACCCGCCATGACATGGTGGAAGGAAACCCGTTCGGGGGGGGGGGAAGTTTGACTTACCTAGTCAGACTATTTGTCCCAGGTAAACGTACTCGTCAACAACTTCGAGCATAGTGCTCCCAACAACTACCGGCATAGGTGTGTCCATGATCATCTTAAGACCTATCCGTTGGGAGGCACTATTGATGTCATTGAGCATAGTGCTTTAGTCCTCCCTCCAGCGATGCCATAAGGACTACATCGTCGGCAAATCGGAGGGGAGTGATGTACTCGTACTCACCATTGATGTTAATACCGTATCCTTTCCAGTCCAGTAGCTTGAAAACGTCTTCCAATGCAGCGGTGAAGAGTTTCGGGGATATAACGTCACCCTGTCTTACACCTCTCTGCAGTTGGATAGGTTTCGTACTCGGGTCCTGTACTCGGAAAGCCATCGTAGCCCTACTGTACAAACACTTCAGTACTTCGATATATCGACAGTCAACTTGGCACCACTGAAGGGACTTTATATATTTGATGTGAATTCAATTGATAAATTACATATTCATTAGTTCATTACACAATATAATAACAATAAATATATTTTATTGTTGTTATGTTGTGTAGTCAATATGAATATAAACTTAAAGGACGGATAGATAGCAATCTCAGGAGTGATTTAGGCTACATTTTATCTGAAAAAATTTGGAGCTTCTTTTCTGTAAAATCAAAAAATTGATAAAATAAGTGGTTTCCTAAATTTAAATAACACTATTTATTAATTGATTCTATCTAAGCGGAGCTGTGGAGGGACGCTAGTTAACATTAAAAACAATGAATTTCCGGGTTTGAATTTCGGGTCAGACCAAAAATTAGTTATTACATTTTTACATAAAGAATATAATATACACATCATACTCGACTGTAAGGTCTACAATCTTGTCTGCCTTAATTGGCAAATTCTAAAAACAATCTGCATTACATCAGTTCTACAACAACAATATAAGGGTACTTTGCACTAAATACTGATTTTACTGTTTAAAATGTTATGCAAGTGGCCCCGCCTATCAGCGGTAAAAACATAAAATATACGCTCGTGCACTTCACTTCATTTTACCCAGTGCTGCTAAAATATCAGATTTTTGTCTATCGCGCTTAAACGCTAGCCCCCATGCTGATCAGCTCGTGACGTCACTACGCTGGTAATTAAAACGATTTTACAAAGGAATAAGTTATCATTTTTATAATTGGTGTTGTTTCTGAATGCAAAAATACTAGCATGCAAACGCCGGGCAAGTTATGGATTCAAGTGCCAACTGATTGAAATATGAGAAATACTTGGTTAAAACCGGCAAGAAGATTCCTTAGGAGATTGTCTACAAAACTAGACTATACTTCTGTGATGATTATTTTGATGTAAGTATGACTTATATTTAACTATCGTTTATACAAAACAAACGCCATGAGGTGATGTATATTATTGTATATTATTATATATTGCGAGTCAAATTTTGTAATTGATTATTATTAATCATAGATAAACAACTGTCTATTATCAAGACACTCTGATCTATACCACAAACTAATAAGATAATATTTTATATCATAAAATAATTTTGTCCGTGTAGTATTATGGGTCATAAATCGTCGGAGTATTTAGCTCTCTCTCCCACTCAGGGGCCTTACGGGCGAGGTAATTACATTATAATGTTTTAATATAACTCAACTTGGCAAAACAAAAACCGGGATTTAATGCAAACAATTTTGTCACTATCAATGTAATTATCCTTGGTAGATTAGTACTTTCTGCTTTTATAAATCTGTTTTGCATGGAATAAAAGTCAACAATCCTGATGATAACTTGAAAATTTTTGAAATAATACAACACATTAGCTTGTTTATTGTTGGAGTGATATCACGATTCACGACGGAATCAAAAAAATAATTTTTAAAAGTGAATAATAAGTATAACACTTATTATGCATTTTTATGAATAGATATCAAAATTTCTCTTTTACTTGTTACAAAACCTATCATAAACACATACTTTTTTGTAAAATAACCCTATCGAACTTTAATCACAAGTTTAACTTTTTGACCCTATCATCATAGTTTGTGGTGTATAGCGGCCTAATGATTATGACCGTAGACATAGAATACTAATGACGGTAAGTTTTATCTCACGTCACTTTCTTCTATACTCTATTCTCTGTATGTGGGCTTAGAATTGCAATATTTCATGGTGTTGTGGGTGACACATATACGTAGAAAAAATCTAGTGTAAGACGACCATATTGGCACCAACTGCTGGAAATGGAATCAATGGAATATGAGCTCGCTAGAAATCTCACTCTATTGTTCTTCGTGGAACGCCTGCTCGACAAAGGCGAGCCGAGAACGTTGCACGATCTTTCCTGCCAGTTTGGTGCCAAGGGATTCACCAAGGAGATGCGTCAAATCGCTGGCGGGTCGCAGTCGGGCTTGAAAAAGTTCCTGGCGCAGTACCCGGCGTTGTTCAGCATAGACGGGGACTATGTTGATATCAACACATTCCAGAGACTCCAGAGTGGCGGTGGCGCGTCATCCAATAATGATTACATTGAAGAGGCAAAAGAATATTTCGCTAGCAAGATGATCCAATACGGCGAGGGTACGGAGGTGCCCATTAAAAGTCTCCTGGGTCACCGTAGTCAAGCGTCACCACAGGTACGTCATATTTCTGGGCAACGCATCAAGGAGTTCAAAGAGTTTCTTATGAAGCATCCCGATACGTTCCAGATCATCGATGATAATGTTGTTCTAGTCAGTGAGAATCATAGAAGAGGTAACACATGCAGCAATTCAGAACAGTTTCACAATTTACCTGTAGCTAATATTAATACAGACACTGCACAGCAATTGTTAGATTATGTAGCTCAGTGTATTGAGGCTAAAGGTCCTGTTATGGTAGATCAGCTATTTCATTTGATTATTTCACGTTTTCCACAGGAATATTGGTACCAAATGTTTAAAACACCAGCGGACTTGAGCGCCTTTTTGAAAATATTCTCAGACTGTTTCCATGTACAATCAAATCTTGTTACACTAATTAGTAAACCAAAAATACCCGTCATGTATTTAAATGCAAAATCAAAAACAAAGACTGAACCACCAAAGCCCATTGCTGAAGAGAAAGCTTTATCTCCAGCACCACCAACTGTGGTAAGTCCAACACCTTCGGATGGCAACAAGAGCCCTGCAAATAGAATACTCAGTCCTGTAGAATCTCCCCGTGGTCCACAAGCTAACATTGCCAATCAGACTTTGAAGCAGCGGATCAATTCTATTGTTATAAAGAACTTGGCTGAAAATATGGTCAGAGACAGGGTCAACAATCATTTAAATACCCGCTGTTCAGAAGAAATGAATGGTGTAGCAGTTCGAAATAATATTATGGGGGATGCTTGGAGACAAAGAGTTATCCAATGTACAACAGTCATAGCTAATGTTAGAGAGTGTGCTACACTCATTGATAGTATAATTAACCCCAAACGCCACTCAAAAAGTATTGTTTCCTTTGATTGCGAAGGTATTAACTTGGGCCTTAAAGGTGTCTTAACTCTATGTCAAATTGCTACTATGAATGGGGAAGTGTACATACTAGATATAATGGCATGCCCTGGTATGGTTGTTGAGGGCAAAATAAAGGAGTTACTGGAGAGCGAGAATGTTATTAAAATTATTCATGACTGCAGAAATGACTCAGTCAATTTACACAATCAATTTGAAATTACCCTCAAGAATGTTTTTGACACACAGGCCGCCCACGCAGTTTTACAATTGCAACAACAAGGTGTCCCGGTTTATAAAGTTAAAAATCTAAGTTTAAATGCACTCTGCGAATTGTATAATGCTCCAATGAACCCTATGAAGGAGCAACTTAAGAATGTCTACCGTAGGGACCAACGCTATTGGGCTAGGCGTCCGTTAACAAAAGATATGATAATTTATGCTGCCTCAGATGTTTTATCATTGGTTAATCCTGCAATTTATGCTTATATGTCATCTAATATTAAACCAGAAAATCAACAACTTTTTGAGGAATTGAGTAATGAGCAGGTGCTTATGCACATACAACCAACAGAAGTCAAATTACGTAAACGTCAGAGAAAAATTAACACAGAAGTTGGTGAATTAAAGCAAAAATTGTCCGAGTCTACAAAGAATATAGTCTTGAGTAACAGAGAAATAAGATTACTGAGGTATTTAGAACTTACTGAAGAAGAGAAAGAAAAGTTGAAGGGCTGTCATAAAATATCAAAGAAATTAGAGAAATTGGAAGCAATTGGCCAAGAAAAGGACAGTGACTCAGAAGATGATGAGAGAGAAAACGAGATGGCTAGCTTGGAGTCAAATCCTTCAGATTCCATTTCTTCACCACATTCAACACAACCTCCAAGCCTTACGGAGTCCATGCAAATGATGGATGAAATTTTGTCAGACACAAACATGGATAAAGTGGAGAAGATAAATCGCTTGGAAGCAATTTTATCAGCTGTAGCACCACTCAGTGGGGAATTGGAAGACAAATTCTCACAAACAATGGAACAAACACTGCCTTTACTTAAAAACAAAGATTGGTCAAATTTAAGCCAAATTTTAAATATAGGTGATGGGGACAGAAAAAATTGTTGCTGTAAATGCCATAATCCAACATTTGAAGACTCAAAATGCAATAATCTCAATGAAACAAAGAAGATAGAGGTTGGCTCACAAACCCTCAGCACAGGTGATATTGTAATCACAAGGATTCATTTTAGGGAGGAGGATAAGTTAAATGAGAGAATCCTTGATGCAACACCATTTAATAAACGGGTGGGCATAAATAACTTGTCTTGATGACACTCAGGCAGTTGATATGTTACTTCCATATTTCTGAGTGCCACAGTTTATTTATTTCGAAGCTCTTTCTATATGTGATCATTTTATTTAGTTCTTAAGTTAAAAGAAATCTTTAAAAACTGCTATCAACTAGGCCCCAATATTTATGGAGGGGGTGGGGGAGTGATAGCAGTGCATTGAAGAATAAATTAAGTTAATTGCGAACATGTGCATTAATCAAGTGTATTAACATTTAGGGTAGACAAACAAAACAATAAATATGAACTCTTTCTCAATTTTGTGTAATGTTTTATCAGATGTTCTATTGTATTTATAGGCAAACATTTGTTATGCCAATTTCAGTTTTAGTGAATTAATACAAGTAATCACTGATATGAGCTAAAATTTAAAGATTGTACCTATTATGAATTTATAAAAATTAACAATATACAGAATTGAGACAGTTTTACATACTCTCATGGAATTTTGAAATTAGAGAATAGTTCAACCCTATTTGTAGTATGTTCATTCAAGCGAAAATGTGCATACACACTTGAATAATTGTAACTGTAAATTGCATAATAGAATAGCTACTTAATTCCTTCATCTGGAATGATCAGTATATGCTACATCTTTTTATATACTTTTATTTATTAGGCTTTTGCCTGTTAAGAAATCAGAGAAATATGATGTAAAAGATTAACTGGCCATGGTTTTATTTCTCAATTCGCTTTGTATTGTAAATAAGATAAATTATTGGCACATGTAGTTGTCAACAGGAATGATTGAGTGTTTTCAGATAGTGAAATGAACAAAATGTGCCTACATATCTATTTATGTCAGTTTTTCCATAGCATAATGTTTCAGAATCTAACAAAAATGGCAATAATAGGTATACAATAAGGTTTAATTATTCAAATGTTTAACAGAATATTGTTTAGATGTATACTAGTATTTAAATCAATAAAAATTATATAGGCTAGTGTGTTTTGAATGAGATCGAAGAACAAGGTGGTGCTTGGAGAAAAATAATAACTTGTAAAATTCATGAATTAGAATGAAATATCTTCAGTTTAAAAGTTTTGTACGGATGTAGGGATCTTGTTTATTATTTTGAATAAAATAATTTTGTGCCTTCAAGTCATATCCGACATTCGCCTTTTGAAAGTGAATATTGTAGAATTTTATACGTATTTTTAAGTACCTATATAATGTAGCATCAGTGTTTTTCTCAACTCGAAATTACTAAATCACATGTAGCTTCTACTACGTGTTTTTTAAAACATTGTTTAATATAGCATTCTTTTATTAAAAGTAGGTATATCTAAACATGTTGACTTGTTTCGAATAGTTTATTTTAATGTTACAACAGATATGTTAATAGTAAGGTGGTATTTTATATTACGCTTCTTGTTTTTAGTGCTTACATTACATACAGCCTGTCTAACTTTTTCTGTATTACTTATCAGTATTGTGTCCATCAAAATAATTTTGCATAATAACGCTGTGAATACGTAATAGTAAGTAAATATTTATTTACAGTTTTTACATGTGCAGTCTCCCATGTTATTGCCTTCTTGGTTCGAAATATGTAGTAAATTTTACCAAGGGTTTTTTTATTATTTATATATCTGTATGTTTACATTTATTACCTTATACACTGCACTATTTCTAGAAAATATAGTGTATTCATTTTTTTATCATAAAAAGGGTATTCCAGTGCCACAATATTGTATTTAAATTTTAAGATAAAACATCTCCTTAAGCAATGTTTGCTTTGTTATATGTAAATCTGTGTTGACTTTGATGCAACGATTTTGGCGATAAAAGAGTTGTTCCTAATAAAGGAATTATTGCTTACTAATTTTTACAAATGTGGCAAATTAACCGTTTATTGATTTGCACATCGTTTATGTTTATTACAAATAAAAAGTTTTTAAAAATATACTTATTATTTTCGTTTACAGTCCTCTTTGTATATTTCACAATTGTACCGTTTAAAGGTAATTTTAACAACTAAATACTCATTACTGATAAGATAAAAAAAAATTGTAAAATTAGATTTTGTCGACCGTGTAGTGCGGTGGTGGTAAAATATTCACTACTTTATATCGCCGAGGGCGTTCTAAGAGCATCGAACCAAGAAATGGGTAGCAGCGTCTTTCTAAGAGTGGCAGCTATGTCAAATATCCTTTAGTCAATTATGGTAATCTATGGGGTGATGTGTTAATAATGAGGGTAGATTACTAATAAGCGATTAAACTACGCCACTCGTATTAGCAGTATAAAGAACTGCGCAGACGTTGGACATTCAACGAGTGTCAATTGTCATACTGTCCGTCGTGGTAATACTTTAAGTACCAGCAAAGATGGTGACGTTGCAGTGAGGCCGGCCTATGTCGCATCGTGATAGGCTATGTTGCTGTTGGATTGCATACATCATTTGTTTTAGAATATACAGTCATACCTCGACTTACGCTACCCTGTTTTAAGCGAATTCGGAGACACGCGGTTTTTCATTTGCCCACTTCGCTCTGTCAGTGTTCGGTTTATGTTTGGTCGATATTGCCAAACAATTAAATTTAGAGGTGGGAAATGATGATGTTCAAGAATTGCTGGATTCAAACAATCAAGAGCTAACAATTGAGAAGCTTATGGAAATGCGTGAGCATGATGAAGACATTGAACAACATGATTCGTTAGACCCAGTTGAATCGGAAAATCTAATGACGATTTCAAACTGGACAAGGCCTCAGTACACAGAAAAACTTAACTCGTCAGGCGACATTGTTAGAATATAAGAAACCTTCGCCATCAAACTAACTTCGGTTTATGTTGTTTTATTCATAGTAATGTAAATTCTTTTTATCATCTAACATTTTATCAAACATGATTCTTCTAAATTATTGTTTTCTTTACACTCTGGACCCAATTTCACAAACTTTATACGTATTTATATGCAAAATTGAAACCCGACTTATGCGAATTCAACTTACACGGCTATCGCTTGGTCCCACCTATCTCGTAAGTCCGGGGCATTACTGTATATTGTATTTATTTCTAATGCGTTCCAAGAATATTTTATAAAATACTATGTATTGTTCATTTATTTAAATAGTTCAGAGTATTATTTAATACATGCCAAAGATTATCTACAATGAGTAGGTATATACGCTGTAACATAGGCACTAACGGAACGGATTCTCTCAATATTTTTCGCGTAACCACAGTATAGTTTTATGAAGGTATTTATTAATTTGCTTTTCATGAATATAGACAAGAATGAAACTTAAAGTAAAAACCGACTTAGAAGAATTAAGAATAGAATAATAAAATTTTCATGTTCATTACAGCAGCATAGGTTATCTCATATCTCATAGTTGGACTAGTTTTCCATTGCAGGCGGGTGGATAATCGTAGTTTTATCATTTTGAGTTGTTATCACGAAGATACTGCTGCCAATCTCATGTTATATTTACTTCAGACGTCTCTTACTACATTTTTGTGATGATATTGGTTAGCGGATGCTCTGGGATTTTCACTTATCTTAGTAGCTTCATTTTTTAACGAACACAGTAGGTACGTACGACCGAAGCATTAAATCCTCGACTTCAGAAGCTGTTACGTGAAAATTATTCTATTTTTGTTAGATTCAAATCTATTTTTACATTTTTATATAGAAAGTCTACTTAAATAGGTACATTAAAATTAATTGTAAAAATTATTGAAAGGAATAACCATGAAAATCAGTTCACAATTGGTGAAGATATCGCCTTGTATACGCACAAAAACATACAGTCGAATCGAGAACCTCCTTTTACCAAAGTCGGCAACTAATAAATTAATTTAATCCCCTAACGGTCTCATGAGACCGCACCCACCTACAGCATTAAACCATAAAAACTTATATTTAGACACTACTTTTCTATGAAGAAGTTTACCATTATACAATCTATACGAAATTCTCTATCCTGTGGTCTAAACAAAGGTTAGTTACTCTATGCATTTTTATTTTTTTTTTCTACTCTCAATTTGCGTCATTTGCCACCGATACGAAAATGGCGCAAATTTTACGGTACAATAATAAAATAAATAATAATCACTATAAAGATCTAAATATAAATACATTTTATAGAGTAATATAACCGTTGTAAATTATATTGACTTAATCATTTTGTTCTAATAGCAATAAAGAACGAGCTCTTCAGGGAATGTTACGATATTTTTAAGCCAATTATGGATTCTACGCCCGAGCGCACTAAGCTGCGCGTCAAGAGGCTTAGTATGTGTAGGTAATATTAATTTGCCTGCATAACTCTAGCCGTCATGATGATAAAGTCAACACGAATAATTTCAAACAGGACAAGCTAGTGGTAGGTACCTACCTATTTTTATCCTAAATCATTACAGCTGGTTATGTTTTGTGGCTAATGCTGGAAAATGGGAAAAAAGCTATTAGTTATGAATTTTATACGATTTATGAAATCAAGTGAAAACGGTAGGTACGTATAAATCTACTTATTATAAATTACGTTATTGCTCAGCTATTTGAATAAGCAAATAAAGTACGATTATAGCCAAAATATTTGTCTGATGTACTTATTTACACTAGACAATTGAGACCAAAGATGGTAATAGTAGGTACTATAGATAAAAATGAAGACTCGTATTGCTGGAGGATTCACCTGAACTGGAACAAGGCGTCTTCCTCGTTCTCCGTTTTTTACAATAGAATGAGATTTATTGAACATTTAGAAGAGATACTTAACTGACTATATCTCAATGTGAATAAGGGCCGCTGTTTCAATATTGAGAGGTTTCAAAATAACCAAATCTATAAAAACCCTTAGAAATAAAATTTCACGTTTTGTTTCTTTTCCTAAAACTCTTTCATCTCTTAAAAACTTATCGTTTGCAAACTGTAAATATGTTTAAGACTTATTAGAATGCAAGAGCGTCATTAATACAATGTGGAATTAGATTGAAAAACAACAATCCATCGAATGGTTAACAAGAACATAGAATCTTTAATGTAAGTTGAGTCATTATCTAAACGTATAACTGTAGGAACTGGTGCATTGTGCGTTATAATCTTATAAATATGGAATTTGAATGAAATAGAATAACAAAGGTAGTTATTTTATTCCAAAAGACACAGCTTTCATTCGCATTATACAGAATGGGTCCCACATATATGCAATAAATGAAACCATACTTGTTATCGCCTTTGCTGACGATTTACAAAAAATGAACGTAATCGGTCCAGTAATTAGGTCAAAAAGTAGAGTTTTAATTTTAAGCAAATTTGAACACTCTATAGAATTGGGTCACTAAGTCAATGATTCAATGAACTTGAATGAATCCTTGAACATTAAAAAGCGACGTTGCCACGCAGTGCAAACTATTGGTATTGCGACATATCGACAGCGGTGTCTTTTGTCGGCGTGCCACCCGCGTGCAACGTTGTCACTCTTCCAAGGGGTCAAGGTACGTTGTCTAAACAGAGTGTTCACTTTTACTGAATTTATTTTAATATTTATTTTGTTTGAAAATTTCACTTTTTATTTTACGGGATTTAATTTAATATTTAATTTTTCTACACTTCTACGGACTAGTATTACTTGTGGTTTCATTTATTGCATATATGTGGGACCCATTCTGTATGAAATGGTTGCCAGTAGATGCCAATATGGGCAGGTGGGTTGTCAACCGTAGTATTTTAATTTGTTCTTATTACGCCGGTACTTCATATCAGAAATGTTATATTTGCATTTAGTTAACTCAGATGAAGTTTACTTCATCTGAGTTAACTAAATGCAAATATAAGATATATAAATATAAGATATTCGATGGCCAAGGTAAAGAGCAATAACAAATATATTAGAAAAAATACATAAATATTGAAAATAAATGTGTACTTTTTCTCCTGAATTTCTGAAAAGTACTATATTCCTGCATCTTTTTTGGGAAAATACTATATTTGTTAATAAAGGTGACAAACCTAGGCCTAGCCTAGTAGTCCTAGTAGTGCTTAACAAATAAGTTTACTTTAGGCCCAACTAGCGACATCTGGTGAGTGTAAGATTATTAGCTCTCATTGGCTGGAGATGTTATAGTGCCAAGCTGCCAGAATTGTACAACGCAGAGGTATTCACTCAATCTGACCAGCAAGCCTATACGATAACTGCATTCACGTCGAAGTGATAGTTACTTCAAAGTACATTGCGTCGTATGTTTTATAGCTGTTTTAAAAGAGTAGAAAATATTATGAAACATACGAAGCAATGCACAAAAAATACGAAAAATGTCTACAAAAAAAGCTTATAGACGTGCTGCCCGTATCTGATGTTACTAGGGTTGCCTATTTTTATATATCCAATATAGTATTGACCGCCTCTTTGGTCTAGTGGACATAAACGCGACCAAAATCAATTGGGTTATAACTGACAAGAAATTCTCAGTAGCATTCCGGAGGCAGGAAAATGGCGGTGTAAAGCTGTTGGTCCTGTGCCTGTTCTCTCTTTGGTAGTATCGAATTACCGTTCCATCAGAATATGAGAGTGAGGGAATAGAGAGTGCATTTTTGCTTGCATTATACCTACACTCGGTAACTATAATTCTATTCTGCACAGATAGCTAGTCTCCATTGAGACTGACCGCCGCGCCGTGTCCAAAATTCAGTCTGGAGTATTACATTAGTCAAGTAGAATATAATTGGAGCATAACATTACATAGTATTTTGGAGTTCTGGCCTTTTAATAATTTAATATTACGGCTTTTAATACTACTTGTATACATATAGAGGATGGCAAGAAAAAAAAGTAGTAGGTCATTTTAATGGAATATTTTTGCTTCTTCGAGCCTTTATTAAGCGGTTCACGTCGTAATTTTACTAAAAAAATATAGTTTCGCCTACTTATAATATTTTACTTTATTGACCCCTAACATATAGTAAGATACTGAACGTGTATTTCATATTCATATAGGGGTGACCACTCCCGCTCCCCTTTCACCGCCTTTGATTGACGAAGGCTGACCCTTTGTACTATAAAAAAGTTAAGTTTATAGTTTTCGCTTGGTTTGAGCGTCACTTAAATGTGCATGTGCTGTCCATCTTCGTTAAGAGCGCATATTCAAATATGTCCAAGTCGAAATCTACGCGATCGCTTTGGAACGGCGTAATATTGACGCACACTATAATGTTATCTCTGTGTGCGTGTCAGAGCGAGCGCGAGGCTATAACTCTCTTTGATACTATTGGAACTAAAATAATAAAAAAATAATTTCCATATAATAGCTTATAGAGTGTATAGAAATCGGAGGCTAATATGTGGAAATTGTTTTATTCTTTTAGTAAATTGAAGTCGGCTTTACATTTTCACCCTATTTATATGTTGTAATTGAAAAATATGTATTGTATAAAATATATATCATTTGATAAACTTTTATTCTGTTTCATAATGTAAACATAATTCATCAAACTAACAATTTCATTGGTGTCGGCGGGGATTAGTGTTGCCAGGTCTAGCAAGTAAAATTTCGGGACGGAAGGTAAAAATAATCGGGGATTTGGTTTTCATATCCGGACATCTACAATGACTACAAAATATAGGTTTCTTTGTAGCCTTTTGTGCTTTATTGAGAGCCGTGGTAGCTCAGATTGTCAACGATCACTATAAATATGACAGTATGCGAGTAATGCGAGAAATTGTGACTGTTTTTGTGCTTTATAATTATTAATCAGGTCTGATCTCATGAACGAATAACTTTTCATCCAAACATCGTAAAAACTGATTTTTTTTCATTTTAGGCAAATTAAAACATTTTTGAACTATTTGTTTTTTTTTTTGCAGTCCCTGAATTTTTCAAATCACTCATTTTAATATAATTCTGTTTAAAATTTTTGTGTTTTTTTTCGACTGGTAAGACAATGTCGTAGTAAAATATTTTAATGTGGTAGTAGCTAACAGATGTAATCATTTATGCTGTCAAAATTATGGATTAAAGTATAGAATAAGAAGGTTAGTGAAAATCGGGACATTTGGCGTCCCGATCAAGGGTGAATCGGGACGTGTCACTAGACCCTTGAAAATCGGGACGTTCCGCGCAAATTGGGACACCTGGCAACACTAACGGGGATCGAACCCGGATTGTTCGCGTTTACGGCGAGCACTACGCCCTTGAGCTACTCAACTCAAGCACGGTTCATATGCTTTATATCTCGCCAAGTCGAACAAAACAGCGGCACGGCCGTATCATCATTGCGAGACTTGGTTATTTTACAAGTTATGTTTTTGATGGCATGTCTTTGTTTAATCATAACGTTATCTCCACACTAGGAATTTTTCCTAAGTACATCGTGGGGGCAGTTTAAATACATTAATTTCACAAGGACAAACATCCAGACCTGGAACAATTATTGAAGTTGAGAAGACACGCAACCAACCGCACCGCTTATATCTCGCATCATCGCTCCCGCCCTTGTGTAATTTGGACATTGAATTATACAAGCATATAGTAAAAAGTATAGACATTTGCAATAACGCTATATTTCGTGATTATCTGAGAAGTTGATAAGTGTGAAGACAGCCGGCAGCCATCGAGACACGAGGCAGATCAGCGGAAGTCCAGGTGGGTGCACATGCATTTCTTCACGTCCTTTCTATATCCCGAATTTAGGGGATTTGCAGTATCACGAATAAATTAAATTCCATTCACCGCTCGCACCGCGCTAATATACAGTCCACTATTCTATTTAAATTAATAGCCGCACCGCATAACATTATTTAATACATTTGAACCAGCAGTTTGGTGGTTGAAGGCCAACGCCAAATCCACCATATATTTGTTGGTGGGTTATTCCATGTGGGATTCGAACCCGCGGTGCTCAGCGCTACAACTCATTACCAAGTCACTCCGCCACGGAGCCAAAGGTGAAAGCCAACGATTTTTTATTTTTACTTGATCCCAATTGCTTACGTTCATTACTCATTTCTAAAAAAATATGTATGAAATATAAATTTGCCACCATTACATCATATTTAAATATTACCATCATAAACATATTTCAAAATTACTTACTATCAAAAATATCGCTTATAAAAGTCTCAATCGTTTAAAATGCTCGATGGTGTTGGTGCTATAAGTATCTAGTTATAGTATAGTGTAGTATAGCCCTATCGGTGTACCAACGCGATCGCGCGGTGTCGGTGAGAAAATGTAGTACATCCTGTCGTTGGGACTTGGGATTACCCGGAGCGTACTGAATCGAACGGCGTATGCGCATGATGATTTATAGTATTTTTAAAATAATTATATAAAATAATTGATAAAATAAAACGAGCAAAATTTTTTTAGCATATTTAACATTACATGTATTTGGATAAAATAATTAAAATAGATATGTTTATAACCAAATACATGGAAAAAACTACATTGAAGTAGACAGTTTTGGTGATTTTATAATATTATTTTATAATATTAAATCGAAATATTTTCGTAATTTAGGTTTTGCTATACACTAATAAACTATATATTCTATTATAATAATACCTAAAATAAAGTACTTTAGTTTATAATAATGGTTGTATTCAACCTGAAAGATAACTCTGATGCATATTTTCGTAAAACGCTGTGAAGGGATTGTCTTCGCCCTAAAAAACCGTCATTAAAAACTATGATTTTGCATTGCTATGTACTAAATAAAGACTTCATCTTTCTAAAGCCCTAATTTTCAGCAAATAATCTCCTCACATCGTTACGATATCACCTTTGGAAAAACCATAAAACATGTAGTTTTCGACGCGAAACGCATATGCCCTCCTCTTAATCTAAGATTGTAATGAAGAAATATAATGTATACGCTATCGTTCGTTTAAGGACCACAATGTGAAAGTTATTATTCAATATGGTATACATCCATACACTTAGCAATTTTAATTAGATACTTGAGACATTTGAAACAATGAGCCTAGCTTATTAGAATTTTAATCACTGCATTCATTACTATATTATTTCAATTACCTAATTTTTTCCCACACAGTAGTACTAACTGCTTTATTAGTGATTTTAGCTGAGTTCAAAATGGAAGAACCTCCACCTTTATTCGACTGTATATTACACGATATCTATGCCAATATTGTCATCTGATTTTTAGCCGACTTCAAAAAGGCGGAGGTACACAATTCGTCTGTATGTTTTCTATGTGTGTTACCTCAGAACTTTTTTCAAGGTGAACCGATGTTGATGATTCTTTTTTATTTAAAGGCTGGTGCCTCTCGTGTGGTTCCATATAATTTCATTCAGATCAAGATCTGACCAGTAGTTTTGAGTTATCCCTAATAATGCGTATTTAATTGACTTCGAATACATTGATGATTTTATTTATATTGAAGTCGGTTTAATATTTTTTTTTAATTTTACCACTTGTAATGATTATTTATTTCATAAATAAGCTGAAAAAATTGACCCATTTAAGTTTGAAGAAATATTTTTTCTTCTACTTAGATTACTTTCTAGTCGTTAGCTTGAGCTTGTGATATTACTTGTCCACTCAAAAGGCCAAATAATTAAACTTTTGACAAAAGTAAAACTGACTTTATAGTACGGCCGCTGAGTTATTACCGATTTGACAGATTATTCTTAAATTAATCGATATAACCTTGCACGAGCGACACATTTGCCGAATGATTTAGAATACCTCTTTAATATAAAACTTTATGTCAAAATGTCAGAATCAAGTAATTTTCCAATAAACTCTGTTTCAAAACTTAAAATAGTTTGTAAATAATATGAAAACATTTATTTTTTGTTCTTTGGCGCGCTTGTACAAAGTTACATCGTGCGTCTAGTTTTCATAGTGATGTGCTTGATAGTATTCGGTCCGAATTCATTGGAATAGATATGATATTTATTTTATTTGGATATTTTTATTTTACTTATTCCTTCGAGCAACTAGACTATAATGCTACCATTTTTTTGCGTCTCCTAATTGCACTGTGTTGCCAGTATCTGTATGATTTTTAGGATTTATGTGTGATCCAAAGACAGAAATACTGTTTTCTATGATTTAAAAATAAATACAATTAAAATGATCATGTATAATTTTTAAAATTCGTAATATATAAAACAACATTTAATAAATATAATTTTCTCCCTCAATTAAGCAATGTTATAGGTGTATTTTTTTTAAGTAATTGACGATACTATTCTGGCATCACCCTTACCACCGCTATTTTAATCTGTTTAGTAGACGTGGGTCATTACCTCATTTTCAAGAAACGTAACGAAACCAGTGACTTGATCGGCGTCACCTGTTTCGAAACTAGTGATTTTTGTAACTGGCTATTTTTATTCGGCTACTGTGATTGTTTGCATAAATATCACCACCAACTATACAGTTACACACGAAACGAAAATCACAATCCGTGTTTGTAGCTACGAGTATACAGTAACTGTTTTCTGTTAAATCAATAAATTAACTTCCCTTCATACTTTATTCAGGTTTAGGACAGACTGCATTAAATGTATTTATGATTGATGTGCAGTTACTATGACACTAATATTTTCATAAAATTATTAATGCATGCATATTTACAAGTCAATTTGATTGTATATACAATGATTATTGATATTTACAGTTTATTTACACTTTTTCAACGTTTTCACTGTCATTTGTTTTTGCACTTTTATTTACACTGTACAATTAATTTGTTTGTTTGTTTGGCTATTTACACACAGTATTTAAGTTTTATAATATTATAAACATTTAAATTTTAAATTTTTTATACTCATTTTTTAGTTATATTTTAATTTTATGAATAAACGAGTTCATGACTCCGTCAAAAATGTTTTAAAAATTATTTTAGTTAAATTCAATGTGACTCGCTTCCCGGAATCACAAACCGTTAAATATCTACAAACAGAGATTACTCTATTTTATTGTTTATGTCTATAGTCTTACGTATGAAAATTAAACGTACAATAAAACTGTTACTTACGATGGTTTGTTTATTGTTGTATGCCACATGTGCGCTTTGCGCTCGAGCGACCGACAGTCGACTCCCGCAATAATCACGGGTGACAGTAATCATAATCACGCATTTACAAAAATCACTACTTGTAACATGACTCGAAACTAGTGATTCGGTTACATGCCGCGTAGCCAGTTACTGTATCTAGTGACGTGAAATAACGCCCACGTCTACTGTTTAGTCGTCTTCCGTACTCTCGTGCGCACAGACTACGTTCTCTTGTGTAACCGTTGTTTTTTGACTCGGCTTTCTCCTGTTTATCGTTGCGCTTTATTGGACTAATTTTGTTTGTGTTTGGTAATTTTGTTGAAAATGCCGAAACGAGGAAAAACATTGAATAATCAATGTCGTGAGCTTGTACTAAAGCTACAGGATTACTTTGAGCGTGAGTCACAAAATGGCGGCCCTTTGATTCCTGTCACTCAAGTGAAAGATCGGGTTTCACAAGCTCTTGGAATTGGTGCAAACACACTATATAATATAAATAAAGAAAAATTTGGTTCTTCTGGAAGTGAAGATAATGTTTTACGCACTCCTAAGAAAAAACGAAGACAAAAGCCCTTGACAGGTGTTGATGTTTTTGATGCAGATGCAATAAGAAACCACATATATGGTTATTATACTAGGAACGAGTTTCCGACTAGACGTTTGCTTTTGATCTCTTTAAAAGAAGCTGGCTTGTTTAAAGGCGGTAAAACGGCGTTGTCAAAACTATTGCACGAAATTGGGTTTGAATATAAAAAAACGAACAAAAGGAAAATATTAATGGAAAGATTTGAATTAATAATTAAAAGGAGCGAGTTTTTAAGAGAAGCCAGAAAAATCGAGTCTTGGGACAACGTCGTTTTTGTTGACGAAACATGGTTAAATGCGAACCACACTGTGTCACGCTCTTGGACTGACGAAACAAAAGCATCAACCTCAAAGGTTCCAATTGGAAAAGGATCGCGACTGATAATTCGTCACGCCGGTTCTGCTGGAAGTGGTTTCTTTGAAAATGGACTGCTGGCTTTCGCGTCAAAAAGTACTTCCGATTACCACGAGGAGATGGATACAGACACTTTTACGAATTGGTTCGAAAATCAATTATTACCCAGCCTGCCAGAGCCTTCTATCATAATAATGGACAACGCTTCATATCACTCGAAACAAGTGAATAAAGCGCCTACTCAGGCCGACAAGAAAGCTGATCTCGTAGCATGGCTACACCAAAATGGAGTTGAAATTACTGCCGAAATGCTAAAGTCTGACTTAGTAAAGTTGGTACGCGAAAATAAAACATCAAGAGTCTGTTATGAAGTAGATGAGATAGCTCTAGCACATGGACATCGGGTACTTCGAATTCCGCCTTGTCACTGCCAGTACAATGCCATTGAGCTAATATGGGCACAAATCAAAGTTATTGTTTTTTATCGCATAAGTTATGAATATGAATAATTTGTACTATTATAACATCCAATATTCAGCATATAAGTAAAAAGATACATAACTAAGATATAAATATCTCATGTCCCTTACATGTAGGTAATTGTGTAACATTTCGTTTATTTAATGTAATAAATTAACGTTATTTAATGTTTACATTACAGGTTACGCAGCTCGTAATAATACGACTCCGCCATTCAGTACTAATAAAATGATGGGTCTATTAAAAGAGGCTTGCAGCATAATAACGAAAGAAGATTGGGTCAAGGTCGTCGACAAGACTCGAAAACTAATAACAGAAGATTATGAACGCGATATAAGAGTGGACACCATTATAGAGAATGAAATTGTCATACAAGTGACTGATAGCGATGACAGCTCTGGCGAATCTGATTCAGAGTCTGAATAATTGTTTTAATAAATGATAGGTAGTCATTTATTAAAACATCTTGTACCTACTCTATTCATTAAAATGTGTAACAGTGTTTACAAATTTGCTTTATTTTGATATGTCCTGGACCAATTATCTACGCCCACCAAGGATACTCCACCTAATAAAGAACCTGTGTCTTTAACTATTATTGTTTTGATTTTATTTAATTACACACTATACTAGAATATTTAAAAACAAACTGTTCCCAAATGATATTAGGGTTACTGGTTCAGTCACTTCACTAGTATTGTCAATTCGTCATGTGTCAAATCGGTAATAACTCAGCGGCCGGAGTATAACAATTAAAAATTCACATAGTTTATTAATAGTCTGAATTTGGTGGTAAGAAAAAGTACGTAGTACTATTATTTTTTCTGTGGAAAAAGTGTATTGTAAGAATTTAACGACTCCGTAGCGCAGTGGCTAAGCGTTTGGTCTGAGAGCTGAACTTTTCGAGCCGCGGATTCGAATCCCGTACGGAAACATGTGTTTGTATGATGATGATTTCTTAAATTTACGCGAACACTACACATTGAATAAAACTAAATTTACGGATTCTATCGCCAACAACCAAAAACAAATGCCAACCATCTAAGTCAACGTCAGAACGAAACACAACCGTTGACCACAGACGTAAACAACAAACAACGCACGGTCTATAATCTGTCAAAACATACACTGGACGAACCGACAGTAAAGGTATTAGCGAAGGGAATGAACTTCGCATTATCACCGCGAAAAATCCCGTACGAAGAAATTATCTGCAGTGTTGAGGACTGTCTGTTTAAGAATAATATAGGTAAGGAAGATTTGGAGGCTATACGTCAAGATATTTCGTCCTTGTTACGTCGTAGTGCAGTGCCGAAACTAAACCTTCCTAAAGACGAATTTACAGCGTTGATCAACTTACGGAACACACCAGAGCTAACGATTCTGCGCGCGGATAAAGGAAACGCTACGGTAATAATGGACACGTCAGAGTATAGTTTTAAAATACTACAGCTTTTATCGGACGAAAGTACATATAAAAAGGTCAAAACAGACCCCACAACTAACACGCTTAAAGCAACTAGCGATTTAATAAAGAAATACTCCGAAAAATTAAATCTCGACGTGAATTCGCTAATACCATCATGTACCAAACCACCAAGGTTGTATGGGTTACCGAAGATACACAAACCAACTCAACTCTTGGCAAAAATACTGTCACCACTGAGAGGACATACCAAAGCACACACATAGGATTCACACAATTTTGTTAGTAGATAAAAGACTTACATCTCGCTGACAATGAAACTATGGTCAGTTTTGATGTTCAGTCACTATTCACATGCCTACCTATTGAAGACTACATCTCAATTGTAACTAGGAAGCTAGAAGATAACAACATGCCTGCTGAATATACAGTATTACTCAAACATTGCCGCATATCTGGCTATCTATTGTGGAAGGAAGAGTTCTACAAGCAAGTAGATGGTGTGGCGATGGGCTCACCTGTATTTCCCATAGTCGCCGACATATTTATGGAGGACTTCGAGGAGAAAGCCCTTCTTACTGCTCCTATAAATCCAAGATTCTACAAGCAATACGTAGAAGACACCTTCAAAATTTTACCATCTGACAAAGTAACTGCATATTTAAACCACCCTAACTCTATAAACTCTAAAATACAATTCACAATGGAGTTAAAGGCAAATAATTCTTTGGCTTTCCTAGATGTTTTAGTCATTCGAAATCCTGATAACACTATTGGTCACACTGTGTATAGAAAAAAGACCCATACCAACCGATATTTAAATGGTGAATCTCACCATCATCCCTCACAGTTAGCTAACGTGGGTAAATCTTTGTTTCAGAGAGCACGAGGGATCTGTGACAGAAAACATCTGGCCGCCGAGCTGCAGCATGTCAAGCAAGTGTTGCAAGACAACAAGCTTCGGATCCCGCGCCTACGTCACAGTGACCGAGTGAAGCCGGCCACAGTCGAGCGTGTGCCTGCTGTACTACCATATGTCAGAGTAGTCACAGAAAAGGTTGGCTACATCTTGAAGGGAGCTTCCATTAAAACATACTACAAGCCGCCGAAGAAGATTAGTCAATTTTTACCATGTCAAGTGTAATATCTCTCTACAAGATGCAGGAGTGTACAAGTTAGATTGTCAATGTGGTCTCTCTTATTTAGGTCAAACAAAAAGATCCATAAAAACCCGCGTGAAAGAACATATAGCTGACGTGAAACACCGACGCTTCGGGAAGTCTGCAGTCTGTGAACATGTTCAAGATCGTCCCCACCATTACATCAGATTTGATAAACCACAAATCCTCGCAAAAGAACACCGATTCCTACCAAGGATGATACGCGAGGCTATTGAAATTAAAAAACATCCTAATTTCAATAGAGAAGATGGTTGGGTGGTGCCATCTGCTTGGGATCCTATAATTAACAAAATTAAACCCAAACCCAAGCATACCACTGCAAGACTTCAAGATACTGTAAGCTCGTTTTGCGTAAATCGGACCAAAAAATTAATATTCAAAAACTGAAGGTAGCCGGGCTAACAATGACATTGGGACTTCAAACATCTCAGTCCCCCCCGTGACCATGGTTGCTGTAAAGCACCCAAAACGTCGGGAATTAAAAATAAGTAAAATCAGTTAAATAAACGCGATAGGATCCGTAAATTTAGTTTTATTCGTGTTTGTATGGTCTACAAATAATTGTAACGGATCTGGATGTTTGTATGAAAATTATGTGAAAATTGTTTTATTTTTATGTTTTTTAAAGTTCTTTCTGTTATTTCTTTTAAATAACTGTTACTAAACATTTTCGTGGAGCAGAAGTGCGGTGGTCTTGTCCTTTAAGAAAGGCGACAACGCTCTCTTGAAGAACTACAGACCGATTTCCCTTCTAAGCCGAGTCTACGTGCTGTTTTCGAGAGTCATTACGAATCGTCTCGGACGCATACTCGACGATTTCCAGCCTCCCGAACAAGCCAGTTTCCGAAAAGGCTTCAGTACCATAGACCACATACATACCCTGCGGCAGATTGTACAGAAGACATACAATCTGCCACTTTGTCTGGCGTATGTGGACTATGAGAAAGCCTTTGATTCCGTCGAAATTTGGGCGGTGCTACAGTCCCTTCAGCGGTGCCAAGTTGTTTGTCGGTATATCGAATTGCTGAAGTGTTTGTACAGTAGGGCTACGATGGCTATCCGAGTGCAGAACCAGAGTTCGAAACCTATCCAACTGCAGAGAGGTGAAAGACGGGGTGACGTTATATCCCATATGTTAATACATATAATATATATGTATTAACATCAATGGCGAGTACATCACTCACCTTCAATTTGCCGACGATATAGTCCTTATGGCAGAATCACTGGAGGACCTTAGCACTATGCTCAATGACCTCAATAGTGCCTCCCAACGGATAAGTCTTAAGATGAACATGGACAAAACAAAGATCATGCTAATGTCCATGTCACACCTATGCCGGTAGTTGTTGGGAGCACTATGCTCGAAGTTGTTGTTGTCCCAGGTAAACGTACTCGACGTTTACCTGGGACAAATAGTCCTGCTAGGTAAGTCCAACTTCGACCGAGAGGTCAATCGACGGATTCAACTCGGCTAGGCAGCGTTCGGGAAATTACGACACATCTTCTCGTCAGGTATACCTCAATCTCTGAAAACTAAAGTGTACAACCAGTGCGTGTTGCCGGTGATGACTTACGGATCAGAGACGTGGTCCTTCACTGCTGGCTGTATGAGGACGCTCAAGGTCGCTCAGCGAGCTATGGAGAGGACTATGCTCGGAGTTTCTCTGCGTGATAGACTCAGAAATGAGGATATCCGCAGTAAAACCAGAGTGACCGATATAGCTCAACGGATTAGTAAGCTGAAGTGGCAATGGGCCGGCCATATAGCTCGAAGAACCGATAACCGATGGGGAAGAAAGGTTCTCGAGTGGCAGCCTCGTACCGGTAGGCGTAGTGTTGGGAGACCCCCCACTAGATGGAGTGACGACCTGGTAAGACATGCAGGAAGTCGATGGATGCAGGTGGCTCAGGACCGTGCTTTGTGGCGTTACTTGGGTGAGGCCTACGTTCAGCAATGGACTTGTGAAGGGCTGTAATGATGATGATGATGATGAAACATTTTCTTATATTTTTCACGGATCGGTAGTGCAGAGGATAAACGGAACCGGTCTCATTACAAAACTTGATATAATAGAGAGGGGTTTAAAGTTCGTACTAGGTATACGTGCTATACGTAGAGCTATGCTGCAGCTATATTATAGTTGTAGCACGAACGGGTCGGCTTAACCAGGGTAGGACCAAAATCTCAGAGAATACCAGCGTAAAATAGCTACTTAGTGCTGCTGTTTCTTACGGTGAGTGTTGAGAACCGGAGAAGCTTTTTACTGTAAACGAGGCATTCCATCTTAGTCCTCAGTGGTGACAACGCATCAGCACTTTGATTTTTAATTGACGATTAATGTTAATCTATGGGCTACGGCCCATCCACTTACAATCAGGTGGACTGTGTGCTCGCTTGTCACCCTTGTTTTATAAAAAAAGAGTCCTTATCACGAAAGAAGTCCCTTAGCAATGGTCCCACAAGACTTCGTGAAATTTAAAATTTGCTCTCAAATTGCGTATCTACTGTAGTGCATTTTAGGGTATAAATGTAAAATCTCGTTGTATAAATTTTGATAAAAAATGTATAAAGGTAAAACAAAAAAAGGCGTTCGGCGCTGGTTACTGTAGACGGCTGAATTCTAACCCGAATAGTTTAAAAAGCGAAGGAAAAGCAGTTCATAAAAGTTATGGTAATGAAGCACATGTAAGTTTTTATTTTTTACCCGACTAATGCGGAGCAACTGGTGCATAGATTACTGTATATAGACTGGTGTGTGTTTGTGGCTAGCATATATTTCGTAGACAGAGAAACCTATAGACTAATGATCGGCGTGGCCTCGAGTGAGAAAGGACGATAACGAATTTTTAGGTTATACAATAATCTTTATGACTTTTAAACACATTTAGATAAAAATTTTAATTGTTCTAAGAACTGAACTGAACAAGATTCACCAATCTTAAGCTCACAAAACACTTTTTTCTCACTTAAACCAACTTGTAAAATCCTTAAATCGCTACGCTGTTAAAGTTGTTTAGCAAACTCTACAGTTTGCTAAAAAAAACCGGCACGGAGAAAGGGACAAACAATCACACCGCTCTATCTCATTTCTATGCAAGAAGTATGCATAAATCTATCTTTTTCGTGTGCGAATGTGAAAGAAGGCGTCAATTTGTCTATAGGTTTCTCTGTCTACGATATAATTAGTAATTTATGCGCGCGATTGAAGCTGTGAAGCATGAAGGTTAGAGAACAGGAGAACGATCGCCGTAGAAAATAGTGTCCACGAAATTGGATACCATCAGTGAGGCGATGCGAACATTAAGTGCAGTCAGTCTATTTTTCCGATCAGATTCACAACCACTTGCTCATCCACGCACAATAAAATATTTCTCCATTTTTTTATGTTTCTTTTTGTCAAAAATTACAAAATTACGGAGCATGAAAATTTTCTACGAAAAAATGAAATGAAAATTTGTACATTATTCAACTAACTTCACCTACTTGTACTCATAAACAGCTAACTTCGCAGTCACTACTCACCGACGTCAGCGCCGCTATGTATTCTACAATTTTCAAGGACAGGCGGGCTATGCTTTAGTACGTAGTGATCGTTCTCCTGTTCTCTAACTTTCATGCTGTGAAGTGTGAACGCAGAGAATAGTGAACGCGTTATGGAGTGTAGAAGTAAAGAAAACAGACTGTGTATTAAAAAGTGTACATAGAAAACCGTTAAACAAGGGTGGCACCACTATAACTACGGGGTGAATTTTAAAGAACGCACCGAAAAATATTAGTGGGATAGACGACTTTTTCGAGGTTATATTTACTAAATAAAATTATTTTAGATTTTAGAGCTACTGAGCAGTTTAGCAGCACACTTAAACCGTCGACAACCGCTAAGTTGATTTCATCCCAGTAGCTACTCCAGCGCTGTTGTGGAGAGTTTTAATTATTATTAATTATTTACTGCTTACAGATGGCCACTTTTTCAACTATTCTACTATGGGAATTGGTACTCCTTACTTCTACACTCCATAGAACGCATGCAAAGGTCTGTCGCAAAGGCATGGAGTGTATAGGTAAGGAGGACAATCTCCCATAGGAGAATATATGGAGTGTAGAGGTAAGGAGTACAGACTGTATAAAAAAGTGGCCGTAGGAAAACGCTAAATAAGGGTGACGCCACTGTCGCTACAGTCTAAATTTTAAAGACCTTTTTATAATTTTTATTGCACAGACTTTCACCATAATTCTTTTTACAATAATTATTTTATTGCTTTCAAAATTTTTATTTTCAAAACCACTTTCAACGTATTTTACGGCGATTTATCATATCCTGTAGCTTACTCGAGCGCTGTTGTGGTGAGTTTTTGAACTGTTATTTACTGCTTATAGATGGACACAATTTAAACTATTCTCCTATGGGAGATTGTCCTCCTTACCTCTATACTCCATGGTTTACTGGCTGTAACCTCTGAGTATTAAACCAAAGGAGACGGCATCGCAAGGCATCCCCTCTGTAAAAGGTACGAGAGTCCTACTCATACCCGTTATATAAAACTAGTTGCTTCGCGTCGTGCGCCATTCAGAAGTGATCGTGCCAGTAAATCGAGCTCCGACAAAATGCCGAATTGCAGTGTATTTACATACAAAAGGACAACGAGACTTTTCATCTGTCAGTATTTTTAACATAATATTCAAGTAATATTATCATTAAAACTCGTACTTTCTGAATATTATTCTCAAATACCAAGTGTGGCCATCATAAATCATAAAGTGAAAAATAATCTATTTTTAAATAAATATAATTTATTACACAAGTTAATTATATCAGTTTGTGATGAATAATAATTATTACATATACATGTGTAGTGGATTTTGTTAAATGATTTATATATATATTCATCTCAATTTTTACATGATTCTGAATATTATATAATTCAATATAATCGATTACCATTATTTATCAAAATATTATACAAAATAAAGGCCAAATAAGTCAAATCAAAACTTGCTACCTCGCAGCAAAAGCGTGCAATTTTTATAAAAATAAACTGGTATCACTGTAACCGAAAGTATTGCACTATAGTGATGTACGCCACAACTTTAGCTATCGATAAGTTAATTAACCACACGGGTTTGTCTGCCGAACCGGTTTTTAATTTTTATTTAGATTTTATAATAAAGTATTACTAAAAGTAGTAAACTTTTCTATTATTGGTTTGTTTTTTCAGTCTTCCAAGAGATCCTCGTAGGCAGCAAATTTGGATTGCAGCTTGTAGAAACCATTAATCTTGGATAATTTTTTTTAACATGGAAAGAAAATCATATTTCATACCAACCTTGAACTTGTGGGAGGTAATGTTTGGCTGTAATTATATTTAGATTAAATATTTTGTTATTACTGTTACGAGCTTAGGGTTCGTGACAATAAAAATTGCCGATAAAATTACCTAAATTAACACTTTAATTTACTTTATACAAATTAAAGTAAAAAAACACTAATAATTAAACACACTAATTCACTTAATTTCACACCGAGGCTTCGCTTGTGTCGCCGAGTTAAACTCTGTCTCGATCGCATCTTGCGCCACCTATTTATTCAAATCAGCAAAACATCCGGAATGTTCAAGTAAACACGCGCAAGGTACCGAGAAATCGAGTATAGATTTTCTAGAAACTTAGTTCTTCGGGCGGCGCTGTCGGTCGAGAGATCCGCGATGTCATTCTCTGCAAAGCCCACCCCGCTCTCGCTCCTGACACTAGATGGCGCTAGTTGACTTATTCACATAACATTACCAATATTATTCCACTTGAAAATATTTTACAATTTCGATAAATTGACAAAAGCATTAATCTATTTTCTTTTCATTCATATTTATATATATAAGATCTTTTGACTTACATTAGTAAATTATTTATTTTAGGCTGATCGTAGTGATTGTACAACATCGTCTATAATCTATATAGAAAAAAAGAAAGCTGGATGTTTTGGAAAATTCCATTAGTTGTCTCGAAAGTCACAATCCGAAGAAAATCCCTTATATAGCCCCAACTAGTCTCACTCCCACTGCAAGTACGAGCCAACACTTAGAAGATACGCGAAGGAAAATTAAACTATAAAAATGCCTTGACATAAAAAACAATAGCATAAAAAGGCTTCAATCGCAAAACGGTATTTAAAGAAAAAAGTTACAAGTTTACAATAAATACTAGATTCTCTGACAGAGACATCTTTGATAAATAAAGAAAACAAACAGGTCCTAGAAAAGATAGGAATTGAAGAAAGCGAACTCTTAAAGACACAATTACTTAAAAGTAAGACTGGAAAACTGCCCAGAACTAAATATTCCCCAGAGTTAGGATGTTTTTCCCTAACACTTAATTATTACTCACCAAAGGCCTATCTCTATGTACGTAAAACTTTTTGAACATGTTTGCCTGCACTACGGACATTGAATAAGTGGTACAGTACCATCGACGGCCGAACAAGGTTTACTCAAGTAGCGCTGACGGCATTAAAATTGAGAGTGGAGAGTAACCCTGATAAAAAATTTATTGTACCTTGGTCATGGATGAAATGAAAAATAAGCAATTGACTGAATACCATGCCAGCAGCTAAAGTCAATACAATTTCTTGTCAGAGTTACTCTCTAGACTAGGTTTTAAAGCAGTTAACGCTTTTTTGTGTAGCCCAGTCGGCCTATACTATACCACTTTGTTATAGTACGAGATGAAGGCGGACAAATTTCCAAACTTTTGATATTTCGCACATATCGTTAAGCTTTCGGTGAATAGTAATGTAAAATTAAAGCAAAATATCTTTCTGTGGAATACTTAACCCTAGGTAGATGTCACGTTTTATTTTTAAGCCGCTGTCTGCTTAAAGTTCACGTTGTTCAACTATGATATTTTGTAAAACTACTTTATTTTCCTAATTTATTAAATATTTTTCAGATAGTTCATTTAATGACTCTTCAAAATCAACAACTTTTTTTTAAATAGCGGTTTTGTGATTGAAGCCTTATAATCAAAACAAAAACTTGGTTAACACAATCTAAGACGATAAACTGATACGACTTTTCTTTTTACAAATCTGATTTTCAAAATAAGTTAGCTAAACCACCCATATCGATTTATTGCATGTTTTAAATTTTATCCTGAATAATGTAAAATAAACCTGTAGAAAAATAATAAACTTACTTTCAATAATTTCAAAGCTTTTTTCTGAAGATCATGTAAAATATTTTAAAAAAGATTTTCAAATAACACCTTGGTATTATTTATCTATATGTTACTTATAATCAAATAAAAACAATTCTTTTTTGCTATAAGTACCTATCTAACAATAAAAATTAAATAAATTCAAGTTTCATAACTTACTACTAAAATCCTTCGGTGATAAAGAATGATATATCTGAAATATTTTGTTGGTCATTTAGCGTCTATCCACGCAACAATTATAGTAGGAACTTAGGTAGTAAAATTTATTAAATAATTGGTAATATACATAATATATATTTCTTAAGTTACAATAAAACTTTTGAACTATTTTATCATATAATTAAATATACTAAACACTAAACCAAAAACAAAAACAAAAAGTTATATACGTAAACAGCGTTAAAAAACTTTAACATTCAATCGCATCCAACGCGCTAGCCCTGACTGCGTTATTTCGCCCGGGCGCGTCGCGATTTTAGGTCTTGAATGAATTAACCACTGGACCCGACATAAAACACATATGTATGAAAACTCGTTCAACCAAGTGGAGAATAACGCACACAAAGATTTTATTACGTTAATATAAACAAAGATACGAAATTCGGAGAAATTCACTCTATTTCTAGTGCTTGAACGTAGTCGATAAAATATATCGATGAACGACTGAGAAAGTAAAGGCGTATCGTACATAAGCTGTAAAACAACGGAAATAAAGGGATAATGAAGGTGAGGTAAGCTTCCGGTATTTAAATTTTAATTAAAATAAAAGAAGCAGGACATTGTTATGGACTTTTTACTCAATTAGTTATGATAAACGTCAAATTATTTGTTAAGTTTAAATTATTTAAATATGTTTATTGACTTTTAATTTGTATCATCTTTCTTAAAATGTGTTTCTTAGAATTTGTTTTGTTCGCTTGTTTTCTTATATAAGCAATTCTAATATTCATATACTTTTTTATTACTTTTTTATTACTTTTTTATTACTTATTCTTCGACGTGATTCACGTCGTTCTTTTCAAATTTATGAAAACGTTTTCGTACAACGGAAGTTGCAGCAATGTTTCTGTTACTTTCGGCAGGAGAAAGTCTGTTATGTAATCTTTTTCTGTCTTTTTTTCTGAACTTCCTTCGTAAGTTCGAGTTCGCAGTGCTGATAAATACCTATGGTATCATTTGAGGGAAGTATCAATTTTCCTTTGTCTTCATCGATCACTAATAAAGAACTAGATGCACAATCCCATACAAAAGTTATCTAAAAACTGTCGCCAATTGTTGTGACGTAATTCTAGTTGAAATAAATACACATTAATGTAAGTTCAACTTTAAATACATTGCCTATAGTTGTATTCACAAAGATACGTACGAAAATCAATAAAATTTTTGACTGATACTGGCTGGTTAACCTTTATAGAAACAAATTCAACCTTACACGCGTATTTTAAAGTTAGAATTACAAAGTACTAATAAAAAGCAATTAAATTTTACGACTGAGACTCGTAGGTTGGACAAGGAATCATTGGAGTCGAACTGCCCAATACTTTTCGTTAATGTTATTTTAATTTTAAAATGTTTAAAACTTGTTTTAAAAACTGGTGTACATAAAGCATATTCTATTTTATTCTAAGGTGCATTATGTGTAATGGTTATAATTTACCTGAATGTAAATGCGTTTTTGGATAGGACATCACATTCATTTAGTAACGAAAGTCCTTGAAACAGTCATAATTATTTATTTATTCTTCATCTTGTGTCAAAAATTTAAAAATATTGCTTGACAAAGAACTTAAATCTAAACTCAATAGTTACTAAATATAAAAAGTATGTACGGAAAGTTGTAAGTCGTAGTCACATATTCATCACTTTCTAAAACATGCTTCGAACATACAACGCTGCCTTGGGTCGTCTTGAAGAATTCTTCGGACCTTTGACATGCTATTGTTGCGTGAATAAGTCAACTAGCGCCATCTAGTGTCAGGAACAAGAGCGAGGGGGGCGACAGCGCCATCCGAAGAACTAAGTTTCTAGAAAATCTACACTCGAACACTCGTCGCTTTGCGCGCATTTAAATTCCGGATGCTTCATTGCTAATTTGTATATACAGGCGCTGCAAGATGCGATCGGGGTAGTATTGGATTTGGCGAGACAAGCGAAGCTTCGGAGCGGAATAAAGTGAATTAGTGTGTTTAATTATTAGTGTTTTAAGTTTTAATTTGTGTAAAGTAAATTAAAGTGTTAATTTAGGTAATTTTATCGGCAATTTTTATTGTCACGAACCTCAAGCTCGTAACAATTGGTGTCAGAAGTGGGATAAAATCATGCCGATTTTACCTAAGGAGGAAACGGAGGGTGTCCGTACCCGAAGTCAACGCCAGCAGGAGACGGACCAAAGGAGATTTGGTGGTGCAACGCCGCAGACGTCGGAGGGCCAGCCACCGGCTGCAGGCCCGTCAGTAGCCCCTAAATCTGCAGCACCTGACTTAGGTGCCCTGATGGTGATGCTGCAGGAGCAGGCTCGCCGACAGGAGGAACAGGCCCGTTGGTTGAAAGAGCAGCAGGAGGAACAGGCTCGCCGACAGGAAGAACAGGTCCGTTGGTTGAAAGAGCAGCAGAAGGAACAGGCTCGCCAGCAGGCGGAACAGGCACGCCGTTGGAAGAGCAGCTGCGGGGCGGACAGGAGGAACAGGCCCGCCGATAGGAAGACCAGGCCCGTCGGTTGGAGGAGCAGATGCTCCTCATGAAGGACCTTCATGCTACCTTCGGGAAGGAGATAAAGGAGGTGAAGGATAAGGTTGCTCAACATGATAACCGCCTGTCGGAAGCTGAGACCCAAATCAACCAAGTTAAGAAAACGCTGGATGAACTCAAACTTGGGGATGGAACTACAGCTCCCGTAGTAGCTTCAGCACATTCGCTACGTGGGTTCAAGGTGCCACCGTTCGACGGGACTTCTTCCTGGTCAGCCTACAAAATCCAGTTTGAGGCTGTTATGAAAGCGAACGGCTGGAATAAAAGTCAGGCCATGACCGCTCTCACACTAGGCCTACGCGACCAGGCCTTAACAGTTCTGAAAGCTCTCGGTAAGGAAGTGACTTATGAGCAACTCCTTGAGGCATTGGAGGCGAGATATGGCGACGCTCACCTGGAACACATCTTTCGTGCGCAGCTTAAAGATCGCGTGCAGCGCATCAACGAAAACCTGCAGCAGTGGGCTCTAGATGTGGAGAAGCTGGTGCGAAAAGCATACCGGTCTGTACCTGCGCTCATTGAAGGGAACCTGGTGCAGACATTCATCGACGGCATCCGCGACCTGGAAGTCAGAGCTGCTGTGAGGCTCGGGCATCACGAGACGCTTAAGGACGCCTTGACCCATGCACTAGAGGTGGAAGCCGTGCGGCAGGATCATCGTTCCCATCGTGTCAGGGAGGTTGCAGCAGCTACAGTTCGCGACCGCAACAAAGGATACAGCCCTAGGTGCTATGGCTGTGGGGAAAGGGGCCATCTTCGATCCAGCTGCCCTAAACGAACTGTGGAAAGGAGAGTTGATCGATCTCGAAAGGGTAGTGCAGCTAACGGCACTGCCTGGCGGCGACAGGATCATCGTTCACCTCACGCTAGGGAAGTTACAGCAGTTACGGTTCGCGACCACAATAAAAGATACAGCCCTAGGTGCTATGGCTGTCGGGAAAGGGGCAATCTTCGGTCCAGCTGCCCTAAGCACACCCTAGGAAGGGAAGGTGAACGGTCTCAGAAAGGAAGTGCGGCTAACAGCACCGCCCAGCAGCAGCAGGAATACGACTTTACTATCAGACACTGCAGCGGGAAATCTCACGGCAACGCAGGTGCATTGTCAAGAAGACCTTGTCCTGAAGATTGCAACCATTGTAGTAGGCAAGAGAGTAAGGAAGTGGTATCCGTGAGGATGCTCAGGACAGACCACCTCAGCAACGGGTGGAAGGACAGCCTACGACATGCACAGCAGGAAGATCCGGACATCAAGCCGATTCTGGGATGGATGAAGGCCCGTGCTACCAAGCCTAAGTGGAGGGACATCTCAGCGATGAGTTCAACCACGAAAAGCTATTGGGCCCAATGGGACAGCTTGCTGCTTCAGGATGGAGTCCTGTGCCGTAAATGGGACAATGGTCGAGGAGACAGCTGTCGTTTGCAAATGGTTGTCCCTAAAGCTAAAGTGCCGAAGGTTCTACAGCTGTGCCATAATGGTCGTTCAAGAGTCCATCTGGGAGTTAAACGAACTCTACTGAAGGTCCGAGAACAGTTTTACTGGGTTCATTATCGTGACGATGTCGATGATTGGTGTCGTACATGTACAAGTTGTGCGGCTGTGAGGGGACCTCAGACACGGAGTAGAGGAGCATCGAAATTGTACAATGTTGGTGCACTACGGGATAGGACATCCCTTGACATTGCGGAGCCGTTACAGAAAGGCGCAAGAGGGACTCTTAAGATCGTCCATGTGGATCGCTTGGCGCGTTATTATGGGACCGATAATGCTCGGGACGAGCATGTCTTAGGAGGGGGCAGTGTTGCGTGAATAAGTCAACTAGCGCCATTTAGTGTCAGGAACGAGAGCGAGGGGAGCTTTGCATAAAATGACATCACAAATCTTTCAACCGACAGCGCCATCCGAAGAACTAAGTTTCTAGAAAATCTACACTCGAACACTCGTCGCTTTGCGCGTATTTACTTGAATATTCCGGATGCTTCATTGCTAATTTGTATATATAGGCGCTGCAAGATGCGATCGGGGTAGTATTGGATTTGGCGAGACAAGCGAAGCTTCGGAGCGGAATAAAGTGAATTAGTGTGTTTAATTATTAGTGTTTTAAGTTTTAATTTGTGTAAAGTAAATTAGAGTGTTAATTTAGGTAATTTTATCGGCAATTTTTATTGTCACCAACCTCAAGCTCGTAACACTATGACTGATATCCATTCTGCACACCTAATTGGATCTCGAGGAAAGCTGAAAATTTAAAAATAAAATCTCACATTTTTAATTTTACTACATGCATATATTCAAAATTAAGTCTATAAAATGTTACTATAATATTTAGAGAAATTATAAAGAAGTACCTTCAGCTTACAGCAGCCAGAGTAAGGAAGTGGTATCCGTGAGGATGCTCAGGACAGACCATTTCAGCAACGGGTGGAAGGACAGCCTACGTCATGCACAGCAGGAAGATCCGGACATCAAGCCGATTCTGGGATGGATGAAGGCCAGTGCTCCCAAGCCCAAGTGGAGCGACGTCTCAGCGATGAGTTCGACCACTAAAAGCTATTGGGCCCAGTGGGACAGCTTGCTGTTTCAGGATGGAGTCCTGTGCCGTAAATGGGACAATGGTCGAGGAGACAGCTGTCGTTTGCAAATGGTTGTCCCTAAAGCTAAAGTGCCGAATGTTCTACAGCTGTGCCATAATGGTCGTTCAAGAGTCCATCTGGGAGTTAAACGAACTCTACTGAAGGTCCGAGAACAGTTTTACTGGGTCCATTATCGTGACGATGTCGAGGATTGGCGTCGTACATGTACGAGTTGTGCGGCCGTGCGGGGACCTCAGACACGTAGTAAAGGAGCACCGAAATTGTACAATGTTGGTGCACCACGGGATAGGACAGCCCTTGACATTGCGGAGCCGTTACAGAAAGGCGCAAGAGGGACTCCTAAGATCGTCCATGTGGATCGCTTGCCTATGCTCAATATGGTGTTCATTCGTTTACTTCTATAAGCGTCGGTTTCATAAAATTGTGACTTTGACTCTTAATTGTGGTTTATTTGAGAGTTTTTGGTTTAAAATGGTTTCAAAATTGTATTCTGAATGACTGTAAAAGTGAATCATACCCAAGTTGTGGCTAATCTATCCACAGGTTTATTCTTTAATTATTCTATTTTATGAATATATGAGCTATAATTTTCCTTTCATTACAGCCCTTCACAAGTCCACTGCTGAACATAGGCCTCCCCCAAGTAATGCCACAAACCACGGACCTAAGCCACCTTAATCCATCGACTTACTGCACGTCTTATCAGGTTGTCACTCCGTCTAGTGGGGGGTCGCCCTACACTACGCCTACCGGTAAGGCTGCCACTCGAGAAACTTTTTTCCGCATCGATTGTCGGTTCTTCGAGCTATATGGCCGGCCCATTGTCACTTCAACTTACTAATCCGTTGGGGTATGTCGGTCACTCTGGTTGTACTGTGGATATCCTCATTTATAAGTTCATCATGCAGAGAAACCCCGAGCATAGCCCTTTCCATAGATCGCTGAGCAACTTTAAGCGTCCTCATACGGCCAGCAGTGAAAGAACACGTCTCAGGTCATCACTTGCTACACGCACTGGTTGTTTAGTCTCGTTTTCAGGTTTTGAGGTATACCTGACGAGAAGATGTGTCGTAATTTCCCGAACGCTTTCCAGCCGATTTGAATGCGTCCCTTGATCTCTCGGTCGAAGTTGGACTTTCTTAGTCGGACTATTTGTCCCAGGTAAACGTCGAGTACGTTTACCTGGGACAACAACAACTTCGAGCTTAGTGCTCCCAACAACTACCGGCAGAGGTGTGATATGGACATTAAACGTGAGCTTTGTCATGTCCATATTCATCTTAAGGCCTATCTGTTGGGAGACACTATTGAGGTCATTGAACATAGTGCTTATAGTTCATAAAAGATAACTTGTTATCTGCGACAGCTGTCAGTAAAAATCACGCCTATGAAGTCCTGAATTTCTTAGTATTACAGACAGTACCTGTCAATGTCATACTTTATGGGCATGCCGACCTAATTAGTGCATGCCCATAAAGTATGACATTGACAGGTACTGTCTGTAGTACTAAGAAATTCAGGACTTCATAGGCGTGAATTTTACCGACAGCTGTCGCAGAGATCAGGCTATCTTTTATGAACTATGGGTCCTCCAGCGATTCTGCCATAAGGACTATATCGTCGGGAAATCGAAGGTGAGTGATGTACTCGCCATTGATGTTAATGCCGTATCCTTTCAGTAGCTTAAAACATCTTCCAACGCAGCGAGGAAGAGTTTCTGGGACATAACGTCACCCTGTCTTACACCTCCCTGCAATTGGATAGGTTTCGTACTCTGGTCCCGTACTCGGATAGCCGTCGTAGCGCTACTGTCAAACTTGGCACCGATGAAGGGACTGTAGCACCACCCAAATTTTGACGGAATCAAAGGCTTTCTCATAGTCCACATACGCCAGGCAAAGTGGCAGATTGTACTCTTCGGTCTTCTGTACAAACTGTAGTACAAGCTGTAGGGTATGTATGTGGTCTATGGTAGTGAAGCCTTTTCGGAAATCGGCGTGTTCGGGAGGTTGGAAGTCGCAGAGTCTGCGCGCGAGACGACTCGTAATGACTCTCGAAAACAGCACGTAGACGTGGCTCAGAAGGGAAATCGGTCTGTAGTTCTTCAAGAGAGTGTTGTCGCCTTTCTTGAAGAACAAGATCACTGCAATTCTGCTTCACGCCTCCGGAGTAGTGTCGCCATGGAGAACGGAATTGAAGAGCCTCTGGAGGACCCGATGTTCCACCTGCTTTCAGAAGCTCCGCTGTAATTCTATCCTCGACTGGGACCTTGCCGTTTTTAAGGTAATGGAGAGCCATTCTAATCTCGCTCAAATTGGCGTCCGGGATATCATTGGAATAGTGTCGGATAAGACTTGCTCTTGGATCCTTACTCACACTTGCATATGGCTCCAACGATGATGTGTACAGCTGCCCACAGAACCTCTCAAACTCTCTCAAAATCTCAGATGTCCCGGAAACAATGCTGCCACACTCGGTCTTCAGCTTTGACAGTTGGCTCTTTCTGACAGACAGATCTCTGGCAAAGACTTTGGAGCCCTGGTTCCACTCAATCACTTCTTACTATTTCAATACGAGCGGTATTGAAGTTGCGTAAGTCCCGCCGCCACATGTATTTGAAGATCTGTCTGTTCAGTTCAGTTCAGTTGCCTGTATGCCGTCAAATCTGCTGACGACTGCAACATCATCCCACGTCTAACATTCATGAGATTAAGAGTGTGATCGGAGAGTTTTTGTGTTCTTCTGCGGGGCGGGTCTTGCGGTCTTCTGGTCTTACAAAAGACCGGACAAGTGTGAGTTTTAGCGAACTAAAGTTTCCGTACAATAAAATTTTTATATTATTATATGCCATAAAATGTTTATATTTTAGAGATGACGAGGGACCTCTGATAGTAAACACCTGGCCACCGAGCAAGTTTTACACGACTATAAGCTTCGGGTCCTGCGCCTACGTCGCAATAAACTGTCGAACATGTGACTCAAGATTGACTACATCTTGATACATGCTTCCTTTATAACACACTTCAAGCCGCCGAAGAAAAATAGTTATAATAAATAATTACCTATACAATATTTTTGTGTGTGAATCTCTAAAGGTGCTCCAAAACGACAGAAGACTTCATGAACTAGTTTATCTGCAACTGTTGAAGCTTCTTGATTTGGAATGGCGAAGACTTCTGGCCACTTAGTGAAGTAATCCATCACAACCAAGAAATACTTGTTACCCCTTTCACTCTCCGGAAACGGCCCCGCCACGTCAATGGATATTCTCTTCCATGGTGCACCAACATTGTACCACTTCAACGCACTTCTACTACGAGTCTGAGGTCCCTTTACAGCCGCACAACTTGTACATTTGCGACACCAGTCCCCGACATCGTGTCGACAGTGGACCCAGTAAAACCGTTCTCGGATCTTCAGTAGAATTCGTTTAACTCCCAGACGGCCTCCTGAACAATCATTATGGTACAGCTATAGAACATCCGGTACTTTAGTTTTAAGGACAACCATTTGCAAGGGACAGCTGTCTCCCCGAACAATTTCCCATTTACGGCACAGAACTCCATCCTAAAGCAGCAAGCTGTCCTATGGGCCCAATAGCTTTTAGTGGTCGAACTCATCGCTGAGACGTCGCTCCACTTGGGCTTGGGAGCACTGGCTTTCATCCATTGCAGAATCGGCTTGATGTCCGGATCTTCCTGCTGTGCACGTTGTAAGCTGTACTTCCTCGTTGCTGAGGGGGGTCTGTCCTGAGCATCCTCACGGATACCAGTTCCTTACTCTCTTGCCTAGTACAATGTTTGCAATCTTCAGGACAAGGTATTCTTGACAATGTATCTGCGTTACCATGAGATTTCCCGCTGTGATGTTCGATCACAAAGTCGTATTCCTGCAGTATTTCAATGCACCTCGCAACTTGTCCTTCTGGATTTTTAAACTGCAATACCCATTTTAGTGCAGCATGATCAGTTCATAAGTGAAATTTTCGTCCCAGAAGCCATTTGCTAAAATGCTGCAACGACTTTACCACAGCTAGCAATTCGCGTCTTATGATACAATAGTTCCTTTCCGGTTTTGACAACGACTGCTGCAAAGTTCTTCACAAATCGCCGGTAATAGGAGCACAAACCCAAAAATGCTCTAAACTGCGTCTTGTCTTTTGGAACCGGCCAATCCTTGACAGCGGCGATTTTCTCCGGCGACCTTCTTCCGACACTACATACCCCAAAAAGTTGACTTGCCTTTTGAACAGTGAACATTTCTTCGGACTCAACTTGAGGTTGGCACTCTAAATCTTCATGAGCACGCGTTCCAGGTTTTGATGGTATTCCTCAAACGTACGGCCCACGATGATGATGTCCAAGTAGACCAGACAGGCATCGCCAATTAGCCCAGTAAGTGCAAGTTCCATCAGCCTTTCAAACGTTGCTGGAGCATTGCACAATCCAAACGGCATTACTTTAAATTGCCAGAGACCTTTCCCGTCGAGAACGCAGTTTTCTCCTTGTCCTTAGGGTCAATTTCAACTTGCCAGTTGCCACTTTTTAGATCCAGCGTGCTAAACCACTTTACTCCTGTAAGCACGTCCAGCGTGTCATCAATTCTTGACAAGGGATAGCTGTCCTTCTTAGTAACGTCGTTCAGACGGCGGTAGTCTACACAAAGTACACCATCAACCAACCTTCATCTAGTCCATGGTGTTCACCAGTACCACGGGTGAACACCATGGACTAGATGAAGGTTCAATAACACCATCCTTCACCATTCCCTCAATCATGGTTTCGACTTCCTTTTCACGTGATACCGGCAATCTTCTTGGCCGCTGACGGATAGGCAATTCTAGGTGTTTATTTTGTGTTGAATTAAGCCAGTCTTTCCTACGTCAGCATCGTTTGATGAGAATACATCGGCATACTTGAGTAACAACTTCTTCGCTTTGACCATTTCATTCGGGGAGAGAATGCCGCGACAGTCTTCTAAAAGTGTGCTCACTCTCGTTTGTGCATCCTTGCTGGGGGTCCCAGTCGATAGATATTGGCACCGACGTAACCAATCCACTTCCTCACGAGTACCAACCAGTGTGCCTTTTTCTATAATCTGTTCCTGGTCACAAAGGTTCAGCACACGTACTCCTGAGATGTTAGTGGTTCTGACCAAGGTTCGAGCCACTTTCCATGGAAGGTCATTTTCTAACCTTTCCACGAGTACACAACGATGAGGTTGCCCAGGATTCCGAGGAAGACTAACCGGCACAATCGTTTCCGATCTCGGCGGAAGAACAATCTTCTTAAGGCTGTACACGTACCCTGGTAACGCCTCTTCCACAAAAAGTTCCTCTTGTCCACATTTCAAGACACCTTGCTTAACGTCTATCGCACAACAATTCTTCCTCATGCAGTCTAGGCCCAGGATGCAGTCGTCCATTATATCAGCTACGATGACATTATGCAGGTAGATCATGTTGCCTAGCTTCAACTCCATCTCTTTCTCTCCACGGACGGGTATACGCTGACCGGTGGCTGTTACCAAAATAATGCGTTCTCGGTTGTATGCGGAGTCCCCAAGGAACTGACTTATAAGTTGGGAACTAACAACCGTACGATAGGCTCCAGTATCTATGGTCAGTTTACACGGCATTCCGTTGACCTCGCCCTTGATGATCAGACTGTTCCCATCATGGGTTTGTGAGATCGAGATCCTTGGGGCTCTTTTAACATCAGCCAGCACCCGCCCCGCAGTTCTGGCTTTTACTCATTTCCCTGCTGCTGCTGGGCGGGGCTGTTAGCCGCACCACCCTCCTGATATCGTTCACCTTCCCTTTCTACGGTCCGCTTAGGGCAGCTGGATCGAAGACGGCCCCTTTTCCCACAGCCATGGCACCTAGGGCTGTATCCTTTATTGCGGTCGCGAACCGTAGCTGCTGCAACCTCCCTGACGCGATGAGAGCGAAGATCCTGCCGCACGGCTTCCGAGTGCATGGGCCAAGGCGTCCTTAAGCGTCTCGTGGTGCCCGAGCCTCACGGCAGCTCTGACTTCAAGGTCGTGGATGCCGTCGATGAATGTCTGAACCAGGTTCCCTTCAATGAGCGCAGGTACAGACTGGTATGGTTTTCGAACCATCTTCTCAACCTCAAGGGCCCACTGCTGCAGGTTTTCGTTGCTGCGTTGCACACGATCTTTAAGCTGCGCGCAAAAGACGTGTTCCAGGTGAGCGTCGCCATATTTCGCCTCCAACGCCTCAAGGAGCTGCTCAACAAGCTCGTAGGTCACTTTCTTACCGAGAGCTTCCAGTACAGTTAAGGCTTGGTCGCGCAGGCCTAGGGTGAGTGCGGTCATGGCTTGGTTTTTATTCCAGCCGTTCGCCTCCATGACGGCCTCGAACTGGATTTTGTAGGCCGACCAGGAAGAAGTCCCGTCGAACGGCGGCACTTTGAATCCACGTAGCGAAGGTGTTGTAGCTACTATGGGAGCTGTTGTTCCATCCCCAAGTTTGAGGTCGACCAGCGTTTTCTTCACGTCAGATATCACGTTATCAACCCGATTGTTCACTTGGTCGATTTGGGTTTCAGCTTCCTACAGGCGGTTTTCATGTTGAGCAACCCTATCCTTCACCTCCCTTATCTCTTTATCTTATCGCTTTCGGGACTCCCGGTTCGAGTGCCGTTCCGATGGGGGCAGCTCCAACTAGGTAGCTGCCGCCCTAGCTCCCACCGAGGCCGCCTTCACTGATCCTTTTGAGCCGTCAACAGTCTACTTGTCAAACCGTTCTACTGCTGACGGCCTCAGTGAAGGCGTCCAACCCGAGTGGCGATTGTGTAACGGTTCGCACTTTACTGGATTCGCGTTCAAACGTGGTGTGGCCTCCACTTGGTTGATGTGGAGACTAGGGCTCCCCTGGAGCAAGCATTCAGCTTAGAAAAATTTTTTTGCTTTGGTTTTTCCGCGAAATGCTTCGCAGTTGTATCGGTTGTAAGTACAAAGGTGAATTTGAAATACCGTTTAAATACGTGTACATATGTTTTTGTAACTATATTGATCATTATGTTTGTTTATTGAAAAGAAAATTCAAATTGAGTAGCAATTTGTACCGAAGGATATAAAAATTAATCCTTCTTTTGTTTTCACATTTTGTTGGCATTGTCGAAGATATTTGTTTTGGAAAATATGGTTACTCCAATAATGGAATATGGTTATCTTTATGTTTATCGTTTGCTTAATTTATCTGTTTTGATTAATGCGCATCGAGCGTTACCTTCAACGTTATATATCGAAAGATTGTTAGTTGAGCTTACTGTCAGAGTTTGCGATATTTTACATTTTTTCCCTTTTGTTTTGTTTTTGTGTTTTTTTTTCTCTTGTGCTTTATTATTGTGCTTCGGTTGCTGGTAGCTCACCATCATGATTGGAATGCGGCTAATTGTAATGGGAGTTTTGGGCTTTGGCTGGCCGACGCACTATTCGGAGCGTCGTTTTTGGGAACATACCTTGTTGTAGATTGAGGGCCACCATACCGAAGCCGATAATGGGTAACTTACCACCCGACCACGTCAGGGCCATTCGACCATTCGCTGGAATCGGAACTGACTTTTCTGGCCCCTTCATCGTTAAGTCCTCTAACCTACGTAACGAGCGTTCACATAAAGCCTAGCTGTGCGTTCGTGTGCCTCGCCACTAGGGTCGTTCACTTAGAACTTGGAAGTGCCCTCAACACTGAAGCCTTTGTGTCCACGCAGGGCCGCTTCTTATCACGTTGCGGTTTGCCGGACCGGATCCGGCCGGATTGCGGAACGGATTGTAGGGGCACGGATAGATATTTGAAGGAGGAGGAGGACGAATTTCTGTCCAGCAACAGGATTTATTTAGGGTCTGCGATGTCTAAGAAGGGCATCCAGGGGAAATTCGACTCTCCGGCTTACCCACGTTGAGGCAGTGGTTGGAGTTGCAAGAGCGCATCTCCGTCGCGTTAGTGGCCGAGGTTTTGGTTGGAGATTCGGTCTTGCAACGTGCCGTCGCGTCCCTATCTCAGTTGCCAATTTACTCGCAGACATAGTTCCTTATGTCCGGGACGCGGGTTTGTATGCGCTCCATTGTTACAAGCGGTAGCTTGCGTACGCGCAACTCCTCTCTCGATCGAGGAACCAGTTAGCGTTGAGGGGCATAGGGGTGCTTGCTATGGGCATGCGGTGGCCAGCGAATTGTCTATGTTGTTATCTTTAGACGTTGATAGTCTTTTCACAAATGTCCCATCCCCTGACTGTTTGCGTATACTCTCAGATCTCTTTGAAAAACGTCGTCTACATCCCGGGGAAACAAATGATCTTCTTAACTTAACCTCTCTCTGTATGAAACAAAATTATTTCCGGTTTAATAACCGTTTCTATCTACAAAAAGAAGGGTTAGCTATGGGGTCCCCTCTAAGTCCACTTATGGCGGACATTTTCATGGATAATTTCGAAAAACAACATATATTTGTTAACCAAAATATTTTATACTATTATTGATATTATGTAGACGACATAATTATTTGCTGGACTGGCACAAGGAGATAACTGGATGTTTTCCTTAATAAAATAAATAGAGTCCACGAAAAAATTAAAGGGGCATGCCCAGTCTTCATAGACACTTCGGCCATGAGTGCCCACATATAAAAGCATATAGATATGATAATATGCAATTAAAACAATGAAATGGTAAAGGAATTGCTTTAAAAAAAGTCGGGGTTTTGAAAATATTTGAAGTTTTTATTTTCACAAATGCAGTTTTTTTAACAACTATTTTTATCGATTTTATCGCGTTTTATTTCTTTGATTTTTAATTCCAGACATTTCGGGTGCTTTCCAGCACCCATGGTTACGGCAGACTGAGGTGACCGACGTCCCAATGTCAGTGTTAACCCGGAGTACCTTCAGATTTTTAATTTTTATTTATTGTCCGATCTACAGAATGAACTTACTGTGTCTAGAAGTCTTGCAGTGGTATGCTTGGGTTTTTAATTTCATTAATTACCAGGGTCCTAAGCAGGTGGTAGTAGCAAGCATCCTTCCTAAAAAAGAATTTATATATTAGATATTATATAGAATTTATATAATAAAATACACTTTACGACTAATAGTGATGACTTGCAATTCTAGCCCTAAGTAAAGATCAGCTAGGGCTTAACTTTATTCCTTCCATAATGCTGCTCCTCTGGTTATTACAGAGTTCTATCCGGTAGCAACCATTAAATCTTATATGCTCACCATAATAGTAGCGAGCTTGCTTTAATTGGTATGTGACACAAGCAATTAATATTAAGTCGCTGTAAGTTAAAACAGGAAATTCCCTAACATTTTAAAGTCTACATTTATATTTCTAAAGTCTGCCTGCCCTAGCTCTATTTAGATTGTTTTCCCTAGCATACTCAGAAAAATCATTATTTGTCTCCATATTTTGATGAACTATTTCAAGTATTTGAGCCGCATCATCCCTGTCCCTTATTTTTGTGTGGAATTTATTAACTATAGCAGAAGCCACAGCAGTCTATCATCAAATGTGTAGAAGCCCTGTTAAAGTAATTTTGATGAAATATTTTAAATTCAGTTTTAAAAATGCCATTCACCACCTCTACTACCCATATCGACACATAGTCACGGCTCTGGATTTATTAGCATATCTTGTCATTAACTGAAATTCACCATCTGCTGGAGACATTTCTGCGACCCTTAGACATCCACATCTATCCTCGATTACAAATCAAAATGCAGATGCGTTGTCACCCGTGAGGACTAAATCATTTTCTCGTTTCCAGTAAAAAGGGTCTCCGGTTCTCTACACTCACCATACAAAACACAGCAGCATTAAGCTACTATTTCACGCTGGTATTCTGTGAGAGGGTGCTCCTTCCCCGGTCGAGCCGACCCATTCATGCTACAACTATACTTCTAATATAACTGCAGCATGGCTCTACCAAGTATAACACACATACATAGTACTTGTCACTATGTATGTTTGTTATCGCAAAATGTAGTTAATCACAAAAGAGACATACTTGCAATGCTGATGGAACTGTTACAACATGGTAAAAAACATTGTGCTTTTATATAATTAGTTAGCAGTACACTGTGTGATGTATGATCTAAGCTTTGTTGTTCTGGGTGCAATACATTACTCACTTCAGATTGCAACGAGGATGGACTAGATGATTCAGATGGTTCCCGTTCTGCAGTTGAACATGATGCTGTTCTATCAGTTCATTGCCAGCAATTATGATATACACGGCATGACAACTGAAATAATGTAAAATACAAAAAATGAAGTCAAAGTGAAAAAATAAAAATAAAATAGATTTATTTCAAACTCAAATATAAATAAAATATTTATCAAGTTAAATGTTACTGCACAAGGACGGATTTAATGCCCTATATTATTTAATAATTAAGGACTGACAGACTACCAGCAGTCCAAAAACAATGAAAAATCAACTGTCTCCTTTCTTGGTAGTTGATAAAACTGGTTAATCTCATAAATAAGCTAGTATGTTTGTCAGATACAGCTAGGGCAGATGTGAAAAAATAAAACAAGTTCTTGAGTTGATATACAATCAGTGTAAAAACATGTATAATTATCAGATATATGGATCACATTTAATAAATTGAAATGTTAAACATGTTAAACACTTACCTCACGTAGCGCAAATAATTCCTCACGTGGAAAATCGAAGACAAACAATGTGTGTGATCTTATTCTCATAAGTGTCAGTGCCACAGCTGATGTATAGATGTTCAAGACGAACTATTGGTGCATTTTGCGAGTGCCACACTACACGTTCACTGTACTCGAAACTTGTACCTAATAAAGAAGCTACAATTATTATATTGATATTATTCAAGTAAACTCAGTTATAAAGCATTTCTTAGAGGAAGACATACCACATCGTGATATGTACCAACTATTTACCTGCTGTGTTCGAACCAATTGTTGAGAGATCAACAATTGCATTTTACTTTTATAACAAAACAATAACATGATAACAACACGTAATTTAATTCTTGTGACATAACAGTGACAGCGGCCTACCTGTCGGATACGATGTTGCCACTTAACGGTCATAAAATCTATGGAATGATATCGATTTTTATTCGATTAATAATATCATAAAAAGAATAATCTTTGACGCGTTTTAAGTTCTGCACGCTTTTTAAAATATAATTTCCTTTATTTATTGAAACTCTATTTCAAATGTATTTTTAAGAACAGTTAGCTTGTGCTGTATTGTTTTGTTATGATTTAGAGAATTCGTGGTAAATCAGCTGGAAATTAACTTCTTGAATTATCATAACATGATTCCATTTTAAATGTTATGTTAAAAACAGATAAGAATAACAGTTAACTTGTGCAGTAGCGTTTTGTTATACTCTAAAGAATTCTTGGTAAATCAGCTAGTAATTCGCTTGTTTAATTATCATAACTATAAATGTGAAGGTTGTCAATGAATTCAACCGAGCCTATAACAACGGTTGTTTTAGTTTTTAATGGTTGACTGCCGCTTTTGATGACTTGAAATTGATAAAAACCTATTTTGCGCAATAAGTTTTTTCTCTTTGGTAATGAATAAACCACAGAAACCCCTTTAATGTATAATAGTCCTTTTTTTGATACAAGTAGCACATTTTAAGGAACCGCAAAAACAACTTTGTTATTTATACAAACACTATGAAAAACAAAATAATTTGTTGCTGGCGATAATGACAGTGGTATTTTGACTCGATTTAAAATATATGCTTGTTACTACTGAACTCTTCATGGGCCTGCGAGTCCGACTCGCACTGAACCACTTTTTTTCAACATTTAGTTTTATTCTAATAAATAGTTTTTTCGTTTAAGCGGAGCTCTTTTACTTTAGGTTTATTACCTCTTTATCTACAATAATCAATCTGAGTAAGTACAGTGTGTAAATACGATTCTTAAATTGTAAAAATAATAATTGGATTTGAACATCTTAGGTAGGTATTTAGTTTTATTTATTTAGAAAATATTAATCTCGCAATTATTTATTGTAATAATATAATTTATCACACAGCTAACGCCCTCATTAGCAATGTAATGGTGAAAGAATTTTCAAAATCGGTCTAGTAATTTTTGAGATTAGCCAAAAAACGTATTCATTGAAAGTAGCGCCCTCAATAATAAAATTAACCCTATATTAGATATCTAAAATTATACATAACAATCTAGTGGTGAAAGAATTCTTAAAGTTGGTCCAGTACTTTACGAGTTAAGCGAATAAAATATTCTTTGATAGTAGCTCCCTCAATAATAAAATGCATCCTACGTTTTAAGCACCATAGCAAAAAACGATTCAACATAGCCTAATCCGCACACACAGTAAAAACATAACCATCCTTTTTCGTCTGTAGTCGGTAAACATTTGGTTAATAACGGTTGCGTATCGACTGCTTTGGATAAATATCCATTGTCAACGGTTATTTTAAACCTATATCATAACATCGTAATAATTATCGAAAGATCATATAAGCATTGTAATAATGACACCATAAGTAATCGATTGAAAAGGGGAATCGATTTTTTAATGATTTTTGTGATTGGCAACATTTTTTATTTTATTCACTGACTAATGAATTACGTATTTACCTAATTTTATTTTTATCTTTTCGGTACTTTTAATTTGTGCAAAAATATTCCCATTGTTTTAGGATAAATGAATACCGCGATTAATAACCATAAATAAAGATATATTTTTTTAACAAATGCACATAGTTGGGCGTTCGATGGCCTAATATGGGCATCCCCCTTTAAGCTTGAATTGGAACAATTTTTTTTTAATAGGATCGGGTGACAAACGAGCACACAGTCCACCTGATGGTAAGTGGTTGCTGCGGCCCATAGACATCTACATTTATCCTCGATTACAAGTCAAAATGCAGATGCGTTGTCACCCGTGAGGACTAAGATGGAATGCCTCGTTTCCAGTAAAAAGGGTCTCCGGTTCTCTACACTCACCATACGAAATACAGCAACAAGATTGCTCCCTTAATTTCCTTGACTTAACAATAACAAGAAAAGAGTCGTTGCATGTTTTTCAAGTTTATCGAAAGCCAACTCATACCGACACGGTCATCCCCGCCTCATCGTGTCATCCATGGCAACATAAATTAGCCGTTTATTGTTACATCAACCGTCTGTTCACTGTTCCATTAAGTAAAGAAAATTATTTAAAAGAACTTAATATAATTTATCAAATTGCAGTCTCTAACGGTTTTTCAAAAAATCTCATTAATAATCTTATTAAAAAGAAACAAAAGCATGTTGCTCGCAATTCTTTGTACGCGGTTCGATCTCAAAGTGTGCGGCGATATGTGGGTAGTTTGACCTACTTAGGCTCCATATCGGAAAAAAATAGCTAATACTCTTAGAAAAAATGGCATTAACGTGGCATTCAAAACAAACAATTCGCTTAGGAATATTTGTAATAATAAAGATAAGTTAAATATTAGTCAAAAATTGGGTGTTTATAAACTTGTTTGTGACGAATACCATGCCGCCCTTTACGTGGGTCAGACTGGTCGCAATTTCGGGACGCGCTATAAAGAGCATTTGTCCGCGTACAGAAATTGCAATCCTGATAAATCCCATTTTGCTAAACATCTCTTGGACACTGGACACAACCAAGCCAGTGAAGTCTTACATACTTGTAGTAAGGGGCTGCGGCTGTGTGTGCTGGAACAGTTGGAGATTTTAAAAAATAATAATGGTAACAATGCACTACTGAATGAACAAACAAATGTTTCTAATTCACTTTTGTTAAACATCTTTAAGGCTAATCTTAAATAATAATTTTAAAATTAATAATAATAAATAACTATATTAATATCAATATAAAAAAACAATAATAATAATAATATTTAAAAAATATTAATCATAACAATTAGTCGCAGGCTTGTTATCGCGCGGCGCGGTCACTCGCTGCTTTGGTGGGGAGCGGTTGTGTCGGCGTGTATAAATAGCAGCTGTTTCGGCTCGCCGCTCTGCGCCCTCCTTTCTGCCAAGGAGGGTCGCGTTCGTATACGGCTTAGAGATCTCTAGTCAGATCGTTAAGCCAATTCCTAAAAGGCGGTGTTTAGTGGGTAAAAGTCTCCACATAACCACGCATGCAGCCGGCTGCGTGGTATGCTATGAGCATTCACCGCCTCCCTCCCCCGCTTTCCGGAGGGTTGCCCATATTTGCTTCGGGCGCAAAAAAAAAGAAATAAAAGGCTCGCCGCTCACTTAGCGGTCAGTCGCTGTGGAGTCTACATTACATGAGGGTGCATGCAATTGAGGGAGGGCGGGAGGTGCTCTTCAATTCAGGTAAGACACATCATTGTAATTAGTTAGCGGAAGGTTGCAAAGTAATAAATTATTTATGATATAAATCGATAATTTTATGAGCTATTATCAATATATCGATATTTTTTCCAAACCTAACGTGCTAACGTGCTGTGTTTAAGGCGTTTGACAGTAACTGATACAGGTAGGCATTGTCAGGTCTCTGCCACTCTTGCTACCTGCGTGAAATAATAACCTACAATCGCGACGCATTCAGGGTTCCAGGGTAAAATACGCAATCAGGGCTAACGCGTTGTAGGCGATTGAATGGTATATTTTTAACGCTGTTTGCCTTTTTTTTATAGAATAGGGAGACAAACGACCACACAGTCCACCTGATGGTAAGTGGTTGCTGTGGCCCATAGACATCTACATCTATCCTCGATTACGAATCAAAATGCGGATGCGTTGTTACCCGTGAGGACTAAGATGAAATGCCTCGTTTCCAGTAAAAAGGGGTTCCGTAGTCAAATAGGAACCCTTATAGTTTCGCCATGTCTGTCTGTCCATCCTCGCTTAATCTCTGTGACCGTTAGCACTAGAAAGCTGAAATTTGGTACCAATATGTGTATCAATCACGCAGACAAAGTGGTAAAATAAAAATTGGAAAAAAATGTTTTATTAGGGTAGCCCCCCTATACGTAAAGTGGGAAGTGATTTTTTTTTAATTTCAACCCTAACGTGTGATATATTGTTGGAAAGGTATTTAAAAATGAATAGGGGTTTACTAAAATCATTTTTGATAATGTCAATAATTTCGGAAATAATCGCTCCAAAAGTAAAAAACAATGTGTCCCCCCCCCCTCCTCTAACTTTTGAACCATAAGTTTAGAAAATATGAAAAAAATCTGAAAAGTAGAACATAATGGATACACACCTTTGAACTCATAAGTGGGAACACTTATTGTGACGGACGGGAAACTACGGAACCCTACACTGAGCGTGGCCCGACACGCTCTTGGCCAGTTATACTTTTAATATAACTGCAGCATGGCTCTACCGCGTAAAAATAAACTTTTGTAAATACTTGTTGAAATAGTTTTTGTTTAGTGTTTAGTATATTTAATTGTAGGATAAAATAGTTAAAAAGTTTTAATGTAGTTTAAAAATTATATTATATATATATATAATATATTAATATAATGTATATTACCCATCTATTTGATAAAATTTAATGGCTAAACGTCGTTCATACTATAATTGTTGCGTGGATAGACGCTAAATGACCAATAAAATGTTTCAGATATATCATTCTTTAAGGTATCGAAGGATTTTAGTAGGAAGTTGTGAAACGTGAATTTATTTAATTTTTATTGTTAGATAGGTACATATAGCAAAAAAGAATTAAGTAATAATTTATCTAATACCTACGAACTTTATTACAAAATTTTGTTGAAATTTGTTCTATCAAAGTATCTACTTACATACCTATACTTGTCTTTTGTTTTTAAAGTATTTTAAGTTACAATTACACGATATACTGAAAATAAAACTTTATCTACTGACAAGATGTTTAACAAAGTAGAATACGAATATTAGAAATCATGTTTTTTGTTATGTTTATTTGTTGTTTTTCTGCCGAGCCAAGGATCGTGATTCCCGACAAATGGCACTTTTCTTAATTAGGGTAGACCGAGGCGAATCGGATCACTTTTTCTTTGAGGTTGAGCAAATCATACTAAAGTGTTATATAATGTTATTTTTATTGATAAAAACGTAAGAAGTAACAATCAGCTATGAAATAAACATTTGAAAACTTAAATCATACATTTATTCTCTTAATTAGCTATTAAAAACTAAAAAAAGAAAAATATCCGAATCGCCCCAATTTTCGGGGTGAATCGGATCGTACACATGTAGGTAACAAAATTTTAAGTTTCTTATGACTATAGCTTTGGAATCAGTAAAAAATTAATAATGAGATCAATTTTAATTATCGGCACATAATTCACATATACATATATATATATGGTCCTTTTTCCTCCCCCATATCAGCACATTTTTCGTGGCACAATTCTTCGCAGGCATTGCACTGAATCCAATCCTCTGATGGTGGATGAACGAATATTTCGGAACAGTAAATGCAGTGCCACTCTCTATGTTTTGGAGATGAACTCTTAATTTTTATCGCAAGCTTTGCTTTATTCTTCACTTTCTTCATAGTATTTTCTTTGCCCACAGCCTTTTCCTTATTTTCCTTGGTTTTATTGTCTACCTTAAATTTCTTCTTTGTTTCTTTTTCGAGAAGAGTAGTCTTATTCTGAGGTGATGTTAAATGCAAGGCCAGTTTTGAAACTTTACGAATTCTTTTAGAAGCAATTGGTGACTTTAAAGGTGATGGAAGAATTTCTTTAATTATTTCTGCACAGGTGGGAGGCTGGGCTTCGTCAGATTGTTGTGAACTTGTGGATGGCACTATATTATCAAGTAGTTTTGTATTTGTGGCTTGCACGTGTAGCTGCATTTTTTGGGAACTTGGGGACTGGACTTGGGACTCTACAATGTCCGACTCTTGATCACCGATGAACTTGTGGTCAGGTATTGCATTGGCGTTTAGTGGAAATATTCCAGTCTATTCGAAGCCTTTTGTAGCATTCCCAACAGTGGCAGCCTGATTCCAAGCCCGTTGGAAAAGGGCTCCGAAAGCGACTTTTGTGATTCCTTGATTGGGATGTGAATGTTGCCATGCTGTAGCTTGTTGGTGATAATAGGTTTTGAGCGGTTTGAAAAACGATACATCGAGCGGTTGCAGGGCATGTGATGTGTGTGGAGGAAGAAGTACAAGTTCAATTTCGAAAGAGTCACACAAGTCTACCACTGAGTAGCTGGTGTGAGACGCATGCCCATCCAAAATTAGAACTACTTTTCCTGGGGTCCGGTAGCGATTGAAATGTTGCAGCCACAACTTAAAAGCTTCTTCGGTGACCCAGCCGTTTTCTGTCATGGCAACTTCAGTACCAGGTGGCATACCTAGGAGAAAATCGTCACGTTTACGCACACCTTTGAATAGAACAAATGGAGGTATGTACTGTCCTGCTGCATTCATACAGGCTAGAACGGTTACATTTTCACCTCGTTCAACACTAGTCATGCTGACAACATCTTTAGCACCTTTTTGGGCTATAATGTTGGGTGGGCGGTTACTAAGCGGCATACCCGTTTCATCAACATTGTATACACATTCAGGTCTTCCTCTTAAATTGTTGTTATCTACTACTGTTTCCAAAGTATTAAAGAATTCTGCTACTTTTTCCTTCTTCATACCATCACACCTTGCTCTTGACAGACCCTCCGGCTTCCGAATAGTTAATTTTTTATTTCTTTGCATGAAGCGATGAAACCAGTCCTGGCCAGCCATTCCAGCATTTCTGTCAAATTTGTGTTTTATGTTTTGACGTTCTGCAAATTCAAACGCGTACTTACGTACCGCTTTGGGTGTAATTCCGAAGCTACGACTTGCCAAGTGCAATAGCCGGTCAGCTAACTTCTTTTCTGCGTTCTCATCTAAAGCTGGCTGTCCACCTCGACGCTTAATAATACCCCTGGATAAAGTAACTCTTCTCTGTAAGCTCGTGAACGGTACTGCAAAAATCTCAGCAGCCTTACGTAAGGTCAACTCTTTGTTCTGGACTTTATTTACAGCCTCTTTCATTTTTTCTTGAGACCATTCTCCGGCATCAGTCTTTCTTCTGTACGTGCGAACCATCTACAATGAAATAAATATAAATCAATAACTTCAAACATGTCATAAATCAGTTTAAAAGTGTGATCCGATTCGCCCCTGACGATATGATCCGATTAGCCCCATAATCAAGACTTTTGAAATAAATATTTTAGACGTTAACCTCTAAAATCATACTTAAAAGCGAATTGGTTCTCTAATATAGACACCTTGCTTAACAATATAAACCAATATAGTTGAGTTATAACACAAATCCGCAATATGACACAAAGAAATCGTAAGTACGTACCTTAGATGAGCGCCAAAATTGCGACACACACAAACGACCGAGTCGCTGACTAGCGGCGTCGCCACTGATTCACAAGTGCGATCGAAATACTGCCTATGTCGGGAGGTGCGGGGTGAGAGGAGATACGCAAAACGCCGGTTGAGTGCGTTCTATGTGAATGCGATATTTGAATTATCAACAGATTTCTTATTTTGATCCGATTCGCCCTGTGATCCGATTCGCCTCGGTCTACCCTATGTGTGAGTAGCTATGCAGGTCTAGGGAAAGAGACCAGTATCACTGCGACCTATAAGATCTCTTATGATCGCTGCTATGGCTATAGTTCACTGCTAAGCCCTATGTCTTCAATGAATAGAAGGAGTTGCTGAACCGTGAGCAATTTCACTTCTTCTGGGCGGAGTAGATAGTTTCCCAGATGAGTATTACGTTTGCGCATTAAGGGTCCGCAATCAGTTAGGATGTGCAGAGGCATTTCTTCCGTTATGGAACAGAACCGACACATCCTTGAGTTGCTTAGACCCAGGGTGGATATGTACTTTTTAAGACAACAGTGTCCAGTTAGGGCTCTTGCCAAAATGCGCAATTTATTTTTACTTAATCCCAAGGCTTCTGAAGCGAATTTACGATCAAAAGCCCAGATCAAGTTTTTAGAATGTTTTAAGCCTGGTGTGTCAGACCAAATCTTAAATAAATCTTAATCTTAGCTTCGAATTCACTAAGTATTGACCTCAGCGCTAACAGTACTGCTTGACTATGAGAGTTTATGTGAATTATATGATTGACTTAGTGTTTTTGCGGATTGATTTCCGCACACTGAAGTATGGCGAAAATTTCTGCCTGGAAGATAGAGGTGAATCTACCCAAATTCATACTAAGTTCGAATTTGGGGCGTCCCCCGTAAATTCCAAAGCCTACGTCGAGGCCCTTTTATATTTAGAAAATGTCTTTTTATCCGTGTTTTCAGTCAACGAAAAATTGCTACAATATAAGAATGTAAATTTTGACACTCTGTTAACGATCGTGGTAGCTCAAGTGGATATCGAGCGGTTGCGAAATCGTAATACCTTGGTTCGCGTCCTGTATTCGGTCCGACTTTGTTTCCTTTTTTTTTTCAAGTTCCCTTCTTTTGTGAGAAAATCTATTATTTCGAGCCCTTTTTTTAGTAGTTTTAAAAATACAAAAGTTGTATTTAAACTAATTGCGCTCATGATTTTTTATTCAAATAACCAGTTCAGTTTTTTCTATTATGACAATAAGATCAAAAAAATATTATTCATCAGTATGTAATTTGTATCTAAATGTAATTTAAAAAAAAAACCGAGCAAAGCTCGGTCATCCGGGTACTATACTTTTTATCAAAAGTGTGTAGTGAACGCATGATATCTGAGATCATGCATAAGACCGGTGTTTCCTTAATTGAGTTAAGCATGGATCTCAATCCGCAGAAGAGCAAGCTCATACAGCTCTGGGCGTTAATACTAACGCCCAGAGCTGTCTTCAACTAGCTATCGCCTCCTTCTCATTTCATTTCATTTCATTTCATTTCATTTCAGCTACAAACTAGCTATCGCCTCCTTCTTTAGATATAGATCAAGAGCCATTAGGCCGCTCCAGGCGATGATCGCATAGCTCCAGTTGCCATTAAGCAAGCAGTCCTTTGTAGACAATTTAGTCTGTCCGCAGTCGTTTTTGGTTGGCTTTGTTACACCAGACAATAGAGGCGCAGGTGAGAATTGGCCTCACTATGCTGCTGTATAGCTATAGGACCATACTGGGACGCAAGCCCCAGTTGTTCCCGACTAAACGACTGCACGTGCGTACCTAAAACAATTTTTGCCTTGTGGCATACGTTGCTAAGGTGTGAGTTCCACGTTAGTTTTTGGTCGATTGTTACGTCCAAGTACTTAACTTCAGTGAAAAATGGTACTTCTTGTTAGCTAATAACACAATTTATGTTACAGCATATCACTTTTATTTTATCCGTTTATAACTCACAATTTATTTATCGTACAAATAATCACTTCGTACAAATAATCACTGTTACTTAGTACCTTCACTTAGAACTGAATAGAACTGAATGCCCCGCTTGGGTTTTTTTTTTTTTTTTTGCGCCCGAAGCAATTAAAGGGCTACCCTGTACGTAGGGAGGCGGAAAATGCATTACGCATACCACGATAGCCGGTCTATCGTGGTTATGGGGGACTCACTGTCCTACCGGGGACCCTAAGTGATACCCCCTAAAAACCGCCTTTGGGGACAGGCAGCTGGCTGATTAAGCTCTATTGTGCCTTATCATGAGCGACCCTCTTTTGGGAAAAGAGGGCGCAGGCGGCTAAGAGCCGCTGAGGGAGTGCCTACGAAGGCAAAATAATATTAGTTAATATAATAATAATTAATTTAATTAGAGCCGGCCTGAGCCGCCAGGAGGCAGTTCAGGTCGTTTGACAGTTTATTTGGCGGGTCCGAGAGAGAGTTTCTCGGCCTGCGGACACGATAGCGAGAGGGGGGTGGGGCTGCATAAGAAGCCGCCTCACGAATTAAATTGTTTGGGTGCGACTCTGAGGCTTTGAAGAAGTTCTCAGAGAGTTTTTTAAGGAATTGTTGAATTGTTGGGAGCTCTAAGTCCCGATGAAGGTCGGCATTACGGACGTACCAAGGTGCGTTCGCAGCTCGACGACAGAAGAGGTTCTGAACTATTTGGAGTTCATTTAAAATGTTAGGGTTTGCGTGGGCAAAGACGGGGCCCGCGTAGGACATGACGGGTCGTATACAGACCTTATAAAGGGTTCGCTTGTTTCGAAGGGACATTTTACTGTGTCTGCCCAACATACTGTTGAGCCTACTCAGGTAAAACCGTGCGTGGCGGGTGACTCGTTTGACGTGGGGCCTAAAGGTGAGCCCTGTGTCTAGAGTGACACCTAAATATTTGGCTGTCGTATGCCAGGGGACAGGGGTCCCTAGCATACGTATCGGAGGGGTGTTTTTAAGACGGCGTCGTTTATAATCGAAGTGAACGGCGGAGCTCTTCTCCGGGTTCACATCGATGCGCCATTTTTTGAACCAATCTCCTAGGTCATCAACTGACTTTTGGATCTTGTTCCGTATGAAGGGAAGTGAGACACCTTTGCAGTAGATGGCAGTGTCGTCTGCGAAGAGGGAGAGTTGAACACCTTTCGACGGGATGGGAATGTCGTTGGTGAACAGGATGTACAGCAAAGGAGCAAGTACTGAGCCCTGAGGGACACCAGCCTTGATAGTTCGCTGTGAAGATAGCGTGCCTTCGCGTCTGAAACGAAAGGTACGATGTTTCAAATAGGAGGCCACGAGACGAACTAGACGATCGGGGAGACCTATTTTGTAGAGCTTGTAGATGAGGCCTGTGTGCCAGACTCTATCGAAAGCTTTGGCTATATCGAAGAAGACCGCGATGGTTTTATGGCGTCGAGGATAGAAACCGCTGAGGATGTATTCCACAATGCGGTGAACTTGTTGGGGACATGAGTGTTTGGCTCGGAAGCCGAATTGGTGGGGAATAATGAGAGGGTCACCGTCTGTGGGAAACAGATAGCGCCTCATCCGTGTTTGGATGACTCTTTCGAAGAGCTTGCCCATTGCCTTGAGGAGGCTAATGGGGCGATGGCTGGAGGGGAGGTTGAGAGGCTTGCCTGGCTTGGGGATTCCAATCACAGTTGCCTCTTTCCACGAAGTGGGAAAGTAACTAAGGTTGAAGCAGGCGTTGAAGATAATAGATAAAAAGGTTAACACCTGCTCGGGAAAGTGTTTAAGGGCTTGGTTGGAGATGCCATCCGCGCCCGGGGCCTTTTTAGGCTTAAGTCCTTTGATGAGGGATGAAATCTCATCATTGGACACAGAGATAGGTTCGGAGGCCGTAGGGGGTGAGTTCCGGCGGCGGACCTCATCCTCCACTGCCTGGACGTGTGAGGGGTCGACAGGTTGAGAACTAGGGGAGCATTGAGCGGCAATACTATCCGCAAAGCACTCAGCCTTTTCTTCGTCCTCGAAGGCAACCGTGCCGTCGGGACGGGAGAGAGGGGGAGTGTGGGTGATAGCGTCTATGCGGAGGGCTCTAGCCATCTTATAGTACGCTGTGTGAGATGGAGAGATATTCTCCATGAGCTTACTATTTTCGAGATCTTGAAATTCAGAGAGGCGGAAGCGGAGTTCTCGTTGAAGACGATTGGCCGCGCGCCTATATTCGGGGGTGGGATATTTTGCTGCTCTCCGGAAAGCAGCTTTTTTGGCTTTTAATAGGTTGCTAATATGTAGGGGAAGCCCACTATTGTTAGCAACCGGGACGACCCTTTCGTTCTCCTTAAGGGAGGATTTAATAAGGGTGGAGAGTGAATCGACCGCGGTGTCGATTTTTTCGGGACTGTCTAAGTCCGACGGTATGGAGATGGTAGAATCCTGTGAGTCCAGAGCTTTAGCTAGGGACTCCTTGAATCCCTTCCAGTTAGTGAAGGTTTTTGTGTGTGTTGGGGGAGGTGGCTGATGGCCAAGAATGAGGGAGACCGGTCGGTGGTCTGATCCTAGATCGTCTAGTGTCTCGATTGCTCTGAGGTTGAGAGAACCTCCTTGGAGTAACGCAAAATCTAACACATCGGGTGAGTGATCGGTGTTATCGGGAAAGTGAGTAACACCGAGAGGACTATGGACAGTGATATCAAGAGACTGCGTGATATCGAGCAGTATCTTGCCACTAAGGGACGTAGTGCGGCATGTCCATTCAGTATGCTTGGAGTTAAAATCTCCAAACATAATGACTGAATTGCCCAAGGATAAAATGGCTTCAAAATCTTTTTTGAGGGGATAGGTTCCTGAAGAGATGTAACAGGAGGCTATGAGGATGGACTGATGTCCAGTCATAGCTAGCCTGCATACCGTGGCTTCCATATTGGTAAGCTGCGGAGTAGAAATGGGCGAGCAATGAAGTGTCTTCTTGTAATAGATGGCCGTTCCGCCGCCTCGGCGGTCGGGTCTGTCATTACGAAGAAGAGAGAAGTTTCTAATAGAAAGGCCTCTAGTGTCCTTAGCTTTAAGATTAGTTTCCTGTAGCAGGAGGAAATCGACTTCACGATTTCGAAGAAAGAGCTTAAGCTCTGGGAGGTTATTTCGCAAGCCGCGAATATTGAATGATACAAGCGATAAACCCTTAGGTTTGATACGACCGTGGGATCTTGGTAGGTTAATATTATTCTCAGACATTGAAGTTAAGTTAATTAAGTTAACTTAACTTACAACAGAGCTAGCAGAAGATCATTATGTTCGGCAAGAGCGATGAGACGCTCTTGAGGGGACTTCGCCGCGCGCAGTTTGCGTGAGATTACTGTAATCTCCCTAACATCTATATTCCTAATCGCGGAATATAGCGTGTTGTAGTCATCTATTGTGGGCTCTGCCTCGTGTGCGTACGAGGTTGTCCGCGGAGGGTCTGCCTTTTTGGGCCCCCAGGGAAAGACTGGAGGCTGCATTGGCTTTGAGAAGCCCGGAGGGGGCCGAATTATGCCCTGAGGGGGTCTAGGGGGACCCTGAGGGGGCCTAGGGGGACCCTGAGGGGGCCTGGGGGGACCCTGAGAGGGTCGAGGGAAGCCCTGGATAGGCTGAGGAGGGCCCTGGCGGGGCCGTTGTTGGAGGGCCGGGAATGAGCGGTCATTCACCGGCGGTGGAGCTTTCCTACTGGGGCGAGGTTGAGGTGCGCGTGGGCAACCCCGCTTGGGTCGTGACGGCCATATTTATACTCTTTTGTTTAGGAGTCAAATCCGAAACTATTACAATAAAAATCTTACCGGAAATTCAAAGCCACAGAAGCGGAAATCCGATTTACATTTACTACATTTAAAATTAGGATCATTCAATATGTTATGCTTAATTGTTCTTTATACTTAATTGCTAACAATCGGCCTTTCCTGACATTTTCACGTCCCGTGAAAGGAAAGTATAAAATGTATTATCATATTAAGTTAATATTATTTGTAATTTTACAGTTTATTTTAAATTAATGAAATTACAATGCAAATAATATTGAAGCCCAATTCATGTCTTCAATATTCACCTGCATGAGACCCCTTCATGTTCTCAACAGGTAAGAAGTAAGTATAAAATGTATTGTCATATTAAGTTAATATTATTTGTAATTTTACAGTTTATTTTAAATTAATGAAATTACAATGCAAATAATATTGAAGCCCCATTCATGTCTTCAATATTCACCTGCATGAGACCCCTTCATGTTCTCAACAGGTAAGAGGTAAGTATAAAATGTATTATCATATTAAGTTAATATTATTTGTAATTTTACAGTTTATTTTAAATTAATGAAATTACAATGCAAATAATATTGAAGCCCCATTCATGTCTTCAATATTCACCTGCATGAGACCTCTTCATGTTCTCAACAGGTAAGAGGTAAGTATAAAATGTATTATCATATTAAGTTAATATTATTTGTAATTTTACAGTTTATTTTAAATTAATGAAATTACAATGCAAATAATATTGAAGCCCCATTCATGTCTTCAATATTCACCTGCATGAGACCCCTTCATGTTCTCAACAGGTAAGAGGTAAGTATAAAATGTATTATCATATTGAGTTAATATTATTTGTAATTCTACAGTTTATTTTAAATTAATGAAATTACAATGCAAATAATATTGAAGCCCAATTCATGTCTTCAATATTCACCTGCATATGAGACCCCTTCATGTTCTCAACAGGTAAGAATGGGAGAATAGAATACTGAAGCCCCATTCATGTCTTCAATATTCACCTGCATGAGACCCCTTCATGTTCTCAACAGGTAAGAAGGACGTATAGAATACTGAAGCCCCATTCATGTCTTCAATATTCACCTGCATGAGACCCCTTCATGTTCTCAACAGGTAAGAAGTAAGTATAAAATGTATTGTCATATTAAGTTAATATTATTTGTAATTTTACAGTTTATTTTAAATTAATGAAATTACAATGCAAATAATATTGAAGCCCAATTCATGTCTTCAATATTCACCTGCATGAGACCCCTTCATGTTCTCAACAGGTAAGAATGGGAGAATAGAATACTGAAGCCCCATTCATGTCTTCAATATTCACCTGCATGAGACCCCTTCATGTTCTCAACAGGTAAGAAGGAAGTATAGAATACTGAAGCCCCATTCATGTCTTCAATATTCACCTGCATGAGACCCCTTCATGTTCTCAACAGGTAAGAAGGAAGTATAGAATACTGAAGCCCCATTCATGTCTTCAATATTCACCTGCATGAGACCCCTTCATGTTCTCAACAGGCAAGAAGTAAGTAAAGAATACTGAAGCCCCATTCATGTCTTCAATATTGTAGTTTAATATTTGACATCATCATTTAATTTGTTTAATTGATTATTAAGTGCATTTTCTGATTCCTTTACTTTATCTTCAATAGTCGACTTTAAATCATTTTTATCTCTGAGGTCTTTTGTAACGGCTTCAGTTCTGACAATCAAGTCCTTAGTCCCCTCTTTAGGCTTTTGTTTAATATCGTCCTTCTCCTTTTCGAGCTTATCCAAACAATCTATCTCAAGTTTTTCATTTGCCGTAAAATTGATTTGTTCAACCCTATCAATCAAATTGGAAGTTTCATCGTGTCGGTGTTTTAATTTGTTTTCGATAGCCTTCGTTAATTATTGCTTTTTGCCATCAACGACGGCATTAGCTTCTTTTGTCTTATCAATAATAGCTTTCTCTGCTTCATCTTTCTTTTGTTTTACTTCATGTTCCACATCAGCCGTTTTATCTTTAGTAGTTTGTATAGCATGTTCAATATCTTCGCTTAATTCGTCCTTCTTTCCTTTAAGATTTTCTTCAATTTGATCCTTTTTACATGATGCCTTTTGTATTAACTGATTAGCTGATTCCTTCATTTTTGAAGACTTTTCTTTGACGTTATCTTTTTCTTCCTGTGCTATCCTTTCAGCAGCTTTCTTCCCGTCTTCTAATTTGTCACATATTTTATCTTTCTTGTCCGAAGTTTGTTTTATAAGTTGATCTGCATATTCTTGTGTTTCAGATGACTTTTCCTTTATTTCGTTTTCAATTTTGTCTTTCTCTTATTCATAATCGGTTCCTTCTATCCTCCATCAATCTTTCTCTCTTTACACCTTTGCACTCTTCTTCCTTTTTCAAGAGATCCTTCACCGTAACCGCTGTGCGATTGTGGAACTCCTTACCTCTCCATATTCGTCGTGCTAAATCTCTCCACTCTTTCAAAATTCTTGTTAAATCGTATTATTTAGAACGCTATTAGATAAATTACTTTACCTTTCTCTTACTCTTTTCATTTAATCTATTATATGATATTTTATATATAACTTTCACTTACTTTTATTTGTATGTGTTATTGTATATTTTTTTTATTATTATTTTGTATCCATAAGTTTTCTTCTTCGTGTCCTTTTGTTTCCAATTCCTTAATTTGTTCCTCTGTGTCCTGTATTTCACATTCGATTTTCTCCAAGTCATATTCATATACCATCTCTTGTATTATCACTTTCTATTCTCAAGTTTTTTTTTTTATCTCATACTCTTTTTTTTTTCAATTCTTTCATTTGTCATCTAGCATCTCGTTTTCTATCCATACATCACTTTCCGTTCTCAATCTTTCTGTCTCATGTCCACATAACAGTATTCTTTGAAAACCTACTTCAATGTCTACCCATAAACATTCCCAAGAGTCATACTTCGTATTATACTGACTATTTCGCTTTGATGTCATATATATAATATTGTTCAATACATAAATAGCGACTCCTCCACTCCGTTTATCATTACGATCGTCTCTGTATAAGTCGTAACCCGGAATCTTTTTCCGAGTTTGGAGTAGCGATATGTAGATTGGTTGTTTGCTGTGGTGACAGTGGTGATAAAGATAGTGGTCTCTTATTTGGGTGTACATCATTTCTTTCCTTTATTATGAGGTTGTCCTATTTTATGTAAGCAACGTTCTCCTTTTCTATTTCTTGTTGTAGTTGTGCTTTTAGATTTTTTTTCTAATTTTAATACTCTTTCTGTATATATACTTCGTTGACGTACTTTTCGATTCTGTAAGCTGTTTTATATTTTGCAATATTTTAATTCTTTACCTAGCGTAGTTACGACTACAGCAACAGGACTGATATTAATTCCTCTTTTACCAAGTCTTCTTACTGATCCAAGTTCGAAGTCTTGTATATCAATATTCGTTTGATTTTTTTTTATTACATGCATAATTTTTTCTTGTAACTAAAAGTATGTTAATTCTCCCTCCTCAACTCCAAAAACTACTAAATTTCTTTGTTTATTTGCTTTTCCGAATGCGAATATTTTTTCTTGCTCTAAAACCTGTGCTTGTAAATTATCGTATTTGTTGCTCAGCTCTTGGAATTTTTCATTTATATTTTAATTAATTTTTGTGGTCATTCTTTCTTCTAATTGAGAAAACTGTGATTCTAAAAATTTTTTTTTTTTTTTACTAAAATCTGTTTTAATTTCTCTCATAAGTCTGCAGATCATCCATTTTATTTTTATTCGTATGTTTGTTATGAGAGAAATTCGCGGCCTCTAATTTTCGTCATTACCATCAATAGATTGTTTAATATTACACTTTTTTCACTTTATTTATCTAATTTATATTTTGTCATATCACTATTTTAGCCTTATTTAGCGATCTTAAATCATTGACATTCATTTTACACTTACTCACTGAAGGTTTCTTTTCTTTGTTTATAGGTGAAGTCACATATTATTTTGAGTACCGTCACAAGATTTTTACTTTAAAAAAAAATTTTTTTTGTTTACTATAATACGGAAATTATTATGTCACTGTTATTGTCACATGTGTTATTATGTCGAGATATTTAAATTTGCTTTCTTTAGCAGATCTAGTACTGTACGCTGCGCAATCGCGCCCTCTCTTTGTAAGGATAACAGATAATATTGTTAGCTCTCTTAGTGCGCTCAGCCAATTCTTGTATTGCTCCTTCAGTTACCAGCATGTTTTGACGTAATCGCAAGTGGTGTACTTCTTTAGTAAGTTCCTCCAGTTGTTTAATTATATTTGGTATTTGTGCCATTAGTGACAAGTACAATCGACACATAAGGAAGAAACCACTCGAGCTATTGTCTTTAACTCGAACACTCTTACTTCAGTTGGTGACATTCCATGACAATCACCACATAAAATGCTCTTGCAGGAGTCACAACTTACTGATAGCTTCTTATCGTTTGTGGTTTTGCTACATTTAGAACATTTAAAGCTTTTTGGACTCATTTTTTTTTAACTGATTTAGTAGAAAATTTCCTGTAATGGCAACACTATTGTCTATAGGTCGCTTTCATTGACGGAACCGGAAATCGATGATGTAAAAGAAATATAAAATTATGAAGGTAGATTTTAAAAGTTCGTAATTCACGCGAATAGTTTCTTTTCAAAGTTTTGCACTCTAAGTTTATAATTACAGTGAGAACACACCACTAAACATCTTTAGCCTGCCTCATATCTCGATTGTACTTTTATAACATGGAACACACTATTTGAATTTATTGGTACTAAACCATCAACAGCACTTGTGCACACAACCACTTCAATTTGAAACTTCAAATTATTCATCAACACTTCAATTATTTGTAATCATATACTTATTCATTCATCGGCATTACTATTTGGACTGTTGAAGGAATCTCTCTCTCTATTCTAACCAAATCACCTACAACGAACTTTAAGATTTTCCGCTTCTTTTGTTTTGTTTAATGCCCGAAAATCTATTCAAAGACGATAATCTCGTGTTTTCTTCTTAATAAGGATAATAGGTGACGCGAACTCTGAAGTAGACTGATAATTCCACAGTTTTCCAATTCTTCTACCATAGCTCTAACACGCTCGCGTTCTATTTATGTTTTGCCCAATGAGTCCGAAATACCAAGTTATCTTAGCTCGATATAATCCCACTTCTGATTTGTTAGCTAATAATACAATTTATGTTACAGCATATCACTTTTATTTTATCCGTTTATAACTCACAATTTATTTATCGTACAAATAATCACTTCGTACAAATAATCACTGTTACTTAGTACCTTCACTTAGAACTGAATAGAACTGAATGCCCCGCTTGGGTCGTGACGGCCATATTTATACTCTTTTGTTTAGGAGTCAAATCCGAAACTATTACAATAAAAATCTTACCGGAAATTCAAAGCCACAGAAGCGGAAATCCGATTTACATTTACTACATTTAAAATTAGGATCATTCAATATGTTATGCTTAATTGTTCTTTATACTTAATTGCTAACATTCTTAACCATTAAGTTTTGGTGGGCCATCTCTTTTTAGTAAAGGGTATTATAACAGTTTTATTAGCATAATAAACTGATAAACTGTTATCCCTACACCAGTTATTTATGGTGTTTAGGGCTCTTTGTTTGTTTGTTGTATTATTGACGATTAAGTACTTTAATAAAAGACCCTCGCAATGATCACGAGGTCATCAGCATAACCTAGTGTGTCAATGCGTAGGTCTGCCATTTTGTAGACATTTGTTGTCAACCGCAAGAGTCCAAAGAAGGGGTGACAAAACACCTCCTTGTGGGCAGTCTCTTGTAGTTGCAACTTCAATCGAAGTTTGAAACAGCGCTATATTTGCCTTTCTGTTTTGCATGACAATTGACTTCATCCATCTGATGGTTGTGGGGTCAACATTTTTAGATGTCAGGCCTCCAATCAGCGGTGATGTGGGGCTACAGTCGAAGGCTCCCTCAATATCTAGAAAGGCACAAAAAGCTATTTCTTTATCCTCCATTGCTTTTTCGGCACTGTCAATGACACATGGCTGTTTCCGTAGATCTGCCTCTGCGGTAAGCATGCTGGTTGTAATGTATAGGCCTCGTAGCTAGAGCTACATCCCTTATATATCTATCTGTAACTTTTTCCAATGTCTTAAAGAGAAAGCAAAATAGGCTTATACGTCTAAAGGACTTCGGTAAAGCGTAGTCTTTTCTACCAGCCTTAGGTATAAATAGAACTTTGACAATTGTCCATCGTTGGAATATATCTGGAATATATCCCCGGGCAAAACTTGCTCTGAAAATTTTCAACAGATAGGGAAGAAGGATGTCGATACCCCTCTGCAGTTAGGTGGGAATTATTCCATCTTCCCCGCTTGTTTTAAATGGTTTAAAGGAGTCAACAGCCCACTGCACCAGGTTTGGCCTTATTGTCTTTGCAACCATTTCTTTATCCTACAGTCCTCATTACAAGGCCTTCGTAGGGCTCCGAAAGAATTTAAAGCTGAAGTCTTGTGTGTGTTGTTTCAATGTTTCTGTTTCACTATTAGTGAAGGTACCATCAGGCTTTTTAAGAAGCCTGATCGGATAGCTAGTAATGATTCTGAGGCCAAATGAATAGAGTAGGAGTTTCTGCAGAAAACTTGCCTATCAATGGATTGTTGCACCTGTTTTATCGTTTAATTAATTTTTTATAATTACAATAATAATTATATATAATTTTTATTGATTTTGATATATAAAAGTGGTGCGATTTTGTGTATTTAGCACAAACTATGATAAGAGTACTATTTATTATATAATAAGAGTATATAGAGAGAGTGTATTTATAATAAGAGTACTAACGTAGTATTAAGTGTGTACGCATGTGAACCATTAGAGAAAACGACGAAACAAGTACTACATGTTAATATAAACATCAAGTTATTTTGATTGCTTAGCCGCCTAACGCCTTATGTTCCTGTGTGACTGTCGTTATTACTGTCTGATAGGTTGAGCTGTCGTCAAAATTTCTCAAAAACTTCATGATGTGAAAACATCTACTATAAGACTGAAGTGATGGATTAAAAGACAAGCAGTCAAGCCAAAGTTTTAATTTAAAAAAGTCATCATTCATCGTAATCACCTGCAATCACGTCAAATATGTATTTCAAACGGAGTTTTGGCGGGAACATGGCCGTAGATGGATTGTCGTCGCTCCTGTTTTGTCGCTTGAATAATGGTTTAAAGTGGATTTTGATTCGTAAAAGTGATGAGATTTTGTGAATTAAGTGTCCGCGCGTATGAACTATTCGAGAAAATGACGAAACAAGTGCTTTGATGTCAATATAAACCTCAAGTTATTTTGATCGCTTGGGCGCCTTATGAACTTGAGTGGCTGTCGTCATCAACTGTCTGCTAGGTTGAGCAGTCGTCAAAATCTCCCAAGGGCTTCGCAATGTGACGCATCAGCATATTGTGAAGAAAAAGAACATAAAATGAAGATTCCCAAAGAAAGGATACGCTCAGAAAGTCTAGAAACCAGAATGATTTCTTATATTTACGCGAACACTACACATTGAAATAATACTCGTTTTTACGGAATTTATCGCGTATATTTAACTTTTTAATACCCGACGTTTCGAGAGCTTTACAGCACCCATGGTCACGGGAAGGACTGAGATGTTTAACGTCCAGATGTCATAGTTAACCGCGGTTACCATAGATTAAAATTTAACTTTTGTTAACGCGATAAATTCCGTAAAAACGAGTATTATTTCAATGTCTAGAAACCAGAGCCGTAAAGCCAGTTGTAGTCAACCAAATCTAAGAAATACATTTTGACAGCTGTCAGACTTATTGCACCGGGCATGCACCAAAAAATGGGAACGTACCGTAGACAGAGAAACCTATAGACTAATGATCGGCGTGGCCTCGAGTGAGAAAGGAAGATAACGAATTTTTAGGATATACAATGCTCTTTATGACTTTTAAACACATTTAGATAAAAAATTTATTTAGATAAAAAATTTAATTGTTCTAAGAACTGAACTGAACATGATTCACCAATCTTAAGCTCACAAAACACTTTTTTCTCACTTAAACCAACTTGTAAACTCCTTAAATCGCTACGCTGTTAAAGTTGTTTAGTAGTTTGTTTGTAAAAAAAACCGGCACTGAGAAAGGGACAAACAATCACACCGCTCTATCTCATTTCTATGCAAGACGTATACATAAATCTATCTTTTTCGTGTGCGAATGCGAAAAAAGGCGTCAATTTGTCTATAGGTTTCTCTGTCTACGGAACGTACAATATTCGATTCTTAAAAAATCGATATCGATTATTTAGAGTTGGTAATCATTTACAGTTTGGTTTAAATAATACCAGAATAAATTAAAAACGGATAATTTAAAACACAAGATTTATAATTTTCTACGTATTTGTTATTAGGTACTGCTTATTTCTAGAGGCACAGTTATAAAAATTTAAGAATATAACCAATTTAAAAATTAATTTATTCGATCAATTTCAGTACAACTAGTTGAGCTGTCGTTGTTTGAGTTTCAATAATGCAGTCAATATTAATGTCTCTTTCAAAGTCATCCATAATAATTTTTTTGTTTTTTCTACCACGTTTGCCCAATGATCCTTCGTGAAATCGGCACATGCTTCAACGAATATTGAAGAAACAATCCAAAAAGTAAAAGCCGAGTCACAAAATAAGAAGACAAACACAAAATCAAAAAATTACGCACAGAAGCTCCCGAAAAGGCGGGATATTGAAATTACGTAGTGGTTTTTATATCGCAGAAAATTAAAAAAAAAACTTGTTTTATTCGTGGTTCATGTAATTATAAAAATAAAAATTAAACAAATTACACATTAAAAAATTAATTTTTCCATTATTTCAATATTTTTACCGATTTTTAGAACATTTTTGCCGATTATTCGCAAAACAATGAATTTTAATCATCCAAGCACTACGATAATGTACATAGCGACATATCATTGAAACGACGTCAAGTACAAAAAGTTGATACTGGTTATTTTTTAATATCTTGCTTTGTTTGAAAGATTCAAATTAAAATTAGTAATAAAAAACTATACACGTTGTAATGAAATATAGACAATTTTATAATTCTTCGGATTTACGGAAATGGTAATTTTAAATCTTGTGAGTACGCTTGTGCAAAGTTATCGCTGAATGGTTAATGTGAAACGTCAAAAGGTATTTCTTAGACGTAGACAGAGAAACTTATAGACAAATTGACGCCTTCTTTCGCATTCGCACACGAAAAAGATAGATTTATGCATACGTCTTGCATAGAAATGAGATAGAGTGGTGTGATTGTTTGTCCCTGTCTCCGTGCCGGTTTTTTTGTTTAGCAAACTGTACAGTTTGCTAAACAACTTTAACAGCGTAGTGATTTAAGGAGTTTACAAGTTGGTTTAAGTGAGAAAAAAGTGTTTTGTGAGCTTAGGATTGGTGAATCTTGTTCAGATCAGTTCTTAGAACAATTAAAATTTTTATCTAAATGTGTTTAAAAGTCACAAAGATTATTGTATAACCTAAAAATTCGTTATCGTCCTTTCTCACTCGAGGCCTAGCCGATCATTAGTCTTTAGGTTTCTCTGTCTACGTTCTTAGATTTGGTTGACTATAATAAAGAAAGTGGGTGCGTTTGGCAGAAAAAAGCGCTAGCAAGCGCTTGTAAGCAAAATGGCGAAACTAAACAGTTTTCGGCCAGGACACGTTTGCTAACTTCAGTAGCGCTGACACAATCCGCCATTTTGCTTATTTATTTTGTTTGTTTTGAAGTAGAGTTTATAAGTTGTTTTGTGCAATATTAGTTTTAAGTAATATAATGATATGAATAAACATATACATGTTATTAAAAATTCATGATTGGTAAGTTTTTAATATGAATACTTTACAAACATATATTTTAATTGGGTTAGGTTCCTCGGTTAAAACTAACTTCGTGTCCTAGAGGAAAATAGCTACTTACGATTTGACAGCGCTTACCGCTTACGATCGCCATTTTGCTTACAAGCGCTTGCTAGCGCTTTTTTCTTCCAAACGCAGCCAATTGCATTTCAAACAATATATTACTCTACTCTGCTCTACTCTATGATTTCAAATTTTGTAACGTATAGTTTTAAGCTGACGTCAAATCAAAATTTAAAATTGTAAACACAAATATTGTACAAGTGCTTTAGATAGATAAATCATATTTGTTACAGTAGAAATGGAAGATTTTGATGTATTTACTAATGAGATTGAATACACAAAGCCATTTTATGCCAATGTTCTAAACAAGTATGTAAAAGATGTACCATCAACTCCCAATGGACCAAACTACCAGAGTGAGTACCTAAAACCTAATTATCAAATTGCAGTTGGTTTTGATGGTACCTACCTATCAACATTTTTAACTTTAAATTATTTAGGTATACATAGGATAATAACTAAAACGTTAAAAATTGGAAAATTTTAATCACACATCTAGTTAGATGTCTGTGTGATTTAAATTTTCCAACTGTTTCACTTATATATATAGTCAGGTTGTAAATTATTTCATATCTGTTTTTTATCTGGACTTGTAAAATCAGCCATAAAAAAGTACAAAAAATTCTAAATAATATTATTATGTTAGTCAGATAATTTATAAACATATCTTACCTAAAAATATTATTGTTGTCATAATATATAATCATCATCATTATTACAGCCCTTGGTTAAATTATAGACGTCCGGTACTCGCGTAATGTGTTGGGGGGGGGGGGGGGTGATGTGGCGGCGCTGTCGTCGCGCCGCAAGCGAAAACTCACCGAAGCCTAAATCACGCTATCAAAATTCCGAATCATAAACAGTATATATAGAACATCTTCGAACTATCACATGGAGCATTGGCCGCTTCCCGGGCAGAACACATTGCCCGGCGGGAGATCTCCCCTTTTCCTACTTCGGCCACAGGGTCATGGGAAGCCCCCCTACCCTTCCCCCGTTGTGGAAATGTATAGTTTATGAATAGTAATTTTTTGTAAATCATAACCTCACTTTTTTATACAGGAATATTGATGCAGTTACTTCTGCAACGGCTTGAGCACTGTGGGAAGTGCAGCCCCTTCGCTCTTGCGTAGCAAATCACAGGCACCCATGCTTGCCTCCGCAGCTTCGGCTTATTAGCCTAGCCATAGCCTCAGCCGCTACGGCTCACTTAGGTGCCTGCGATTTGCTACAGCAGGCGGGGGCTGTTCTCCCTCCGTGCCTACAGCTTTATAAAAACACTAGGGGTAGGGCAAACAAGACTATGTGGAGCTGGGGTGTGCTAATTTGGTTTTAGAACCTATTCAACCTATCTTATCTATAAAGTCTGGTTGTAAGGCAACCCAACTCTGCTATGATAGTGGTAAATGAAATAATGTAATGTGAATTGTTATAATTTTGTTTTCTGAAAAACCTTTTGAAGCCCTCCACTGCGACTCAATTTGTTGTATATAAGTCCCGTCTCCAGTCACAAATGGATTGTCTGGGTCTGAGTGATTAACTTCTTCTTCTTCTTCTTCTTTTAAATTATGGCTTCTCTTGGTAGAATTCTGCCAGTGTCAAGTCAGTCATGGAAGTGACAAGATAATAATAGTTAAAATAAGAGTTCTCAATTTAATGAGTGGGTTCACAATCTACAACAAAAGACGTCACATATTTAAACTACCATCACCAAAGTTGTTAAGTAATTTTACAGTTTAATATTATTAGTATGAATAAAAGCACATAAAATATTTACGAAGGGAGTATACACTAGGGTTAGCAAAAATTGGAAATTTACTGGACGAGGGATGTAATTGGGCAGGATATCGTAGAGGGAGAAAGTTTAGGACACTCAAAGAACAGATGATTGACAGATCCTTCATCTAGGCCGCATTCACAGATTGAGCTATCCCTAATCCTGAGTTTGGCCATATGTACAGGAGTACAAGCATGACCAAAGCGTGGGCTGCAAACAGTAGAGGTGGTAGTTTTACTAAAGTGGCGATATTGAAAGAACCAGGGTTTTGATGGGATATTAATTTGGACTTTGGAATATTGATTACATTTTAAAAATTTAGACTGATGCCAATATCTTTGCCTAGAAGACAGAAGGCCGGAGTTGGCCTTTGGCAGGAGGTCATGTGCATAGAGGCATTGTCTAGGGATAGAGCCAGATTTTGTGGCATCTTTAGCTAAACTATCAGCAATTTCATTGCCCTGAATCCCGCAGTGGCTAGGGATCCAAGCCAATACAATGCTCAGCCCTTTTTTATGACAATAGTACAGAGACTTTCTAATATTTAAAATTAGCGGGTATCTAATTTTAGAGTGAAAAGGACTGGATAAAATACTTTGAAGGCAACTAAGGGAGTCCGAGAAAATGAGGGTCCTTTTCAGACCATGTGATTCTGCATATGAAACTGCCTCTAAAATAGCCAAAGCCTCACCTGTGAATACAGATGAGTCAGGGGGAGAGTTAAAATTTAAAATAATCCTGTATTTAAGGATCCACACTGCAGACCCTACTAATCCATTGTTACTTAACTTTGAAGCATCAGTGTACATAGTTAACAATCATGCCAATTTTGGAGGAGGAGCATATTTAATTTGTTATTTGCTTCAATAGTATTTTTATCTATTCCGATATCTAGAATAATGTCTGGATTGAAAATTAGAGCCTCGTAAGGGATAGTGCAAAGTGGGTTACTAAGGGATTGATAAATTGGAGAGGGATATAACTTTTTTATGAGTTTATCTGTGTTAAAAAAACAAATTGACATATTTGCGTTTCGTTATTGCAATTTTTGTGAAATTTATTTTTATCGTAATTAATTCAAAAGGCATTTCTGAAATCCAAAAACGGTGTAAATGGTTCAAGCTTAACCCTAACAATCCTCATAAATTGAAAACACAATTAAAAATCAAGTACCAGACATCTACTTCATAATAAGAGAGCAAATTGACATAATATTTGCATTTCGTTATTACACAATTTTTAGTGAAATTTGTTTTTATCGTAATTCAAAACGCATTTCCGCCATCTAAAAACAGTGTAATAGGTTGAAGCTTAACCCTAACAAGCCTCCTAGACTAAAAACATTATCCAAATCAAGTACCGGATGTCTATAGCCTATATCTATAGTATATATATACATATATAAATATATATTAATATTATTCCAGGTAGCAGAAAACTGTATGCCGAAGAGTGTCTGGGAGAAAATAATGAAGCAGACTGTGCTTTCTATTTAAGTGAATCAGTATCTGCATCTCTAAGAACATTGGCTGTGTACAGAGATGAGCAATTGAGAACAACAGGTTTGGTTAAATATAATTGGTTATTATCCATAATGGAAAGGACAAAATGTATGTGTTTAGGATATAATGTTGTTTGTGTGTGCAAATGATGATGAAAACCGATATACATACAGTTTTCTGTAAAGGGTTTGTGATTAATTGGTGATGCCTTTTAGGTAAATGTTATGACGTTTACTTGCCAGAGGGTGATGCAATAAATATTATTAGCTTCTTTAAATGAGTTTTAGAATGTTTTTCCACAACCAGGCTTAGCTGATGAGAACCTAAAAATGTTTCAATAAAGTAAAATTAAAATCTGTGGGGAGGCCTATGCTCAGCAGTGACTTACAGGCTGTAATTAAGTTACAGCATACATTTATCATGTCTTCCTTATAATTTTTTCCTTTATTACTAAGTACATGTTAAATTAGCTTTTAAAATTGCCATTAATAATTTCATTGTTGCCAGCAGAGGTGGAACTTGCGTTATATGCATGCTTTTTATGGCAAGTGCTTAGCCCTGGAGCTACCCTAGCTTTTCTACCAATAATACATAATCATAAATTACAATTATTTTTTTCCTTTTAGGTGATAAAATTCAAAAAGTAACAAATTATGTGAAGCCAATTCAGGATTTGATAGATTCTCAGCCTATGTAAGTAACTAAAGTAGAAATTGAACATATGTTCCATATGATGTGCTGACATCTGACATCTTCTAACTGCCACTAGCAAAAGATGTTGTTAGTAATTTTGGCAAGATAATTTATTTATTTACATCCAACTTATATCTAACATTACAGGTTTCTACCCAATGTGATAGATAAATCACTATTTACAATCCTATATTACTATATTAACTTATAGCTAATTATCCATAAAGCAAGTTTTGTGAATTCGTTCAGAGTACAAAAGAATAATCAAATATTAGATAATGTTCTTATGTATAAATATGTCTTATTTTATTGGAATGTATGAGTTATTGCTAAGAAAATGTTGTTCTTGTGTTTTAGTGTATAAACAATGATAGATAGCTTTAATGTGAAAGTTAAATAAATGTTCTCATTATTGTAAACTAATGAAAATATTTAATACTTTTTTATAACTGTGATGAATGAAATGGATGATCCATTTGTATCTGCTGCTGTTTAAAGCCCTTTCTGGCAAACATTGATATTATCATCATCAACTTATAGTCCTTCACAAATCCACTGCTGCATGTAGGCTTTCATCACTTAATCTACTGGGAGTCTGTCCTGCTGATTATGCTGATTACCTGAATGAGACTGCCACTCTATATCCCAAACAATAAAAGCATACAATTATGGCATTATATATTATAACATTAGCATTATTTATTATACTATTAAAGCTTATTAAAGTTCACTGCCGAACATAGGTTTCCTCCATAAATTGCCTTATATCTTATGCAATGAGATGCTTGCCATAGTTGCAGGTTGGCAACTTCAGTTTTTATTAGTCGTTATTAGGAAGATGTTGCTGCCCATGTTCGGTTTTGTTTCCTTCTGTCGCCTCTTACGACACCCACGGGATGTTACAGGGTACTGGATATTCATACACTGCCACTACACAGTAAAATATCAAATGACAATTCTCATACATAATTTTTTTTTAAATGCGCGTAGTCATCACACTGGCCTAGTAAGTTGATGGGTATAGTAAGCAAAATATAAGGTGGACCCCTATTAAACGGGAGTGATGACCTCTAAGACATGCATGAAGTCCATGGATGCATGTCGCACAGGATCATGCTTTGTGGATTTCCTTTGGGGGTGCCTGTGTTCAACGGTGGGCTAGTGAAGGGCGCTAATGATGATGATTATTACCTAGAAAAAATAGATTATGATATTTTTTATAAATATTGAGGAATGTGTTTATTATTTTATGGTTCAGATCAAAAAATGACGAGAAAATACTTGACTTCATATCAAGCGAAGCTCACCAAACTGCTGAGATTCTCAGTAAATTTAAAATTGATGATCATCTTCCATTCTATAAGCAATATATGAGATTCAGCTCGGAGAATAATACAGAGAACTTTCTAAAAATACTGAAAGAACTTCCTAAAGGTAAGAATTCATTTTATAATATTCTTTATTATATATCACATACATTACAAGGTTAATATTTTTAACACTTTTACTTAGTGGTCAGACTATGTAACTGTGGTTCACTGATGTGTTGCATTTACCACTCAAGTCAACTCAAAATGTGTTGTGATATAGTTTCATGGGAACAATTTACATTTCCTTGTCACTATGTACATAAATGTTATATTGTGAAGTATATACATGTCATTCATATTTAGTATTTTAATAAGAGTCTAATTACAGCTTTAACAGCTATTTCAATTGACATATCTCCTCATTGATACTTTAAGTATTACATGGTGACCTTCTAGGATGTGTGTGCTGCATCCGAATATTCGGCCGAATACGAATATTTGGTACAGCTGCCGAATATCGAATATGAGACGAATATTCGGCATGTATCTACTTTTTAACTATGAATAATTAATTTTTCTTGCCCTAGTGAAGCTTATGTGCTTTGCACTGTGTTAACGGCTTGAAAAGGTTACTAAATAATTTTATTTTAATAAATTTTCAGAATGGACGATAATACAATTGACAGCACCATACAATCCCAATGAGAATTTGAAGCCCCTGAACGAGTACCGATGTGAAATTGACTCTATCTATTTATCAATGTTCACAAATGATTATCTTGATTTCAATAGTGTTGGGCCTCTCACAGTTGAAATACCAGCTAATGTCATAAAAGGTGAATGAATACATTTTCAAAACTGGTGTCTAGTAAGTCATTTTGAAGCCAAAACAAGATTATGATTTTATTATTATATGTTTTTTGCTATTTATATATTATTAAAACAACATTGTGATACGTTGTTTCATATTAACAACATTATTTGCTATGCAAAATCCGATAAGCAAAAGAATCCATCGGTAGTAGGAACAAAATATTTATAGTTTAACAAGAGTCTTCTAAATTAAATGTCATAAAATTTTTGTTACTTGTAATAACTTGAAATAATACGAAAAAGCTTAGTGAATACTAATTAAATAAAAAATCGATCTTAACCACTAAGTCACTGAATCTTCTCCCGGAGTCACAGAGTTATTACTTAAACAAAATGTAAATGCATGTACAAAGAATGTTTTGTTATATTTCATAAAGTAAATTAAAAAAGTGACAATAAGTATTATTTATAATCTATATTGAATAAAAAAGTTTTTAGTTTTAGTACCCTTATTTTATTTTTACATCAAAATAACTTGTTGGGCAGGCGCAGTGAAGGATTTTATATATGGCAGAGTCATACTGCAGCTATTATATGCTTGTAGTCCGAATGGGTCGGCTCCACAGAGTTGGACAACGCGTGTGTCACGTGTTTCGTATGGTAGTGTAGAGAATCTGCATTTTTATTTTTAATCAAAGATGGATGTAGATTTCTATGAGCTACAGCATCCACTTACCATCTATTGGACTTTCATTTGTCACCTTTATTCTATTTAAATGATTTATTGTACTATTAGCTTTAGGAAGTTGGAAAAAGGTGTCTGCTTCAATGTGGTTTAATCCAACATTGATTCTATGCATTTCAGAAGGAGAACAGCCCCTCTTCACGGAATTGTTTTCTCTACTAGAGGAGAACTACAAAACCATTGACAATGCCCCGTTTCTTAATAACAAACGTCTTGTGCAGAACTATTGGAGCAAACGTGAGGATATTGACTTGAGAATGAAGGTTAGTTATAAGAAGACCCTTTTTACTGCAAATGAGGCATTCTATCTTAGGGGCCGCCTCCACGAGCGAGAGAATTGCGAAGAGTCCGCGCTTCTATCGTCGGGTAGTCTCCACGAACGAGCGATTATACCGCCAGCGTATCGTCGTGACTCGTAACGGAATTGCTGCATGTCCGCAACTCCACATTTAAACGCGTATTTTGCGTGTGGGCAGGAATATCACGAATCACGATATTCGAGTCATGAAATCTCCTCAAAGAAGCTCAACAGTCCCTAGGTGTTGCAAGCAACTTCAGGGAGTGATTTCGGCGTGCCGAGATGTTTAACCCCTATGTAGCGACTTCTGGACATACCAGCAACATGTGGGCTGCCATTTCCTCCCCTGGCCAGTTCATCTACTGCGTCATTGCCCCTGGCTCCACTGTGTCCCTTGATCTATTGTAGAGTCACATTGTTGTATTTACATACCTCATTTAATCAAGCTTAGAGGTTAGGCGCTCTCAGTTTTCATAATTTACGAGAAACCTAACCGACTACAACCAGCGTTTTTTCCAAACCGATTCGACTTAGGGACCTTCTAAAAAAATGTTTTCTCTTTTTTAAAAGGCTGGCAACACAACTGCAATTTCCCTGGTGTTGGGGTCGCAACTTATCATACTCGCATGCTCTTTTGCCCCCTCTTATATAAAAAAGATATGGCTTCACCATAGAACACAGAAGTTAACTCTTCAAAACACTGAAGCCGTGTTAGACCTCTTCGAACATTGTAGAAAATTATTGCATGGATATTTTCCTTAATAAGATTCATTTTTCATATGTGAACTGACAGATCCAAAATTGCCGGTAAATATGTAAACGACAGAACTTAAAAGGCATGCCTCGAATATATTATGTAGGCTATTTATAATTTCATATATCCTTGGATTTCAGAGTGTAATTAATGTGATGGATAAAGAATGGTTGGGTGGATGGACTAGTCTTCTTACTGGGAAGCTGCAGGACGAGACCTTGCGAAATAAAGTCGTAAAGTTAGTTGACGCTACAATATCTGATTGGGGGTAAGTATAAGATAAAATTTGTTTTTGAAATTAATTAAAACATTCCTTTATATTGACCGTGTAGAGACGGTGTAAAAATATCTACTACCACATATCATCCCGTGGGTGTCGTAGGGGACGGCATCAGCATCTTTCAAATAACAATTACTAAAGAGAAATCCGGTTGTCGACACTCCTGGTAAGCGTGGTGCCAACTTTGGCAAATGTATGAGGTAATCTATGGAAGAGGCCTATGTTCAGCAGTGGACTTTTAATAGGCTGTAATGGTATTCCCATATTCCTTCTTCTTCATCTGTAACTCCACTGTTGGACGTGGACCTTATTCTCTTTACTTATTGGAAAAAAGATTAAGAAAGGCTGATTCATAAGTACAACTTCGTTAATTTTACAGTTCATATAATATACCATTAAGCTATTGTCACTTTGATATTAAAATTTTTTAAAATAATCAGGCGTACCTTTGTGGAAATCTATTTATTATATTAAAGATGTGAAAGTTAGCTAAGATCCACGTAAAAATAAAAATGATGTGTTTGAAGAGCACCTCCCGGTCTTCCCGTAATTGCGTGCACAATTCCCGTTACCACTAATCTCAACACAACTACTAGTCTAAGAGCTGGCTACAAAAAAATGTCCGGATCATCCGGATCAGTAAAATAGAAACCTTTGGTGTAACTGAACACAATGGACAATGACGAACTTCCAAATAATTTTTGAACACATTTTTTCTTGCGTCTACTGAAATTTGCGTGAACTCCTGAACAATCTTTGTTCAATCATATTGCTGCAGGAAGTCTGGAAGTAAAAAATATTCCAGTTTCAACAAAATTCACATCAAATTAGGCTGTATGGTATAAGAACTTTGCCTGCCTTAATTGTAAAATCGTTGCAACAACAACAACTAGTCAATATAATTTTCCGCACGCCCCCGCCTAAGCCACATCTTTGCAATGGCAGACAGACAAATTTATGTGAAGCTACAACAAAGGTTTCATTTTTCATACAAATCAATCATGTATAGTTGCCGACACGAGTGGTGAGCACAGATAAACTGGTGGGAGGTAGGTACACTGTCGGGCAAAATTATTTACTTTATTATTTCAATTCGTAATTTAATATTTTCGGCGACTTTTATGAAAATGTTTACTCGACCACATCAACTTTTACTTTCATATAGTAATGTTGCAGATATTCGTGTCCGTTATTTTATTATCTACTATAAAGTATTTAATGTATACCTGGCGGTTAGGATTGATTATTTTATTAAGAAGAAGGAAGAGGTGATACGCCTTCCATAAAATCTGGTGTTGCGGTGCGCCGTACAGTAGCTACTGAGACATTAGTCGCCCCAGCACTCTGTTTATATACTTCTATGATTTTTTTCGCAGTACCTAATTTTTTCATGTAACTAAACACTGAATAGAAAATTAGTCGGGATTGTCTATTTAACACCGAATTCTTCCTTCTCTGCATATTTACACCAAAATCTGAAAACTTAAATTATAACAAAAATAATTATAAACAAGAAGTAACAAAACAATTAATAACAAGGAATATACAAACAACAATTAACAATGAGCTAACAAAAACAATTAACGAAAATAAACTTATTAAAAAAGTTATCATTAAAATTATTGCTCTGAAGTGTACAGAAGCCGAATGATACGTTCGAAACCAATAGACGACGAGAATCGACTAATGAACCAATCACGTTGAAGGTCAGTGTGGTCAACGTCGTATCGATCAATAAAAAGTGTGCTCACGACTTATGTCGGCAGTTATACCTGATGCGTATATTTTTTATGTAGCCAATGCTCTGTCTATAAGGTATTAGCTAAATAATTTTAACATATTTAAATGGAAATTCTTATATCATCATCTTTAAGAACGCTGCTTTCCTCTCCCATAGTAAGGAAGTTTTTTTGTAATTATCACGCAATATCTCAACTCACACCTTCGACACTGCTCCCCTTCGTCGGTCTGGGTATTTTATATCTGGAGTAAACGAGATTCTCATTCCGGTTATCTTTTTTACCGTCTGGAAAAAAAATAGGGTGTTAACAAGTGAACGGAGTAGAACCCTATCCTCAGTGGCGAAGCTAGGGCTCCAAAGTAGGGCAAGCCCAAGATATGGTTTTGTTGTTTTTAGCAGTTTAATAAAAATACACCAATCTTGAGCTGTCTCCACTCTTTAGTTTCATATTCAGTGCTAACAAGGACGTGTTTAACAAAGCACACAGAAAGCATACTACCGCTAGATAGATTCATCATCATCATCATTACAGCCCTTCACAAGTCCACTGCTGAACATAGGCCTCCCCCAAGTAATGCCATAAAGCACGGTCCTGAGCCACCTTAATCCATCGACTTCCTGCATGTCTTACCAGGTCGTCACTCCATCTAGTGGGGGGTCGCCCTAAACTACGCCTACCGGTACGAGGCTGCCACTCGAGAACATTTCTTCCCCATTGGTTATCGGTTCTTCGAGCTATATGGCCGGCCCATTGCCACTTCAGCTTACTGATCCGTTGGGCTATGTCGGTCACTCTGGTTTTACTGCGGTTATCCTCATTTCTGAGTCTATCACGCAGAGAAACTCCGAGGATAGCCCTCTCCATAGCTCGCTGAGCGACCTTGAGCGTCCTCATACGGCCAGCGGTGAAGGACCACGTCTCTGATCCGTAAGTCATCACTGGCAACACGCACTGGTTGTACACTTTTGTTTTCAGAGATTGAGGTATACCTGACGTGAAGATGTGTCGTAATTTCCCGAACGCTGCCCAGCCGAGTTGGATCCGTCGATTGACCTCTCGGTCGAAGTTGGACTTACCTAGTCGGACTATTTGTCCCAGGTAAACGTACTCGTCAACAACTTCGAGCATAGTGCTCCCAACAACTACCGGCATAGGTGTGACATGGACATTGAACATGATCTTTGTTTTGTCCATGTTCATCTTAAGACCTATCCGTTGGGAGACACCATTGAGGTCATTGAGCATAGTGCTAAGGTCCTCCAGCGATTCTGCCATAAGGACTATATCGTCGGCAAATCGAAGGTGAGTGATGTACTCGCCATTGATGTTAATACCGTATCCTTTCCAGTCCAGTAGCTTAAAAACGTCTTCCAACGCAGTGGTGAAGAGTTTCGGGGATATAACGTCACCCTGTCTTACACCTCTCTGCAGTTGGATACGCTTCGAACTCTGGTTCTACTGTACAAACACTTCAGCACTCCGATATACCGACAGTCAACTTGGCACCGCTGAAGGGACTGTAGCACCGCCCAAATTTCGACGGAATCAAAGGCTTTCTCATAGTCCACATACGCCAGGCAAAGTGGCAGATTGTACTCCTCGGTCTTCTGTACAATTTGCCGCATGGTATGTATGTGGTCTATGGTACTGAAGCCTTTTCGGAAACCGGCTTGTTCGGGAGGCTGGAAGTCGTCAAGTCTGCGTAAGAGACGATTCGTAATGACTCTCGAAAACAGCACGTAGACGCGGCTCATAAGGGAAATCGGTCTGTAGTTCTTCAAGAGAGCGTTGTCGCCTTTCTTAAAGAACAAGACTACCGCACTTCTGCTCCACGCCTCCGGAGTAGTGCCACCATGGAGGACGAAATTGAAGAGCTTCTGAAGGACTTCAAGTACCGGTGTTCCACCCGCTTTCAGAAGCTCCGCTGTAATTCCATCCTCGCCTGGGGCCCTGCCGTTTTTAAGGTGCTGGAGAGCCATTCTAATCTCGCTCAGACTGACGTCCGGGATATCATCGGAATATTGTCGGGTAAGACTTGCTCTTAGATCGTTACTCACACTTGCGTGTGGCTCCAACTATGATGTGTACAGCTGCCCATAGAACCTCTCAATCTCACTCAAAATCTCAGGTGTCTCGGAAACTATGCTGCCATACTCAGTCTTCAGCTTTGTCAGTTGGCTCTTTCTGGCAGACAGATCTCTGGCAAAGACTTTGGAGCCCTGGTTCCGCTCGATCGCTTCTTTAATACGAGCAGTATTAAAGTTGCGTAAGTCTCGCCGCATGCATTTGGAGATCTGTCTGTTCAGTTGCCTGTATGCTGTCAAATCTGTTGACGATTGCAGCCTCATCTCCCGTCTTAACAGCCATGAGATTAAGGGTGTGATCGGAGAGTTTTTGTGTTCTTCTGCGGCGGGTCTTGCAGAACTTAGCTCCGACCGCATGGACAGTTTCCACGAGCTTGCCATTCATATCGTCCACTGCATTGTAATCTTCTAGGCACTGAAAGCGGTTACGTAACTCGAGCTGAAAAGATTTGGGATTCTGGATTAGAGCACGAGGGGGACGGAGCGTTGACTTCATTAGACGAGACCTCTCCAACTTAACCTTTAGGTTCAGTGTGCCTCTAACCATTCGGTGATCGCTGCCGGCTTTCACCCTTGCGATCACTGAGACATCACTGAACAGTTGGCGTCTGGTCGTCATAATGAAGTCAATCTCATTTTTTGTCGAACCGTCGGGGCTCGACCAGGTCCTCTTCCTGTGGGGCCCCTTCTGAAAGAAAGAGTTCATCATAAAGAGTCCCTCTTTCTCCATAAAGTCAGCCAGCTGCTGGCCCCTACGGTTCCGTGGCCCTACTCCAAATTTCCCTAACTTCAGCTCACCGCCTTCTCTTGTGCCTAGTTTTGCGTTGAAGTCTCCCATAAACACCGTGTAGTGGGTTTTGGAGGAATGCATGGCTCTAGAAATATCCTCATACATTTCCTCCACCTCCTCATCGGGATGTGCCGAGGTTGGTGCGTAGACCTGTATGACCTTCAGCGAATACCGTTTGGTGATTCTGAGTATCAGGTACGCGACCCTCCTCGATACACTCCCAATCTTTACAACGTTGTTGACGAGAGACTTGTGGACGATAAATCCGACACCTCCTTGGGACAGATGGTCGCCCTCCCGGTTATAGAACAAGTTGCCGGACTCGAGGATTACCGTGTCCTCCCCCTCTCTTTGGACCTCAGATAATCCAATAATATGCCAGCGCAACTTGTCTACCTCTTCTTCCAGCTCCAGTATCTTCTCGTCAGTCCTCAGGGTGAGTGCGTTATACGTTGCCAGGTCGAGTCTTCGTAGGTGGCAACCGAACCTCCACCGGAGATTCTTAGCACCCCCTGCCCCGCCGTTACCATGGTCGCCACCGTAGCCAGGAATAGCGGGACCGCCGGGGACTGGGGGCCGTTTATTTGCGTCGTCGCTCATGGGGGAATATTTGCCATAGTTGCCACGCTTGGCGAACGGGTTGGCAACCGCAGTTTTTTGTTATGTTATTGTTGTTATCAGGAAGATGCTGCTGCCCATCTCCTTTCTGTGTCCCTCTGTCGCCTCTTACGACACCCACGGGAAGATATGGGGTAGTGGATATTCTCAACCGCCACTACACGGCAAGACTAGATAGATTGTATGACATATATACATTCGGTGGTTTTAAAAAGAGCCGTTTGGGTTTGCTTGAGATATTTACAAACAATACAATATATGAACAAAACAAAAGCATGAACAAAGTACAAACAAACTATGTACAAAGTTAAAAAAGGGACGCCTGGCAGATGTGAAACCTCGAAATTATATTTTGTTTAAGTTATATGCATGAAAGAACAGATTACGACAGGAATTTTTTTACCATAAAATAATGACTATTTATTATAGTTATAATTATTCATTATCAAATCATAATATACCGTACAAAATGATATTTTTAAACTCATATATATCACTATAAAATAGCCGATAGCGTATTTGTGCCATCTAGCGTAATCTTTAGGTACCATCGTGAAAATCAACCAATTTTCGTTCGATAAAATTACTTTACCTATAGAATTAAGTAGATGGCGCCATTAAAATTTTATATTCTGAAAAGTAGACAGAGAAACCTAACTGGAAATAACTAAAGGGAGTACTATTCTTTAAAAACCTCAATACATTCTTCTGTATTCTTTTGATTTATTTAATTAAAATTTGGGCTTCACGTTAAAAAAAAAGATTGTAACACTTATTTCCTCTAAAATTAAACCTAGGTCTCATACTTTATGCTGATGTTCAAATTGATATTTTTAATTCGTATGGTAATATAAATATTGAGTTATTAAACCTTTAAATACACCTAACTTAATTAAACTTTAATACTAAAGAGTCCTGTACCTATATTTAAAGTATGAAGAAATGTTTATTGAATATTAAATTTCATTTTTAAAGATTTTTACCTTTTCCTCGCCGATTAGCACTTCAACAGACTTATATTCATCACAATAAACACTATTATCCTCCCATTTTCACTGAAAATCTTCGAAAAAGCATAAATTTTTAACAAACACAACAAAAACAAACATAAACATTGAAATGTGAAGTGAACTTGCATACGAGGGGCCTGCAACCACTTCGCTAGTCGCTAAACGCACTCCTAAACAACTTCATGGCAAAGCCAGGTTTGTTGGCTCAATAGTAATTGCTACATAAACATTTCATAGTTATATTTCATTATAGAATATTTTGCAATAGGTTTGAAAGAAAGCGATCGTCTTCTCGAAAGCCCCGTAAAAAGCCTACGCCAGCAAGGGAGACAACTAATCGCTCTATTAAAACTCACTTTATGACAGCAGCAGTATCGCCACAGAGTACCTTTGTATAAACGTATCGCTAAGGCAATACGAGGTCATCGGTCGACATGTGTCGAACAGTGGAGTGCGCGGGAAAATTGAAATAATTTGAAACAGTTTATGAATTATTTTATTAGTTGATATTATTGATTGATATTATTGATTGATTCAGTTTTAATAAGGCAAGCCCGGCTTTTCGGCTTTAATGGAAGCTTCGCCACTGCCTATCCTCTCGACTGTCCAAAACCTTCTAAAAGTCGCTATTAAAAAAGTACGCGTCTGTCCACAACCTTTAGAAGGTTGCAATTTACTTATAAACTTCAGACACGAAACAACCGTAGTAAATGTATCTGTATCTCTCTCTAACTCGTACAACATTGTTTTAATGCATTAACCTACTTATCTCGGGGAATTGTCTCTATTGAAGTACAAAATATGCCTTTTTTGTGCCCGTTTCGGATCATCTTAAGTGGCCCACATTATTGTCGAGCTTGTGGTGTAAAAAATGTATGCAGAGTTGTGTTTTTTATTATTTATTGTAAAGTGTATTTGTCTTATTGTAAATAAAATAAATATTTATTATTAAAAAGAAACAATTATAAATAAATAATTGTTTCTTTTTTTACATTTTAATTCACCAAACTGGAAAAAAATCGCTTTTAGCATTTTTACCATGGAATTTAGAAAATATAAAAAGGTGAATGTACACATTTATACATATTATATTAGCTTACTTAACAATAATTCTAACAACATATTATTTTGTAGAGTTTCCATTCATAATTATAAAGATATAATGTCATAATGATAACGATCATTTTATTGACACACCACGTATGCAATAGATCACTCGTTTAGGGTTGAACAGTATGCGCCAAAGCGACCATTCGGGCCGGGACCGTTGAGAAGATAAGACACTGATATTTTACAAAAAATAAAAACAAATTTTCAATTAAATAAATGAATTTAAATCTATCGAAATTCAAATCATACCTATACTTTACGAACGGCAATAAAACAATAAATTTAGTAGGCATCTTAGATCTTGTCTTCGGAGGGTCACAGGCTCAAGGACAAAGTCGCCCGCTCTCTCAATTCTTCAGTTACTTGTTATTAGCTGTGTAGTATGACGTCGCGTCGCCATCTCATATTATTTATGTTTCCGCGTGTGTGGTACTGGTCGGCGAGATTACCAGACCTAACACCTCTATACATTTTTGTGGGCCGAACAAAATCGATTAGTGTACACAGAAGAAGCACAAAGTGTTCGTGATTTAAAGCCGAGTATAATAGACGCATTTAATGCTTTAAAAAGTGAAAGAGACCCGCTTTGAAGTTTAACAAACAATTTACAAAGACGTGCTAATTTGTGTTTAGAAGGAAACTTATTTAATAAAGTAATTTTGATTTTTTTAAATAACAATAATGTAGCATAATTTTATAAATATCACTTAGTGTAGTTTATAAATAAGTTGATTTCGATCTTTTAATTACGGCAAGATGTTGCTGTATAGGGTAGGCATAAAAATTATTATTAGAAACTGTTTATCAATTTATTATAATGTAAGATACAATTTAACATGTGATTCTACTCAACTCAAGTCAACACTATCTTGTATATTAGACGGTCCTAAGCCCGTAAAAGTGTGAAGGAAAGATCTAAATCACAAAAATAATAATCTGAAACGAAGAGTAATTCAGCTACTTACCATCTTCTGTTTCACATTTTTTTTTGATTTTTATAAACATATGACACGCGACGGCTTTATTAACGAACGAGTGGCAATAAGAATTTCGGCTATTTTAAATATTTTTCTTTTATCGACCAAGTATTTTACTAAAATCCAGTATATGCTGATCTTGCATTAGTAGGCAATAACTAGTACTGGGAGGTCTACTTACATTGAACAGTTTAAGGTCATTGGCATTTTACGAAAGAAAAACCGCCACCAACCAATGGCTTTACGTGCTTTCCGAGGCACAGGGGTGAGACACCGCCAACTTCCTGACTCCGGGTGGCTACTGAGAATTTCTTGACCAAAAAAAAAACTCAATAAATTGATTTTTTTTGTCCCGAGCCGGGATATGAACCCAAGATCTCATTATCAGCTGTCACACTACTACAATCACTAGACCAACGAGGCAGTCAAAATTAAAAATAAATATCAAAAGTGCCTAAAGAGTTATAAGAGAAAAATAATTTTTTGTAACGTAAGGCGCGGTCAGCTGATTCTAAAAATGTTGACTGCAACGATGTGTCGGCTGCTCTCCTCCCACTCGGCCACCTGGCACCTACGTAACGAAAGATGTACTTGCGTATAGCTCGCTCTTACAGGCGGCATTACAAATGAAGCTATAAAGGCTGCTTCGCCACTACTGACTCTCCCATTAACACACTTATTTAACCTTATACTAAAAACTGCTGAAATACCATCGCAGTGGGTAGAGTCCGAAATAATTTTAATTTATAAAAAAGGTGACTCAAAAGATATTACAAACTACAGGCCTATAAGCTTACTTCCGTGTATCTACAAACTGTTTTCTTCTATAATTAACAAAAGAATAAGTATCACAATAGAAGCAAACCAACCAATAGAACAAGCAGGTTTTCGCAAGAGCTTTTCAACAATCGACCACATACATACTCTAGAACAAATAATAGAAAAATACCACGAGAAGCAAAGAACGCTCTACATCGCATATATCGATTATAAAAAAGCTTTTGATACCGTATCACATTCAAGCATATGGACCGCCCTGCAAGCCCATAAAGTTGAACAAGAGTATAGTAAATATAATATAGTAATCAAAAACATTTACAAAGGTAGCACAGCAAAAATAAAACTAGAATCCACTGGTCCTACGTTCTCCATCGGAAGAGGTGTGAAACAAGGCGACCCGCTGTCTCCTAAATTATTTATATCTATCCTAGAGTCAATAATAAAAAGATTCAATTGGGAAAAGACAGGATTAAACATCAATGGTAAGTATTTATCCCACTTACGCTTCGCAGATGACTTAGTTCTGCTATCAGAATCTAGAACACAATTACAAAATATGATCGATTCACTAAACACAGCTAGTAAGCAGGTAGGACTAGAAATGAATCTTTCGAAAACAATGGTCATGACAAACAGTATACAGAGAAGAATATCAGCGGACAATGAAACTCTGAAATATACAGACAAATATATATACCTTGGAAAACAAATTATATATATTTTTTTTATGTAGAATAGGGTGACAAACGAGCAGACAGTCCACCTGATGGTAAGTGGTTGCTGCGGCCCATAGACATCTACATCTATCCTCCATTAAAGATCAAAATGCAGATGCGATGCGGGTCTCCGGTTCTCTACACTCACCATACGAAATACAGCAGCATTAAGCTACTATTTCACGCTGGTATTCTGTGAGAGCGTGGTCCTTCCCTGGTCGAGCCGACCCATTCGTGCTACAACTATACTACTAATATAACTGCAGCATGGCTCTACCACGTACAAAACAGAAAACAAAATGAACTAGAAGTAGAACGAAGAGTACAAAATACTTGGAACAAGTACTGGTCCTTAAAAGAGATATTTAAAAGTAACATGCCAACAAATATCAAAACAAAAGTCATGATGTCGTGCCTCCTACCTTGTTTAACTTACGCATGTCAAACTTGGAAATTTACATCCAAATTAAAAAGCAAAATCACTACCTGCCAACGCGGAATAGAACGAAGTATGCTCAACATTAAAAAGATGCAAAAAATTCGTCACACAAAAATTAGAGAAACCACCAAAGCGACAGATGCTCTAACCTACGCTAAAAAACAAAAATGTAAGTGGGCTGGACACGTAGCGAGGCTAAAGGACGAGAGATGGACCACCAGGGTAACAACGTGGAAGGGTCCAATCGGCAAACGTCTCAAAGGCAGACCCTACACGAGATGGGCAGACGAACTGATAAAAATAGCTGGTACCTGCTGGCCGCAAATAGCTCAAGATAGAGACACATGGAATTCTTTAGAGGAGGCCTTCACCTTCACTTGAGGAGGGGTTCATGCAAACAAACTTATATATTATTATCCGGATTTAAACTTTTTCTCTATTCACTTCTTTTTTTTCCTCTAAACTATGTATGTACGTATGCCATTCTTAGCATAAATAGAAATAAAAGGCTTTAAAAAAAAAAGGCGCGGTCAGCTGATTCTAAAAATGTTGACTGCAACGATGTGTCGGCTGCCCTCCTCCCACTCGGCGACCTGGCACCTACGTAACGAAAGATGTACTTGCGTATAGCTCGCTCTTACAACTTTCATTCACTAGCGATCTTAGTCTATTTTTAGTTTTACACAGGCGCCGTAGTGTGAATTGTTTTTATGTATTTTTTGGATATTCGGAAATTTTGTCTATCTAGTTATATTTTGTATTATTTTTACAAATATTTTCGAGGAAAGCTTCTATTTCTCTTACTTACACAAAACATCACATTATTTTTCAGACGGTAAAATAGTAATCAAGATTTTTTTTCAATATGTATTGTTACTAATTATTACATATTTTTCTTCGACCACTGGTAGCTCTGTCCTGGGGTGAAGTCCACACATAACCTATAGGCTACTGACGCATTTATCTTTTTTCTTTTTCAGGTTCATAAAATTAACCACCAAGCAGAAGAACCTACTTTATAACTTGATAGACAGTTGTCCTTCATTGCCATCACAACAAATAAAGTCGTGTATAAGGAGAATTTTAACTGAACATGGTAACACTAAAGACATAAAACAAGTTGTAGAGACAATTGATTGCCAAAATTGTGATAAAGAATTTCGGTTTTTGAATGAGTTATGCTTAAAGTGCTTGTCCAAATGTTTTGAGGCAATCCATCATTTTAGTTTGGTGGATGGTATAAAAGCATTTTCGGAAGTGGCAACGCAGGTAAAGGAAAATGATGAATGGGCAGCACTAAAGAAGGCTAAGAGATACCCCGTCATATTAATTATTGATGAGGTAAATATAATTGAGAAACACTGACCTATTATTTATTATAAAAGAAGTAACAAATGTTACACCACTAAATAAAGTCGAAGAAATTGATTGCATCCCATACAAAATCATGTAAATGATACTATTTGCAATAATTTCGGCCGGTTTAATGTCATGTAAAGGCCAAATTATAGTATACGGTTCATGGCCTATCGGTACCCCACTCTTGATTTATCCTCTGGTCTTCTAGATAGTGCAGGTCTGCTGACGACAACTACGTAGAAAATTCTTTTAGATTTTTTCACAAATAGTGGCGATTATAACAAATCCTTCGTACACTAACGGCTCCGTGAAGCAGTTGTGCCGCGGGTTCGAATCCCGCATGGAAAAGTATATGTATGGCCTACAAGTAATTGGTCTGGGTCCGGATGTTTGTCTTTGTGAAATTTATGAGTGTAAACTGCTCCCATGATACAGGAGAAAATACTAGTGTGGAGAGAACGTTTTTTTTTTTACAAAATTAAAATAAAGAAAATGGAAGACGACCATGTCCATCAGTGAGCTGTTTAGGCAGACAAGGAATAAATAATTATCATTTCATTTCAGATGTTAGACACATTTCCGTGGGAAATGTTGCCGATATTAAACCATCAGCCTGTCTCCAGAATGGAGAACATACACTTCACCTACGCTCTTTACAAGATTCACGAAAAAAACTTCATAGATGGATATTTTGCTGCTAAGTCCGACGTCGGCAGATATATCATTAATCCAGGTCGGTAGCATTTTTTTATTTCAAAACTTTATTGTTTTCTTTTCACTATACTATATACTGTAATTTAAGTATAGGGATGCAAGGGGCGAACTTTATAGCAGTAAACTCACGGTGTGGCGAAATTTAATGAATGACTAGAGCCGCAAAGAAGTAAAAGAAAAAATATGCACACACTTGCAAGCTCACCAACACACGCACTATACTATATTTTTAAAACATATATTATAAAAACATACATAATATACATAAGTACTAGACCTATAAAGTCCACTGCTGAACATAGGCCAACATTGCGAAGGCCTTCGATCGGGTTTGGCACAAAGCGTTTCTTTCGAAGCTCCCTTCCTATGGGCTTCCCGAGAAATTGTGCGATTGGATCACCAGCTTTCTTGCAGATCGGGGCATCAAGGTCGTTGTAGACGGTGCAAGCTCCGATTGCAAGCCAATTAATGCTGGTGTTCCACAGGGCTGCGTGCTATCGCCAACGCTGTTTCTTCTGCATATCAATGATATGTTGCAAACCCGTAACATTCATTGCTATGCAGATGACAGCACTGGTGATGCTCTTTACACCGGCCGAGCCAATATTTCTCGGGAAAACGTCTCCGAGTGCCGGGACAAACTTGTGTCTGAAGTCGAGTCTTTGCTGAACAGAGTCTCGGATTGGGGACGACTAAATCTATTCCAGTAGACACCCAGAAGACACAAGTTTGCGCGTTAACCGCTAAAAAGAACCCCTTTGTCGTATCCCCTCAGTTTCAAGGCACTCCCCTTGTTGCCTCAGCCAGTATCGGAATCCTCGGCGTCGACATATCGAGTGACGTGCAGTTTCGTGGTCACTTGGAAGGGAAGGCCAAATTGGCCTCTAAAAAGCTTGGCGTGCTCAGCAGAGCGGGACAGTATTTCATGCCGGCACACCGCCTGCAACTTTACAAGGCGCAGGTTCGGCCGCACATGGAATACTGTTCCCATCTCTGGGCTGGGGCTCCCCAGTACCAGCTCCTTCCACTTGACCGCATCCAGCGCAGAGCGGCTCGAATCGTCGACGACCGAGTGCTTTCCGATCGGCCCGATTCACTGGCGCTGCGAAGAGATGTTGCATCTCTTTGCGTATTTTATCTCATCTATCACGGGGAGTGCTCTGAGGAATTGTTCGGATTAATCCCAGCCGCCAAATTTCGTGAACGCCCTACACGGCAAACGTCCCGATACCATCCACACCATCTGGATGCTTGGCGGTCCACCACTGTACGTTTCACAAGGAGTTTTCTTCCACGTACAACCTCCTGTGGAATAATTTACCACCGGCGATTTTTCCGGACCGATACGACCTGGAGACCTTCAAGAAAAGAGCTTACTCCTTTCTAAAGGGCCGGCAACGCACCCGCAATTCTCCTGGTGTTGCGGTTGATCATAGGCGGCGGTAGTCACTTAACATCAGGTGAGCCGCATGCTCGTTTGCCCCTTCTTCTATAAAAAAAAATAGGCTTTACAACAGACTGGTTGTCATTTGCAGTTTTTTATTATTTTGAGTTTGCTGCTGTCCATATTCATTTCTCTCTGTCGTATCCTACACCTACGGGTCGATATGGAGTAGTATATATTCTCTTACGCTGCCGCTACACAGCGATACTGCACACTGCACTCTACACACTGCACTCATACTGCATACTGCATCCTGCATTCCGCACACTGCATCATGCATACTGAACACTGCACATTGTACTCTGCGCACTGAACCTGAACATTGCTCACTGCACACTGCACCCTGTACACTGCACCCTGCACACTGCACCCTGCACACTGCACCCTGCACACTGCACCCTGCACACTGTACCCTGCACACTGCAAACATAGTAAGTATATTATGTATGTTTTCGTTATAGAAAAGAATCTGGACCGCATGGAGAAGCGTATGGCTTCATTCGTACAGTATTGGTGCTCGAATTGGACTGGCCACATTGGAGAACCGCCATCACCTGAAGACTTTCTGCGATATCTGACTGAATCAGATATATATTTGTAAGTATATTTTACATCAGCTACATATAAGCAAATATATGATCGGTTACCATAATTGTCAATACAAGCGTCGAATCGATCGAAAAACTTCATGTTTAAGGGTTTTTTCAAGGGCGATATCGTAACTATGTGAGCAGATTACTTGCAGAGAATTACGGCTTTAGAAAGACGAAGTCTGTATTTAGTGCACTGCAATGCAAAATCATGGTTTTTAATGACGGTTTTTTAGAGCGAAGACAATCCCTTCATAGCGTTTTACGAAAATATGCGTCAGAGTTACCTTTCAGGTCGAATACAACCATTATTATAAGCTAAAATACTTTATTTTAAGCGTTATTATAATAGAATATATAGCCTTTTAGTGTAAAGGAAAGCTTAGATTACGAAAATATTTTGTTTTAATAGAAAAAAACAATACTATAAAATCACCAAAATTGTCCACTTCAATGTCATTTTTTCCGTGTATTGGGATATAAACTTATCTATTTTAATATATTATATCAAAATACAGGTAATTTTAAATATCGCAAAAAAAATTAGCTCATTTTATTCAGTCAATTATTTTATATGATTATTTTAAACATACCGAATAAGGATTATCTTCCAGGGCGATTGCTTAAATCCCTTCAGGATCTTACTCTCTGAACCCTCTCAGTACTTTATTGAAGGGCTTCGGTAGGGGATTTCAACTTTGGAAAGGAGGAACTAAAGTGACCCACCTTTTCTATATGGATGATCTCAAGTTATTCGTTTCCAGTCCATCCCATCATGCGGAGTTGCTGAATATCACTTGTGATTTTAGCAATTATCTCGGAATAGAGTTGGGGACGGATATGTGTGCGGATGTCCATGTTCGCTTATTCTGAGCGCAGAAATTCGCTCTATAACATTAGAACCCTTTCGAGGCTTAAACACACCGATACCTGGGTATGTCACAAAATATTGATATCGGTATGAAACAGTCAGTTTTCGATGTGTTTTATAGACGCTTGACTAAAGTGCCTAACCGCCTTTTGTCGGGTGTGAATAACACACGCATATAACGGTTGCGTCATGCCTGTCCATGCCTTGCACCTGGACTTTTATCATACTTAGGTAATAATACTAAATAAACAATAAATATAAACAACCTATAACGCATAATTATCGTACCAGGCAAGTTGAAAAGGGTAAATATGTGATACCACACATAAGAAACTATTATGGTCAGAGAACTAGGCAATATTTAACTCCGCTAATAATTTAACAGAATAGATTTTATAAGAGATATCTCCAAAGACATGAACACTGTAACATTAAAGAAAAGACTGAAAGATACACTCCTAAGAAAAGTATAATGTGCTACCTACAATAAGTTAATTAAAGAAAGAAATATACAGGTTGTTAGTGTAAACACCGTTATCCTTGAAACCAGTGGTTTGGTTTCACTTATAGAACGTAAATTCAATGAATTTAAAAAAAACCCTATTTTCTTTTATAAAATTTAAAAAGTTCTGTCCGACACCGTCCGTAAATTCATGGATACTCTATGCGCCTGAGTGACGTAATCACTGTAAAGATCACCGCCCGCGCTAGCTACCTACACAAAATTCGATAAAACACAATAGGTACACATAACTTGTGATGTAACTTTTCCTTCATATTTCACATCAAAAAAAAATTTAGATTTTACTAAAAAAAAAGTTGTTATTTTTCATTGAATTTACGTTCTATAAGTGAAACCAAACCACTGGTTTCAAGTATAAAGGTGTTTACACTAACACGATGTATATTGTAATTTAATATACCTAGGATAAGTATGTAAGTAACATTAAAACATATATAAATGTAAAAGAAAAGAGCGCCATTATCGCCAACAAACTGTTGCACAGTTTGGCGATGATTATTATTACTGTAAATGTGTGTTTTTTTATATAAATAAAGGTATTAAAAAAACTCAAACTGAATTTAACGCCCTGGATAGAAAAGTCCGCACTGCTATGACATTCTATTTTTTTTTTTTTTTTTTTTTTTTTTTTATAGAAGAGGGGGCAAACGAGCATGCGGCTCACCTGATGTTAAGTGACTACCGCCGCCCATGATCAACCGCAACACCAGGAGAATTGCGGGTGCGTTGCCGGCCCTTTAGAAAGGAGTAAGCTCTTTTCTTGAAGGTCCCCAGGTCGTATCGGTCCGGAAAAATCGCCGATGATAAACTATTCCACAGAGAGGTTGTACGTGGAAGAAAACTCCTTGTGAAACGTACAGTGGTGGACCGCCAAGCATCCAGATGGTGTGGATGGTATTGGGACGTTTGCCGTGTCGTGCGTTCACGAAATTTGGCGGCTGGGATTAATCCGAACAATTCCTCAGAGCACTCCCCGTGATAGATGCGATAAAATACGCAAAGAGATGCAACATCTCTTCGCAACGCCAGTGAATCGAGCCGATCGGAAAGCACTCGGTCGTCGACGATTCGAGCCGCTCTGCGCTGGATGCGGTCAAGTGGAAGGAGCTGGTACTGGGGAGCCCCAGCCCAGAGATGGGAACAGTATTCCATGTGCGGCCGAACCTGCGCCTTGTAAAGTTGCAGGCGGTGTGCCGGCATGAAATACTGTCCCGCTCTGCTGAGCACGCCAAGCTTTTTAGAGGCCAATTTGGCCTTCCCTTCCAAGTGACCACGAAACTGCACGTCACTCGATATGTCGACGCCGAGGATTCCGATACTGGCTGAGGCAACAAGGGGAGTGCCTTGAAACTGAGGGGATACGACAAAGGGGTTCTTTTTAGCGGTTAACGCGCAAACTTGTGTCTTCTGGGTGTCTACTGGAATAGATTTAGTCGTCCCCAATCCGAGACTCTGTTCAGCAAAGACTCGACTTCAGACACAAGTTTGTCCCGGCACTCGGAGACGTTTTCCCGAGAAATATTGGCTCGGCCGGTGTAAAGAGCATCACCAGTGCTGTCATCTGCATAGCAATGAATGTTACGGGTATGCAACATATCATTGATATGCAGAAGAAACAGCGTTGGCGATAGCACGCAGCCCTGTGGAACACCAGCATTAATAGGCTTGCAATCGGAGCTTGCACCGTCTACAACGACCTTGATGCTCCGATCTGCAAGAAAGCTGGTGATCCAATTGCACAATTTCTCGGGAAGCCCATAGGAAGGGAGCTTCGAAAGAAGCGCTTTGTGCCAAACCCGATCGAAGGCCTTCGCAATGTCCAAACTAACGGCCAATGCCTCCCCCTTGAACTCTACTGCCTCCGCCCATCTGTGAGTGAGGTAGACCAGAAGATCACCAGCTGACCGACCACGGCGAAAACCGTATTGGCGGTCACTAATCAGCTGGTGATGACATTCTATAGGATGCATCACCCGAGATTGTTATTAGCGAGGCTGTACTCGCCGCGGAAGCATTGTAGGCACAGCTTTTTGAGCGCTCTGATCATGCATAATTGCGAAGTGTGCAGCCTCCGTAGTTACTTCTTTACGAGAACGGATGATCCATTCCGTCTTTTCGTGGAATAAATTACCCCCATATCCTTAGCCAATTTGCGACTGGGTGACCGTATGGAAAGAGAAGGAGCTCCATGTGGGTTCGAGGTTCTACAAGGCTCTAACATGATGAGTCTTTCTTAAACGCAGTTGTGTTTATTCTCTGCATACGTTTCGGTGACCTCTTTTGGGAAACCGGGGGTTTTGTCTGTGCGATACAGCATCGGGTTATTAAGACCAACAAGTTCTCGGAGACACATCCGACGGCACCGTCGAAATATGTCGCCATTCCGGTGAGTCACTTAGGCATGTAATTTCCGGTTCGACCGTGTTCGACGATTTTTAACACTAGGAGCTCGCTCTGAAATACGGTCTCATGGACGGAAATTGCCTTATTTTAAGTATTAGCCGGAAGAAAATGACCGCGCTAGGTTCTACTGAGACCGGGCCATCATCACAGACAGAACTATTCTTGCGAATAAGCCTGATATTGAGCTGATGGACCGGGCACAGTCAAGTCAATATTTTTGGTCGTCATTACCATTCGAATTGACGGGAACCTTATAAAAGCCGAAACAGATTAGCGAACAAAATATCTAGACCCGGCTCACGAGGTTACTGACTTGTGAGATGGTCTGCCAACCGAAATTATTCCTTTAGTAGTCTCTGCAAACGGGCTAATACCAGTCCGCCTCTCGCGTCATTTGAGGCAATAAGAGAACGTGACGGCTTTAATGCAGAAGGCGGTGCTTCTCGATATTAATCGAATGTACGTTAGTTTCTTTCCCTTCCCCCTTACCCTCGGCGATTTGATCCCCCCTGCCGTGGGTTTCCATCTGGATGGGTTTTTACTTATTTGATTGTAAAATGAAATGTAAATTTATCATTTTATATAATTATGCAGACCAACCAAATGTGTAAATGTGTAAATCTGTATAAATAACCCATACATGAATGAATGATGTATGTAGGTACTGCGGCCACGGGGACGGGTGCCACCTGGCAGGGAGTGGGGCCGGCGCGGGGGTCGAAGGCGTGCCTGTGCGCGGGCTGACGCTGCTGTCCGGCTGCGGCTCCGTGCGCCTAGCGCGCCCGCCTGGCCGCGCGCCCCCTGCCGCCGCGCACCACCACCTGCACGTGGCCGCCAGGTGCGTGCACCCTGCACACTGCACCCTGCAAACTGCATCCTGCACACTGCACCCTGCAAACTGCACACTGTGCACTGTACCCTTTACATTACACCTTGCACATGGTACACTTCACCCTGCATACTGCACACTGCTCACTGAACCCTGCACACTGCACCCTGCACACTGTACACTGCACCCTGCACACTTCACACTGCATCCTGTAAACTGCACACTGTAAACTGCACCACGCAAAAAAAACCTGCACACTGCACCCTGCAAAGTGAAAACTGCACACTGCACACTACGCTGCACCCTATACACTACACCCTGCACACTGCACCCTGTACACTGCACCCTGCACACTGCACCCTGCACATTGCATACTGCACATTGCACACTGCACTCTAAATACTGCACCCTGCATACTGCACCCTGCATTATGCACCCTGCATACTGCACCTTGCATACTGCACCCTGGATACTGCACCCTGCACTCTGTACCCTGTACACTGCACCCTACACAGTTAACACTGCACATTGCACACTGCACATTGCACACTGCACATTGAACACTACACCCTGCACACTGCACCCTGCACACACTACGGCTCAACGGACAAAAGTTTAGAGGTACATTCATGTACATATTCGTAATATAAATTAATTAAATTAATCTTTCGAAAGAACTCTGTTATACTGGTTTGCTTCAAAACATAGTGCTGCTGCTCAGACTGCTCAATAACTATTTTTAACCACTAAGACTTTGACAGTTCATTAAACCAATTAGTCAAACCTATGGTCAAGCCAAAGAGTATAGTAGGTTTGGCCAAAGACATTTTTTTTAAATGAAGGTAAATATAACTTAGTCATTACCATGTTCTTATCCAAAAATAAATATTTTCAACAATTTAAAATATCGAATTATTTGTATGAAGGTCACGTGAGCGCTAGAGAAATGATTGTGAGACGTTGTTGACAAATAAAATGTTTAATGAAATAGTACAGTAAAAATAGAATTTAACATTGCACGAAATTTCCGATTCAATTTTATTTTTTTATGAGGTTTAGGATCACTTATTCAGCATAAAATCACAAAATGCCGACAGATCCAGGTGGCGCTTCAAGCGCAATCTTGAAAAAACGTTTTCAGCCGATATCTCGGTAACTATGCACTGTAAGACAAAAGTTATACAAACCATTATTGTAGAAAATAAAATTTCGCATCTTTTGTTTCCAGTAAATTTTTTTGTAAAACTTACCGTTTAAGATTTATGGCCCATTTAATGAACCGGTTTTTCTATCGCGGCCAATAACTTGAAATATTAGATTAATCAATAAAATGCATAAATTTATTTTGAAAGATCAGTTTATTTTCCAAAACTTTTGTTTGAAACTTTTTTTTTCTAACATACATACTTTTTGAGTTATAGGACGTTTCAGGTCACGCATAGCTGCCAGCGTCACCCGCCGAGCTCGGCCGACGCTTGGCAGGTGACGCGGCAGCTGCTTTATGATTAAGAACCCGGATTTTACTGCTATTATTTCGGGGAATTCCAAATAACGTCATTATTGTTTACTAACCACGACTTACGGAGTCTCATTTTTGAAATTCGAGTTATAAGATATAAATATCTATTATCAATATTTCGTAGGGAAATAACATTTTCTTCGAGTTACAAAGTCTAATAATTCGAGATACCGCGTTCGCGCGTACCTTCTTTCAAAATTATATTTTTATGGTTTAAGCAGAAACGCAACCCAATGGTTTGCCAGTTACTTCAAAAATAGGTCACAGCAAGTTGAAATACAATTAAATGGAAAAGGTAAAGCTATTTCTGGGGAGCGCCCTGTGAACCGAGGAGTACCGCAAGGATCCATTTTAGGTCCCTTACTTTTTATAATATATAGTGCGGACATTATTAAAAATATAGAGTATTGTAAGTACCACATGTACGCTGACGACTTACAGATATATATATATCGTTTAAGCCTTGTGATGTTCAAGTAGCAGTGACAAAATTGAACTTGGATTTGGGTCGGATATCTTTGTGGTCAGAGCGTAACGCATTGGTTCTTAATCCAAAAAAGTCGCAGTACCTTATTCTAGGATCGCCAAATCAAATAAAAAAGATCACACTAAGCCACCCTGCCATTATTGTAAACAACGAACCTATTGTGAGAGTCACTGAAGTCAGAAATTTGGGGGTAATAATGGACGACAAACTTCGTTTTGAGAAACATGTAATGGATATTGCACGTAAATGCTTTTATAGGTTGAAAGTACTTTACCGTATTCGCGAGTACCTAAGTGTCACCTTACGTATACAACTCTGCGAGTCTATCGTGCTTTCAAAATTCAATTACGCGGATTCTCTCATAGGCCCACGACTATTATCTCGAACACAGCAAATAATACAGCGGGTACAGAACGCCTGTGCACGCTTTTGTTTTAATGTCCCACCACGTGCACATGTAACCCCTTTCATTAATAACGCTAATATTTTAAAAATGGACTGTCGCAGGCGACTACACTTTGCCTCACTTTTGTTTGGAGTTATTAAAAATAAAGAACCTTTATATTTATATAATAAGTTGATTTGGTCTAAAGATCAAAATAAGCAGTATAATACCAGATCATCCAATTACAAGTTAGTATATCCTTTCTACCGGTCGGCCGCTTTCAGAGGTAGTTTTAAATACAATGCCACTAAATGTTGGAATAACCTCCCGCCTCCACTGCGTGACCTGAAAACAATTAGTGGGTTTAAAATCAAATACAGGTTACACTTACTTTCGGAACAAAAAAATACCGATCTATAAAATAAACTGGTAGGAGGTTAAGTTCTTTCAACACGTCAGTAATCTCAGTCCCATAAATTATGTAGATATTTTTAATTTTCACTTTATATAATATATAAAACTATTTTATTTAAATATTTATATAATAAATTTACTTTTTCTGACAATCATTTTCTTACCTTTATTCTTTAGCCAACGTTTATTCCGCATTCTTAATAAATAAAATTGATATATTTAGAAGGAAAACGTTAATTCTATTTTGTACTTACCTTCATTAGACTAATGATATCCACTATTTATGTGAATTAAAATTTAAAAACATATATTTTTTTATATATTCCGCGTCGCATTATAGCATGTGCATTGAGGCAGCCGTCCGAGTTACGTCGGAGTGCGGGCCGGACTGAAAACCAGTGTCGGGATCAGAGCAATTCGTGTTTCTGTATCTCGATTTTTACTGAGTCTTGTCCATTTCACGGTCTTATGCTGCTACACAGACTCATTTTATATTATTTTTACATTTTTTGTTAATTTAGGGAAATATTGTTTTATTTTCTGTTTAATTCCAATTTCTTGCTTTGTTTTGTATCTATTGTGATTAGACCGTGAATAAATGTTTTTTTCTTTTCTTTTCTGTCTTTTCTTTTCTTTTCTATTTAGGGGTTCAGCGGAAGGGAATGGCAATTTTTTCGACTTAGGATTTCAACAACACCTGGCTGCCGAGCTCCACCATGTCAAGCAAGTTTTGCATGACAACAAGCTTCGAGTCCCGCGCCTACGTCACAGTGAACGAGTGAAGCCGGCCACAGTCGAGCGTGTACCTGCTGTACTGCCATATGTTAGAGGAGTCACTGACAAGATTGGCTACATCTTGAAGCGCGCTTCCATCAGAACATACTTCAAGCCGCTGAAGAAGATTGGTCAGTTTTTACCATCGGTCAAGTGTAATGTCCCTCTGCATGATGCAGGAGTGTACAAGCTTGATTATGAATGTGGTCTCTCCTACATAGGACAAACTAAAAGATCAATAAAAACCCGCGTTAAAGTACATATAGCTGATGTGAAGAATCGACGCTCCGGGAAGTCTGCAGTCCGTGAACACGTACAGGATCGCCCCCGTCATTACATCAGATTTGATAGACCGCAAATCCTCGCTAAAGAACACCGATTCCTTCCAAAGATGATTCGCGAGGCTATTGAAATCAAAAAACATCCTAATTTCAATAGAGAAGATGGCTGGGTGCTACCATCTGCTTGGGATCCTATAATAAATAAAATTAAATCCCAACCCAAGCATACAACTGCAAGACTTCAAGATACCATAAGTTCATACTGTATAGATCGGAACAAGTTAAATTTTAATCTATGGTAACCGCGGTTAACTATGACATATGGAAGTTGAACATCTCAGTCCCGCCCGTGACCATGAGTGCTGTAAAGCGTTCGAAACATCGAGTATTTAAAAAGTTAAATATACGCGATAGATTCCGTAAAAACTAGTATTACTTCAAAGTAAAATAGCTGTCAGAACTGTGATATTCACAGTTAGCTGCTAGTCGAGAGATTTTAAAACGAGCACTAGATGTATGTACTTACAATCTTTCTGTCTCTTTCTCTCTGCAAATTTGAATTGGCGAGTGTTTGACGCCGTTGAGTTCGGATTAACGCATCGTTTTGTTACGTAGCAATGACTATAACATATGTATATAATGACTGATAAATGTATTGATTTAGTTCGAATTATAAAGAGATTTTGTAAGGAACTCGTAATAACTTTCAACTATAGAGAGGTTCGAAATATCGCTGGTTTGAATTAACGAGAGTCGACTGTATATAAAAAAATTACAATAACAGTTTTCTTCAAGAGTACATGCGCTCAAGTTCGCAGAGCCTATGTTCAGACTCGCCAAGAATCGTCGGCCTATTGTGGATAGGTAATTTACATTATATATATATATATATATATATATATATATATATATATATATATATAAACAGCATTAAAAAAACTTCCAACTTTTAATCACCCGGCCCGGGTGGTCTCGCGATTGTAGGTAATTATTTCAATTAGGTAGCAAGAGTGACAGAGGCCTGGTTGTGTTTTAAAAACTAAAAACATTTTTTTGACAGTCCTATGGTGGTGGGCATGCTGTGGGAGGTGACGGACCTGGAAGTAGACAAGGTAGTGAGCACGCTGCTGTCACTGTACGTGCCTTCGCAAGCCCAAGTGCCTTGGCAATGCGTTGGAAAAGCGGCCTGGAGTCGAGGACGCCTGGGTGAGCATTCAACACGCACACACACGTACATATTGACTTTGGCCACACAAACTTATAATTGATAAACTATTTTAACAATTGATTTGAAACTAACATCCTGATGAACTACGCTTGAAATATTGAACATAGCTCAGAAACGAGTGACGATGTAAGAACATGAAAAAAAATCAAAAAGAAGAACCAGGAATATTTTAATATTAAGTTTCCTTTTTGGTTTATATTCGGTGGTTTGTGTACATGTATTAAGCAGCAACTAGCTCGTGGATAGTTGTAGTGGGTTATACTTTGACAGTGGTGAAGCTAGAGCTCCAAACTGGGGCAAGCCCAGGATATAAATTGACAAAAATATAGATTGTTGTTTTTAGCAGATTTATAAAAATACACCAATCTTGATCTGGCTCCACGCTTCAGTTTCATATTCAGTGCTGTCAAGGACGTGTTTAATAAAGCACACAGAAGGCATACTACTGCTAGATAGATTGTATGACATATCAGCAATTGCATAGCTTCGATGACTTTGAAGCAAGCCGTTTGGGTTTGTTTAAGCGAAAAAAAAATATTTTCATCCAATACATGAACAAAAATAGGACATGAAAAAAGTACAAACTATGTACAAAATTAAAAAAAAATTATTTATTTACATTATAATGGATAAGAGATAAGATAAGTGTAATCGTCTTGCTTTCTTGAGGAAAGATTTAATTACATCCACGTAAAATGTTGGTGAACGTTTTAATTGTACCAATAACTGTTTTTTAATTGCGATAATTGATAAGTCTGAAATACACTCTTGACCTTGTGTATTATCTCAACAAAGTTTAAAGATTTTACATTTTCCTCTCCGATTAGCACTTTAGCACACTTCAATTCATTACAAGGAACACTATTATCCTCCATTTTCACTAAAAATCTTTAAAAAAGCATAAATTTTGAACTCGCAATATTAAATCGCTTAAGCTAAACACACAGAGTAAATAAACATTGAAATGTGAAATGAACTTGCAAACGTATTGCACGCCCGCCTCTGCTTTTGACAAATTCATTTCTAAAGCCTGGCTTTAAATTTCTATACTAATTGCTATATATAAAATCGTAGTTATATTTCATTATAGAATATTTTGTCATAGGTTAGAAAGAGAGTGATAGTCTTCTCGAAAGCCCCTTATAAAGCCCACGCGAGTGAGGGAGACAACTAATCGCTCTATTAAACTCATTTTTTATGACAGCAGCAGTATCACTAAGGCAATACGAGGTCATCCGTTGACATGTGTCGAACAGTGGAATGCGCGGGGAATTTGAAATAGTTTGAAACATTTTACGAGTTATTTTATTAGTTGATATTATTGATTGATTCAGTTAGATAAGGCAAGCCCGATTTTCGGCTTCTATGGAGGCTTCGCCACTGCAGCTTATTTTATAAATTAAGCTGTTAGAATTATTGTTTCTTGTACTAAGTAAAGCAGAGAAAAGAAAATTTACACTTTTTAGCCCGTCTTAAAAACGTGGTATATAAATTTTTTTTCAATTGACTCGATTAAAACTAATAATTTGTATTATGTTTCGTGTACGGCAATGGTCTGTGCTATATTATTGTCTTTCCTTCTTTTAATGGCGGCTGTACACGCTCGTCACATGGTGCTCTCGTCGCATCGCGTCGCGTCTCGTGCGCTCTCGGAAGCGTGTCAGTTTTTTGCGCTCGAGTCAAAGGGTCTCGTGAGTCTCGCGATGAAAATGAGAGTGTATATTTATATTATATTCACCGTTCCACACCGTGGTTCAGTTACGGTAAATAGAAACGATCCACCATCTTCTTCTTCGCCGTGGCTTATTAATTTTATTTTTCCATCTCAGCGGGTATACAGAGTTCAAATGATACAACGAGTGTGTACATGGTGTGTTCTCGTGTCGAGCTTCAACTCGACGAGAAGCACGCGAGACGACGGACGAGCGTGTACAGCCGGCATAACATAAAAATAATACGCTACCAAAATATTATAATCTATTTGAAAAAATCTTATTGCTCTTATTATAAATAAATGGGTGCACCAAAATCAATTCGGATTAACAAGGGGTCGCCCTACGGCTAACGCCTGTGTTAACTGCCGCCTGCCTGTGTTATATTTATTTTATGGGAGAATTAAGAGAATGCTTTGGGTATATTTTGGTTATCTTTCTTTCCAAGACCTTCGACTGTATGCTTATGAGATGTGACGAAGAGGGATTAAATCACCATGAGACATTAATTAGGAAACTACAATATTATAGTGTGAAATTTCAGGTATGAGAACCGAACAGAGAGAGTCGCTATGAATGTTGAAAGGTCCTCTGGATCGCCAGTATCAATGGACATTCCTTAGAGCTGGATTATCTGCCTATTCCTGTTTCTTTATAAATATTACTTTAAATAAAACAGTTCCGATGGAATGATTTTACTGGTTCTTCCCAGGACAAGCATTTCTGAACCAGTGGCAAAGTAAAATATTTTCAACATCTTATGTGTTATTTATAATCCATTTTAAATAAAAAATATTCTATTTTACTCTTGTCATGTGCAACGTTTACCAAAAATAATCCGTTAAAAGTATAGCTCAAGTTCATTCCAACTGATCAGTTCAAACTAAAACTGTTGATATTTTTTAAAATATTGGATTTACGATATATTGATAAATAAACATATATATAAAATACCAATATTGATATATTTATAATTATTAATATATCGAAAATTTATTATTTTAAAAAATATCAACAGTTTTAGTTTGAACTGATCAGTTGGAATGATCAGTTGAACTGACCGTGTGTGGCGTCCATTACACTGTTTAGTTCGATTTTTTTATAGAATAAGGGTGACAAACGAGCACGCAGTCCACTTGATAGTAAGTGGATGTAGTGGCCTACAGACATGTACATCCATCCTCGATTAGGAATCAAAATGTATATGCGTTGTCACCTCTGAGGATTAAGATGGAATGCCTCGTTTTAAGTAAAAAGCGTGTCCGGTTCTCTACACACACCACATCAAACCGAGCAGCATTAAACTTAAAACTTAAAAAGCTGAAACTGCTTGAGTGGGTGGTCCTTGCCCGTTCGAGCTGACACTAGTGATATGGCCCAACTACGTATGGATATAATTCAAATTCTTCCTATGCCAGCGTTAAATATGTTTCCAAATTACGTCTAAATCGTCCGTTTTTGTTTTCTGGATGCAAAAAACCCTTACCTAATACAAACATGTTTTCGTATTTAGACACAAACGTTGAGCAGAAGTCCCCGTTCGTTCCCGAGCGCGACTTGCTGCGCGCGGTGTCGAGGTCGCGTGCCGCGTCCAACTTCACGATGATCGCCAGCAGCCTGGTAGCGAGGGGTTTGCCGATACGGATATGTGACGATTAGGTATCACGTTTTCAGCTAATATTAAATCTAATCTCCTTTTTCCAGTTTCGATGCTCTACGTATGGTGACGTTAGACAACCATATACAGTGTATAAAAGTTCATTGTTGAACATACGCCACCCCCATAGATTACCTAATATGGGGTAGTGGATATTCTGACACCGCTACTTCACGGTTGCGTAAGAGAATCAATCACTTACTTACTTACTTACTTACTTACTTATCGTCACGCACAATCCCTAACGGGGTAGCCAGAGAGAACAGATCGCCAAGTGTCACGATCCTTACATACCTCTTTCGCTTCTTTCAGGTTCATTAACTTCTTCATACATGCACGTCTAGGTATCCGAGTACTCTTGACCCTCCCCTCTTCGAGCAATTTGCTCACATGGTCTTCGAAAGTTAGTCTCGGTCTACCTCGACACCTTTTAATATTTACTTTCGCTCTATATATTTTCTTCACCATTCGGTCTTCACTCATTCGTTCAATGTGCCCAAACCATTGGAGTACGCCCCTATCAATTTTTGTGATAAGGTCATCTTTCAATCCTGCCATATTGCGAATCTCTTCGTTTCGCTTTCGGTCGGCTATGGTAACGCCACACATTTTACGAAGAGATCGCATCTCCACTGCATTCAACTTGCTTTTATGCTTCTTCTGGCATACCCAGGTTTCGCTGCCTGCAGCGACACGCCTATCCACATCTAAATCACATCTTCCATCCCGGCTGAAAGCACTCCCCAAGTATACAATTTCATTTACCTGTTCTAGACATTCCTGATTTACCCATATTTCACATTTCGTTCTCTCTTCGTCCTTTTCAAATACCAGAACCTTAGTTTTATTAGTATTATATTTTATATTGTGGCTGTTGCTAGTGGCAATTATAGATACTCATTAATCATAATTCACCAACGCCATTGCTGAACTACTAGTAAATATTTTGACCTGTTTTCTCTATACAGGACTAAACTGTTTGTTTTTTTTTCAGGTACCGCAGAAATATATTAATAATAGATAGATTTATTAAGTCTGTGATTCATTTAGATTTAAGTTATGTAAAATGTTAATAATATAGATGCTATCGAAATTTTCTTATTTTTTTATTACATTATCTCATAGTCTCAAACTAACCTCGAATAGACTGTTGCTAATTATTTATGTCATATTCATTATATCTGTTATTAATATATTAATAGTATTTAACAATTCAACGAAAAATAAACATTGGCCCTAAAATTGAACCTTGCGGCACACCACACAAAATATTTTATATTAACTAACGACCCACGCCGGGGCGATAATCTATCCATTAAAAATGTATTTAGATTTTTGATATAACCAAGAATTTCGGACGAAATATATAGCTAAGATCACTTTGGCATTGCTGCCTATCGGTTCGTGAAGTTTCAACACAATCGTTCCAGATTACAGACGTACAAAAAACAGACAAATTTATGCATGCTAATTTAATTTACGTGCATATAACCAACAGAGTTCGTTAAAATGCAGAGTAGTTTTTTACAAAACATTAACAACTACCACCCTTTACAGAGAATTGAAAGACAACACAATATCTAGAAACTTAGAGTAAACATAATTTATGTATACTCTAAGATTAGAAAAAATATGAAAAATATATTGAAAACGATAAACCTACTATAATTGCATTTAATTACCTAATGGGAGGACGATTACTACTACTAAATTACAATAACGTATCTTATAATGTGGTTCTAAACTTGTGGTTTTTCCCAAAAAATAATAGACAATACTGGCGTGTTACAGGATTATCTCGTCCTTATATATTAGAAAAAAATATATTGAAAGTGTGGTGTATTTTGTTACACACTATTAACTACCATTACAGTCTTTCAAAGACCCACTGCTGGACATAGGCCTCCCCTATAGATTACCTCATAATAATAGGTCAGGAAAAGTTTTTTTCGTTTTTTTCTTTAAATAGAATAAGGGTGACCCCTGAGGACTAAGATGGAATGCCTCGTTTTCAGTAAAAAAGGGTCTCCGAATCTCTACACTCACCATACGAAACACAGCAGTATTAAGCTGATATTTTACGCTGGTATAATGTGAGAGCGTGGTCCTTCCCCGGTCGAGCCATTCGTACTACAACCATAATATAGCTGCAGCATGGCTCTACAACGTATTTTGTTCGTATAAAATTGAAGAAAAATCGCTTTGGTTGTACTGTTTGTATCTGGCTGGTTTTAATGTCGATACATATAGGATATTAAGAAAAGAAAAATAAAAAGGATAAACACTTTCAACATATAATATGTACTAAGTATAGATGTTCTCCATTTTCAATTGTTTTTCTGTCCGCCAAAATAAGTAAATTTAACGAAGAAATTTGATACATTCTGAAGTTTTATTACAAAAAAGGTAAAATGCGACTCAAGCCGCGAAAAAATTTGTGACGTTTATGGACCTAATGCACCACAAGTAAGAGTACCACACATTTGGTTATTTAGTCCTGTGACCTGGCCACCCTCAGATTTTCACTTGTTTCGATTACTTGAGAATTCTTTGGATAGTGTTCGGTTAACATCAAGAGAGGACTGTCAAAACTACTTGTCGCATTTTTTGATCAAAAAATCCCAAGATTTCTCAACGGGATTATGTCACTACCTACAAAATGGCAATTGGGGCAGCGCGACGAACATTTGTCCTTGCCCTAAAACCCTCTAGGAATGAGAACCTGTGCCCAGCTGTGGGACTATAACTAATATAACTTTAAATTTAACTACGCTGTCACCAGTATATGGTATAAGACAACATAATAATAAAGTCGTTATTCAGAACAAATCAGATCTAAAAATAGAATCAAAATCAGGTATAGTATTAATTTGAAAATTAAGTGCTAATTAAGTGCTTTCAAAAACACAACTCACATTTTTACACAGGAATATTGACAGTTCTGAAACGGCTTCGGCGCTGCGGGAAGTGCAGCCCTTTCGCCTTTGCGTAGCCAATCGAAGCTGCGGAGGTGAGCTTTTGTTACAGCGGGCGGGGGTTCCTTTCCCTACGCGCCTACGGCTTTACAAACACACTCTAGGGCAGACAAGACTACGCGGGATCGGGGCGTTCAGATTCGGGTTTAGCACAGTTTCGACCTATCTTATCTATAATATATAAGTGATAAAGAACAAATAATGCTGTACATACCTTATAGTAAGTTAATGGTGGTCCTGGACCCGATAATTCCCAGAATATTACCGTCATCTACATTTGACCTCAAAAATCTTTCAACACTTAATTAGCACTTGATTCCTTGCTAATTAATATTCATCGTATATTATCGTCACTGTGTTGCTAGCGATACGTTTTGCCAGCTACGCAGATTTTAACAGTTCATTGCTGTGAAAATTTTAGAGCACCTAATTTTTAAACTAATTAGCACCAAAAAGTCCTTAATTTTGGCTTTTTCTGAATAAAATTCCTGATTTTGTGTTGCTGGCGAGACAGAGTTACTTTTTTTTCTTCACATGTTTTTTTATTTTAAATTTAAAATTCAAAATGGTAGGGCTAACGTCATTGACACAATAAAATCAGAGATAAAATTTGTAATTTAATTACTTTATTCAATTTTATGTCAGTTTCTTCACCACGACTACATGTATTAGTTTGTGTACGTGACCGGTGTCGTTGTATGAGTGAATACACATACAATATACATATACAATATACAACAATAGCATATTATTATGTTATGTCCCTCCACTTAGAGCACAAAGTATTGACTTTGCCATTTTAACTTGTACTATTGTATTCTGAGGTGCGCGAATGCGTGTTTGTGTGTTTTGTGCGCGTGTTGTGTGTGTAGGCGTATGTAGTGCGTTCAGGCGTGTGCGAGGAGCGAGCGGGGTGGGCGCGGGGAGGGCGGGGCGCGGCGAGCTCTCCTGCCCGGCGGCGGCGTGCGCGCCTTCGCGTCCGCGTACCGCTGCACTGCCTGCAAACATCACAAACGTGAAAGTTACTACCCTACAATGGAATTTTCTCCTGTATACAATAACATGTAACAAAAACCCCGTGGTTCCCGTTAAGTGCGTTATCAGAATCAGTATCCAAACGTATAAAACAACTTTACTTATGAAAACTCATCCATAAAAAATGATATATAATTTAAATATCGTAGGGTAGGTAGTGAAAATTAAACACCAATCGTATTGTATTTATTGTCCTACGGTAAAAAAGTACTCCAACTGGATCATATCCAGTTGGAGTACTTTTTTAGGGTTCCGTAGTCAACTAGGAACCCTTATAGTTTCGCTATGTCTGTCTGTCCGTCTGTCCGTCCTCGCTTAATCTCTGTGACCGTTAGCACTAGAAAGCTGAAATTTGGTATCAATATGTGTATCAATCACGCCGACAAAGTGGTAAAATAAAAATTGGAAAAAAATGTTTTTATTAGGGTAGCCCCCCTATATGTAAAGTGGGAAGTGATTTTTTTTTAATTTCAACCCTAACGTGTGATATATTGTCGGAAAGGTATTTAAAAATGAATAGGGGTTTACTAAAATCATTTTTTGATAATGTCAATAATTTCGGAAATTTTTTTATTATATTGTATGTCCGAAATGGACAAACTGTTGTAACTATACTCTGTATTTGTAAGACCTCATGTACACAGTTATGACAATAAATGATTATCTTATCTTATCTTATCTTATCGGAAATAATCGCTCCAAAAGTAAAAAAACAATGTGTCCCCCCCCCCCCCCTCTAACTTTTGAACCATAAGTTTAGAAAATATGAAAAAAATCTGGAAAGTAGAACTTTATAAGGACTTTTTAGGAAAATTATTTTGAACTTGGATGGAAACAACAGTTTTTGTACAAACTCATAAGTGGGAACACTTACTGTGACGGACGGGAAACTACGGAACCCTACACTGAGCGTGGCCCGACACGCTCTTGGCCGCTTTTATATTATAGCATAGGGTGACAAACGAGCACACAGTCCACCTGATGGTTAATGGTTGCTGTGGCCCATAGACATCTGCATCTATCCTCGATTACGAGTCAAAATGCAGATGCGTTGTCATCCGTGAGGACTTAGGTGGAATGCCTCGTTTCCAGTAAAAAGGGTATCCGGTTCTCTACACTCACCAATCACCATACGAAACACAGCATATGGTATAATACACTTATGGTATTATTACTAGCTTAAGTCTCTAGTCCGCGCTGGTGACTGCAGCGGCTGTCTGGCCAGTACGGTTGCTAGCCACGTAGTGACGACTATCTTTTTTTTTCTGAAAGTGTCTACTGTTGGCCATGCGGCCTTTACAGCTTCATCGAAAGAGACTCGTAAGCGAGGCCCTACGAGCTATCGAGCGCAATGATTCTGCCGGCGGCAAAGCGGCATTAAGCACCAACTGTAGTCGCGAGTCTTTATGAATTTAGAGATTGGTTTTAAAGTTAGCAGGTGGCCCTTTGAAACTTAATCGTAATATTAAACCTTCGTCAAACATCATAATCATCATTGCATCTCCTTATAGTCCGATGCAGAACATAAACCTTCCCCTGGGCGCTTACATGTCTTAAGCTACCTGCATCCATCGACTTTCTGCATGTCTTACCAGATCATCACTCCATCTAGGGAAAGAGGATGCCCTACCCTTCGGTTATCAGTACAAGGCTGCCACTCATATTTTTCAAGCAATATTGTCGCTTACCAGTTCAACAGTTCAGTTCAGTTTCCATATCCGTTTCAAATCCGTAGAGTTATGTAACCTACTTAGTGTATACACTAGTTGCGGATATCTTCGTTACGGGTTCTAGCACAACGCTTTTGTTTGAATAAGGGTGACATTCGAACGCACAGTCCACCTAATGGTAAGTGTATGCTGTGGCACATAAACATCTACATTAATTTATCTTCGCTTAAGAATCAAAAAAGCAGATATATTGTCACCCCTGAGGACCAAAATGGAATGTTAAGTTTCCAGTAAAAATTATCTTAGGTTCTTTACACGCACCATACGAAACACAGAAGCATTAAACTGCTATTTTGCGCTGGTATTCAGACGTGGTTTTTCCTGGTCGAGCCGACCCATTTATGCTACAACCATAATATAGCTGCAGCATGGCTCTACCACGTGTATCGAGCTTTAAAATATTCTACAGACAATAAGTTTCAATTCATCGCAAATCGGCTAATCTTACCAAGTTGGCTAACTTTAGTAAAACTAAAGTGACACTAAGAGGAGGTTGTGGATTTAAGTTAAATGTAGCTTTAGGTCTAGTCCAATCTAGCACCATAGGGTTGCTTCTGTATTTTTTTTTATTTTTTTTTATAGAAGAGGGGGCAAACGAGCATGCGGCTCACCTGATGTTAAGTGACTACCGCCGCCCATGATCAACCGCAACACCAGGAGAAATGCGGGTGCGTTGCCGGCCCTTTAGAAAGGAGTAAGCTCTTTTCTTGAAGGTCCCCAGGTCGTATCGGTCCGGAAAAATCGCCGGTGGTAAACTATTCCACAGAGAGGTTGTACGTGGAAGAAAACTCCTTGTGAAACGTACAGTGGTGGACCGCCAAGCATCCAGATGGTGTGGATGGTATCGGGATGTTTGCCGTGTCGTGCGTTCACGAAATTTGGCGGCTGGGATTAATCCGAACAATTCCTCAGAGCACTCCCCGCGATAGATGCGATAAAATACGCAAAGAGATGCAACATCTCTTCGCAACGCCAGTGAATCGAGCCGATCGGAAAGCACTCGGTCGTCGACGATTCGAGCCGCTCTGCGCTGGATGCGGTCAAGTGGAAGGAGCTGGTACTGGGGAGCCCCAGCCCAGAGATGGGAACAGTATTCCATGTGCGGCCGAACCTGCGCCTTGTAAAGTTGCAGGCGGTGTGCCGGCATGAAATACTGTCCCGCTCTGCTGAGCACGCCAAGCTTTTTAGAGGCCAATTTGGCCTTCCCTTCCAAGTGACCACGAAACTGCACGTCACTCGATATGTCGACGCCGAGGATTCCGATACTGGCTGAGGCAACAAGGGGAGTGCCTTGAAACTGAGGGGATACGACAAAGGGGTTCTTTTTAGCGGTTAACGCGCAAACTTGTGTCTTCTGGGGGTTAAACTGGACTAGATTTAGTCGTCCCCAATCCGAGACTCTGTTTAGCAAAGACTCGACTTCAGACACAAGTTTGTCCCGGCACTCGGAGACGTTTTCCCGAGAAATATTGGCTCGGCCGGTGTAAAGAGCATCACCAGTGCTGTCATCTGCATAGCAATGAATGTTACGGGTATGCAACATATCATTGATATGCAGAAGAAACAGCGTTGGCGATAGCACACAGCCCTGTGGAACACCAGCATTAATAGGTTTGCAATCGGAGCTTGCACCGTCTACAACGACCTTGATGCTCCGATCTACAAGAAAGCTGGTGATCCAATCGCACAATTTCTCGGGAAGCCCATAGGAAGGGAGCTTCGAAAGAAGCGCTTTGTGCCAAACCCGATCGAAGGCCTTCGCAATGTCCAAACTAACGGCCAATGCCTCCCCCTTGAACTCTACTGCCTCCGCCCATCTGTGAGTGAGGTAGACCAGAAGATCACCAGCTGACCGACCACGGCGAAAACCGTATTGGCGGTCACTAATCAGCTGGTGATCCTCAAGGTACCTCATGAGCTGGCAGTTTACAATGGACTCCATTGTTTTGGAGAACAAGGAGGTGATGGCGATTGGCCGGTAGTTGGACGGGTCTGAGCGGTCGCCTTTTTTAGGGATCGGGTGGACGAAAGCCGTCTTCCATGATTTTGGGACTACGCCTAGGGAGTAGGAGTACCGGAAAAGACGCGTTAAAACCGGTGCCAACTCTGGAGCACACGTCCTCAGCACAATTGGGGGGATTCCGTCAGGCCCACTCGACTTGTGGATGTCCAGGGAGAGGAGTGCTTTGCGAACCGAGCGCTGTGTGAACTGCACTTCCGGCATGGAGCACTCACACCGCGGGATGGTCGGCGGCGTACTCCCCCCGTCATCGAGAGTCGAGTTAGACGCAAAGAAGGAGCCTAGAAGATCGGCTTTCTCCTTTGCAGTATGGGCCAGTGAGTCGTCCTCCCTGTGCAGAGATGGAAGAGATGGCTGACAAAAATTCCCCTGGACAGCCTTGGCGAGAGACCAGAATGCACGGGTTCCATAAGGAAGGCGAACTAGTTTCTCGCCAATTCTGCCTATGTGCTCTGACTTTGCCTTGGCAATGACTCTTTTGAAGGACCTAGAGGCGGAATTATACTTCTTTTTTAGAGCGCTGGTGTTTACATCCCGGGACGCTGATGCATCAACCCAGGCTTGATAGCACTCCTGCTTATAGCATGATGCTATTTTACAGGAGCGACCAAACCATGGCTGAGATTTGCCTCCAATGGGCACCACAGAGGAAGGAATAAAAAGTTCCATACCCTGAAGTACCACATCAGTAACAGAATCCGCAACAACGTTGGAATCATCCGGCGAGAAGCAAACCCGCCCCCAAGGGTAGGATGCAAAGAAAGACCGCATCCCATCCCAATCGGCTGACCTATAGTGCCAAACACGGCGGCAGCCTGCAGAATGCAACCGCGATTTCAGCGTGAGTGGCACAACACTCCGGACCAGACAATGGTCCGAGGAGCCTAAAGGGGCGTCGACGGAAATCTGATATCCGTCCGGGTGAGAGGTCAGCAGAAGGTCCAACAGGGAAGGTGCATGATCCTCCACATCTGGAATCCGCGTAGGCGAAGTAACCAGTTGTGTCAGACCATATGCCAAGGCAAAATCATGGACAGATCTCCCCGCATGATCGGTTAAACGTGAACCAAGCCATTCGGCGTGAAACTGTATGGGAGCAACCTCTGTTTTCCATTATATAAACTGTTAAGAAATAAAATCGTATTATGGTATATATCGTAATATGATATAAATTGACATAAATTGTTAATGATATTACTTTCTATTAGTAAGCTGTCCACTTATGTTCTGCTTTTATTAGTAAGCTGAAGTGGCAATGGGCCGGTTTGTAGCTCTAAGAACCGACAACCGAAGGGGAAGAAAGGTTGTCGAGTGGCAGCCTCGTACCAGTAGATGAAGTATACGGCGGCCTCCCCAATAGATGGAGTGACGCCCCGGTAAGATATGCAGGAAGTCGATGGATGCAGGTGGCTCAGGACCGTGCTTTGTAGCATTCCTCGAGGAAGGCATATGCTCAGCAGTGAACTTGTTAAGGGCTGTAATGAATGAATAATATTACTTTCTATTGTCTATGCCTCCATCTGTTTTAAGACACTACTCTGAAAGTTTGCAAATTACCGGTAAAGTTTTTGTTATTTATATATTTTCTTTGCTCGAAACAGGCCATAGTGTCTATCCTCAATCGAAACCAAGAAGACTGCTGCCCAAAAGTTCTCTATTATGTAGACAAAATTTTTGATGTAATCTTCAAAAATTTTGGTGTAAACCCTTTTTACTTGGAACGAGGCATTTCATCGTAGTCCTCAGGGATAACAAAGCGCCTGCATTATGATTCTTAATCGAGGATAAATGTACAATGAGTCTATGGACCACAGCATTCACTTACTATCAAATGAATGATTGACTGTGCTCTCATGTGTCTCCTATAAATCATCATAAAATAAATGTAATCAATTGTAGAACTTACTTCGTCCACCTTAATGAGGTCCACTATCTCCACGATCTTCTTCTCCAAGCTCTTTATGTAAAGTCGCGCGTTGGTCACATTTATGTCAAGGGATTTGCCCAGCAATTTCAACAGCGGCAGCGAATCACAGTCTGAGGATCTAGAAAAGTTAAAGGGCAACGTATACCTTGCCAAAGTGTAGCTTTCCGGTCAAAGGGAGCTAGAAGAGTGTAGTAGTTCCTAGTGTAGTGGTGTTGGGAATAGTGATGCTGTGATTAGTTAGGCGGGTGCTCTTCAAACTAGGTAACACATTTTATATCATTAAGCATTTATGTGGGCAAAATTATTTTTACTAACTTTAACTGCATAAGTGGTAGAGTCACGCTGCAGCTATATTTTGATTGCCACGATTGACCACGATCTCATAGAATACCAGCGTAAAATAGCAGCTTAATACTGCTGTGTTTCTTATGGTAAGTGTAGAGTTCAGGAGACCCTTTTTTACTGGAAACCTGCCTCGTTCATCATAGTCCTCAGGGGTGACAAAGATTCTGCGTTTTGATTTTGTGGCGACGCTGTCGTCGCGCCACAAGCACATACACACCGAAGCCTAAATCGCGCTATCAAAGTTCCGAATCATAAACAGTATATGTAGAACAGCTCCGAACTATCACATGGAGTGTTGAACACCTTGCTCGGGGGGAGATCTTCCCTTTTCCTTTCACGGCCACAATTCTTAGTCGAGGATAAAAATAGATGTCTATGGGCCACAGCATCCACTTACCATCGGGCGGGTGAACTGTGTGCTCGTTTGTCACTTATTCTATAAATAAATTATATCCAGTATGTCCGTATTTCTTGCTGTGCACAAGCATGGGCAGATAAAAAGTAACCTAGTGGTTTAGGATACGAACTTCAAAATGAACAGTTGTAGGTCAACAGTAGGGTAACAGGCATTCGACCTCGTGAACCCCTTTTAAAAGATACCCAGATCTGTGACAGACATTAGCTTACGATATCCCCCATACAGGGAGGGATCTATTTCTAGCTTTGTATTGTTGACATAATGAAGTCAAGAATATAACAAAGAATATTAAAGCTAGTCTGAAAATCTCTATACGTTTCTTTGTGTAAAAATTTGCGATTGGAAGTGCTTCGTAAATTTTTCGAGGTCTTGAGGATTCAATTTCTGCATAATAAAAACCGAAGAGTAGTAATATAATCTTGAAATCGCTCTGGAAAATCCACTGCAGAAGCTTAATGATATCACTAAAGAGGAAATAAGCCAGTAGTTTAGGGAAAAGCGCACACTTTAAAATCACACGTTACCACAGAGTAAATAATAGTACTACGTAACGTTACGAAATTCCTCGTTTAAAACTAATGAAATTAAAAACAATGACATGTTTTACCTACAATACCACGTGCTTGGCGGTGAAGGGAATATATGGAATCTGACAATACACAGTGTACGCGGCGGACCGTTTTCTGTTCCCTCTCAAAAATTAGATGAGGCCAGTTTTTTTTTTATAAAATTGTACACGACAAACTGAATTACAGTCCTGTTGATGGTAAGTGGCTTCTGCAGATCATGTACACCTGCAACTAATTTAAAAAAAAGGAGTTACTGATGCACATGCGTCTCTGAGGTCTAAGATGCTATACTTCCGCCTGTAATCATACTGGCTCTTTACCCTTCAAACTGGAACACGTGCAAGCACTGTTATTTGGCGGCCGAAATAGTTACCTGGATGATACTCACCCAGACAGACTCCCAGGTAGAGAGCCCTACCACCAACTAGGGACATAATATGACTACTTACTGGGCCAAGGTCTTTACACCTCGCAGCAGAGTGGTCATTGTTTCTTCGCTTCTACGGCACGCGGCTTCAACCGTATCGCTTTCCTTCCGACGCTGTTCCAGAGTACTACGCAGAGTTTCGATATTGTCCTGCTGCTTGTACAGCTTGGCCTGGTGCTTGGCGTGTTCGTCATCTGATAGTAATCAGCTCTTTTATTTAAGCAGAAGTATATCTAATTTGGCACCGTGTACTGGCGGTGTAAGAATATCCACGACAGAGAAAAAATAAAACAGAAGACCATCTTCCTGATAACACAAGCCTGCCTGCCAAGAATCTTCTTGATGAGGCAGTCTATTGGAGAGGTCTAAGTTCAGCATTTTACTTTTATAGGTTGTAATGGATACCTATCTAATTTTAGCAGATAACTACTAATGGTAATGTCCTCCAGTCTGAATTCCGGTTACGGCGGCCAGTCTTAGCTAGCTAATCTGTATCTGTAAGTCTTAGAAAGCTATCCATCTGCGTAGGACAGCATCATAGTGTCCAAGTGTATGCGCAAGCACAGGTGCACTCTCTATTCACTCACCCTCATAGTGCGATGGAATGGTAATCCGACACGAGCGGAGAGAGATCAGGCGCAACACCAACGGCTTTGCGTAGTTGAAACACCGATTCCTGATAACTTCCTTACTCCAGGCTGCTACTGAGAATTTTTTGACAGAAAAACCCAATAACTGGCCCGACCCGGACATCGAACTCGGGAAAATCGTGTTTACAACCACCAAATCAACGAGACAGTCGAGATGCTTTGTAGCATTTCTTGGGGGAGATGTATGTTCAACAATGGACTTGTAATACAGACATAAACATACATAAACACGCCTGTCACCCAGAGGGGTAGGCAGACTACAGACTTCCATTTGACACGATACTGACAGACCTGTCTCGCCTCCTTCACATATACCTACGCATACATACTCGTCGGTTAAGGGTACTCCTAATTTGACCCGTTTTCAATGAATCGCTAATTTGGTCAAAAAATTTTCGCCTAGGACGTCCCTTTCCGACTCTGCCATTCACTTCCGCAACATGAATTTTCTTTGTCACTCTTTCCTCACTCATTCTTTTCACATGACCAAACCACCAAAGCATTCCTTTCTTAATCCTGGTCACAACATCATCTTGCAAACCACACTCTTCTCTTATTACACAACACGTGTCCCGCGGGTGGTGCTAAATGAGCGACAAGCCGATAGCACAGACTCGGCTCCTAGCCGTGGTAGCGGCGTAAAATATACCACCCCATTTTTGGCACCGTGAGGAAACAAATAGAAGAAATGGCCCCGAGTTCCCGACTTGTAATATGAATCTTATTTAAACAGATTACTAATGTCATCCATCCAGACCAACGTAGCACTCTCTTTACACAGATTACATAACCAGATAGGTAAATGCTTCGTCATCACGCGGCAATGCCCTAATTTTACCTAAATAATGAACATGTTTATACCTACCTATAGCTGCCCTGAGTATCGCGACGTTGTCTGCAAGACTTTTCAACTCAGCATGTAGCTCATTGACGTAATTAAACAGTGCGTAGTTTTCCTCCTCGCGTCGAATGAACTCTTGGGTCAGCCGTTCCACATCCTGCTCGCCCGTGTACTCCTAGTGTTCACACAATATATATGTAGCTCTTTATATGTGGTAAAATCATGCTGCAGCTATGTAATTATTGTTGTCACACGAATGGGTCTGCTCAACCGGGGAAAGACCACCCTCCTACAAAATACAAGCGTAAAATAGCAATTTAATGCTGCTGTGTTTTGTATGGTGAGTGACCGGAAACCCTTTCTACTGGAAATGAAGTATTTTATCTTAGGTGGCAACTCATTTTTTGATTCTTAATCGAGTATACGTAGATGCCTATGGGCCACAGCATCCACTTACCATCAGGTGGGCTGTATGCTCGTTTGTAAGCCTGTTTTCTAAATTAAATTCTGCTACTTCTGGGTTCCGAATACTGTTGGAAATTATACACTTGGTATACAATTGACATAGTAGCACAAGAGTACATATAAGTTAAGGTATCACTCTCATATTTATTTCGGATGCCAAGATCGGTTTATATCCAGTTGTGTTTGTGTTTAGATTTTAAGAGGAAAGAGTAAGTCAGCTCAAATTCTAATTTCGTCCCCACTTGCCCGCGCGTCGTATGCTATGTACCGACATGTATTTCATGAGGTTTATCATATTTATGCCTGTTTCTTAACGCCAAGCCAGCCGCTTCTTATTTTTATCACGGTTATTTCCCATTTTAATTTTACGTCGTACTGTTGCGTAATGTATATTCTGATCGTAAGCGACACAACCTCCCCGTTCAAAGGCCGAGGCGAAGTGACCGTGCTGCAGGAATCACGCTTCAAAATTGTTTATTGTTTATTTTGGAGGTAACTTTGGATTTTTTTTCTATCGAGAAAATTTTACGAAATCGTGTTTTCGTCTAACATAATCCTCAACATTAATCCTCAACTTTACCATATATTTATTTCAAAATTAATGCTGCAATATTTTCGGCATAACGAAGGATCTTGCTAAGCCATTTGAGATTATATTTCCCCTTAAGATCTAGAGTCTTCGAAAAGAGCTACTGCCTCAGATACACCAATATATCGGAGTCATATATGCCAGCACTACCAACATATCGGACTAAAAATTTTAATTCTCTATCCATCCATTCATTTTAGCCTATAAAAGTCTGCTGCTGAACATAAGACTTCTCCATAGATTGCGTCATAGGAGAGATTTCGACATAGTTGCCATGCTTGACAGGTGCATTCGCAACCAGCCACTTACGACACCCAATAAAAAATACTCGCGATGTAAAATACCTTGACTGGTGACAGAGAAGACATTCAGAGGTCCAAGGACAGGATAGGACACGAGTAGTCAGTATCAAGGAACATTGCGTGTGTCTCAAGGCAGTACGCTAGGCCCGACTCTTTTTCTCGCCTATATAAATGACTTAATATGTAAGTTGCAGTTAAGAGTGCTGACATCGTGATGTTTGCAGATGACATAGTACTTTTGTTTCACGGCACATCGTGGAGTAATGTTAGGAGTCTTGCCAACTAGTCTGTCTTGAGTGGGCTGTTAGGAATTGATGAAGATAAAATCCGTACCTTAATAGCGTCTAGTACATTAACGTAGTTGTTGTAAGCTCGTGTATCCTGTTCCTGCTGTTCTAGCCGCTTCGCTTCTGCCTTGGCATCGGCAGCTGTGAGCCGCACGGTACCTTTGGTGCGGAGAAACTCCTCCAACTTCATGCTATGGTCTAACTGCCTTTGAAGCTCTCTAACTTCCTGAAACGTTAAATAAGTATTGAAAGTCAAACAATCACACTCTCGCTCTCACAGAATACCAGCTTCAAATAGTAGCTTTATGCTACTGTGCTTCGTATGGTGAGTGTAGAGAACCGGAGACCCTTTTTACTGGAAACGAGGCATTCCATCTTAGTCCTCACGGGTGACAACGCATCTGCATCTTGATTCGTAATCGAGGACAGATGTTTATGGGCCACAGAAACCATTTACCATCAGGTGGACTGTGTTGCTCGTTTGTCACCGTATCCTATAAAAAAAAAACAGCCCTACAACAAGCTCAGATTGACAAAGAAAGCAAAACGTAGCGTTGCGTTCATTTTCTATGACGCAAAAGCCAATCCGAAACCATGCTCAACTTATTGTAAGAACACACACTTATGTACTGGTTTAGGAACATATGTGTGCATCCATAGACATGGTAGAGACACGCTGCAGCTATATTTAATCTATTCTGTGGCTATATTATGGTTGTAGCGCGAATGTGGGTCGATTCGACCGTGAAAGGACCATGCTGTCACAAAATGCCAGTGTAAAACAACGGAGACTCGGAGACCCTTTTTATTGGAAACGTTTATTCCATTTTAGCTTATATTCTCTATGATTTTAGCCCTTAGGAAGTTTGATTCGTACTTGGAAACAGATGACAGATCAGGTGGGATGTGTGCTCGCCTATCACCTCCGTCTAACTTTCTTTGTTGGTCTAAGGCAACAAGGAACGTTGTATAAGAACGTGTTATACGATTTCGATGCTGAGAAATTTCGTGTTCTCTGTATTTTCACCAAACAACAAATATGACTTATACTTATACCTGGCGTAAGTAGTATGATTGGATATTTTACTACAGAGGTCACCTTGGGTTTTTCCGTTTATATACTCTAAAGAATTCACTCTAGGGTGAATATTCAGAATTAAACGCGGTGGATAATCGGATTTCGTATAATATATTATTTTTCTTCCGATTTTCTCCCTCGACTGTGTACAGTCATTTATAGAAACATGATAAAAACTTACTTAGTAGGCATTACCTATAAAAATATATACATACTTCTTGTTTGAAAGGTCAATACTGAAATAAAAGGAGTAACCTCACAGGATTACAGATTAATTGGAAACTTGGCATGAAATTATTTAAAATGAAGTTAAAGACAAACTTCCAATCGTAACGTTTTTGGAATGCTTGCATAAAAAGGCTCAGTTCTTCGTTAACACATCTGTGGTACCTAGTAAATAAATTAAATCAACGATTGCAAATGTCATTATAAGTGACGAAATTATCTAGGATATCAAATTGCGACTTGCGTCTACTCAATAATGCAATTAGTGTTGGTAGTTGCCTGGGCATATTGCAAAATTTATAAATTACGCAATAATATTATTTAAAACGAGGAAGTATAGTTTGATTTAATTACAATACGTAATGCGTGGACTTTAGTAAACTGTAACAGTAATGGTAACGGCAATACGTAACAAGTTTTGAATAAGGTTTGTGGTTATTAAAAATAAATTAATAATTAAAGTGTACTTATGTATTGAACTGTGCATTGGGTAAAAAGTCGGAAAAACAAATAAAAGTGAATCCCGAATATCTATTCCGTCTGAGGTGGATAGATGGAAACGCTTTTCCGAGTATCCACCCTAGGGTAGTATCTTTAAGGTGTATAAACAGAACAACCCGTCATTTACATAATGGCACAGAATAAATAATAGATAATGGTCTAAGGCTAGAATGTAGGTACATGTTGTATTGTGCGAGTTTAAATTTTGAATCTAATCTATTTAATATATTATGTTTTGAATAATTAAAATAATAAAATCATCCATTTTATATGTCTTCTCGCAAACGGTTCCATTCGTAACAATTTAAATGTTTTGTACTTGATAATGTTTACTTTACACGGCTTTCTACGAGTAGATATCGTAGATAGTGTATCACTGTGAAAATTATATTTTTCTATGGGCGAACAACATCCGCTGTATATATAAAAGTTAAAGATTCAGCCTATATACGTCCCACTGTTGGACACAGGCCTCCCCCGATTTCTGAGAGGGTATTAGGGCAAGGAAGTGCCGCCGCGCTGCCCCAATGCGTGTTGGCGAACTTCAAATTTCTTCGAATTTGTTTTTCTTATTTCTCAGACATGCAGGTGTCTTCACTGTTTTCCTTCACCGCCAAGCACGTGGTAATTTTTTAAATATTTTTTTTAATAATCAGCAAACTATATTTGCTGATTGTTAAAAGAATTGCCCACTGGGTTTCTCGCTGGTTCTTTCTTGGACAGAGGTTTTTTCCGAACCAGTGGTAAAGCTTAAATAAATGACTTTCAATAAGTGTTCTTGTATATTGAATTTAAAAAAAAATCTATTTGCATTAATTGCTGCCTTAGTAGTCCAGCTGGGATTGGCAACCGCTGTTTTAATTCCTTTGTACTGATATCAGAATTATTTCATTTCCCACTGTCACATTTACGACATCCACGGGATGATATTGGAGTAGTAGATTCTCTTACGCCCTTACTACATGACAAGTCTATTTTTACATAAGAGCCTATAAAAGTCTACTGCTGAACATCCCACTCCGATTCGCCTCATAAAGAGGGTTTTGGCATAGTTCCCACGCTTGGCGGGTAGATTGGCAACCGCAACTTTTTATTGTTTTGAGATGTTATCAGAAATATGCTGCTACCAATCAGTGTAGTGACGGTGTAAGAATATCTACTACCCCATGTCCTCCCGTGGGTGTCGTAAGCGGCGAAAGAGGGAAAATGAAACGGACGCTTCGTTCAAACGCTTCGTCTTATTTTACCAGCCGTTTTGAAGTAAATTAAGGGTCAATTCACACGTACCACAACCACACCACGTCGCAGCGACAAAATGTGGTCAAGCTGTGGTTGCGTGTGAATAGTGTCGCAGCGGCTTTTTGCAGTTGCGTTGTGGTACCGACAAAATGTCGATGTGGTTGCGTTGTCGCTGTCGTTGCGATGTGGTAACCACGTGGTCATGTGCAGTTATACTCCGGCTTTCGTAGAGGAAACACAGCTTGACTGAACGTAGTCATGGAGGAAAGATTGTTGTTGCTATCCTTGTTATGGCTTTTATTAATAAGAAGAAGACGACGACATCATCGTATTCGTCGAAATAGAATTTATTGGGTACATCCTTTATTGGAAAACAAAAGTCAAAGCCAATTTCGTACTGATTATCCTAAACTTCGAAGGTTCAAGAAGAAATTTTATAAAAAATTTAGAATGAACAAGAATACATTTGACTACTTGTTAAACGAACTGAATAGTGAGTTGCAAAAAAAAGACACGGCCATGAGAAAAAGCATACCATCTGTAGAACGTCTGGCAATGACATTGAGGTGAGTAATTTTTTTTATAGTTAATTATTTTAAGTACTTAGAAAATATAATTAGTTCCATCTACCGGGACAGACTCACCGGGCAGATGAAACTAATTTATAAAATATAAAATACAGGTGCAAATTAAGAGGCCGTACCTATCTGGTTTTGCTCGCGCCACTAGCGACACTTTCATTAAAAAAATTATATCTTTTTATTTAAGGCATAGATAAAAAAATCTGTCTCAGCCAATTTGTAAATTTAGCAAAAAAAGAATTTAGCTAAAAAGTGGCTGAGACAGATTTTTTATCTATGCCTTAAATAAAAATATATTATTATTTTAATGAAAGTGGCGCTAGTGTTGCGAGCAAAACCAGGTACGGCCTCTTAATTCATTAACAATAAAAAGTAAGATTATGATTGTGGGCACGTTTCATATAGTTTCCTATTATTACAACAGTATGCATGTACAGTCAGCGCCATATCGACCTACCCTTATCTGTCAAATTTCTGCAACTGAATTTCAACCTAATTTCAAACGCATAGCAACATCAGTTGTGGTTTTTTCACAGATTTTCGTAGGTCGATGTGTCGCTGACTGTACGTTACGCACACGCCACGCATCCGGTCTGCTCAGGCCTTTATTATTGCCAATGAGTTAATTTGCAACTGTGGTAGGGAGGATAGGAAGGCGAAAACAAGGACTGCGTACTTATATATTTTTATTTTGTCATTCAAAAATCAACAGAGTAGGTAATTAATCAGTTAATCTCCGAAAATATCCGTTATAATCGGATCATTATAGTTTGAAGCCTGAGAAGAGACGCTGAGTGGGGATTCTGGTACTGAAATATCTCTTGGTGTGGATGCAGTACGCAAATTGTGAAGCTGCGGAGAACCTGTTTCCATATCCGGCCGATACCAAGACGTTGATGGTCGCTCGTACGGTTGGTACGCTGGTGTCATATACCCCTGTCCATATTCACTGTAATTATCATTACGTGTAGTTGTAGGTGTGTGATATTTTTTAATTACATTCAATATTTCTATCTGAGCATTCAGTTTCCAATCATCGCGAATGGTCTTAAATCTATCGTATAAAGATAGCAAAAAATGCATATCACTGTCACAGGACTTGTCAGGTTCCTGTGTACGAGTATGTGCAGTTACTTGATCGCTCAAATGACGTAATTTTTTTTATTAACCCATATTCTGCATCATCTTTTTTTCTTTGGATATTTTTTGGTCTCTTCCAAACTTCAGAGTCACTCGTTTCAGTAGTATTATCGTCTTCATTATCGATTTGTTCGATGTCATCGTCTTTGTTTTGTACCGGTAGAGACGATGTTGTATTTCGATTTTCAGACAATGGCTTTAAAAATAATAATTGACTAAAGTAGTAGTATCTCTTTGAACTACCTGCTGAACCGCTTCTCTGTGAATTTTGTTTTTTAAGGTCTCTGTTGAAAGAGTCTCTTAAGCTTTTCCATTTTCTTTGTAAGTTGGCAGCTGAAAAAATAATTGTTAAATTGAAATTTGTAGAAAAGTAAGATGGTAGTTAAATTTGAAAATAACATATAAAATAATAATAATATTTTACAATATCGAAATTACAGCGATCAGATCATATAATGAACTCAGTATTGAAGATAATTTCTGTATATTTAAATATCCATGTTAATAGTTTCAAGTTATTCTTAAATTTATGACAGCCAAGCATCTTTATAATTATGGTTTGATAAATGATTAGTTTTTCTTATACCGGTGGCATAAGCGTAATATAATTATTTAATGTACTAGCTTTCTACCTTTTTTTTAAATTTTACCATATTAAAATTAACTGGATTTATTTTATATTAGTCCAGTATAATGTAAGATCGATCATTTCCCAAAATGTCATCAGCCTATTGAATGGTGTTAAAAAAGGTTGAAATACCTAATACTTTAAGGAGTCGTTGTACTCTTCAACACGAGCTACTTTTACTATGGGGACACATATACCTACATGACCTAAATGTATGAAACAGCTGATTTTTTACGATTTCGTATGTGTCCCCATAGTAAAAGTTGTTCATATTCATGAGTACAATACAATGACCCCAGTGTTATTTATTTCAACCTTTTGTAACAGCCTGTATAATTCCATTTCATTATTATTTGTTTTTAATATAATTTTTTTGTTACAGATATTTGGCAACGGGGTGTTCGTTTGAAGATCTCGCCGATTTTTTTAAATGTGGTACTTCAACTGCTAGCAAAATTGTCCACGACGTGTGCCGCCTGATTTGGGATAAATTACAGCCTATTCATTTACCAACATGTAATAAAACAATGTGGCTTGATATTGCGAACAAATTTAAAAAGAAAGCAAATTTTCCAAACTGCTTAGGGGCTGTAGATGGGAAACATATTAAGATTATTCATCCACCACGCAGTGGTTCATTATTCTTTAATTATAAACATTTCTTTTCTATTGTCTTAATGGCCGTATGTGACGCCGATTATTTATTCGTGTATGTTGATGTAGGAGCCTACGGTAAAAGTTCCGATTCAACTATTTGGAGGGACTGCAGTTTATATGATGCAATGGAAAGAAATGATTTAGATCTACCTGGACCACAAGCAATTACCCCTGTAGGTAGGCCCTTGCCTATGGTATTCATTGGCGATGAAGCCTTTGGATTACACAAACATTTGCTGCGACCATACAGCGGCAAGCAATTAACAATGAAAAAACGTGTTTTTAACTATAGATTATCACGAGCACGAAGATATATGGAATGTTCCTTTGGAATTTTGACTAACAAATGGCGTATATTGCATAGGCCAATTAACGTGTCAGTTGAATTTGCAACAGACATAGTGAAAGCATGTGTTGTATTACATAATATAGTACGCAAGCGAGATGGCTATAAATTCGATGACACTTTATCGATAACTTCAAATTTGTTACGAATGCATTCCTTTGATCAAAGTCATGACGGGATTCGAGCAGATTCTGTTAGAAATGAATTTGCCGACTATTTTGTGAGCCCTGAAGGTGAATTATAGTGGCAGTACAATAAAGCGTGAATGGTGTTGTTAGGTATACTCGGTTTAATAAATAGTAATTAATAAACTTACCACACTGGTTTTTTTCTTTTGTTTCCTTATTATCAAAATCTTTATAAAACTTCATGCAAAGGTTTTCCCATGCTTTGTTTTTTAATATGCGATTGGAATACTCCTCTGTCCTTTGATCCCAAATGCATGGCAAATTGCGAATCTCCTCAATAAACATATCCGTGTCAAAAGTCTCGGAGTCGGACATTTTAATTTCTCGCACAACCACGCGGCAACTCAGTACAACGCAGAATGAAAGGGGGGAGCGCAGGCGCCAGCTAGGCGCGCGCTGTTGATGACGTCATGTCGTGGCGATGTGGCCGCGGTGCCGCCGCCGGTGGCGGCGTTGCCGTCGCGATGTAGTTACGATGTGGTCGTATTACACAGGTGGTCGATAACAACGGCAAAATGTGGTACGCGTAAATTGTATTATTCATTTTCAATACAAAATATACGCCCGACCACATGGCGTCGTTGTGGTGTGGTTGTGGCTGTGGTGTGGTTGTGGTACGTGTGAATTGACCCTAAATGCTTGAAAACCTCTTGTTCAAATCAAAATACCAGTTCGACTATTTATGAACCGTTTAAAGTGTTTTCATTTTCAGTTATCATAACTTGCATAACGTATAGTTTGCAACATAAACTGTTTAACATGCACCTCGTATGTAGTAAAACGGATCCTCGCGGAACGAAACGTTTCTTAAATATAGGAAAAGGGCATATAACACTCACGAGACAATGTTTCCTATAATCTATGGCTGCTTTTTCCCTGAGCGCGTCGAGCTTAGCACACCATTCCTCGCGCTGCTCGTAGGTGCCTATGGCCTGTTCCACCAGCTCCAGTATTTGCGCCTTACCTTCCATCAGTCGCTTTATCTGGTTCCTCCAAGTCATGTTAAAGAATTGCCTGGAAATAATTATGGATATTTTTTTATAGAATAAGCGTGACAGTCCACTTGATAGGTGGATGGTCCATAGACATCTACATTTAACCTCGATTAAGAATCAAAATTTTTTTATAGGTTAGGGTGACAAACGAGCACACAGTCCACCTGATGTTAAGTGGTTGCTGCGGCCCATAAACATCTACATCTATTCTCGATTACAAATCAAAATGCAGATACGTTGTCACCCGTGAGGACTAAGATAGAATGCCTCGTTTCCAGTAAATAGGGTCTCCGGTTCTCTACACTCACCATACGAAACACAGCAGCATTAAGCTACTATTTGACGCTGGTATTCTGTCAGAGCGTGGTACTTTCCCGGTCGAGCCGACACATCCGTGCTACAACCGTAATATAACTGCAGCGTGGCTCTACCACGTAATAAAATATCATCGTCTATCGATATTACTAAAGTAGCCGTAGTATTTGTAAACAAGTGACAATGGGCTAATAGCATTTGTCGCAGAAGTGACTGATAATCATGGAATCATTGACCGAGCCCCCCACCCTCTTTCTGTCCAGATAGACTGGAGGCACAACGTATTAGAGTTACACTGCAGCTTTATTATGGATTGGATATGGATAGGTCAGCTTGATTGGGGAAGTTTGATGCTCTTTCAGAACCATTTACCTTTGCAACCTATGGAAAGTCCACTGCTGAACATAGGCCTCCCCATAGATTGTCTCATAGTTGGCGATATTTGCCGTAGTTGCCACGCTTGGCAAGCGGGTTGGCAACCGCTGTTTTTATTTTTATTCACCTGTTATTAGGAAGATGCTGCTGCTCCTGGTTCTGTCTCCCTCTGTCGCATCTTACGATAGCCACGGGATGATATGGGGTAGTGCGTATTCTTATACCGACACTCACGATTCTTATACATAGAACACCAGAGTGAAATACCAGTCTAATGCTGCTGTGCTTCCTATGGTTGCGGGTGCCTTGTGGGTTTAGTGGCCATAGTTACACGTGTGATCCCGGATTTGAAATCCCAGGTCAACAATATCAGTTGTCGTGATTATCTGTTAAAAAATTCTCAATAAAAGCCCGGAGTCGAGATTTTAAAGTTGATTGACCCCCGTGTCTCGGTCGATCCTCCGCCTTATCACTCTCCGGTCGTGTCAGATCGCCGTCTATGAGAGTGAGGAAATAGAAAATGCACTTGTGCTTGCTCAAATACTCGTGCACTTTAACCATGTCTCGCGGAGGTGGCTAGGTTCAACGGAAGTTGAGACTGGCTTCGTGTCCTCCAGACCAAATTTCGGTCATAACGGCCGGCCTAAATGGAGACTAGCCATCGGCGCAGGACAGGGTTATACTGCCCAAATGTATGCGCAAGCACAGGTGTACTCTCTATTCCCTACTCTCATAATTCGATGGGACAGTAAACTGACACGACCGAAGAGAAGATCACGCGCAGGACCAACGGCTTTACGTGCTTTCCGAGGCACGGGTTGAGACACCGCCAACTTTTCGACTCCGGGCCCGACCCGGCATTCGAACCCAGGACCTCATGATTAGCAGTTGCACTACTACAACCACTAGACCAACTAGCCATGCAGCAGTTATATTAGTAATATAGTTGTAGCACGAATGGGTCGGCTCGAACGGGGAGGGACAACACTCTCACACAATACCAGCATCAAATCGTAGCTTAATGCTGCTGTGTTTCTTATGGTGAGTGTGGAGAACCGGATACCTTTTTTCTGGAAACGAGGCATTCCACCTAAGTCCTCACGAGTGACAACGCATCTGCATTTTGATTCGTAATCGAGGACAGATGTAGATGTCTATGGGCCACAGCAACCACTTACCATCAGGTGGAATTTGTGCTCGTTTGTCACCTTATACTATAAAAAAGAGGCAGTCAAATCAAGGACATTATATAGTTGTGATGACAACCGCTAATCCTTTTTATTGGTACCGGGGCAATACACTATGGTCCTTAGATGTGATAACGCATCTTGATTTTGATTACTCGGGCATAGATGCAAGAGAATGTGGGTCACAGCATCCACTATCTAGTAGACTGTGTGCTGTGTGCACCCTTCATGCATATTATGCATTCTTCATTTTAAAAAGTTAGACTTGGAATGTTGGTGAACAATACCCAGGACAATGTTCGTCTTACCGGTCGCGCAGTAAACAGTCGATCTCAAGTCTCATCTTATAGTTGTCGCTGTTGACCGTGTTGAACTTCTTCATGGCCGTATCGAGGCGGTTCTCCAGCTGAACTACCATGCTCTGATTTGTTGCGTCCGCGTAGTACTTCGGGAACGAGTAGAACATAACCATTACCGTTAAAGTCCGTTAAAATTCCAGTGCTAAATATTGGTCTCTCACAAAAATAACTACGCTGAGCAAGAGGGTTGGAAACCGCAGTTTTTTATTAAGGGGATAGAGTAAGTCAGCTCAAATTCTAATTTCGTCCCCACTTCCCCGCGCGTCGTATGCTATGTACCGACATGTTTGTAATCACTAATACTGTAAGTAGAAAGGTCGTTAGACACTTATTTCATTAGGTTTATCATATTTATGCCTGTTTCTTAACGCCAAGCCAGTCGCTCCTTATTTTTATTACGGTTATTTCCCATTTTAATTTTACGTCGTCCTGTTGCGTAATGTATATTCTGATCGTAAGCGACACAACTACCCCGTTCAAAGGCCGAAGCGAAGTGATCATAGATAATACCTATATACCAGAGAGAAGTGATCGTGCGGCAGGAATCACGCTTTAAAAGGCCGATAGTTTAGGTAATTTCTTTTTACAGTGAAAATAATGGTATTTTAAAAAAAAGTAAATAACATAAGCACTGCTTTATAGCTAGTTCAGTTAGTATGCAAAGTTTCATGATCTTATTTAAAGTATTTTATGAATAACAGCGGTTTATTGTTTATTTTGGAGGTAACTTTGGATTTTTTTTTCTATCGAGAAAATTTTACGAAATCGTGTTTTCGTCTAACATAATCCTTAACATTAATCCTCAACTTTACCATATATTTATTTCAAAATTAATGCTGCAATATTTTCGGCATAACGAAGGATCCTGCTAAGCCATTTGAGATTATATTTCCCCTTAAGGTTCGGAAGATGATGCTGCTCATCTCCTGGTTTGTTCCCCTCTGTCGCCTCTCATGACACGAGCACACCTTCAAATAGAACATGCAGCCAAATGTTTTCTTCCTTTTAAAAACGTTACCTCCACACTAGAATTTTGTCCCGTATTGTTTCAATACATAAATTTCACAAGGACAAACATCCAGACCTGGAACAACTATTTGTAGACCGTACAAATACTTGTTCCGTGCGGGATTCGAACCCGCGACCCTAGCGCTGCAACTCATTGCTAAGCCACTACGCCACGTAAGTTATATCAGTATTCCAACTTCATACAAACGGACGAAACGAGAGCTATGCCTACGCACCTCGATCTCGGCATGCGCTCGGCATGCAGACCAGCCGTGACTGTGTCGCAGTGATGATTTTGTGGAATATATAAAAAATTGAGGAAATAAATAATAAAATAGAAATAAAGAAATAATAAATCCGAACTTCATTTAAAACCAAACATATAAATTGTAAAATATCTTTTACTTGGTTATAGAATAGAGATATCTCTATAACCAAGTAAAAGATATTCCTTTGCTCCACCGTGTCCACGTTTCTCAAAACAATTTTAATTAAGCTTTATATTAGAATACGGATTTTTTATACTTAAAAATTTAATAATAAAGCATTTCGTACATCTCAGCCGAGGTGCAAATATTTTTCGGTCGCAAATTCATAAGACCGATTTGTTATTCAAACAAACATGGTTTTTTAATTAAATCTACCAATCAAAAAACGACACGAATTTATATTGAACACTTCCTATTCAATTCAAAAAGTACCTATTATATTTGTTTATATAAAAAAGTATATTTACAATCATAAAACTAAATGGAAACACAAAGTAGGCAAATGTAACGCTGGAGGCAGGCAGCCCTATTGCATGTTTATGTACCGCGCGGTTGTAGGCATTTATTTCAAAGATACGGCCGAGTTACAATACTGTATAGATAATATTACCGTGGTTATATTATGACCATATTGTATTTTTGTTATATAGAGGGTTGTATTTATAAGGAATAGGCAGAACATTTGGTTTTCTAACACGCCGTGTAGTGGCGGCGTGACAGAATCTACTAACCACATATTTCGGAAGTATCGTAGGAGGCGACACATAAAAGCTGAAAAAGGAGATGGGAGGCAGCATTTTCCTGATATCAACTCAAATAGTAAACGCGGTTATATACTTGGCTTCCAATCGTGGCATTACACAAATACGAGTCTTGGAATGATAATGATGATGATTGTCAATTCCTCCAATGGCGACCTCTTAAACACGTTTGTTTAAGAACTCGCATTTATGTTTAACTACATTTTAATTTAAATTTTAATGAAATTTTTGAATTCTTTAATTTAACCGTGCAACGTCACCTATTATATTTTCAACCTATTTACTTATTAATTTATACTGTAAAATTTAAAACGAGCCATGCTAGCTTATGGGCTAAGCGCTAGTCAGAGTCCGATCCCGACCAGTACCAGTTTTTTTTGTGTTTATTAAATGTAATAAATAATAAACAAAAAATGTAATTCTAGCTATAGAAGAGTGGGACATCCTGCCACAAGTATATATTTACTTAAAAGGATGTCTCACTTATTCCCATACCTATGTAATGTGCGATATTTTTAAAGAAATAATTTTTAATTTTTTTTTAGGTACCATGAATGTTTTTTATAAGATGAGCACACAGTCCACCTGATATTAAGAGGTTGCTGTGGCCAATAGACATCTAGGTATATCTTTCGTGGACTATGCATCAAAATGCAGATGCGTTCTCACCCGTGAGGACGAACATGTCATGTCTCGTTTCCAGTAAAAGGGTCGCCGGTTCTCTACACTCACCATACGAAACACAGCAGCATTAAGCTGTTATTTTACGCAGGTATTCTGTGAGAGCGGCGTCCCTCCCCGGTCGAGCCGACCCATTCGTCGCTACAACTATACTACTAATATAGCTGCAGCATGGCCTACTACTGTGTACCCCTGGTTAATTATTATTCTGTGCAGATTTATTACGTGCCCGGCGGTGAAGGAAAATAACGTTAGAAACGTTAGACATGTGAAGTCAAAACAGACTTCGAACTAGTTACTTCATAACCCCCTCAGATATAAGAGGTCTCTGCCTAGCAGAGGGAATTATTTCGGTTGTAATATTAATTTTACTATACTCTAAATTTTAAGGATCATTTAAAGTTATTTTTCATAAAAATAATTGATGAAAACTGATTATATCAATTTTTGAAATTAAAATACTAAAAGAGTTTATAAAAATTAAAATAACTAGTAAAATAAAATTAAATGCTAAATTAAATACAAATTCAATGTATTCTAATATGTTTATAAAGCAATTAATGCATCTCAAGTGCATTTAATGAGGGATACGTATAATATAATTATACGTACATATAATATAATTTATATACTTTAAATTACCTTTTCAAGTCCCGTGCCACTCGATTTTAAAGACTTAATTTCTTTTTGAACTTGCTTCAGGAGGAAGTCGAGTTCTCTGATAGTACTACGATGATCTCGCACCTCTGCAGAATATTTTTCGTGTTCTTTGAGCAACGTGATCAATTTTTCTCTTGTTCTAGCATTTTCCAGAACGTTTGAAGTGCTATTTGTCAGCTGTGGAAAGTAACATACGGGGTTATTTTGAAATATACGGCCAAATTCGCAGAGAAGGTTCATATTATGTAATATAGGCGAATGGCGAAATAAAAATAACAAAAAGATCTCAAAGATTCTGTCCTTTTTATCATTTTAATTCAGAATACGCGGTAATGCATTAATTTAACTGTTTGTCTAATAAATATCTAACGTCTACTATTTAACTACGGTACTACGGTACGCAATACGCATGCACACATTCATAAAGGTCGCTCGGTTATAAATTTAAATACCTTGTCGCACGTCTTCCCGCACCCTTACCTATCTAGCGTGTTGACCGTGAACTCATTTCTTACAAAGTGCTATTTTTACATTTTTGTAGTGTCGTTTCGTTACCAATCAAGGAACTAAAATATTCGAACCGCAATAACAATGAAACTACGAAATGGTGCGGTGTTATATTTTTAAGCAATGAAAGTTTACGTGGTGCGCAAAGATTATACGAAAGTGAGTCTTTACCGCGGCTAGAAATTAACTTACGTGTAATTAACAATCGGAGAACAATTGACAGCTAATCAAACTATTCAAGTGCAGTGAGCGACAACTTAAATAGCGCACGGAGACCATTGATTTATATAACTCAATGACGGAGACCCTATACTATGGCCTGCGAACTAGCCAAACCTTTCACAGTTAGGCTTTTATCTGTTGGGTGAAATAAAGAGTCTCGTATACGTCAAAGAGGTCCAAACTCAAAGCAAAATTATTGCTGTATTCACAGTAGTTAACGGGTGATAAGTGTTAAAAATAATTTACGAAAATGTGCTTGTTTATGTATGGAGAGAAACGTAGTTCATTTTGACTTACTAATATTAGTTAATGGGACTAATTGCGTAATTTAGTTTATATAGTTTATTCCATTTTTAAATACACCGTAATAATAACAGTCATCGGTGATAATCAAATATAATTTTTGAAATTTTATTATATTATTAAGATCCTAAATCCGTTAACAGTGTAAAGGGAAAAATTGGCATCATAATTCGTGTCGTGTAGTTTAGTAATGTAAAATATATATATATATATATATATATATATATATATATATATATATATATATATATATAACGTAGAAGTCATATTTACTCGTATTTGTAATAACGGTATATCATTATGTATATATTTGAACTTAGCTTGAATTTGGCTACTCTTTGAAAATTACCCTGTATACACTAACGATTCGCCCCGTGTTCGCCAGCGTAGTATATGTCAAAGTGGCGCCATCGCGATTTTTTAAGTAGTCATTAAAGAGTAACCCATTACCATTTATTTTCCAATTTCACAAAAACACTCCAAGTTTTCAGGATAAAATTGTTTGGTGACCTGTAACTTAGGTTTTTAGTATAAAACCTATCATAGGCACCAGTCTCTCACGACGTTATGTCCTTACTACATTGTTATTGTAAACTAGCCAGTAAGAAGTTATAAAGAGATGAATAAATAAATAAATAAAAATAATAATTAAATATAATCTAGATCAATCCTGGCATAGCTCTCCATCTGTTCGTAAAGTTTCAACACAATCTGTTCAGCCATATTGAAGATTAGCCCGCACGGACAGAAAGACAGGCAGGCAGACAAAAGTTTTAAAAATTGTTATTCTTGTTTCAATGTTATGGCATAAAAATTACTCCCCGAGTTCGACAAAAGACGGTTATTTCGATATACAGACAGATACTTCCATTTTATGTATAGTGTGTGATTTATTTACCGTCTGAAAAAGAAGGGTGTAAGAGGTGAACGGAATAGAAGCCTGTGACAGTGATATTTTATATATATATTTTTACATTAACATACTATGAAATTGATCTATCAATATATACTACTGATTGGGTGCGTAATATTTTAATTTCTATAGTTTTTAATTGATTTATTTGTTTAGTTCAAAATATTTGTTTTTATTTCCTTATCACCGAAAGTTTATTTCAAATTAGTGGTATTTAATATTTATTGATAGTTAAATTTCATAATATGTTAATGTAAAAGCAAAAAACATTGTAAAATATCAGTGCCATAGGCTTCCTATTCCGTTCACCTGTTACACTCTATTTTTTTTCCAGACTGTAAAAAAAACATTCAGTATATACACTGATGACAATTTGAAAATTAAATTTAGATGCAATTCGGAATTTTGTTTATAAAAAAACTACGAAATCGATTTTAGTGATAGCATAATCAGGTATTCATTATAAAATTAAGCTGTAAATGTAAAGCAAATTATTTCGAAATTATCAAAAAAGTTTAACAATAAGCGTTTTATTTTTAACTAGCTATTCGATTCGGCTTGGCCCGGGTTGAATCTATTAATGTGAAGTAATTTAAAATAATTATTTTAGTTATAATAATGAAGGACATGCATGCATACACAGGGATCAATATATACAAGAAAAATCAATAATATAATGTAAAAGTAATGAGACTGCCTCGTTGGTCTAGTGGTTGTAGTAGTGTGACTACTTATGAGGTCTTGGGTTAAAATCCCGGGTCGGGCCAAAAAATCAATTATTGTCTTTTTCTGTCAAGAAATTCTCTGTAGCTGCCCGGAGTCGGAAAGATGGCGGTGCCTCACCCCCGTGCCTCAGAAATCACGTAAAGCCATTGGTCCTGCGCCTGATCTCTCTAGTAGGAATAGAGTGCACTTGTGCTTGCGCATACGCTTGGGCACTATAATCCTGTCCTTCGCTGATCCTATCCTCCGTTGAGGCAAGCCGCCGTGGCCGAAATTCGGTTTGGAGGACACTATTATTATTATTACTATTATAATATAAAAAATAAACATGTTGCAATATGTACACTCAATATTTCTAAAAGTCTATCGTCACGTCTATAATTAATTAAAAATGATTATTCGTTAAGTGTCATACAAATAAGTCCGTGAGCTCAATTAAATGCAGTTATTTCAATTTACAAGCAGACGTTTCAATTTCATATATTATAGATGTGTAAAGATTTTAATTCTTACGTTAAATTAATGCTTGAACAATAATTATACCTAGTAAGGAATTCCGAAGTTTGCTTCCACTTGTAATGCATAATTATATCAAAATACGAAACAAAAAATGGAGGTGCTCTTCAAACTAGGTAAACAAACACAGCATTTGAATTTTCCACGCGGATCTTAGTTAATTTAATTTTTATATTTTAATACAATGGATTTCCGCAAAGCAACGCCTAATTCTATTAAAATTCTTCATATTTCAAGTAGGTACTTAGGTATTTAGGAATAGAAATTTAAGTAAATTGTTAGCATAAATATATTGAAAATGGGCTAAATTAAGCCTTAAACTTAATTGCCGAGCACGTATGCGTTAGTATATGGATGTAAAGGAGGCGAGAGAGGTGCGTTAGGATCGTGCCAGTGGAAGTCCGTACTCTCCGCCTACCACCCTGAGGGACGGACGTGAGTATTTATGTATGTTGGTATTGTTATGGTATATATTAATAGAATAAAAAAAATTAAAATTTTTAGCTGACTAGACTTTTTTGAAAAAAGTGAAAGATCACAGTTAGAGTGTACCTATAGTTGCGCGCCATAATTAATGCCTGGTATGTGGCGAGTGGTAACTCGCGTCATCTGGTATCGAGTAGCCGAACTAGGAGAGCTTTCTAAAAAATTCCATACTAGAACTTTCTACGCCTAGTCAGTTGGGACCGGTATATACTCGAACATTCTAGATGTTTCAGTAGAAGAGGCCCTATATAAGGCCGGTAAGGATCGCGACCGAGGTAGATTTTGTTTTCGTCCCATCATCAAAGGTATCCTTAGTATAGTCTTCTGTCCTTTTCGGGAGCGTTTCAAAAACACCTGATATAAGGACAGTAAGAACCGTAACCGAGTCAGTATTGAATTGGCGATTCAAGCGAATACTTTGGAGCGATATAAATGTGACCTAATGTGATTAGATATTATTTTATTTAGATATTATTAGTGTGTTTTAAGTTGGTGATTCGTGTTCGGTAATTAGTGTCAATTTTGGTAATTCAGTAGTCAGTTTTTCCGTCATGAACCCCAAGCTCGTAACACTATGTTCTTGTTTTGTATGTACATATACTCGTATGGTAAACAATTCGTTACCGTTAGAACTTATTAAAGTCCACTGCTGAACATTCAGCAGTAGAGTAAAGGCTGTAATGGTACAGGAACTTAATCTCACCTTAAGCTCCAACATGATTTTATCAAGTTCGTCGCTCAGTGAACGGATGATGTTCCTCTGCATCCTCAGTGTTGGTTGCACGCTGCTCATCACTGTCGTACGGTCAATCTCCATCACCCGAAACTACAATATGTTTAATGTATTATAGTTTTTGGCGACCTTATCAATTGATATGCAGAGAATCCAATTAAATTTTGGCCGTTAAAGGAAAAGAGGAGATCTCCTACCGGGCAAGGTGTTCAGCCGAGGAGTGGTTTTATAGAAAAGGCACACAGTCCAACTGATGGTAAGTGGATGCTGTGGCCTATAGACATACAGGGGTATTTGCCATAGTTGTATATGTAGGGAGGTAGTGAAATAGAATTAATTTACAATCACAAAATACACGGATCACAGGTAACCAACTATAAATTGTACCGAGACTAATTTAATAGCTGATAATAATAATTAATTCGTTTCTACGAATTAATTATCCGAATAGTCTAGGCATCACTTCATCGCTCACATCATCGCTTGCGTAGCAAATCGCAGGTATCTGTGTGAGCCGAAGCTGCGGAGGTGATTTTACCCTTTTAGAATTCAGAAAACCACATAAAAATTGTTGCGCGTGATGGAGCTGTGTCCCCTAATGCTGATTGTAACCGTTGTAAACTTAACTGTTCGGTTAAACCAAATTTAAAATCATAAAAGATCATAGCGTACTAATGTTCACGGTTAAGATCCATCGTTTTAAATGAAAAGCGCGGGAAGCGTTGCAGGAAAATTAAAAGAACTTTTTTTTTTTTTTTTTTAATATTGAGCAATTGGCTTAATATGGAGTTCATTTTTTGCTTTTTAGAAATTCCGTTTTTAAATTTCGAGCATCTCAAAACTTATTGAGTGACCTACGTACAGTGGCGACCTTAGGGCGGTGCGAGCGGTGCCACCGCATCGGGCGCCGTCATCGGGGGGGGGGGGGGGGGTGTCGCCGAAAGCTACCGAACGCTACCACCACGGTAATATTATCTATATTGCTTACTTGCAAGCCTTCGGTAAAAGGACTGACTGGTCTCTTCCTTGATGCAATTGTTCAAGTGTTTGACTCAGACATGAATGATTGTCGAGGTCAAGGGTACAATAATGGTGCGAACATGACAGGAAAATTAAAGGTGTTCAATCCATAATTTGACTCAATATTCTCGGGCATTTTTCAATCGATGTGATTGAAGTTATTAGAGCTTAATTTGCTCATATTCGCGTAATGAAATAAAATGATGTGTCCTACTCAGCCTGAAGAGCACCTTCCAACCCCCCTCAATTGCAAACACTATCCCCGTAGCCACCACTCCTAGTACCAACACACCCACCACCATCAAACTAGGGACGACACACCACTCAATAATGCGATACGTGTTTCGCCTCTATATGAGGCATCCACAGGTGAAGTAGTCTCTGCGGTGGCTGAAGGCTGAGTGAGCGGCGAGCTTTTTTTTGCGTCTGAAGTAATTAAGGACAACCCTCCGGTAACGGGGGAGGGAGGTGGAGAATGCTCATAGCATACCACGCAGACGGCCGCATGGTTATGTGGAGACTTTTACTCATTAAACTCCACCTGTTGGGTTTGGCTTACCGATCTGACGAGAGATCTTTAACTTGTAGACGGACGCGACCCTCCTTGGCAGAAAGGAGGGCGCAAACGGCGAGCCGAAACAGTTGCTATTTATACAACTCGCTGATTAACGAGTTGTATAAATAATAGCGTGAGGAGAGCAGCGAGAGTGCTAGGAGTGGGGGTGATGGGATTAGTTGTGATGAAGATAGTGTCATCCTCCGCAGAGTCTACTTCATCTGAGGATGCCTCGTGTAGAGACGAAACACATGTTGTATTGACAAGGGTGGTATGTCGTTCGTACTGGGAGGGGTGGCGCTAGGAGTGGTTGTGCTGAGAGTGGTGGTGAAGGGCATAGTGCACGCAACGTGGGAGGTGGGTGCTCCGCAGACTGGGCAGAACAAATCGGAAATAAGCAAATTAAGTTCTAACAACTTTTATATAATGGATTTCCGCAAAGTAAAGCTTGATTAGGTACGACTTTCCGTTGACGTCCGTCGAATTGGAGGTGGGAGGGCGGAGGGAGGTTTACTACTCCCCCTTAAAAGGAAAAGTTGCGGAGCCCCCCCCCCTTTTTGAGTTTTTTGAATTTTAATTTTGAGGAAATTTTATTTTTTATGGATAAATATTAAGTGTAAAAAACCATGGGGACCTCTTGGGGGGGAAGGGGGTACCCCCTAAGGAAGGGGGAACCCCTTCACCAAAAATAAATAGAGGGACACATTCAGAGGGATTTCTGTATCTATTTTGAGACCGCAACGTCTCACACAGTCTACAGTAGGCGGAGGCTGCTCTCCATACGCGCCTCCGGCTCTATAAAACCACTCTAGGGGTAGGACAGACTCGTACCACGTGGAGTCGGGGTTTATTAATTCGGTTCCTTGACATAAGTTGAACCTAACCTATTTTATTTGTTATCTGCCCTAATAGGTGGGCACTGTTTCATACACATGTTTTATACAATTTTATACACACATTGCTTTAATTAATTCTTAGAAATCGTCAGTTTTACGTTACGTCCCACAAGCCGGTAAAAAACGGTAAACACTACACATTTTAATTTTAATAGCTCATAATGATAATAATTTTGTAATTTAAATATAAACTGTTAAATATATGTGTATGCATGAAAACTATTTAAATGAGTACAAAATATAATTATTTACGTAAAATGTACAATAAAATGCTACCGAACGTATGACAACTTAACTGTCAGGGCCTTTGTAGTTAGAACATTTTTCTGTTCTATAGAAACTGGCATTGCATATTTAGTTCCTCAACTCTCCAAAGGACAGCGCTGGAGTAAGTTTACGTTCGAAAGTGCGTTGTTTTAGTTAATTAAATGAAATTAAATGATCGTATCACATTGACTAAATCGACGTGATAATAATGTGAATTTAGATATTTTCACCCGAAAATGAGTTAAACAACTAATTTTATTAAGATTTAGCTGCTTTAAGTCTAGTTTATTCATTTAATTGGAAGATGGCATATTGGTGTTTTAATTTCTAAACGTGACCACCCTCTACCACCATTTTGTTTGTTTTTGAATTTGACATTGGCGTTTTGTTTTTCTGACGTAACGATTGTGCTTTGAATGTTTTGATTTTTTTATATTTTTCCTATATTTTCTTACGACTTGGCTATTCTTGGACTTTGACTATCTTTGCTTAATATAGTGGCCCATGCACGTGAAAGGGACTTCGATTATCTTTCCTTCGGACATAGTTCGTATTGTTTAGTGATGGCCGCGGATAAAATTTGCTGTGTTTCAGGATGTACTAAGAGCTGTGAGTAAATTTAATTATTTACAGGTTTTACCAGTCAATATATTATTTCTTCTTTCTATTTTATATATAAGTCAGTGTCACCTTGGGCAACAATGTGATACCTAGCACAGACGCAGGTAGCCCAAGAGTTCTGCTTCACTTTTCCACCCTTAGAGTCAATACCTTGCTATGTATACTTATAACACTACTACTTATACTACTGTCATTACACTTTTCAAAAACGCTTCTAAAATATTATTTTTTTTTTGTAGGTGAAGATGGCTTTATACTTCACAAATTTCCAAATTCTACAAAAGATCCAACACGCTTTTGTACACGGGTTCAAGCAGTTGGTGGAAACATTCTGTGCTTAGATGATATGTATGTGTTTAAATACCGAAGAATTTGTCATACACCTTTTGAATCCAAGTACTGGACCGGAGTAATATTGCAATACCAGCATTGCATATGAAAGGTTAGTAAAAATTTGCATTAACATTGTAATGATCTATTCTTAATATTATGAATGTTAAAGTTAATATGGAAGTTTGTTCCTCAAATAATTAATTTTACTATCAAACATGAATAATTGAATGTATAAATTTTGAATCATTTTTAAACTATTTTCTGCAATACTAATTTTCAACTTCCAAATATTATGTATGACATGCAAAGCAATTTTACGGAAAGTTTGTTATTTCTTATTAACAGTTTGATTCAAATGATAATAAAAAGCTTATAAATTAAGGCTTTTTCAAAGCTCATAGAATATCAAAATCTACACCAGTTTATAAATATTAAACATGCTCAGAGTACAACTGGAAAGAAACATGAGTTAATGTTGTAATAACAAATGTATAGTGATCTAAAGATCTTTTCCAGTACTAATGAGAATATATATTACACCAACATACTATATTGTAGAATATGTTTAATTATTTTTTAATCATATTGTCCTGTAGTATCTATTTAAAGTTACGATGATCTTCAATTTGATATCCCATTCTTTCACTTCATTCAATCTTAGAATATCATATTTAAAGTTTAAATGCCCAAATTTGTGCAGTACTCATTTGCTTAAGAACAAAAAAGTTAGTATTTCATTTGGTCTTGTTATCAAAATCATAAGAGAAGTTGAATAAAACTAAATTTACGGATTTTATCGCGTTTATTTCACTATTTTTACTTATTTTTAATTCCCGACGTTTCGGGTGCTTTACAGCAACCATGGTCACGGGGGGAACTGAGATGTTTGACGTCCCAATGTCATAGTTAGTCCGGCTACCTTCAGTTTTTGAATATTAATTTTTGGTCCGATTTACGCAAAACGAGCTTATAGTATCATGAAGTCTTGCAGTGGTATGCTTAGGTTTGGGTTTAATTTTGTTAATTATAGGATCCCAAGCAGGTGGCAGCACCCATCCATCTTCTCTATTGAAATTTGGATGTTTTTTAATTTCAATAGCCTCGCGTATCATCCTTGGTAGGAATCGGTGTTCTTTTGCGAGAATTTGTGGTTTATCAAATCGAATGTAATGGTGGGGACGATCTCGAACATGTTCGCAGACTGCAGACTTCCCGGAGTGTCGGTGCTTCACGTCAGCTATATGTTCTTTCACGCGGGTTTTTATGGATCTTTTTGTTTGACCTATGTAAGAGAGACCACATTCACAATCTAACTTGGTACACACAATCTAACTTTTACGTGGTAGAGCCATGCTGCAGTTATATTAGTAGTATAGTTGTAGCACGAATGGGTCGGCTCGACCGGGGAAGGACCACGCTCTCACAGAATACCAGCGTGAAATAGTAGCTTAATGCTGCTGTATTTCGTATGGTGAGTGTAGAGAACCGGAGACCCTTTTTACTGGAAATGAGGCATTCCATCTCAGTCCTCACGGGTGACAACGCATCTGCATTTTGATTTGTAATGGAAGATAGATGTAGATGTCTATGGGCCGCAGCAACCACTTACCATCAGGTGGACTGTGTGCTCGTTTGTCAGCCTATTCTATAAAAAAAAAAAAAAAAAAAAAAAAAACTTGTACACTTCTGCATCTTGTAGAGAGATATTACACTTGACGGATGGTAAAAATTGACTAATCTTCTTCGGCGGCTTGTAGTATGTTTTAATAGAAGCTCGCTTCAAGATGTAGCCGACCTTGTCTGTGACTCCTCTGACATATGGTAGTACAGCAGGTACGCGCTCGACTGTGGCCGGCTTCACTCGGTCACTGTGACGTAGGCGCGGGACCCGAAGCTTGTTGTCTTGCAATACTTGCTTGACGTGCTGAAGTTCGGCGGCCAGATGTTTTCTGTCACAGATCCCTCGTGCTCTCTGAAACAAAGATTTACCCACGGTAGCTAACTGTGAAGGATGATGGTGAGATTCACCATTTAAATATCGGTTGGTATGGGTCTTTTTTCTATACACAGTGTGACCAATTGTGTTATTAGGATTTCGAATGACTAAAACATCTAAGAAAGCTAAAGAATTATTTGCCTCTAACTCCATTGTGAATTGTATTTTAGAGTGTATAGAGTTAAGGTGGTTTAAAAATGCAGTTACTTTGTCAGATGGTAAAATTGTGAAAGTGTCGTCTACGTGCCGCTTATAGAATCTTGGATTTACAGGAGCAGTAAGAAGGGCTTTCTCCTCGAAGTCCTCCATGAATATGTCGGCGACTATGGGAGATACAGGTGAGCCCATCGCCACACCATCTACTTGCTTGTAGAACTCCTCCTTCCACAATAGATAGCCAGATGTGAGGCAGTGTTTGAGTAATACTGCATGTTCAGCAGGCATGTTATTATATTCTAGCTTTCTAGTTACAATTGATATGCAGTCTTCAATAGGTAGGCATGTGAATAGTGACTGAACATCAAAACTGACCATAGTTTCATTGTCAGCGAGATGTAGGTCTTTTATCTCACTAACAAAATGGTATGAATCCTTTGTGTGTGCTCTGGTATGTCCTCTCAGTGGTAACAGTACTTTTGTGTTGTGCCAGCTTATAAGTTGGTGAATCGATCTGGCTCACTGTAGGACGTAGTGGAGCGTTTGGTTTGTGTATCTTTGGTAACCCATACAACCTCGGTGGTTTGGTACATGACGGTATTAGCGAATTCACGTCGAGATTTAATTTTTCGGAGTATTTCTTTATTAAATCGCTAGTTGCTTTAAGCGTGTTAGTTGTGGGGTCTGTTTTGACCTTTTTGTATGTACTTTTGTCCGATAAAAGTTGTAGTATTTTAAAATTATACTCTGACGTGTCCTTTATTACCGTAGCATTTCCTTTATCCGCGCGGAGAATCGTTAGTTCTGGTCTGTTCCGTAAGTTAATCAACGCTGTAAATTCGTCTTTAGGAAGGTTTGGTTTCGGCACTGAACTACGACGTAACAAGGACGAAGTTAGTTAGTTTTATTCAATGTGTAGTGTTCGCGTAAATTTAAGAAATCATTATAAGAGAAGTTACTTGATTTGCCTCAGTCTTTGTAAAATTCGACATTGCTGTAAGATCCATAATTTATATTATAGTATGCATATTTTTCACAGGTGTTCTATTGTACAACGAATACTAATAATAAACTTCCATTTTAATAAAATGGAATGTGTAACTTTTAGCTTCATTTTTATTTGTTTTATTTTGTTATGCTACTTATGGTATTTGTTGTTTGATATTGTCTGTTGAAAGATGTTGGTAGTCCTTCACTCTTAGTCGTTCAAATTCTACATGGCTAATATGTTTATGCTGTAATTTTTTGCTGATTGGTAGTAGAGGAATTAATCTTTGCAATTAATAAACCCAAGCAGGTTAGAATTTTTATTAGAGCTGTCAGTTCACATTTCTCTTTGTACTATTGTTAAGTTGTCAATATATTTCAAGTACAATATAATCATTCATTGTATATATTGATTTTACAGGTGCTGTTGTTAAAACACGTTATACACAAGAAATTGCTTCAACATCAAGTTATGTGCAAGAGAGAACTACTGCTCAAACATCCAGTAAGTTAAAATTGATTTTATTGTATAAATTAAATTGAGGATAATATATTGTAAATTAATTTTATTTAAAAAAAGTCCCACTGGGTTTTGTGCTGGTTCTGGTAAAGCTTTAATATCAAGTTGCTTTAATAGGGGGTTGTGGGGCGGGGGGAAGGGAGGTGGAAAGGGATAGATTCGCCCCCCACCTGTCCCCCCACCATGAGATGCATGGTATTTTTATATTAAATGTTAAAGATCAAAATTTTATAAAATAATTTATAAGAAAAATCACCTTAATAGGTAGTCGGGGAGGGGGCGTGACCCCTCTTCACCGAAGCAATACCAAAGTTTAGTTGATGGAGCCCCCGTTATTTCTGGGTGGTTTATGAAAAAATAACCACAAATCTTTCTAACCAAACCTATCTGAGTTGGTGAGCCGCAAGTCCCGAGCTTGCTTTGCTCGCTCTTGTACCAAATAAAACTCCAAAATGTTAACTTTAATAATTACTTTAATAAGTAAACATATTTTATCACTTTTGCCATTATATTTCATAATGTTTCGCCTGCACAAGTACTCCACTATTGCATTACTAAAATTATATAAATATCTTAAAAACGGTTAAGTTTCGTGTATGGTGTTTCATGGTCGAAAAAGTCGGTAATGATGCAAAATACAACCCCCTAAATGATCTAAGTCGACTTAACCTGTAACCCTATCATATTGTATAATTCAATATTTATCTACTATGTTCCAAATTATGATTCAAAATGCAATCAACTTGCTACAATTAAATTTATTTTTACTAAACTATAGTACAAATTTTCCTGGTCTATATAAATATAATGTTTTGTCATTTTAATTTCAGGCTTGAAGGTGACTAAGCCCAAAAGGACTCAAATTAGTACAAGAATTACAATGTTAAAAAAGAAACTTAAAAGCTTGAATAAAGCAAATGAGAAATAAGAAAGTATGAAGAAAACAAAAAGACTGAAGAAGAAAATGAATCTATTAGAAAATACTACTTTCTTGAAAGCATTTAAAAGTTGAATAAAACTAAATTTACGGATTCTATCGCGTTTATTTAACCGATTTTACTTATTTTTAATTCCCGACGTTTCGGGTGCTTTACAGCACCCATGGTCACGGGGTGGACTGTAACGTCGTGAACTGAAACGTCGGGAATTAAAAATAAGTAAAATCAATTAAATAAACGCGATAGAATCCGTAAATTTAGTTTTATTCAATGCGTAGTGTTCGCGTAAATTTAAGAAATCATTTAGCATTTAAAAGTTTTACCTCAATGGCAATAGTTTATACGATGTTACAATTTCGAGAATGTGGTAAACACAAAAGGGACAGACAATTCACACCTGATGAAAAGGTGATGGCATTACATTTTTTTAACGAACCAAGAGCCTACAGGATGCTGCAAAAAATATTTGTTCTGCCATCACCTTTAACCTTAAGCAGGATGGTATCTAAGGCCAATATTAAGCCTGGTATAAATGGAAACATATTTTACGAACTTAAGAAGCAAGCATCTATCTAAAATGAAAGCCAATGATAAATTGTGTACACTGGTTTTTGATGAAATGGCCTTAACACCACATATTGGTTATGACAGGAAAAATGACAGGATTACTGGTTTACATAATGGTTTCTTATATTTACGCGAACACTACGCATTGAAATAATACTAGTTTTTACGGATTTTATCGCGTATATTTAACTATAAATACCTGACGTTCCGGTGCTGTAAAGCGCTCGAAATGTCGGGTATTTATAGTTAAATATACGCGATAAAATCCGTAAAAACTAGTATTATTTCAATTACTGGTTTAGTTGACAATGGTGATGTAGTGAGGACTGAACTTAGAATAGAGGTATTCTAAAAACTATAAACAGCCGATATCATATTCATTTTGTGCTTGCAGTACAAAAAAAGCTGAATTTGCCTTAATGATTAAAAGAAATATAAGAAAATTGAAGGGGTCTGGCTTTAAAATTCTTGCTACTGTATGTGACCAGGGAACATCAAATGTTAGTGCCAAGTGGAATATAGTAGATAAATATTGAAATATATATACAGGGTAACCCTGTATATATATTTCAATATAAATTATATTGGTTAAGTCGACTTCGATCCTTTAGGGGGTTGTAATTTGCATCATTACCGACTATTACGACTATGAAACACCATACATCAAACCTAACCGTTTTCAAGATATTGGACATTTAAGTTTTTTTTTATAAAAATTGTCAACTTTTTGTCAATTGTACTATTTTTTTGTAATTTGTGCATCTTATTTTATTTTTCTTATAACTTTTGTGTAGTAGATAAGTTGCCTTATTATTTAAAATACCAAGATAAACTAAATAAACTAAATTTTATGTTATTTTATTTCGATTAATTTACTTTGTATACTGTCATTACTGTTGGATTTATTAATTTAAAATTGTTACTTTGATGAAATATATTGATTGATCGACATTTATTTATTTATTTCTGAAATTGTGTAGATTGCTTAATTCTTAATTTTTTTACTGGTTATGGGTGTAAATTACCTGAATAAAGATGATTATTATTTTTAAATTGAGTTTTCTTTTATATGATTTACCTTTGATTACATAATTCTGCAACTAACTAGTTTTGTGCCTATATGCACAAAACTAGTTAGTTGCAGAATTATGTGATCTTGTAAAATTAATTAAAAATAATCAGTACACCAGGGATGGGGCTGTACTATATATAGAATATATGTATAGATAGATATATCGTCCGTTTAGTTCGACAACTCCACTATAGATGTCTCTGTACCACGGAATCGACTAGCAACTCTATTCCAGGTATATATAATGTACTCTGTGTTAACTGTACGGAAAACAAACGTTCAACGGCGAGAATTCGATATAATCTGTGGTAAGGATTGACGTAAATATTATAAAAATAATTGATTTTCAATAATTTTTTCTCAAAAATTACGCGTTTCTGCATGTTGAAATTTTGCGTGTGTGTTTACAATAGTGTAACCTTTCTGTAAAAAAATATCATATAATCTGAGATAGGGATTGACATAAATATTGCAAAAATAATTGATTTTCAATAATTTTTTTCTCAAAAAGTACGCTTTTCCGCATGTTGAAACTTTACGTGTTTGCTTATATTAATGTAACTTTTCTGTAAAAAAAAATATCAACCCCCAACTCGACGGACGTCAATGGAAAGCTTAGCCCTTGATTATACTGTCGAAAAAGTTAAGTATTTGGGCGTAACAATAGATCAAAAACTAACGTGAAACTCTCACCTTAGCAATGTATGTCATACGGCTAAAATTGATTTAGGTACGTGCAGTCGTATGGTTGGGAAAAACTAGGGCTTGCGTTCCAGTATGATCCTATGGCTGAACAGCAGCATAGTGAGGCCGATTATCAACTACGCCTCCATTGTCTGGCGTAATAAGGCCAACGAAAAGACAACTGCGGTCAGACTAAATAATCTACAAAGGACTGCATGCTTAACGGCAACTAGAACGACGCGTACATCACCTGGAGCAGCTCTTAATGCACTTCTGTGCCTAACGCTCCTTGATCTTTATTTAGACCAGGAGGCGAGGTCTAGTTTGTATAGGATTATCGTCCAGTGTGGTCTGCGCTTGCTTTTCTAAAAATTGAGATCCATGCTCGACTCAATTAAGGAAACACGGGTCTTATGCATGATCTCAGATATGATGCGTCCACTATACACTTTTAATAAAAATATATAATGGAACTATCCTCCAGAGAAAACTAGCTGTATGGCCACGTTATCTGTGAAGTCAGTATCTTTATATGGTACACCGATGAGTCAAAAATTGGCCTCGACGTAGGTTTTCGAATTTATGGGGAATGCCCCAAAGTCAAACTTAGTACGAATTAGCGTAGATTCTCCTCTATCTTCCAGGAAGAAATTTTTGTCATACTCTACTGTGCGGAAATCAACCTGCAAAAATACTACGTCAGTCACATAATCTATCCCTGATAGTCAAGCAGCACTGCTAGCGATGAGATTAAAATTAGTGAACTTGAAGCTAGTTGGAGACTGCGTGAACCGTCTAACAACGGGGTCGTTTTAAGATAGGTTCCGTGCTACGCGGGTATTGTAGGCACACAATTTGGAACCGAGCCATTTTGTGGAATCTCAAAAAGAAACTCCTTATCAAAATAAACTCCTTATCACAATAAGTCACTTAAGATCTGGTCTAAAACACTAGGCTTAAAACATTTTTCAAACCTAAATCCGGGCTTTTGATCGTAAACTCGCTTCAGAAACCCTGGGATTAGGTAAAAATAAACTGCGCATTCTGTCAAGAGCCCTGACTGAACACTGTTGTTTTAAAAAGCATATGGCCACCCTGAGACTAAGCAACTTAAGGATGTGCCGTTTTTGTTCTTTAACAGAAGAATAGCTTCTGCAGATCCTGACTGATTGTGGACCCTTAATGCGCAAATGTAACACATCCGGGAAACTATCTACTTCGCCCAAAAGAAGTGAAATTTCTCACAGCTAAGCAACTCCAATTCATTAAAGACATAGGGCTAAGTAGTGAACTATAGCCATAGCAGCGATCACAATTGATCGTTTAGGTCGCAGTGATACTGGTCTTTCTAGATGTGCATAGCTGCACGCACAAAAAAAGCTATGCAGTCTGAATCTATGGATTTACCAAAGGTGTCGTATTGTTTTGTTAAATTTTGAAACAGTGCCGAGGCTATTCATGCTCTAATAACAGATAGATCCAATTTTTAACCCAGCCCGACCCCGAAGAAAGGTTTGTGTACGACGCCATAGTTGAGACACCAACTGATCCTAAACAATTGTTTAAAATGAACGTTTTTTACATTGTGATTGATACAATTAAAAGGCTCTATACGTGGTAGAGCCATGCTGCAGTTATATTACTAGCAATTACTAGTCGTTCACTTCAAGAATGCCGTTACCTCCCGAAGCCCGCTCCCGTACGTTCTCAAGTTTGTTACTGTTTTTGCTGTTGTTTTTGTTACTGTTGATTTTTTGTTTTTGTTTCTGTTGATATTCGTTAATTTGTTCTGTTACAATGAGTAAAAGAGGAAAAGGTCTTGCACAGTGGCGAACGCAATTTATTATATAAGATAATGACATTCTTTGAACAAGAAAAGGTTGAAAAGCAGTTGATAACGCCTTATGATGTTCACGATGTCGTAGCTATGAAAAGTATTGCCAGATTAAAAAATGAAAACTCACGTGATACTTGTGGCAGCACACTGCTCACACAGCCCGATGCACCGTCGGAAATAGAAATTAAGTTGTTGGAAAATGAAAAGAAGTATGGAATGTAAAATAAAACTATAAAAAAATATTTTATTTTATCGAACACGTTATTATTTCATTATCATCATCATCATTCAAAAAATATTTCATTTCATCGAACATGTTATTATTTAACTTTATTGAAAATATGAATACTAAAAAACATAAACATGATGACTTTTTTTCGTCTACGGTACTGTCAGCTGTGACGTCGTAACGGTCTACGACGGCAAACTCGAAGTGAACGCGTACGCGTAGTAGATGTATAGTTGTAGCACGAATGGGTCGGCTCGACCGGGGCAGGACCACGCTCTCACAGAATACCAGCGTGAAATAGTAGCTTAATGCTGCTGTATTTCGTATGTTGAGTGTAGAGAACCGGAGACCCATTTTACTGGAAACGAGGCATTCCATCTTAGTCCTCACGGGTGACAACGCATACCTATGCATTTTGATTCGTAATCGAGGATAGATGTAGATGTCTATGGGCCACAGCAACCACTTAACATCAGGTGGACTGTGTGTTCGTTTGTCACCCTATCCTATAAAAAAGTGGATTAGTTGCTTGACTTAAACAATCAAAATTCTATGATACGAGTACGTGTTCATTTTTATACAAAATGAAAATAATTCCTGAAAGGTCAAAAAGCGTAATATGATTAGTTGTAAATTAATTCAGGAACTTATGAGCTTAAACCCATTAAGTATTTAAAGATCTTCAATTGGCAGAGTCACAAAGTTCTCAGACTTATTAAAAATAATGATTAGCAGGATATTTTTCCCAAATGTGTAGACAGCACTTCGTATCTTGCTGACAATACTTGTATTAAGTTAAAGGGAAACGAAGTTTTAGTATATTAAAACATTTAAAAATTTACCTACGTTTCTACTATGTGTCAGGAAAGACTGTCATATCTTAGAATTTTTCCATAGAAAATTCTATATCCCAGAAGTTAAATTATTCCCAATTAATAAAAAAAAATGCAAGCGGATAAGCTAGAAAGCTGGCCATTTAGACTTTTCATTAAGTTTGTTTATGGTAGTTCTTTTTTAACACTGCGTAACAACAGTTTAAATAAAAGTTGTCAAACAAGATTATTAACTCTTATTATGAGATATAATCTGTATAACTAGTCACCGCAGACAGGCAAACATAGTGCCGTTGTCGAGCGTAACAGAGTAGTTCGAGCGTAATGGACAACATTTCTTTAACGCGAATAAGCAGAACAAGATTAGAACAACTGCTACGGCAAGATCGACAGACACAACTGTGCTTGACGCGCATATACACCTACTATAGATTTTTGGTAGGTCTAATACTATTTAAAATCACGAAAATGCAAAGCTGCATGGTATAGGAACACTAAGGTTTTGTGTGACCGCCACTGCCTACGTATCTCATCGTGAGATAAGATGGGAGAGATTTAAGTCCAACTGTGAGTTTTTAAAGGCCAATAAAGTAAATGAAGAATATTTAAAATAGAAATACGCAAACAAACAACCAACAATCAACCTCTTTAAAAAGTTTACGTATTTCACAAATATTTTCACCTGTCTCTGCAACTTGGAGAGTTCGTCCTCTGCGATCTTTTCCATCTCCACATCATCGTTCAGGACCGACATCTTATCCTCACTCTTCTAACCAAGCATAAACTCTCACTACAGATACAATAAAAATTTACTTTGTGAGCAAAGATATGTTTTTCTTTATCACATAAGTTGTTTTCCTTTCTTGCTTTGGTATTCGATTTGTTAGATCAATGAGGTTTCTAGGCAACTAATTTGACGATTCTCTTTTATTTGTAGTTATAAGGTACTGCCTCATTATATCCATCTATCCTGAACTTAGGCCTTCCCCATAGATTTACTGGTAGGTGGGATTTTGTAATAGTTATCACACTTGGCAGTCAGGTTGGCAACCCGCTGTTTTAACTATTTTGTGTTGTTATCAGGAATATACTGTCGCCCAAAACCTGTTTCGTTTCAATTTTCTCACTCTGACACCCACTTGACGATATGGGGTAGTGAATATTCTTATGGCCTCATTATAAAAAAGTGAATTATGTGCCCACATTCGCACTCATTGCTGTAAGGGTTTTGATGCAAAGAAGGGTCCGTCCACTATGTCGTGTTGACACTTCACATCTTCATAACATATATTTTTTTTAATTTCTCAGATATTTAACCTGCATGTTATTAATTACAGACTATCACAAGTGCACCGCTGGACTTAGGCTTCCCCATAGGTTCCCTCATTGAGTGGGTGGGGTATGTGGCATAGCTGCGTGCTTGGAGTTCCGCCGCAGTTTTTTACCCGACTACGGCGAAGAAAAAAGGTTTTACCCTCTCAAAACAATACATTCTAACAGTAGTAAAGAATCATAAGCCATATGGCAAAGTGGAATATTATGACCACGGCTATCCTCTGAACGTTACTACGTGGTAGAGCCATACTGCAGCTATATTACTGCTATAGTTGTAGCACGAATGGGTCGGCTCGATCGGATAAGGACCACGCTCTCACAGAATACCAACGTCAAATAACAGTTTAACGCTACTGTGTTTCGTTTGGCGAGTGTAGAGAACCGGAGACCATTTTTACCGAAAGCCAGGCATTCCATCTTAATCCTCATGGGTGACAACGCATCTGCATTTTGATTCGTTATCGAGGATAGATGTAGTTATCTCTCAAGTGGATTATGTGTTCGTTTGCCACCCTTATACAAAATTATGAATACCTAATTTGTTCACATAATAGACGATAAATATTAAATAGTTTGTAAATAACAAATACAGATGACAATATTTTCTTGTTTTGTACTTTTTAGAGCGTGATTTCTCAGTAGTTGGGTTTTAGCCTTTGAACTTACTTTTTATTTATTATTATTGTCAGAAAGATCGAGCCAATCTCCTGTTCCATTTCTACCACGGGATGATATAGTGAAGTGAATTCTCTTATAAGAAAAAGTAATATAACCTATACAAATAAATAAAATCGAAGTGTTCAAAATAACAACAGCTTTTTACTAAATGCATACGTACTGCATACTGATAACAAAAAAAACTACATACGTACATACTGATAACAAAAAAAAAAAACAATTTTAAATTTTTTGTCCACCCGTGTATCGATTTGTCTGTCTGCTTATTTCGGCTAATGCCAGAAATGGCTGGAACGATTTTAACTGGACTTTACTGGCAAATAGGCTACTTTTTTTAGAAAAAGAATTAGGGTTCCGCGCAACTAGTTAAAACGCATGAAATCCAATTGTAAGAAATTCCACGCAGATGAAGTCGCGTGCAACAGCTAGTATAAAAAGCGCCGTGTAGTGGCGACACATCACAACTATATAATAAATATTGCAATTAATTTATATGATGTCATATCAGCGCTGTTGGTGATGAAATGGATCGGAGACGAGCTTAAGAATTATAGTTACTTGACATCTGTTACCCCTAAAAGTTAGAATGTTTACTGCTTTATTAGATAGAAACAAGTTTTTTTATAAGGTAAGGCCGAGAAACGATCACATAATTTACGTGATGGTAAGTGGTTGCTGTGTCCCATAAATATCTAGATCTTTCTTCGACTACGCATCAAAATGCAAATGTGTTCTCACCCGTGAGGATTGAGATGGAATGCTTCGTTCTTAGTAAAAAGAGTCTCCGGTTCTCAACACTCACCATACGAAACAGAACAGCACGAAACTGCTGTTTTACGCTGGTATTCTTGGGGACGTGGTTCCACCGCGATTGAGCCGACCCTCTCGTGCTACATACACAAACAACTTCAGTGTAAAATAGCAGCTTAATACTGCTGTGTTTCGTATGGTGAGTGTAGAGACCCTTTTTTACCGGAAACGAGGCATTCCATCTTAGTCCCCAGAGGTAAACGCATTTACGTTTTGATTCTTAATCGAGGATAAATGTAGATGTCTATGGGCCACAGCATCCACTTACCAACAGTTGAACTATGTGTTCGTTTGCCACCCTTATTCTATAAAAAAAGCGTGACTTTACCACGTAAAAATAAAATTTTTACTCAAATGTCTCCATTAAACAACTCGATATATGATGGTTTAAAAATGACATTGTTCCATCGGCTGACAAATTCTCTTACTCTACCACCACTCGTTATATCAGGAGTTATAAATTGCGTAATCATAATCATTAAAGTCTTTCAAAGTTAACGTCTGAACGTCTGAGGGTGTATCCTCTTAGAAAGGCTTTTAAGTGGCATATTTGCCAAGGTTGATATGATTAATGCTAGTCTCTACGGCGACAGCCATATGCGCAGAACAGGATTACAGACATTAGATACGACTGGAGAGAGATCAGACTAAGCCGTGACCTTACGTAATTTTCAAGACACGGGTGAAACACAGCTGATTTTAATTTACTGATTCCAGGTCCAGGCTGTTATTTAGAATTCCTTTACATAATAACCTAATAACAAATTTGACCCGACCGTAATATGTAGATGTGATATATTTGTGCTAGTAATGAGTTAGGTTTTTGACAGAAAATCCAATGTCTGATTTTGGTCCATCCCGAGATTTGAACACGGGACCACATGATCAGCAGTCGCGCCAACTTCCGTGAAACCAACGAGGCAGTCATAATCCGTAAAATGTAATAAATGAATCCAAGCAATAAAATTGATCCAAATCGGTAGGATGTTGTGGAAATCAATAATAATAATTGCTAAATTACCCATTGCACACAAATAAATCCAAGGTCCGTTTTTGTTCTACTTTTAATTTTAAATTCTGATTTTTTTTTGAACCGCTGTGAGATCATTTCCTAGTTTTACGATAATAAAAATAAATGTTTCGACATTTTTGGTCAGTCTGCCACTCTCCTGTATCACCTTGATTTAATATAGCTATCTCTGTCTGACGCACAGGTTTTCAGGTTACCTGCTTAGTACTGTTTCGTTTAAACACACGTGTTGGTTACCGTCAAAGATTATGTAGGCATAAGATACGATATAGGCGTAGATTTTATTTGACTTTCGCATTACACTGTTATTAAAGACTATTTTACTTTTAGATGATTTACTACTGTAATGTTTGTTTTTTAATTTATCATAATTTATTTAAATGATTTATGAAATATTCGTAATTAAATAGGAATGGAAAATCAGTTACATTGATGAATTTTACTAGCGGTTGACGAAACTTGGTGGAACTAGTTGTTTATATAGATGAGAAATACTTCTTCAGATGATTTTTCATATCATATCATATACCTTTTTTACACGGGGAAATGCTTACGCATACCCGCCTCGCGGGGGCTAAGACGGGTGGACGGGTTATGTCGGACTCGCACTGACTAAAACCCCATGGTGTTCCACCTTCGCCGCATATTGGCAGGGCCTCTGGAACTATGAGGTCTATGGCTCCACCGGCAATTAAGATTCGGCTGCGGAGGGTAGGGAAAGCGGCACCTCGCAATACCGACACTGCTCTACCCCCCTCCAGCCCCACCACCAACGCATCAATTAACGGTGCAGCCCTGTCAGAGTCCAGGAGGATAGGGCGAGTGGCGCATCGCCATTCCAACATCCTTATCTGCGACTCCACCTCGACTGCGGCGGTAGGTGGAGAGAGCACCCCTCTCGCCGCAGTCCACCAAAACACATCCGAAGTGGGCTTGCAAAGCACACTCGGAGTGGCCTCCTCGGGCCGGCCCTATATTTTTGGGCCAGCTGTGTGAGTTCCTCCTAGTTCACCGCGGGTAAACAAACCACGGCTACTAAGCCCCCCGCCACGACAAGGTGGGAACCCGTTTGGGGGGGGGGGATCATCAAATACCTACAGGACAGGTTTGCCTAACGTAGATCATCGGATAATATTAAATATCATAACATTGTTTTTGTGGACAAAAATAAATTAATTTTTGACACATACATTTATCATCATTAATCACTTAATAATTAAAATGCTAAGGCGTTGTTGTTACGACATGTCAGCATTGCGCTGCTATTTTACAGTGAGATTCTTTTTTATAATTTACTACATTTTATTTTTTTAATTCTGTGTGCTGTTGATTAATGCTGTAACCGTAATACAGTTGCAACATGGCTCTACCGCGTGTTATCGATCTCTTACGCGTTTTTACTATATTTTAAAGATTCTCTTCTTCAGGTCATGTTAGAAATGAAACGATTAAGCTCAAAAAGTATTTTGTCGAACTTTTTTGCGATACATAAAAAGCTACTGTTGATGTACAGATTTTCAAACTTCATTCTATGATTCATTACAGCCCATTAAACGTTCAATGCTGAAAATAGGCAGATGAATCCACGATATCGCGGAACATAAGAGCTACATTAGTAGTAGTAAAATAAAGCAAAATTGATACATTGGTATCAATTTTTAAACTTGTTCAAATTTAAATTTAGATAATTAAATGACACCTTTTTATGTCTAGTATTCACGTAAATATGTACGTTAAGAAATCATTATGAATTGAAAAGTCTTACTTTTAAAGTAATTAATTTATTCTAGGAAGTTCCTTTATCGGGGAAATGACGTAAATATTTAAGTGTTTGGGACATTTTTCAAATATACACCATATATTCATTGTGAATATTTAGTTAATTATTTACTTAGAATCAAATGATTAATGCGAATTGGGTTCTTCAACATTAATTAATTATATAGTACGCAATACCTATACCTCTAGATTATGCTTATACCTTTTAGCTTGTAGCAGTTTAGTACCTGTAGACAGAAACATTAATGTATATAATCTTTGATGAATAAGCCTCGTTCCACCTCGCAGGTTTAACAGCAGTTTGTTGTGTCCGTGCCGTCGTCGTGGTAACATCCGCGTGGAGCGGTCGTGTCGCGAGTGAGTTCTAGAGGTTCGTGTACAGTGCAGTGCCAGTGACACGGAAATGTTACGCTCGTGAATTCGTACAGATATTATAATGGCATTAAAAAAGGATTTCGACATTCCAACGAACATTTTTAAAAACGTGAAATTGCCGAAAGCTGTTAAAATTCAACAAGCGTTAGACAAGTTGTTCAAAAAGAATAACTACACGAAAATAGTGCAAAGTTAAATAATATAGTACACTTTTAGATTAAATGGCCGGTGAATTTAGTGCAAATATCAGTAGAAGTAGAAAACACACCGAATCCACCTTGATCGAACCGCCTGATTGTAAATCGCCAAGCTTTATCACAGAAGAGACTCAATTTTTTGGTAAAGGAAACAGGAGAACTTCAACTCCAGTAGGAACTAAAAATAGGAGAAGTAGAAGCGTGAGCAGCACTAGAATTACACCGTCAGTTCTAAGTTTGTCTGACGAGAATTTTTATGAGGATTTAGAAGTTTACGTTAAAGAAATGTCGGCAACGAGAGATACCATGGACGCAGGAGCAGAACCAGACGTGTGGAGTCAGCTTCAACAGAAGGAATCTGATCTCTTGCTAGCTGCGGAACTAGGGAAGGCACTGTTGGAGAAGAATGAGGAACTAAAGAAGGAACAAGAGCGCATTTCTGAGGAGTACTCCAAGAAACTTGAGGTGAGTAATTAGTTTTGTAAGTGTTTGAAACAAAGAAAAAAATCGACGCGTTTATTTGTACGGAAAACCTTTTTGGAAAGGAAACTTTAATCATACGAATGGCGAGTTTTAAGTTTGTTGGCATTGTTAAACTCTGTTGTAATTAACCGGTTTCTACTAGGCGATTAGGCATTGATTTATTTTTGTTTTAATAAAACCAGACCAGTTACGATACAATACTTGTTTTATCATATAGTTAATTATGATTATGGTTACTTAGTTTTTATATTGAAAATATATTTTTTAATTTATTGTTCCAAGTCTAGTATTAGCACAGTATAATAAACAAAGACATAATTTATAGACTGTGGTGTTGTGGTATTAGACGTGTCTTTGTTTCTTAAGGATTTTAGGATCCAGGTATATAAAAATGAATGAATTAAAATAAGCTATTTCAAACATAATTATTTCGAACAGAAAATCTATTTAATATGTTGTAGCGACATCGTTTAAAAAAGTTCTAGTGTAAAAACCATTATTGTAGAAAAATCGAACATCCAAGTTTAGCAGATATCGTTTCGTATGTGACACAATGATTTCCAGGTTCCAGGGTCGATTCCGACAAATTTACTTTAGGACACTGTCAAATAAAAGTTCTAATAAGGAATTTTAACTTATTTTTTATAATGTGTATAAATCAAGTCAAATGGGGATTTTATTTGGAAATTCGAAATCTAATAAAATGTTGTCATCGACTTTAAGATTGACGTTAAATTTAAACTTTTGTGTGCGATTGCATATGATACCTTCTCATCTATCTATCTGTCTATTTTTTTCATCTATCCATTACAGCGTGTATCTAAGTTTGTAAATAGATGATAGATTCTCACATAAGGGCGATATTGCAGGCGCTTGGCAGGCGGGTTATTTAATTTTCTAGTTGTTAAGGCTCCATTTCAGAAATCCGATTCGGGATTCCGAACGCAGCAAGTCCATATAAAATCAATGACACGCCACACACGTACGTGTATGTTATTTTTCCGTACGGGATTTTGCGGACAAAACGGGATTCCGCATGTGTGTGTCCGGTTCGTTCATTCCGTTACGAAATTCCGAAACGGAATCTCGAAACGGAATTCCGTAAGAATGTAGCGGACCTAAGTATTAGAAAGACGTTGGTGCCCATTTCCAGGTTTGTTTACCTCCGTCGCCCTTTACAATACCCTGGGGACGATATGAGGTAGTGGATATTCTTACACGAATGGATAACCTTTATTTGTTTTAAATATAACTTTTAATCGACTGCGGGGATTGTTTTTAATATATTAAATTGTAATCCCTAAGGATTATTCTGGCATAATATACTGCATGACCTTTTTTACCGTTTGGAAAAAATAGGGTGTAACTTGTGAATGGAGTTAGAACCCATGGCACTGATATTTTTCAAAAAATAAAAACAAAAATTTTGTATTAAATAAATTAATTAATTAAAATCTATCGAAACTCAAATCATATCCACTCTAGCCCGTGAGCCTGCGAGTGACAAGGTCAAAGATGCCTACTGATTTTATTCTTTTATTGCTGTTCGTAAAGTCCACCCTGGATATGATTTGAATTTTCATATAATTTAATTAATTAATTAAATTTAAAAAAATTATTTTTATTTTTTGTAAAATATCAGTGCCATAGGCTTCTACTCCGTTCACACGTTACACCCTATTTTTTTCCAGACGATAATAAAGTCATCCAGTATAAATTTTACTGTCACAGAATACTTAATTGTAAAAGTTAATATATTGGTAAGATGTTTTATTATGTCTAACTTAAGTAATTTCGTGGAATAATTAGCGGATAGAGTGAGGCTTTTGTTACTAAGTTAAGGCGCTTTACCATCTTCTGCTGTGTCACTACTTTCCATAAGTTGGGGTAGTAAGCTTTAAGTAATAAATAATATGAAATGTTTACATTTTGGAATAACATTGCCGTTTTCTTACATTTATAACTTTATCATTGTGATGAAACTGATAAAGCGGTCGCAATAGATTAGTTTGATTGACATTGTTATTTGAACAAATACCTACCACTCAGGTGAAAACAGTAAACTCTTATCATCACGGTATTTATCTTGATCGTGGACCGAGCGCTCGCTTATATTTTACGCGATTCCAGTTTGGTTTGATGAACCGGCACACGAAATTATATTCATTCGCTTAATACGATCGTTTTAAAATCCACTGTCGTACATAGATTCCTTCGTAGATCCTGCCTCACTTAATATTGGTTTATAGTTTTTTTTTAAGTCAAATTTATGTTTAGCCACACGAGTGGTATAATTAAAAATTTTGTTCAATCGACTTCAAAATAAACAATTAATTGTTGATTTTATAAATACCGCTTGACCGATTTCGATAAAATTTAAACGGGACCACCTGGGAATATTTGAAACTGGGACCTGGGACCCTTTGAAACGAACAAAGAATTTTCCAAATCGGTTCAAGCGTGTTCGAGTAATCGGTGAAAATACATAAAGAAAAAGATCCCGACAAATTGCGAACCTCCCCCTTTTTTGAAGTCTTTTTCGAAAACATGATAGGAAATTAACATTTACACAGAAAAATTAAAAGAGAAATTCGCCGATCCTCGCTTGAACAGGGTAAATCACTATTAGCCGGTTTTAGACGTGTTATATGCAACTTATTTTAAAAAAATCATGCGGGAGGGAGGGCATAACTAATTAAAAATAATTACGGCTATTTGCTATTTGGTCATGTAGAAAGAATGAATGAGGAAAGAGTCATCATTACAGGCATTCACAAGTCCACTGCTGAACATAGGCCTATGAGGAAAGAGTGACAAAGCAAATTTATATGGCAGATGTAAACGGCAGAGTCGGGAAGGGAAGCCCTAGAAAAAAGTTTATGGAACAAATTGGCGATATTTTGAAAACGGGCCACGTTAAAAGTACCCTTAACCGACGAGCATGTATGCGTAGATATATGGATGTAAAGGAGGCGAAAGAGGTATGTCAGGATCGTGTCAAATGGAAGTCCGTAGTCTCTGCCTACCCCTCTGGGTGACAGGCGTGAGTGTTTATGTATGTATGTATGTACGGCTATTTGCGTCCAAAACGACGCTACTAAGTCAAGTATAATAACTAAAGTAACTTTCCGGTTCTTTCATATGAGCAATTAAATAATTGGAACTGTCAATACATCAATCTGAAGGATCTGAAATGACCAATCCTGTCAATATGAAGTAAAGGGTAGATTATCACTTGCGTTTATATAAAGTTGTTTACACGTTCACCGTGGTGTAACAATATCCACTAGCCCATATCATGCCGTGGGCGTCTCATGAGGCGACAGCGGGAAATAAATCAGGAGATAGGTATACTTATCAGCGTCTTTCTAATAACTACTAAGAATAAAAATCTGCGGTTACCAAGCGTGGCATGTATGGCGAATATCCCCTCTATAAATCCCCCCTATAAAACAATCTATGTGGGAGGCCTATATTCAGCAGGGGAGTTATATACTGTAACAGTAACCGATGTTATAAATTGCTAAGTAATTATATTGTATTTAAGAAGGCGCAATATTTTGTGCAGCATTGCTTTCTGGCTACCTCGAAAACAATATTGATTAAAATCCAGAGACAAATATAATTTTACCTAATTTTATTACTTTAAAGGAATCCCAAAATATTCTAAATTTCAAATGTTATTTCCAATTTTTTCTATGATGAACTCTGAAGAGACAAATACGTTTAACCCTACAGCTGCAAAAAGTATAGGTGATACACAAATAATTTAAAAATTTGGGCACTTAAAGATTTTATGTGTACTTATTTAAATTTTTTTTTTAAATATTTTTTTTCGTAGCGTAAATGTCACAGAAGTAAACATCATTTCGGTAAATCGGTTTCACTAGTCATTATTTTTTGCGTAAACTGTTCAATACTGAGTATGAATAGTATTTGAATTTAATTAAAAAAAAATTCGCTAATGTCGTATTAAACCAAATTTACGGGCTTATAATGCGCACAATTTCATCTTTTTGATTCCCGGCGTTTCGAGCTCGTTACAGCATCCTGGGTGACGGGGACGAGAGTTGGTGTTGTTACCACGATAAAGTCCGTAAAATGAATTTAAATAAAAGAAATCATTATGAGTTGCTAATTAATTTTATTTAAAAAAAAGTCCGGCTGGGTTCTACTCAGGACAGTGGTTTTTTCCGAATCAGTAGTTAAACCTTTCAATAAATATTCTTGTAATCTATATTAAATAAAAATAATTATATTCTATTCTAACGTGTTGCCAGCCTTATTAAACCTTGACCAACCATGAAATCTATAATTCTGGTATCTATGTAATTGAATCTGCTATTGTGTCCTTATTGTAGCGGGTCCGCCAAATAACTTTTTTTTTAAAATGCTATTAAAAAAACTACTAAATATTTTTTCCAAATTTCTTTTTTTATTTGAAAGTACAATCCTTCCGATTAATGATGGAAAATAATTTCATTCAAATGGCTGCCTCGGCTGGCCATGCGGTAGCCTACACGATCGGTCCAATTTTTGAGTACATTGTCGATTGTGTGCAGCTGTATTTCACCAATGGCTTCACGAATATTGTCCTTTAAAGCGTCAATTGTCTCTGGCTTGTCGGCGTAACACTTAACTTTGACGGCACCCCTCAAATAATAGTCCAACGGTGTCAAATCGCAGCTCCGAGGTGGCCAAACGACATCAGCTGGCGCAACGTGCCACACAGCGTCGGCTGTGTGGCACGTTGCGCCGTCCTGTTGAAACCAAATGTTGCCAATATCCTCCTCTTCAATTTCTGTGAACAAAAATTCGTTCAACATGGCCCGATAACGATCGCCATTGACTGAAACGGCCACACCTTGCTCATTTTCGAAGAAAAATGGCCCAATTATGCCTCTGGACCAAAATCCGCACCAAACAGTGACTCGTTTTGGTTGCACCGGCTTTTCGATGAATGCGTGCGGGTTTTCTGTGCCCCAAATGCGACAATTCTGCTTGTTTACATACCCGCCAAGTTCGAAATGAGCTTCATCTGAAAAGATGATTTTTTTGGCAAAATCCGCATCTTCTGCAAGTCGATCGCAGGCCCACTTAGCGAAGCGAAAACGCCTTAGATGGTCAGTTGGCTTCAACTCCTGAACCAATTAGATTTTGTACGGCGTCATACCAAAGTCTTTACGCAAAATTCGTCTCAATGATGTCTCCGAAATGTCCAATTGTTGAGAACGACGGTGAACTGATGTTGATGGCGTTTCACGCACACTTTCGGCCACAGCAGCAATATTCTCGGGTGTACGCACTGTTTTTGGCTTTTCATGCGTTGGTTTATCGATGAGGATGCCAGTTTCTTTCACTTTTTTCACAAGGTAACGAACATACGGAGCTGACGGTGTTTCATTTCTTCCAAAATCCGTACGCAATTTTCGCACACATTCTGCAACATTACCATGATTTTCAAAGTAATGTCGCAATATTTCCCAGCGTTGTTCAAGCGTATACACAACCATATTCGTTCAGCGGAAGGATAAAACTAATTATCTGTCAAATTAGACATGAGCTAAGTGTTGCCATTCACGAAATAAGCACTAGTTGAAAAAAAAAGTTAGATGGCGGACCCTTTATATTCTCATGACCATAGTCGATGCCCTGTTGATACTAATGTGATGACCTGAACGTGTACGTATTTTAAATACATAAGGTGCGTTGGGGTAATACCGGACGATTTTCGACTAGTTAAAAGAGTCGGGCAAAAATTTTATTTTCTCGACATCCATATACGTCAGATTTCTGAAACATGGCGCAAATCGTTAATGGTTATACGTAATTTAGCTATAAGAAGCTTTTACATTTCAAACCTCAACAGTTTCTGCTTAAAACGTATGCGAAGACAAGGCATAATTTTTTATATGCATGACGAAGAATTGGCCATCAAGAGGAAGACCGGACGTTGATAAAAAAAATCGCAAATAAAAGTGATAGGGAAAGACCGGACGGACGAAAAAAATACAAAAATTACCTTGTTTTGTAAAATACTGCGCAGCACACGCCCTACTTTTCGGAGGGACTGGCTGAAACTTGGGGTCGGGGTAGAATAAAGTGGTCTTGTCATCAAAAATATAGCATAATTCACCGGAAATTTGAATTTTATTGTCCTACCCCATCACCGATCTTACCCCAATGCACTATATTATATTGATTGAATATAATTTTTTTAATTCCTGCTTTAAAATTTTAATTCCCCAATATGTAAGATGACCAACAGTGTAATTGCTGAGTAAAAATATCCTTTAATCCACTACCTTCCGTATCTTTTCAGCTCGTGCGTACCGTAATCGTACGAGGCGACAAAGGGAAACAGAGCAGGAGATGAGCAGGACGTAATGCCAATCCGCCTGCCAAGCTTGGCAACTATGGCAAAAATCTTTATTTGCCTAATGCCAGATTGCCTCAATCTGTGACGAGGCCTATGATTAGCTGTGGATTTTGATAGATTAAATAATTAATAAATAAAGGATACTTATGAGTTTTGAGTGCACGTTGTTACGTCGTAGAGAGCCACGCTGCAGCCTTATTATGGTTGCAGCACGGATTGGTCGGCTCGACCGGGGAAGGACCACGCTCTTGCAGAATACCAGCGTAAAATAGCAGCTTAATACTGATGTATTTCGTATGGTGAGTTTAGAGATCTTGAGATCCTGAGACCCTATTTTACTGGAAACAAGGCATTCCATCTTAGTCCTCAGGGGGTGACAACGCATCTGCGTTTTGGTTATTAATCGAGGATAAACGTAGATGTTTATGGGCTACAGCATACACTTACCATCAGGTGGACTATGTACTCGTTTGTCACTCCTATTCTATAAAAAAAACGTTAGGTACATTTTATAATTATTAAAATGACACCGCCATGTTCGTCACTAATAAATTAGAGTAGACTTTCACGGCATAATATTTACCGTAACAGTTACTACCGTACGTTAATAATGTTTTAAGGCAGTAAAAAGCCGGCCTCGTGTTCAAAATAACATCAAACGATCATTGCTGTTACGGCTACCACCGCCATCATGGCTTCATGGCGCACGCCATTTCACTGTTATTATAATACGTGATAAAACCGTAATCAACTTATCTCGAAGTACGCATTATTGATGGATTCGTGGAATTTATGTGTTGATATAAATACGTTAGCAATATAGGTACTCAAATATACGTCATTATTATGATTTTAGAATTTGCCCGAGCCATACTGCAGCTTAACTGTTAGTAAAAGCTGCCGTGGTAGCTCAGATGGTTAGCGCTCGCTGTAAATATCACAGTATGCTAGCAAACCGGGTACGATCTCCGCCGACACCTATGAAATTGTTAATTGCAATTTTAAGTGCTGATTTACCACGTGCTCGGCGGTGAAGGAAAACATCGTGAGGAAAACTGCATGTCTGAGAAATAAGAAAACAAAATATATTTCGAAGACATGTGAAGTTCGCCAACACGCATTGGGGCAGCGCGGCGGACACTTCCTTGTCCTAAAACCCTCTCAGAAATAAGGGGAGGCCTGTGCCCAGCTGTGGGACGTATATAGGCTGAAACTTTACTTTACTTAACTTTTATACTGCAGCTATACTATGGTTGTAGCACTAAGGGATCGGCTCGACCGCGGTAAAGTAGTTTGTATGGTGAGTGTAGAGAACCGGATTCTCTTTTTACTGGATATGTGGCATTCTATCTTAGTCGTCAGGGGTGAAGAAGATAGATGTAGATGTCTATGCGCCACAGCATCCACTTGCTATCAGGTGGACTGTGTGCTCGTTTGTCATCATAATGAAAATATAAGTATAATTAAGGAGGATATCTACGGAGTTTCTTCGTCGTTTCTTCTCCGGAGGAACAACATTTCGAGACGGTAGTAGATTTAGAAGGTTTGGTTCTGTAATTACTCCCGTTAATCAGCAGTACTTGCACTACTATATTTTGGTCTGAAGGGTATAGAGATCCAGTATAATTACAGGTGTGAAGCATTCAGTCGTAGTCCTCAGATGTGACATTTTTAGTCTTCTTTGTTTGAAGTTGTGCAGGTGTACATGGATTGCAGTAGATTTAAATTCAGGTGGACTGTAAGTTTGTGCGACACTTCAGTTTCAAAAGCATTTTCCTGATAACAATTGAAAAGACTGCGATTTCCAATCCGCTTGCCTAGCTTGGCGTCTATGACCAGATCCGTTTCCGCTTTCAGCAGCGAACTTTTGAAAGACTGGTTTTTTTATAGTTCTACCTCCAGGCAGAAAAGAAGTCTTACCATTTTAAGATGTCGTTAAGTCTTGTCATCTGGTGGTGTCACAGTCACTTCGACTTAAAGTGGTAGAGACAACTAACGGCATCTTACAGTATGCTTGCACTGAGAAAAATCCAACACGTAATGTTTTGAAAACAATCGCATTAAAAAAATCACAGAACATGTTTTGTTGATGGTGGCGTTCGCACTCACAAAAACTGTGCAAAATTTTTAATAGATATTCAAACTTAACTTTCAACATGACAATATTTTTACTAGTTTGTTTTCAAAAATTTTGTTTCTGTAGTTATAAAGATATAATATAGTTAAAATATGTTGTAATGTATAATAAAATGTCAAACATATTTCACTACAACATGTTCTTTGACTACGCAAACGCTTTTTGATACACTGACAGAAAACAGTGTTTAAAACATGTTTTTTTTTTTGTAAAAATCGCGTCAGTGCAAACTCACGTTAAGAAGATTGTGAAGTGCCGATACGCGGTGCGAGTAGGTATATTCAAAAATGCTATCTGTTTCACATCGCTCGCTCCGTATCGCCGTCGTGCGATAGAGAGATTTGCAAATGTCGGCAGGATTGTCTACATTTTCTTTTTAGAATATTATTTAGAGCGATAACGTTTTTACCCCGCTAAACATTTACAAAATGAGACAATGGTCTCATTAGATTCAGTATACCTAAATTTAGGTCTGTAGGTTTTTCCGTTTCAGTAATTCGGTTTAGTTTAATTTATAAAAAACGTTTAAGGAAATTTTTTAAGTCAAAAATATTGATAGGTATTTAGGTGCTAATTACTTATATCGTACGCAATATTTACTTGAAAAATGTACGGTATAAGTTTTTCATTACATTACATCTACAACATTTCCAAAAATTATGAAATTATGTTTACGGGAGGGAAAATGTTATTGCTTTTTGTATGACACAGCTTCACAACCCTCTTAAAATTTAATAGCGTTTGAGTATTTGGGCATTAGTGACGAATTTTGTAGAAATATTTGAAGGCATTAGGAGTTAGAAGGCTCAATAAAATTATGTACAACATAACATAACAATCAGGCCGCTGAACGATCCGTTATCTGCCATGAATCATACCGGCAGGCGGTCCGCACGAGAACAAAAAAATAATGGGTTTTCGGGTTTTACGACTTTTTATACCACTTACCGAACTGATGAGTATGTCACGTTCATAGAGCACGTTTTGTTAAAGGCGAATGAAGGCTACCTATTATGGTTATGAACGCCTAGTAGCTCACGTACGAATTCACTTGAAAATTCCTTTATAAGTTATTTTGATGAAGTCCATATTGGTTGGTTTTTATCTAAAAGAGTACGTTCTGTACGTGCAGACTGTAAATAATTCTTCAATTCTATCTTTAACGCACGCCGCTTATCTTTCTTTATAATTGGGTCAACCTGTACGTTAGATTTATTTTAATGCAACCCATTCCTCATTCCAACGAATATTAACCATAGCTTAAAATTTCAATGGTTTTCTAAATTCATACTTATTCAACAATAAATCGATCTAGCTAGGATTCGTTTTTAGAAAATGTCTCCCTGTCTTCAGGCAATGAAAAATTGCTACAATATCACTAGAGTACGAAGGTAAATTTTGCCAGTACATTAAAGTACTTTTTTTCAAGTATTTTTCTTTTGTGAGAAAATCTATTATTTCGAACCCTTCTTTAGTATTTTTTTTAAAAAACACGAAAAATTAGATTAATCTAATTATTGCACTCATGATTTTTTATTTAAATAACCAGTTCCGTTTTTTATTATGTTGGTAAGAACGAAAAATATTATTCATATTTCATCAGTATGTAATTTGTATCAAATATATTTCCAAAAAAAAATGTCATCCAGGTACTACTTCTACATAACTTGTAATTTCCCCATTTGTTCTTATTTTATGCTCTTTACTATGACCTTATATTTTATATTTAGTTGTTTAATTTTGTAACCCTTACTTACTAATTTTATAGTTAATAAAAATAAGGAAATACGATAGTTATAAAGTTTTGGTTAGGTAACATTTTTTCATAGATTGTTTATGGAGAAAATATGTACGATTTGATGCTTTTAATGTTAGCTGCCATTGTCTATAATTAGACGAGCATAAACTATTTACTATTTGCGAAGGGCTGTAATGATGATGATGATGAGGAAACTATTTACTTATGGATTAAAGTTGAAATGTGACTTGCAAAACCAATTGACCATCCTAATAGATTAAAAAATTACAAAAATCGCGTATTACGTCGCGGATTTACGATCGACTTACTGGAACATATACATATAGCTTTAGCATATTGCTTTTCAGGAAAGTTTTTAATGACTATTTGGTAATTGGTATCTTGAAATTGTTATTGAAGAGCGGGGACCCTAGCACAGATAAAAATATGATACTTAAAAGTAGACTCCAGCCTATTATATAGGTTTGAATTTAAGATACCGAATACATACACAATCTTTTGATTTTACCTAAAATTAATTAAATTAATTACTTAAACGAAATAAATCATTTTTATTTCATTTCCAATTACACATGTTTACATACAGGAACAAATATTTTTACAATTAAATAAAGTGATATAATGAGTCTAATAAAAAAATAGCATGCAATAATAAAAATTTAAACTATGTGTAGCTTAATAATGTAGAATCTACAAAAGAAAAATTGAAAAGTCACGTTTATAATATTAGCTACCTGCCTGAACTAGCTTGAGTACCTGTGTTTCAGAACATCATTTACACTCTATTTTATAATGTAGGACACTAGATAATTGAAACAATTAAACTATATTATATAATACATAGGATAACTAAATAACAATTATTTGTTACCTACAATTAATACAAAACTATTTCAGAATTTCTAACAACTTTTAATCATTATAATTATAGTGATATCTCTAACATATGAACTGATATTTCTTTCATTACATTGATAAACACCTACATTTTTGTGGTAAACAATAAAATGTTTACGTTGCCTCTTAGTGCAATAGGTACTGTTAGTAAGATCAAAACTAGATCTGAAGTAGGCAACTAGTTATCTCAGACGCTGCCATGCATATGTTCCTAAATCAGGTTTTTGTGACCCCTAAGAAGACCGGTTCAGCAGCCTGTTTGCGATTGTGTTGAATTGGTATTGACGGTAGTAGTGCAGTTGCAAAGACTAAAATACCTCCATGCAATTTCATCCTTGTAACATTGTATGAATCAATGAATAAAATATACTTTATTGTACATCAGAAAAACATAAGAGAAAAAAATTTAAAGGTGCAATTTGCTGTCTTATTGCGTAGAAGCGATCCCTACCAGACACTCATTGCAGAGGATATAATGATCTGTGAGAAAGGGTAAGGATGTACATAGGTTGTTGGAAAATAGACACGACATAAATATAATTATATACTCGATAAATACATACATAATATAAAAAATAAATACATATTAATTACAAAAATATAGAAATACTTATACTAGAGCAGAAAGGATTAAACAAGTAAGTGAAATATAAGCCTTATCGTAAAGAAAAATATGCAGGTAGTAATTTTTAAATTAACGGTATCAGGGGAGATAGAGGAAAGACTTTTTAAGGAGGAAAGAAGATTTGATTACATAATAAGAAGCGCGCTTTGAAAAGTTTTAAACCTTTCGATAGATTGCGCACTTCTAATGTTCTAATGTGCAGCGGTAGGGATTTCCAAACCTGAACAATTTCAAAAGAATTTAGAATAGAAGGAAGTGTTATGGGACGGAATTTTTAGGGTGACGTTTTTATCAGAGCGAAGACAGCGACAGTGAGTGTCATTTTAAGAAACTCAAACCGCTCTTTGAGGTACGCAGCTGAAGTGGGATTGAATAAAACACAGTATAAAAGAGATGGAATGTAAGTATCTAATGGTAAAATAGGCAAAAGAGTATGCGACGCACCTGATAGTAAGTGACTACCGCCTCCCATGAACAACTGCAACACCAGGAGAATTGCAGGTTCGTTTCCAGCCTTTTAAAAAAGATTAGGCTCGTTTCTTGAAAGTCACTAAGTGGTATCGGTTCGGAAAAATCGTTGGTGCTAGTCGATTCCACAAGGAAGTTGTGCAAGGAAGAGATCTTCATGTAAATCGCACAGTGGTGAACCGCCAATTATTCAAATGGTATGAATGGAGTAAAAAATTAAATTGAATTTTTGATTGTAACTGTGTGTGGTTTTATTACCTCTGCATCGGCCGTGGAGTAAAAACCCTGCAAAGACCTTACATACAAATTGCAAATAAAAATTTATTTTAACTTAAATGAATTTTTTATGGTCGAGTTTTCTGAAGTGAAGTTTTTAAAGTAAAAAAGTAAAGTTACAGCCTATATACGTCCCACTGCTGGGCACAGGCCTCCCCTCATTTCTGAGAGGGTTTTAGGGCAAGGAAGTGTCCGCCGCGCTGCCCCAATGCGTGTTAGTGAAGTTATTACTATACGTTTAAATAGTGATGCTAATAAAGCACGTAAGTGAACGTCAAGGTTTTTGTTACATGTTTCATAATGTCCTAAAGACCGAGTTTCGTTTATAGTGACCAAGTGTATGTGTATGCGTAAGCACAGGTGCACTCTCTATTCACTCACTCTCATAATCCGATGGGACGGTAAACCGACACGATCGTAAAGAGATCAGGCGCAGCACCAACGGCTTTACGTGCTTTCCGAGGCACGGGGTTGAGATACCGCCAACTTCCTGACCGGGCAGCTAATGAGAATTTCTTGACGGAAGAACTCAATAATTTATTTTTAGACCTACCTGGGATTCGATCCCAGGACCTCATGATCAGCAGTCGCACTAATACAACGACTAGATCAACGAGGCAGTCAAGAATATGTTGTATAAATATACATTAATAGATAAATAAATTATTATTACTTGATCAAAGTAATAAAACCCTGCTATTAAAATTATATTAAATTTAATAATAATTTGAATTAATATTAAACTAGTAAGTACAGTATTGCACACATCTATGATTCGATCTAGAATACGTATAAAACAATAAGGATGCATACACATATTGTTGCCGTTGTACTCGTGTTAAAAATGTTTAGCTTTCCTGACTGCGGCTGGAACTTTCGAGGTCAAATCATAGCCAAGGGGCATAAAATTAAGAATTTTGGAACATACTTGCTGCTTGTAACTTTCTTACAATGAATCACTGACCTAGACAAGGCCTGCTGTCTAGTGATTAAAAAACTAAGTAGATTTTTTAATAAGTTGATGAATAAAGACCAGGGTAGGACCACGCTCTCACAGAGTACCCGAATAAAATGGCAGAATAATGCTGTGTTTCGTATAGTGAATGTAGATAATATGAGATCCTTTTACTGGTTACGAGGTATTCCATCGTAGTCGTAGTCCTCAGAGGTGACAACGCATCTGCGTTTTCATTCTTAATCTATAATAGTTGTAGATATTTGAGGATTGTTGTAGGATTCATATAATATGAAATGTATTCGAAGTCAATTAAATACGAATTATTAAGGATAACTTAAAAACTACTGGTCAGACCTTGATCAAATTTATATGGGACCGTAGAAAAACACCAGTATTGAAATTTAATAAAAAAGAATCATCAATATCGGTTCACCCAGAAAAAAGTTCTGAGATAACACACATGAAAAAACGTACAGTCGAATTGAATACCTCCTCATTTTTGAAGTCGGTTAAAACGTAAGGTAAAGCTACAGCCATTATACATCCCACTGCTGGGCACAGGCCTCCCCTCATTTCTGAGTTTTAGGGTAAGGAATTATACCACGCTGCTCCTGTGCATGTTGGAGAACGTCATGTTTACGTCATATTTTTTTTAATTTCTCAGACATGCAGTTTTCCTCACGATGTATTTGTAACAAAGGGTTCAACAACGTTCTGTACAGTTTTCACTAAAGGAAAAAAGAGCTGACATCTTCAAGGTTCGGTGCACACAGTGCATCCTTACAATCGACCCTGACAGTCGACGCTTCATTTGGCACGTAACTAAAACTTAATCAGTTCCCTTAGCAGAAATTATTCCCATATTTCTATAGATAATGCTACTTGGTGTTGTGTTTTAGCGTGATAGAGCCTCGCTGCAGCTGTATTAAGATAAAGATATGAGAAATATATTTTTATATATAATAAGGTTGACAAACGAGCACACAGTCTGGACGCTGGTAAGTAGATGCTGTGGCCCAAAACCATCTACATCTATACTACTTTGACTACTTTGACCTCTCACTATAATTACGAAAATTGAATGTATGTACACAAAAACGAACAGTTGTTATAAAAGTGACATCAGTTACTTAACTTTACAAAGTAAGTTATTTATTTATAAAACAATATATAATATACTTTTATATAATACGCTATTACATAAAAGTCCCAGAAAATATAGGTCTCACTATTAAAAAGTTTGAGTTTTTTCTAAAAGAAGACTTTAAAAAAAAAGTGTTATTAAACGAAGACTTTAAAAAAAAGTGTTAATATACACCTGAGGCAATCGCTTTCAAGCACTTTATTCATTTTATTGTTTTTTTTTCTTCTTGAATGAGTTGTATAAATAATTGTACAACTTATTTTACATTGTATAATGTTAGTGTGGAAAAAGTCCCGCTGGGTGTCTCGGTGATCTTAGGATAGAGGTGTTTCTTCCAACCAGTGGAAAAAGTAATAATGGCTTATTTGTAATATATTTTTAATAAAAATACTATTTTTTTCTAGATCTAGGATAGACATAGGTTATATCTATGGCTACAGCGTCGATTTATCATCAGATGCACTGTCTGCTTGTTTATAACAATTACTTGTTTAACAAGTGGTAAAATTAAAAATTTTGTACAACTGAGTTCAACATAAATAAAATGAAAACATTATCATTGTAGTCGAAGACAATTATATACGCGGTGTTAAGGATAACTCCAAAAATTACTAGTTAAATATTAATAAAACTTATATGGGATCACATGAGAAGCAATAGCTTTCAAATAAAAAAGAATCATCAAAATTGGTTTATTTAGAAAAAAGTTCTGAGGTAACACACATTAAAAAAAAACAGTCGAATTGGGAACTTCCTTTTTTTGAAGTCAGTTGAAAATAATATGATTTTATAAATTAAAAACAATCTAAGTAAATCGTTTAAACGTTGTCTCCGTTCAATATGTTAAACTGCATAGACGGTTATATTAATACATTGTTGGTGCTGTGCTGATGACTCAAAATTTTGGCCGCAATTCACGAGCCGACCTCGAATCCGAACCTGATTTGTATAACCGAATGTGTAACCGAATCGGTTTGCTGTAAGCTGGTATTTGTGCCGGAAGTCTCAACAGCTCTGTTTTGCCAGCATTTGTTATTGGCTCCTCACTCGAGATGGTTTGATGGTTTTTGTAGGCTTTATGCATATTACCCTACCTACAAAGTGGAATCTCCTAAGTTGATGCTTTGAATAAAATTGGAGTGCTTTGAATAATTTTATAATGCGGTGCTGGCTAGCGTCGGATTCAATCGGCAGGCCCGCAAGGCCGCGACCTCAATCTTAATGTTCGGCCGTTCGGCGCACTCTCACTTTACTGCCCAGCGGTGAAGGTACTAACCCGAATTTTGGAGGATTTTGGAGACTAGCTTTAGATAGATGATTAGATAACTCTTTGTTGTACACAAAAATAATACATTAACGATGAAGAAAGAAAGAAAAGTGTCACAATGGGTGGTGTTGTAGTTAAAAGGGATTTCTACCAGACATCCTTTGGATGGACAGGATCGTACTAAGCAAAAATTGTGTGGTTTGATGATGCAAAAACAGAATATTTAATAATATATCCATGAAACATGAAAATTCGAATATATACTTATAAATGTCACGAACTCGAAAATTAAAATAGTGATTGTGTGTACTAAGCTACACAGTAAGTGTCACCACCATTACATAGGATCATAACAAACATCTGTATTATGTGAAGTACTGCAGAAATCGTAGTATACTGGCGATCACTCACACATGTACAAAATTTGTAGACAAGTAAGTATGTGTAATAGGTTGTAGTAGTTATTGTCGGTTAATGACTCTGTGGTCATATACGTGTGTTTTTTTTATAGAATAAGAATGACAAACGAGCCACTGGTCCACACTGGTGGTATTCTGTGACAGCATGTTCTTACCCCGGTCGAGCCGATCCATTCGTACTACAACCACAATATAGCCGTAGCGTGGCTCTGCTACATACAAAAAGTCTGTGTGAGTGTATAGAGTAATGTTAGATAACGTGTAAAGAGTCTTTTAAGTTTGATTATCTTCGAATAGCCCTCCTTATATGGTAACGGCGCCAGGAATATTTTACAAAAAATATTAGCACCCATCAGATATACGTATTTTCAAAAGAATAATATACATAAATTCTCATAAGTTATATATAAAATATTTTACCATATCCGATACGTTTATTTGCTTACTTATAAGTTATTTTAGATTGCATTTTGATAATGTACGTCCGCCATATTTATTGTGTGTATGCGTCACACAAACAAAATTGTGCACTTTTTTTTAATAAAATTAAATTTAAAAAGGACTTGTATAAATGACTTACAGTCTAGTTGAAGGTAAGTACTTCATACGAAGGAGGTTACAGATATGTTGTCTGATGACTAAGATCTAATGCCTCACAGTATCTAATTATACTGGTTCTCTATACCATTTTTACCGCAATTATGACAAAACCTATTGACATTTAAGTTGTCTAAATGTGACGGTTATTTGCTACAGACATACAAGAGTTACCTCCATTTTGGACTCAGCCGTAGACGTAATAGGAGAACGTAAGACGATAAGAAAGATGGGATGTAAAAATAATCGTAACATTAGCATAATATGCATTCCCATAATTTATAAATGTTATATGCATTCGGAAAAAATTGCTCAAGTAAGCAACGAATAGCATTACAAATAGTACTTTAACGAGGCCCAACATAACTTATTCAAAACATAACTTATTCAAAACTCGACTTACGCAACTTTGTCGACGGTCCCCTTACCAAAGTATGATTCACCGGTGTTTTTATATTCTGTCCGTATTATACAGGCTGCCCCGTGATTGGGCGCGCTTCGATGTTTGCTGCATTTTTATTTTCTTTTTTATGCTGCCAGTTGTTGCTCTGTTTTTTTGATGCTTTGATCCATAACTTGGTAATAAAATGAGTTGAACATTACTTAGTTTATAACAAAAAAAAATGTGCCAACTGTTTTACTTGCCGAGCATGTTATCTTAAAAGGCGACTAATCATCATAATAATAACAGGCTTGTTGGTCTAGTGGTTAGTGACCCTGACTGCTATGCCGGAGGTTGTAGGTTCGATTCCCACCCAGGACAAATGTTTGTGTGATGAGCACGATCATTTGTTCTGTGTCTGGGTGTAATATATCTATAATATTTATGTATTTAGAAATATATAAGTATGTTTATCAGTTGTCTAGTACCCATAACACAAGCTCTGCTTAGCTTGGGACTAGATGGCGTTGTGTGATAGTTGTGAAATATTATTATTAAAAAAAAATTTTTTTAGATCATATCATTATAGATCATATCATTATAGATCATATGTGTTATTAATACAAATATGTTCAACCTACTTGTTAGTAAAAAAAAACTAAAACTAAAGACTACTCTATTTTTTATTTATTGTTTTTGCATTTCTTAGAATAAAAGAATGCAAAGGGTAGACTTTATACCTTGAGGCATCTAGAATATGGAATAAAAAAAACGAAATAAAAGTGATATTTGAATACAATTACATTTGTGGATTACAGGGACGTATGTGTGTATGTATTAAACATAAGCCGATTCTGCTAACAATAAAATTAATTAATTATTTGCCGCGTAGTAAGTAAAATGATCTCTTGCGTGTTGGACAAGCATTGACCCTACAATATACTATTAACAAGCGACATTTCTTTAGTGAAAATGACGATGACCGCACCATTTTAATAAGTAGACCTTTTTGTATGAGGTTAAATAAAAATTCGGTTTGTATGACTACTTATTTTAGCGAAAATATAAAAAGAAAACCTCTTCCAGGTTTCCTTTGGTTGAATGGAAGCGATTCATTCAACATGAAGTCCTTTCCAAAGCGATTAGAAATTATGATATCATAATCATTCCTTTACAATTCATTACACCCTACTGCCTCGTTGGTCTGGTGGTTGTAATAGTGCGACTGCTGATCATGAGGCCCTGGGTTCGAATCCCATGTCGGGACAAAAAATCTATTATTAAGTTTTTCCGTCTAGAAATTCTCAGTAGCTGCTTGGAGTCAGTCAGGAAGTTGGCGGTGTCTCACCCCCGTGCTTCGGAAAGCACGTAAAGCCCGCCTCTCTCCTCGCCTGATCTCTCTCCGGTCGTGTCGGTTTACCGTCCCATCGGATTATGAGAGTGAGAGAATAGAAAATGTACCTGTGCTTGCGCATACACTTGGTCGCTATAATCCAGTCCTGTGCCGATGGCTAGTCTCCGTTGCGGCTGGCCGCCGTGACCGGAATTCGGTCTGGAGGACATTATTACACCCCATCAATAGTCCATCACTGAACATACACCACTGCAGCTTAGGCAGGTTGGCTACCATATTGTTTTTTTTTAATATTGTTACCAGAAAGATACTGCTACCTATCTCCTATATTATCCCTTTATGGCCTCCCACCCACTGGATGATATGAGGTAGTAGATATTGTGCCATTATTACACTATTGACTATCAACAAAAATAAAATTATATAAGCTTAGGTACATTACATAACATTTTTTAAGTAATCATCATCATTACGATGAATCATCATCATTATCATCATTACAGTCTTTCACAAGTCCACTGCTGAAGATAGGCCCTCCTGAATTTCTCTCAAGGTATGTCACAAAGAACGATCCTGAGCTACCTGCACCCAACGACTTCCTGCATGACTTACCAGGCACCATCTAGTGGGAGGTCGCCCTACACTACGCCTACCGGTACGAGGCTGCCACTCGAGAACCTTTTTTTAAGCTAAGTAAAGTGTCGCAGAAATATATAAAATAATTTATGTTTTATGTACGTAATCGATCGTTTTTATACGTGGTAGAACCATGCTGCAGTTATATTAGTAGTATAGTTGTAGCACGAATGGGTCGGCTCGGCCGGGGAAGGACCACGCTCTCACAGAATACCATAAAATAGTAGCTTAATGCTGATGTGTTTCGTATGGTGAGTGCAGAGGACCGGAGACCCTTTTTACTGGAAACGAGGCACTTCATCTTAGTCTCTACGGTTGACAACGCAACTTTATTTTGATTTTTAATCGAGGATAGATGTGGATGTCTATGGGCCACAGCAACCACTTACGATCAGGTGGATTGTGTGCACGTTTGTCACCCTATCCTATAAAAAAAAACATAGTCGGATATGAATATTAATTTTAGCTTTGTTCTACTTGCAGATATATAAGCTTAAGAAGCGACTTGAACATTTAAGTAGTTATTCTATGAAGTTTATGTAAACTATTTAATCATGTGATCGTTAGATGATAGTGTGGCCGTTGAAGGAAAAGGGGAGATCTCCCGCCGGGCAAGGTATTATGCCCGGGGAGCGGCCAACACTCCGTGTGATAGTTCGGAGATGTTCTATATATATACTGTTGATGATTCGGAATGTTGATAGCGTGATTTAGGCTGCATATATGTATGGTTACCGTGTAGTGGTGGTATATATCCACGACAGAGTCAAACAAACCAGCAGATGGGCAGCAGCGTTTTCCCAATAACAATTAACAATAATAAAAAAACTGCAGTAAGCTCAGTAACCATGACTAATACCCCCCCCCCCCCTACTAGGATATAGCGACGAACTTACAACAATTACGTCTCTTTGTTAGGAGCTGTTAAGGTATATTTTATCGTCATAATCTTCATAATCCAGACAGACTAGTTGACGATAGCACTACCTCCGATTCCCTGGACTGTCATCGGTCGACGTATTTTACTTAGAGTATACTTCAATGAGTGTCGTAACAGGTAATAGAGAGCTCTATCTGATAACAACCAAATAAAAAATCTGCAATTGCCAAGCGTGGCAACTATGGCAAATATCCCCCCCCCCCTATGAGGCAATGTATGGGGAAGGCCTACGTTTACTAAAAGGACTTTTGACAGACTGTAAATGTAACGGTAGCTAGGTTATGTTTACCTATCAGTATCATATACATTTGCACGAGATACAAAAACATAACCTATCTAAGGTTATGTTTTTGTATCTCGTGCAACTGTCGATGTAATAATGAACGAATTCAAATTACATAGACATACATGCGTTACATATTTAGTGAAATCTGTAGTGGTGTCGATTATAGATAGGTACTTCGTAACACGAAAGAAGCTGACAACTTACCATCACGCAACTGTTAAATGATATTCTTTGATAGATTGGGTGAAATGAAATATGAATAAAACTATTATTTACGGATTTTATCGCGTTTAATTACATTAATTTATTTTTATTATTATCCCGACGTTTCGGGTGCTTTACAGCGCCCATGGTCACGGGGGGGACTGAGATGTTTGACGTCCCAATGTCATAGTTAGTCCGGCTACCTTCAGTTTTTTAATATTAATTTTTGGTCCGATTTACGCAAAACGAGCTTATAGTATCATGAAGTCTTGCAGTGGTATGCTTGGGTTTGGGTTTAATTTTGTTAATTATAGGATTATATTGATTATAGGCCTACGTCACAGTGAACGAGTGAAGCCGGCCACAGTCGAGCGCGCGCCTGCTCTACTACCATATGTTAGAGGAGTCACGGACAAGATTGGCTACATCTTGAAGCGAGCGTCCATTAAGACATACTACAAGCCGCTGAAGAAGATTAGTCAATTTTTACCATCCATCAAATGTAATATTCCTCTACAAGATGCAGGTGTGTACAAGCTAGATTGTGAATGTGGTCTCTCTTACATAGGTCAAACAAAGAGATCTATAAAAACCCGCGTGAAGGAACATATAGCTGATGTGAAGCACCGACGCTCCGGGAAGTCTGCAGTCTGCGAACATGTTCAAGATCGTCCCCACCATTACATTAGATTTGATAAACCACAAATTCTCGCAAAAGAACACCGATTCCTACCAAGGATGATACGCGAGGCTATTGAAATTAAAAAACATCCAAATTTCAATAGAGAAGATGGTTGGGTGCTACCATCTGCTTGGGATCCTATAATTAACAAAATTAAACCCAAACCCAAGCATACCACTGCAAGACTTCATGATTTAATATGATTTAATATGATTTTAATAACCGTAAGGTAATAATGTGGACTGTGAATACGTCGTAGGGTATAATATGGACTGTGAATAAGTCGTAGGGTATAATGTGGACTGTAAATAAGTCAACAACTCGGACAATATTTTAATTCCTAAACATTATGTATGAAAAATTATTCCATACTAGGATTTTCTCCTTTATCGTAAGGACTAACATCCAGACCTGGAACAATTATTTGCAGGACATACAAACACTTGTTCTGTGCGGGATTCGACCACATAATCTATATGTAACCTTGCAGTGTCGGTGTAAGAATATTCAATACTCCATACCGTCCCAAGAGTGTGCAAAAAGTTGGTGTTTTTTTTATAGAATAATGATGACAGACACGCAGACAGTCATTCTGATGGTAAGGAAATGCTGTGGACTCTATACATTATACATCTATTACCGAATAAAAATCAAAATGCAGGTGTGTTACCCTTGAGAACTAATATGGAACACCTCGTAAAATGGATCTTTACACTCACGGTATTCTGTGAGGACATGGTCCTTTACCGGTTGAGTGCACTCATTCGTGCTACAACCTTAATATACCTCCAGCATGGTGGCTCTACCGCGTAAAAAGTGAACATAGTAGATTCCTAGAAAAGATATTAGCTAAATTAAGGGTGATAATTATAAGTAAGTAGATAATTCATCTGAAAATTATTTTTGCTTCTAATCTTTTTCATCATTAGTCTGGGAACTATCTACAATACCATACAATAATAATACAATACCCATTATTGTAAATGAAGGTAAGATTAACGTTAACAAAAATACACAGAAATAAAGGGAAAACAAAAGGCGGTCTTTATGCTACACAACTGTTTGTTTTATTAAATACCGCTCGGATTTTTTTTAAATAGAAGGTCCTTCCATGCCGGACGTTGAGATCGTCTGATTTAAAACTATGCGCGCCTCACTTGCATTTTTAGATTTTATTACTTTTGGCCTAAAACGTATAGTCAATTAGCAAAAATTAACGATGATGCTATCCTAATACGATAAATGTGACTAAATCTAGCAATAATATAAGGCTCTGTGCTATGTATTCTTTTTTTTTTATTTGCTTTTTCAGGGAAACATACAGTACAATAAAAAAATACATTATAAAATATAAAAGTAATCCTAAAACCAATGAAGTTTCCACAGATATCTAAAACATATTAAAAGCTTGCAACCACAATATGTTTAAAGATTGAAAAAAAAAAATAACTAAATGGATTTACAATCAAACATTAAGTTCTAAGCATAAAATAAAAGTTATACAATACACACGACCTATAGTGAAGCTACCAATTATAAATTAAGTTTTACAATATTTGTTTTATAACTATTATATTTAAGGTGAAAAATATCAAGTTCACAATATTTTAACTTAAAATTTTTACATGTACGAGATACAAAATTATTTTTTCTTTGTAAATAATTTTTTCGTTGTATTTTTTCTTTTGCTAGTTTTTCTTTGTAGTTTTAAATAAGCCAAATAATTCTAATACGAAAATGTGTGAAGCACCCGGGGTTGCCACCTTTTCTTTGATCAAATATAGTATTTTAACCAAAAAAGATCCAAAAATTTAGTACTTTTGAAAAATTCAGGAGAGAAAAAAGTACACATTTATTTTTAATCTTTATGTATTTTTACATATATATTTATGCTGGATAAAAATGTAGCATTTTTCGTACTATCATCATCATCATCATTACAGCCCTTTACAAGTCCACTGCTGAACATAGGCCTCCCCCAAGGTATGCCACAAAGCACGGTCCTGAGCCACCTGCATCCATCGACTTCCTGCATGTCTTACCAGGTCGTCACTCCATCTAGTGTGGGGTCGCACTACACTTCGTCTACCGGTACGAGGCTGCCACTCGAGAACCTTTTTTCCCCAACGGTTGTCGGTTCTTCGAGCTATATGGCCGGCCCATTGCCACTTCAGCTTACTCATCCGTTGGGATATGTCGGTCACTCTGGTTCTACTGCGGATATCCTCATTTCTAAGTTTATCACGCAGAGAAACTCCGAGCATTGCCCTCTCCATAGCTCGCTGAGCGACTTTGAGCGTCCTCATACGGCCAGCAGTGAAGGACCACGTCTCAGTTCCATATGTCATCACTGGCAACACGCACTGGTTGTACAACTTAGTTTTCAGGTTTTGAGGTATACCTGACAAGAAGATGCGTTGTAATTTCCCGAACGCTGCACAGCCGAGTTGAATCCGTCGATTGACCTCTCGGTCGAAGTTGGACTTACCTAGCCGGACTATTTGTCCCAGGTAAACGTACTCATCAACAACTTCGAGCTTAGTGCTCCCAACAACTACCGTCATAAGTGTGACATGGACATTAAACATGATCTTTGTTTTGTCCATGTTTATCTTAAGACCTATCCATTGGGGGGCACTATTGAGGTCATTGAGCATAGTGCTTAAGTCCTCCAGCGATTCTGCCATAAGTACTATATCGTCGGCAAATCGAAGGTGAGTGATGTACTCGCCATTGATGTTAATACCGTATCCTTTCCAGTCCAGTAGCTTGAAAACGTCTTCCAATGCAGCGGTGAAGAGTTTCGGGGAAATAACGCCACCCTGTCTTACACCTCTCTGCAGTTGGATAGGTTACGTACTCTGGTTCTGTACTCGGATAGCCATCGTAGCCCTACTGTACAAACACTTCAGCACTTCGATATACCGACAGTCAACTTGGCACCGCTGAAGAGACTGTAGCACCGCCCAAATTTCGACGGAATCAAAGGCTTTCTCATAGTCCACATACGCCAGGCAAAGTGGCAGATTGTACTCTTCGGACTTCTATACAATTTGGCGAAGGGTATGTATGTGGTCTATGGTACTAAAGCCTTTTCGGAAACCGGCTTGTTCGGGAGGCTGGAAGTCGTCGAGTCTGCGTGCGAGACGATTCGTAATGACTCTCGAAAACAGCACGTAGACGCGGCTCAGAAGCTCAAGAGGGCGTTGTCACCTTTCTTGAAGAACAGGACCACCGCACTTCTGCTCCACGCCTCCGGAGTAGTGCCACCATGGAAGACGGAATTAAAGAGCCTCTGAAGGACTTCAAGTACCGGTTTTCCTCCCGCTTTCAGAAGCTCCGATGTAATTCCATCCTCGCCCGGGGACTTGCCGTTTTTAAGGTGCTGGAGAGTCATTCTAATCTCGCTCAGACTGACGTCCGGGTTATCATCGGAATAGTGTCGGATAAGACCCGCTCTTGGATCGTTACTCACACTTGCGTGTGGCTCCAACGATGATGTGTACAGCTGCCCATAGAACCTCTCAATCTCACTCAGAATCTCAGGTGTCCCGGAAACGATGCTGTCACACTCAGTCTTCAGCTTTGACACTTGGCTCTTACTGGCAGACAGATCTCTGGCAAAGACTTTGGAGCCCTAGTTCCGCTCAATCGTTTCTTCAATACGAGCAGTATTAAATTTGCGTAAGTCTCGCCGCATGCATTTGGAGATCTGTCTGTTCAGTTGCCTGTATGCTGTCAAATATGTCGACGATTGCAGCCTCATCTCCCGTCTAACAGCCATGAGATTAAGAGTGTGATCGGAGAGCTTTTGTGTTCTTCTGCTATGTTATTTTTCTATCGTACTATGTTATTTTTCTATAACATATTATAGTGCAATTGACTGATATATAGTACGATACTATATATTATAGTACGGGTGGTAACCCTAGAAGCACCCACGGTAGATCCACGCTGCAGCATTATATTTATAGCAGATAAGTTGCAGATGTTCTTAGACAGCAGTAGCCACATACCAACACGTGGACTAAAATTTCCTTATCTTTTTTATAGGATAGGGTGACAAACGAGCACACAGTGCACCTGATGGTAAGTGTGATGTGGCCCATAGACATCTACATCTATCCTCGTTTACGAATCAAGATGCAGATGCGTTGTCCCCTCGAGGACTAAGATGGAATTTCCCGTTTCAGGGTCTCCGGTCCTCTACACTCACCATACGAAACACAGCAGCATTAGGCTACTACTTTACGCTGGTATTCAGTGATGTGTGATGGTTGTATTGTCACTTCAGTTTAAAAAAAAACAGTGTGTCTTCATGTACATGTTAAAAATTAAAATCGAAATTATCCATTGAAATTCATCTAACTATAATTGGGGACTAGCGCAAAGTTATGTTTATATTTTTTTTTAAAACGTTACCCCCAAACTAGGATTTTATCCTGTATCGTGGAGGCGGTATACAAACATAAATTGCACAAAGACAAACATTCAGACCCGGAACAATTATTTGGAGACCATACAAATACTTGCGCCGAGCGCGATTAGAACCCGCGGATCCCAGTGCAGCAACTCGTTGCTAAGCCACTGAGCAGTCAATTTCTCTATGGTCAATTTCAATTAGATTATATAATTTAGATTTTAATATAAACTAAACTATAAACATATCTACTGAGAAATAATTGAAATATGAATGTTTCAAATTTCAATGTCGAACAAGTCGCGCGATTGTAAATCGACATCTGAAGTGAAACACTCAGTAGATATAATAATCATGGAGATAAGTGTCACAAGATGTCCACGTAACTACACACACTGCGAGCATGTCACTGTCCACAAAATTGCGGCACGTAAATTTGATATTATGTTCTACAGATGTCGTTGTACTCGTAATATGATTCTCAAGGGGCTTTCTTTATACGTATTTTATAAAGAAAGGTGACAAACAAACACACAGTCGACCTGATTGTAAGTGAATGTTGTGGCTCATAGACGTCTATATCTGTCATTAATAAGAATCAAAATACAGATGCGTTATCACTCCCGAGGACTAAGATAGAATGCCTCACCATATGAAGTACAGTGTAGTGTAAATCATGGATGATGGATGTCAATGAAGGAGACCTGTTGTTGGTTTTTTTATAGAATAAGGGTGACAAATGAGCACACAGTCAACCTGACGGTAAGTGGATACTGTGGCCCATAGGCATGTACATTTATCCTCGATTAAGAATCAAAACGCAGATGCGTTGTCACCCCTGAGGACTAAGGATGGAATGCCTCGATTCCAGTAAAACGGGTCTCCAGTTCTTTACACTCACCATACGAAACACAGCAGCATTAAGCTGCTATTTTACGCTGGTATTCTGTGAGAGCGTGGTCCTTCCCCCGTCGAGCCGACCCATTCGTGCTGCAACCATAGTATAGCTGCAGCGTGGTTATACTGCGTAAAATATATAGCTATAAAGCTGAAAGCTAAAGAAATTGACTTCTTAACACCTTTGACCTCTCCTTATGATGGTAAGGAGATGTTAAAAGAGGCCACCGCTACTAACGACATTCACACGTCTGTAGTCATACGTAAACCAGTAATAAACACATAACGAAGATTGATTGTATTCTGTTATTACTGTTAATTGCCCACTTTCACTTACGGGTTTCTTTTATTTGCTTATCGTTGAAAGAATTCTTAACCGTACGTTGATTAAGAAAAACTGATTTGTATAAAGATAAGATAGGTTGCTATAATAATGGTGACAAACGACCATACAGTGGACCTGATTGTATTGAATGCTGTGGCCCATATACACCTGGATATATCCTCAATTAAGAATCAAATTGCAGATGCATTTAGAAGCCTAAGATGGATTGGATGTCTCTTTACCAGTAAAAATGGACTCTGGATGGTTATCGCCACTAATTACTTTACTACTTACGATGTGTATTATACAATATTTTTTTATTTTATTCAAATGCTTATGGTAGGAGTGGTTCGTGGTAGTGGTGGTTCATGGTAGTAGTGGTTCATGGTGGATTCGAACACATTCACTGAGGTTGCAGTCCGCGTTCTGAACATTTGGCTAATGTCGCTTTGTTTTTGTTTTTATTTTATTCGCGTCAGGACACGTGACCTGATCGAAAATTCGTAAGACAAAATCTTCTTTAGTGGCGTTGCACTATTTGTGTATTTAATTTTTCGCCTTATAAAATATTTGTGTTGTCACTTAGATCTAGAATAAATCGGTTCTCTTTCTTTCTTTTAAATATCGTGCCGCAAAATACGATAGGATCAAATTAGCATGATTCCAATATTGAGTTTTCCCGCGTCCCCCTATATATTCGTTGCGCGTGAAATATATGCAATTATGTGTTTTCTTTTAACAACTCTCGAGTTACTAAGATCTTAGATAATATGTCATTAACATTTTCTTACGCGTTATTGTAAAATATTGAGACTGCAGAACAGGGGGGTGAGTTATTCCAAATATTCCAAGGTATTCATGATGCAGTGTTGAAGTATTGGAACAGTGCGGCAGACTAATTACTGTACATCTCTTTTAAAAATGAGAGGAGGTCTGCCCAGCTGTGGGACGTATAAAGACGGTTACTTCATTTCATTCATGCCAGTAAGAATATTTTTAAAAGCGGTAGAATAAAACGCGAATTTACGGTCAGTATCCTCGCTCATTTTATACTTCTTTTATTTGCTAGACTGCAGTACCTCTACTAGTTAATAAATAAAAAAAAAAAACAAAATGGCTTGGTGGTAACATCTACAATTCTACAATTCCAAACTCAAACATACCAATGGAAGATTTTAAAATACTGTAAAATCGTTCTGCAAATGTAGAACAAAGCTTTTAATTAAAAGCTGTTAGTAGCATGAATTAACTAAGACAAAGTCTTAAAGACCTCACTCAGTTCCCCTGTGACCACGTGTGCTGTACACAAAAGGTTATTTAAAATAACAGTACGTACATAATTAAAATACATTAAAATTAAATTGAACAAACAGAACAAAATCAAGTTACAAAATGTATGTATTAAAAATATATTAAAATAAAATTTCATAAATTGCATGAAAATAGTTTTATTTTTTATTCCACAAAACGCCGGTCACATTGCTGTTATCAATATTTCAGCCAGTAGTCCGACCTTGAATTGGACATTTCTACGTAAAACCACGTACTGGTAGGCGAGGTTTGCTACAAATAACGAATCTAATGGAAAAATCGATAGAGGTCAACCGTGTGATATACTGCGTGTAGCACACTATCGGACGTGGTAACAAATATAATAAATCGATTTTATTGGTACATATTTCATTAGGTCGATTTTGTTCATGATTTTTAAATCAGAGAAATATTTTTTCATGTTAGATGGGATAGTAATCAAGAACTAGATTAGAATAGTTAAAAATTGTTTATTTACCACCTCTATATTAAATATCCTCTAACACTGGCGTAAAGTGGCCAGTCTCTCAGTATTTCAGAGGATAGATAGGTACATTTTAAATATTTTGCGCGGGAACCAATGTCCCCTTTTAAAAATCGAACTAAATGATAGACGGCGGTTTACTATCCTTTCGTTTTGTATATCCAACAATGTAATCATTGGTACATCCAACCATTCGGACGGGGCATTTTGTTTCATCGTACATAATGCGCACAGTTAAGGATTAAAGTGATTTATCGTCTTTACATTCCAATAAATTGACTATGGATGTCTTCAATAATAGAGCGAACGGGAATTTGCATTAGCTTATAATGTGATTCAAGAGTGCAACAGCACTAATTATTAAGTGAGATCGTAATCGTATACTTATTATATAATCGTAAAAATGACCGTTTGGTTCAGTGGTTTTCTTTCCATCTATTTAGTAGGTTCGTAAAAATAACTTTGTGTTTTGGATATGTTGCAGCTAAATAGCTTAATTAGCCGTTCAGTCAAAAGCTTAGGCTTTTTTACTAAACGGCGCCGTTTAGTAAAAAGGCTAGGCTGTTAATTGAAAGACCAATCAGGCAAGTAGGCTGCAACATGTATGTTGTGTTTTTTACACAACAATTAGTCACTAAATCTTAAAATAGGAATCAAATCTCAGACGTAGATAATAATGGTGTTTTCGAGGGGAGGTTGCTAGCTCGAATTCATGATAAAATCCCCCCAAAAAGGGCTACATCGCCTAAAATATTAAGTAACTAATTTTTTCTTATATTTCACTAATTATTCACGCTATTGTGAGCCTTCGACAGCTAATACAACGATGAGCAAGATTCGTTCTGGTTTTGCTCGCGTGGCGGTTTGCAGGCATCATAACCTGCTTTCTATGGTGAAGCGATGTGTGAATGAGATCCTTTGGCCGCCTCCGGTCGGAGGATATCTGCTGCTATCCTTGTAATCATCTTCACGATAGTGGTTATAAACCGTAAATATGTTTGAATGTACACAATACAACTGAATGTTTTGATCCGAACGCGAGATGTCGCTAGTGCAGTATCCACAGATTTTGATGTAATAAAATTTTGTGTGTCGTTGGGGAGGATTCAAATTTGAAGGACGCCATTTTAGTCCTATAGAATGGCGCGATTGTGTCCGTTTCGAGAATTCCGCTGTTGTAACTTTTTTAATTACATTTCCGTAATTGAAGTCGCGTGCGTCGTCTAGTTTTTTTTTATATAATCACGATCTTTCGCTTTGCATCGCTAATATGACGCGCTATCGAGAAGTGGTTTGCATTGTTATTGATATCAAGGGGTTATAAACCTTGTGTGAAGGTAACAGAAGCTAAAGTAGATCGTTCTAAAGTCGATAGTGATATCGGCCCTGATCATTAATATCAATTTAAAATGCAAAATATGAACGTTATAACGGCTATTGAATGATGTAATTAAACCTTAACCAAGGCTTTTAACAGTTTTTAAAACCTTACGTTACGATATTTGTAATAAAATTAAATAAATAAAATTAATAATTTTTCCGGGATGTTTATTCTTGTGAAATTTATGTATTTAAACTGCACCTATAGGAGAAAATTCTATCATGGAGGTTGCGTTTAAAAAAATCAAACAAATCAGAATTATATATATATTGAATAAAATAATAGGTTTTTTCCAAGTCTGTGTGTGATTTTGTCATTCTAAAGGGTGCCCTAAGAGGTGAACATTTCTTGTAAGATTTTATCATGCTCAGTGCGCTGAGCAGGCAGATTTGTAATTACAGATCCGATGTTTATTTATTTTAAAGCCGATATCCTAGCACTAGTACAAGCTGTTGACTTTCATAATAGATATCTGTGAGACCCTATGTACAACCAGACAGTTTACTGATTAGCATATATTAGAGTCGTTTAAAAGAAAAAATTAGAAAAAATGTAATTGTCTATGATGTTCTTCTGCCCTTTTCGGTAGGTGGTGCGATGAATTTCACACCTAATTAACTCTGAACTTTTTCTGTGGACTCGACCACCGCGCCATATATCCGGTCCAGATATTGTGATTGGATTTTTTTAGCGCTAAACTAAAATATATATTGTGAAAATTAATTGTTTTGTTCTATTGAACAGCCGTGGTAGCTCAGATGGTTAGCGCTCGCTGTAAATTTCATAGTACGCGAGCAACTCAGGTTCGATTCCCGCCGGCACCAATCGAATTGTTAATTGCAATTTTAAGTACTGATTTACTACGTGTGCGACGTTTAAGGAAAACATCGTGAGGAAACCTGATCAATAAGAAAACAAAAATATTTAAAAGACATGTGAAGTTCGCTAATACGCATTAGGGCAGTGCGGCGGACATTTCCTAGCCCTAAAACTCTCTCACAGCACTCTCTTATTAGCACACATTACAGTCGCTTAGAGGGAACAATGTAATTGTTTATAGAACTAGATAGCCCTGCAGACGTTGTTTTGTTCTTTTTGTAGACGGCGCGATGACTTTCATTCCGAATTTGCATAAACATAAACACTCACGCCTGTCTCCCAGAGGTGTAGGCAGAGACTACGGACTTCCATTTGGCACGATCCTGACATACCTCTTTCGCCTGCTTTACATTCATATATCTACGCATACGTGCTCTTCGGTTAAGGGTACTCGTAATGTGGCCCATTTTCAAAATATTGCCAATTTGGTTGACGAACCTTCTTCTAGGACGTCAATTCCCGACTCTGCCGTTCACATCTGCAATATAAATTTCCTTTGTCACACTTCCCTCGTTCATTCTTTCCACCATGACTAAACCACCGAAGCATTCCTTTCTTAATCCTGGTCACAACATCATCTTGCACACCACATTCGATTCAGCCTTAGCATACTCCGGATTTACTAAGCCGTAAAGTCCGAATTTCTGTCCAGTCCGACCACAGCGTCGCGCTGTCTATTGGGTCCAAATTTTGCTTTTGGATTTTTGCACAAAATAACATACATTGTGAATATTAGTTATTATTTTATATAATATAATGCCCTCCAGACCGATTTCGATCACAGCGTCCAGTCTGAATGGAGACTAGCCATCTGCGCAGGACTTGATTAATAGATTATAGTGTCCAATTGTATGCGCCAGCACAGGTGCACTCTCTATTCCCTCACTCACATAATCCGATGGGACGGTAAACCGACACGACCGGAGAGAGATCAAGCGTAGGACCAACGGCTTTACGTGCTTCCCGAGGCACGGGGGTAAGACACTGCCAACAATATAAGGAATTTCTTGTAAATTGACTGCAGAATTACTTATAATTATAAAAATATTCAATTGTCTACTATTAAGGACTACGGATTAGTGAGCTGAACCGGCAATGGGCCGGCCATATATATCGAAGAAGCGACAACCGATGGAGAAGCGAGGTTCTCGAGTGGCAGCCGGCAGCCTCGTACCGGTAGGTAAAGTGTGGGGCGGCCCCCCCACTAGATGAAGTGACGAACGGTAAGATATGTACGAAGTCGATGGATACAGGTGGCTCAGGGTCGTGCTTTGTGGCATTCTTTGGGGGAGTATGTTCAGTGGACTTGTGAAGGTCTGTAATAATGAATGATGATGATGATGATGACTACAGCGTCACATATTGAATCATAGCTATCTACGATTAATTGTCTCGACAAAACAAATATACTGTACGAATCAAGTCAAGTTCAACGAATCCAGCCGTTCAGAAATACGATACACTACACGATTTAAAAATACGAATGCTATATAATAAGACGATACGAAAAAAACAATGATGTCACATTTATGAAACAATTATGCGTGCCCAGGTCCCAATTTTAAATAACCCTAAACAGCCAAAATATGGCTGTAGCACGAATGAGTCGCTTCGACCGGGGTAAAACCACGTTCTCACAGAAAATCAGCGTAAAATAGCAAGTGTGTTTTGTATAGCGAGTGTAGAGAACCAGAGACACTTCTTACTGGAAACGAGGCATTTCATCTTAGTCCTCAGGGTCCTTAGTAGTAGTCCTCAACGCAACTGCATTTTGATGCCTAATCGAGTATAAATGTCTATGGGTTAAGGGCTAAGATGTCTTACCAGGCATCCACTTACCATCAGGTGGACTGTGTGCTCGTTTGTCACCCACATCCTATGAAAAATCAACAGACGTACTTACAAAACCACGATGTTACTTTTATGAAACAGCATCACATACAGTAAGTAGAATTCTGTGTAGATTTATCACACCTTTCTTATGAAGTATACAGTGTCTGTATATTTTAATACTAAGAAATACTTGCTTAATTGTACGTCTATTTATTTTGCTTTTGTATCATATCAAATAATTTAACTGAGTGCCTTGTGCCTTGCACATGCCTATTGTTGCGCTTTTTGTTGTGCCTTTTTCCTAAATAATAACAGTTTTATTTTTATTTCTAAATTGTTATAAGTGTGTTTATTGTTATATAAGTAAAGTGTGTTCTTTATAAGTGTTGGAACCCGTGATTAGTGTAATAAGTTAAGTTTATTCTATTCTACCTATGTCTCTGGCGTTTACTGAAATTCAGTAGTGTAGTTACCACCATGTGGTTTCTATAACATTTCTGCTCGGTAGACGCCTTTTTAGTTTTGTTCCATTAAATTATTATGTTATGTTAATTTGTGTGTATGTTTGGAACTAAATTAATTGTATTATTACTATTATACGTGATCCGGTCCCAATTTTAAACAGACCTAAACATACGTTCAGGAATATAAAAGACAATAGTACTGGTGTTACGGAACATTTGCACTGAGAAACATCTAACACGTAATGTTTTGTAACAAATTGCATAAAATAAATCACACAACATGTTTTGTTGATGGTGGCGTTCGCACTCACAAAAACTGTGTAAAATTTTCAACAGACATTCCAACTTATAGTCAAACTTTCAACATGACCATACTTCTACAAATTTGTTTTCAAACTTTTTTTTGTAGTTAAAATATGTAATGTACAATAAACTGTCAAACATGTTTCACAACATTTTCTTTGACTATGCTAACGCTTTTTGATACATTGACAGAAAACAGTGTTTAAAACATGTTTTTTTGTGAAAATCGCGTCAGTGCAAACTCACGGTTACAATAACGGGTGGTTGTTACCAGCTGACGGAAGCAGATGGCACTGTGTGCGACGGACCGTGCTGTCGCGTGCGCGTGCCTTATGGGTACTTTGAAAGCTTGGTTTTTTGATTTAATAGAAACAGAAACTTTTTTATCCAATATTAGCTAATAAAAATCAATGTTATAGATTCCATAATTAGTATTCCTTTGTATTATAATGATTTACACAGAATTTTTGTAAATTAAAATGATTTTGAATAAAAGTAATTTGAGCGAGCTCTGTACTTTTTTTAGAATAAGGGCAACGATCGAGCACACAGTACATCTGATGGTAAGTGAATGCTGTGGCCCATAGACATCTACGTTTATCCTCGATTAAAAATCAAAATGCAGATGCGTTGTTACCGCTGTAGAACACTTCGTTTCCAGTAAAACGGGTCTGAGTACGGCGTGCATTGGAGTTTATTTTATAGTGGGAGACTGTTATTAGGAATACCTATTAAAACAAAGTACAAAATATATTAAATGGAAAAGCATGTCATACTTAATTATCTTAATTATTACAGTTAGAGTTAATTACCAAATAAATATTAAACAAACACACGCTGTGGCCCATAGACGTCTACAACTGTACTCAATAAGAAATCGAATTGCAGATGCATTGTCATCCGTGAGAACTGAGAACTAACTGGAGTTCTAAGTTTCAAGTAAAATAGGTCTACGGTTCTTTAGACTCATCATATTAAACACAGCAACATTAAGCTGCTATTTCACGCTGGTATTCTGTGAGAGCGCGTTCCTTCCCCGGTCGAGTCGACCCATTCGTACTGCAACCATTATATAGCTGCAGCGCAGCTCTACAACGGTAAAACCGGAATTACAATCGCTAAGCGAAATAATTGCTATTCTGTTATACTCCTTTTTAGAGGGCAGGCTTATGTTGAACAGTTGATTATTTATGGGTTGATTTTTTTAATACATTACTAATATTCCATTTAACTCACACATTTAACACTCATGGTAAGTTTAAAATACTTGTGTTGGGAATGGTTCACGACTAGGGTTGCCACCCGTACTATAATTTGTATATAGTATCGTACCATTTTCCGGTCAATTGCACTATACATTATGAAAATAATATAGTAGGAAAATACTATATTTTTAAGGTCTAATTCAAATGTCGGTTTATTATATTAACTGTGATTGGAAGTCTGGAACAAGTATGTTTTACGGAAAGAATTTTTTTCCGTCATGAATGTGAAATTGAAAATTTAAATCTAAATTGCTCAGACTCCTATAATTATTTTAAAAGTAAGGTAGAAGGTAAGGTGTTCAGATCGTTGACGACCAAAGCAAAGAGCAATATTAAATATGGGAAAATACATTTATATTTGTATAGAGTACATACTGACATAAAGATTAAACATTAATGTGTAATGTTTTACTCCGGAATTTCTCAAAAGTACTATATTTTTGCATCCTTTTTGGAAAAAATACTATATTTGTTTAAAATAAAAACCCTATTCACAACAGTAGTCGAAATGCGGATCATAAGCCACGACCTTGTAGTTGGGCTACTGTTGCTTAAAGCTATCAAGGAAAAGTAAAGATTACGCTCCAAAAAAACTGAGGGCATTTATTACTGCGTCAGCATTTGCAAAGCGGTGACCTAGATAAATTTCAGTTCATTGGACTCCGTTTGATTTGTTATATCTAATCATATTTCGTGTTTAACTCCTGCTGCCATTTCGTGAACACAATAAAAATACAGTTGCTTATTATTGTTGTGTACAATGAACTGAAAGTTCACGAATTCACGGTACAGTTGCCGCGTATATTCATACGTATGTTTAAATATTGAATTGTTGGTAGCTTGATAGTGAATATAAACAAGATGGTGCTGCATGAGCAACGTGGGAAAGCCAGGGTAAATTCAACAAATTATATCCAAAAGTAAAGGCATTTATATAAAAAAATAACAAGTCTGATACTATGTATACGTTTTTTTACGTGGTAAAGCCACGCTGCAGTTATATTATGGTTAAAGTTTGAATGTGACGCTGCTGTGTTTCCTATGGTGAATATAAAGACCCGGAGACCATTTTTACTGGATACAAAGCATTTCATCATAGTCCTCGGGGTCACAACGCGACAATCGAGTAAGTATATTTAATGTAGATGTTTATGGGCCACAGCATCCATTTATATAAAAATGTAACGATTGTGTTTCAAGCCTTCGTTAATATTTCGAATAGGTATATATATATATTAATCCAAAATGACTTAACAAGATCATTTCTTTTTTATAAAATATGGTTGACAAACGGGCACATAATTCTCGTGATGGTAAAGTGGATGCTGTGGCCCATAGACACCTACATCTATCCTCGATTAAGAATAAAAATGCAGTTGCGATGTTGGCATTCTAAACACCGCGGTATTATGCTGCTATCTTACGTTGGTATGAATTAATGAATCCGGAGTGAAACTCATTGCGACATCTACCGGAATCAGAGATACCAAATGTCAGGGTTTTTTTTTAAATAGAGTATGGTGACAAACGAGCACACAGTCCACTTGAAGGTAAGTGGTTGCTGCGACCCTATATCTATCTTCGATTACAAATCAAAATGCAGATACGTTGTCACCCGTGATGACTAAGATGGAATGTCTCGTTTCCAGTAAAATGGGTCTCCGGTTCTCTACACTCACCAGACGAAACATAGCAGCATTAAGCTACTTTTTACGCTGGTATTCTGTGAGAGCGTGGTTCTTCCCCGGTCGAGCCGACCCATTCGTGCTACAACTATCCTACTAATATAGCTGCAGTATGGCTCTATCACGTATTAAATCGAAAAACGGCCCTGAATGTTTGTGATTTTGGGCTCTTGTCAGGCTTAAGGTTGGATTATGAAAATGTCTGGTTAGGATTTTTCAATTTCAACAAAATACAGTAGATATTCCCGCGAGAGTGCACACAACCAATAACTTGTTTTTTTTCACGCTTGCTAATTACGTTCGCAACAAAATGTTACCTTTGAATTTTCCATCTGGTAAGCCGAACTGGAATGGGCAGAATAACGTCAGCTTGGCCAGCTCATGGAATACCATAATACATACATAATAGAACGGGGGAGTGGGCGGAGCCCGCGTAGCCACTAACATGTCACTAACTTGCCAATTCACACGTATAAATGTCAACACAATCAATCGTTTCCAATTTTCGTGTCGTCGCTGCATACAAATTATTTAAAAAATGGCAAATTGTGTAATTACGTGTCGAAAGAACAGCGAGAAATGGAATTTAAATAAAGGAGACATATTAACCAGTAAGTCGAAACTATTTATATTTTGTGAATATTATAGTCTAAAATGTGTTTGTAGTAGTGATAACTGATAATACGACGTAAATGTTTGTATGTGTGCTCCCGGCGACGCCAATCCTCATACAAAATAAGGTTGACAGCCATTCTATTGTGTATTATAGTATTCTATGGGTCAGCTAGTATTGATATTTGATAATTAGATTTAAAAAAAGAAAGAAAAATCGATATTGATACATTTACACAATGCCACGGAATCCAACGTCAAACGTCAAAACGAAGTCAACCACGATTCCCACCGTCGCTTATCGCACGGCTGAACATAATTTGTGAACTTGATACCTGTCTACTTGTAGTTACTTTCATTCTCTGCTAAATAAAGAATACCATAATTCCAATTTGCTTTCGTATCTAATTTTGATTTGTGCAATGCGATTGTTAAACTAATATATCTTCAAGTATCTGGTATAGTGTCGAAAATACTGGCTGCATATTAGAAACTTGATGGATATTTGCATGGACAGAGAAATGTATATATAGCATTCTCTGTCTACGGATATTTGAAACAAAATACCCAGTAGTTCGACAACACACCGAATCTTGTAAAACGTTATCGAGTTTACATAACGTAATCCAGTGCCGGCAACGCTTCTTGTGATAAATTCAACCCGTAGATAGGGAACTATCTATCTCGTTGATAACATATGGCATACAATATCTATGTACAGTTCCATATCCAAATCATCATCAACGTCATCATTACAGCCCTTTACAAGTCCACTGCTGTTCATAGGCCTCCCCCCAAGAAACGTCTCAAATCACCGTCCTAAGCCACGTGCATCCATCGACTTCCTGGCTTCCTGCACACATTGCCAGGTCGTCACTCGATCTAGTGGTGGCCCTACACTTCTCTTACCGGTACGAGGTTGTCATTCAAGAACCTTTCTTTCGCATCGGTTGTCGGCTTATGTTCAAATATTGAAATCTGTTTGTGATATAAATCAATAATGCTGCTGTGTTTCGTATGGTGAATGTAGTGAAATGGAGACCCTTTTTACTGGAAACGAGGCATTTCATCTTAGTCCTCAGGGGTGACAACGCATCTGCATTTTGATTTTAATTGAAGATAAATGTAGATGTCTATGGGCTACAGCATCCACTTACCATCAGGTGGACTGTGTGCTCGTTTTTCACCCTTATTCCATAAAAAAACAATAGCAGTGATAGGTATATCATAGGTTCAACCCTCAGTGTTAACTTTATAGTACGCGAGCAACCCGGGTTCCACCCCGCCAGCACCATGAAAATGTTTATTGCAGTTTTAAGTGTCGATTTACCACGTGCTCGGCGGTGAAGGAAAACATCGGGAAATGTTGGGAAGTGTACTGAAGTAGCGCGGAGTATTGCTCCATAACTATCTCAGAAATAAGGGGAGGCATGTGCCCAGCAGTGGGACGTATAAAAACTGTCACTTTACTTTTATATGAATTAATCGTTTTTTATAGAATATGGGTGACAAACGAGCACACAGTCGTAAGTCGATGCTGTGGCCAATAGACATCTACATCTGACCTTGATTGAAAATCAAAATGCAGATGCGTTGTCGCTGCTGAGGGCTACGATCAAATGCCTCGTTTCCCGTAAAAAGGGTCTCCGGTTCTCCACATTCAACTTACAAAACACAACAGCATTAAGCTGCTATTTTGCGCTGGTATTATGTGAGAGCGGGGTCCTTCACCAGTCGAGTCTCCCCATTCGTGCTACTACAAAATATAACTGTAGCGTATAAAAGCTCTATTACGTATGAAATAAATATATTTTTTTCTTTATTTCTATATTTAGCAAGTTTCGTATTTTAATTTAATTTATAACTTTTAATGTATAACTTTCACGAACCGTTTTAATTTGGGCACTGTGTGCAAGCGACTGTATCGATTCCAGACGACACTGCCTACTTATTACTATTCGCTTAAATTTCTAATTTTTAAAAGCATTACTTCCATTAATATTCATACATAAATCACACTCACATAAAGTGTAAACATCGAGAGCCAAAACAGTTAGTTTAACCGTGCGAGATTCGAAACCGCGGTCCGAACGTCGTAGCCTACGTACGAGTATAGCCACTGCACTACTAAGTTGTCGAATTACTTTTAGATTCACGTATTCGACGGTAAAGGAAATATCGTGAAGAAACCTGTCTTAGATAAGTATGGTTTTTAATAAGTAATTGCGACAACGAATAACTTTTTCAGTAACTTCACTTTCCGTCTAAAGAGGAAATCAATTAAATTTAATTATAAATCTTTTAGCAAATCACTGGACATAGGTACAATCGTATAGAAAAGAAAAACGTAATTTCGATCTCCAATGACTTAAAATTGCAATTGGGTAGTTGACACCATCATTAATAAATACAATGACTGTCTCGTTGTTCTAACGCTCGTAAACGCGAGCGTTGACCATGAGGTCCCGGGTTCGTATCCCGGGTCGGGCCAAAAAAATAGTTTTTGGGTTTTCCTGCCAAGAAATTGTCAGCAGCAGCCCGGAGTCAGGAAGCTGGCGCTGTTCAGAAAGTACGTAAAGCCGTTGGCTCTGTGCTTGATCTCCGGTCGCACACACAGATTTTGCCTTGGCATATGGTCTGACACAACTGGTTACTTCGCCTACGCGGATTCCAGATGTGGAGGATCATGCACCTTCCCTGTTGGACCTTCTGCTGACCTCTCACCCGGACGGATATCAGATTTCCGTCGACGCCCCTTTAGGCTCCTCAGACCATTGTCTGGTCCGGAGTGTTGTGCCACTCACTTTTCGGCAACGCACCCGCAATTCTCCTGGTGTTGCGGTTGATCATGGGCGGCGGTAGTCACTTAACATCAGGTGAGCCGCATGCTCGTTTGTCCCTTCTTCTATAAAAAAAAAACACAGAGAGCGCACCTGTGCTTGCAGCTTGCACATACACTTTGGTACCATAATCCTGTCCTGCGACGATGGCTAGTCTCCGTTGAGACTGGCCGCCGTGACCGAAGTACATTCAGTCTGGAGGACATTAATAAACACTCTTTTCACTAAATGACAATAAAAAGAGACAGGTATAGAGACAATTAATACTTAATTTAAGTAATTGATAGTCAACGTTTATAAGTGAGATTGTATTCTCATACTAATTCTATTCAAATGTTGGTGTTGGTGATATCCTGAGCCACGTTTCCCTGTTACATTTCGTTTTCATAAAGATTATTTTTAATTTAAATTTTAATTTTTTAATACTGGTCGTTATTGAGTCATCACTCATCAGCCTTTGCCATCATCGACAATAAAAACTGAACAATAATTAATATAACGAATTGCAGCATTCGGTAAAGTGACATGAAACCTTTTCGCCTTTAGCGCCTTGAAGATTGCTATCAGATTACGTTGCAGTGAACAACGAACACCAGATATTGGACCGGTCATTGTGAAACCGGATCTCGGTCGAAACTGCCAAGGTTAATTGTGTTGAGAAACTTATTCTTTTCTATCTTAAATTTTGCTCTAAATATAAACTATTTATAGGTTTAAAGTCTTCAGACAAATTGAGAAATTGCATGGAAGTTTTTATTCCATAGTGCTCGTAGTTGAAAAGGTAGAAACTAAAATATGGGTTACTCTCTTGTGAAGCGAGAAGGCTTCTGGAAGGATTGCTTTCTAAATTATGACGATACCAATAACCTCAAAACTATCGTAACTAAAGAAGAGACTCGAATACATTGTCTACAAAAACTATACTTCTGTAAAGATCATTTTGATGTAAATATACTTATATTTAACTATCGTTTATATACAACAAAACATCATGAGGTGATAGGTATTGCAAGTAGAATTTTGTTATAAATTAGGTTATCTTAGATATTATAACTAAGGAGTGCTAATATAATCATAGATAAACATAACTATGTATTATCAAAATACACTCTGACTCGGTATTGTGTTATTGCATCAACAAAAGTGGGTAATAAGTAGGTACTTACGTTGATGTTTTAACATTCCTCAACTCAGCAGTACAAAAATCGGGATTGCATGCAAAAAAATTTGCCACCATCAATGTATTTATACTTGGTAGATTAGTACTTTTTGCTTTTACGAATCAGTCTTCCATGATGTCTTTTCAATAAAATTTGGAATAAAACTAAACGATCGTACAGGTAACTTGAAAAATTTCGAAAATAACACACAGTACATTAGCTACAGTTTAGTTAGTATTAGTTATACTTCACTTATCCAGTGACGTCACAACGGAATCTTATATACCAGATAGCGTTTTGAAGATTTGAGGTACCTACAGATAAAAAAAGTATTCTTAAAATTGAATTACAAAATTTATAATGCATTTTTATGAATAGAAATCAATATTTCTCGTTTACATTAAAAAACCTATCATAAATACATATATATATTTTTAGATTTTTTTACATGGTGTAAAATAGCCTATTGAAAATGGTTGCAATTTGGAATAATTACATAAATACTACCTATAATATATTTGACAGTTTTGTATGGCTGGTATTTTTTGCAATATTAAACAGTTACCATAGACTGAAGAGTATTTTGGAACCAAATAAAAATTATAAACGTATATTAGCTATAGTTTAGTTAGTATTAATTACCTATATACTTCACTTATACAGTGACGTCACAACGGAATCTTATACATATACCGGATAGCGTTTTGAAGATTTGAGGTACATAAAGATAAAAAAAGTATTCTTAAAATTGAATTACAAAATTTATAATGCGTTTTTATGAATAGAAATCAATATTTCTCGTTTACTTTAAAAAACCTACCATAAATACATATATTTTTAGATTTTTTTTACATGGTGTAAAATAGCCTATTGAAAATGGTTGCAATTTGGAATAATTAAATACTATAATATATTTTACAGTTTTGTATGGCTGGTATCATTTGCAATATACCGTAGACTGGAGAGTATTTGGGAACCAAATAAAAATTATAAAGGTATATTTTATTGTAAGGAGAAATAATTTTTAACCAATTATAGCACTACAGGCTTAATGATGTGTAAGTTACAAGATAGCAACAGTATGGCTAGAAATAAAAACAAATGAATGTTTAAGTAAACACTAAACGTCGGCAAGATAATCGCAAATCTGAGTCGAAGTAAAACAAGAAACTTGGAAACAAAACTCTATCACCTCACTTCACTTCACTTTTGTGTATATTAAAGAGATAATATTATATAGGTGTAAAATACTACCACTATTAGGGTAAACCAATGTGATTTCGAACCTGACCACAGGCACTGTCATAGCTGTATTCATTTTTAATGCAAAGATATATTTAGTAATTCAATTAGCATACTAATCTACTCATACGCCAATTTGTATGCCACGTTGATTTTTAATTATCATACAATAAAATTAGGCCGACTGTCCTTGCATACGTCCATTATGAAAGACTAGGAAAACATATAGCCTGTCTGTCTAGTTTATATATTTATTTAAGATAAGTTATAAAATTCATCCATGATATGCTTAATTCATTAGATAAGCTTGATTCTATTCAATCTAATTATTAAAGAGATAATATAGAGCTACTATAAATAACGCAGAAACTTTACAATATTATACCCTATATAGCATAGCTTATGTTGTATTTATATAGCATAGCTTATGTTGTATTGTATACTCAAAAATATACTCGTAGTTTCGAAATGGGCATATCCATAATGACTTAGACTAATCTATTATATGAACAGCATTTTTTTTATAGAATGAGGGTGATAAACGAGCATACAGTCCATTTGATGTTAAGTGGATGCTGTGGCCCATACATCATCCATCTATCCTCGCGTGGTCTATTCCCTAATCGAGTTGAGAGATCGATTCCACAACCATAATATAGTTGCAGCGTGGCTCTACCACGTATAACGACGTCACATTTCAAGTGACGTCGATAGACTTTAAATTGTGGAAATCATGGTAAAATGTAGTAACAAAAACAGAAACTTTTTTTTCAATGTAGATTATAACGATACTTATTGAAAGTCACTTTTTTCATTTACCATTGTTTCGCAAAAAAAAACCTCTGTCTCTCTGTGTGACTATTTTTTTTTTTCAAATAATAACTTACAATCATGTTTATAATTAACAACACAAGAAAAATTAGAAATAGCTTGGTTGCGATCACCCTTCCCAGGGGTTACTATCATCCATAAATTCCATATTATAACAACCCTTTTTATATAAACTTAGTTTGATAAATGTTTTGAACTTTGCGCAGTGAGAAGAATCTTTTGTTTTGACTGTCGAAATCACGATCAAATGCCATATCACATTTCTTACGCTGCTGTAATGTGTATAAATTTTGGTTAAAAAAATTCAGACATTGACTGCGCTTTGAGGGGGTTATTTTCAACAAGAACCATATTTGGACTAACACATGTTTTAGAGTTGCATTATAATTATAACATGTTGTTAAGACGGGAAGCTGCGTTATTCGGTGCAAATGTCAGCGGCGCACCTTTGAACACGTGTGCTTCAAAAGATGATGATTTAGTTTTTTGTTTTCCTATCCAATTATATCAGAATTGTGTTGCAGTTACAGTGTATACGAATTAGGCTCGTCAACACTTTGTATAAAACGAAAACATCAATCAATCATGCTGCTTTTGTTTAATTGAAATTCTCTTTACTATAATGGAATATGTTAGGTAATGGGATAGAATTGTAGGTTTGGGCTTTTTGTGCGATTATAAATAATTCGTTGTCTCTATATAATATAAAACGACAGTAGCCTAATGGCAGGGCGCGGACCGCGAACTCAAAAAAAAGGTCGTGGGTTCGAATCCGCCATTCGACTACTGGTGTGAACCACTCGTAACACAAGCAATTTAAGCTTAGCACGAGTTGTTAAGGGGAATATTAGTAATGTTTATAGCATTGTCAATATTCTTTAAAAAAAATATAAGATAATTTAATAAAAAAAATATAATATATATATATATATATATAATCCGAATCTCGGAAGCTGCTCCAACGATTTTCATAAAATTTAGTGTCCAGGGAGTTTCGGGGGCAATAAATCGATCTAGCTAGGACTTATTTTTAGAAAATGTCTTTTTGTCCGTGTTTTCAGGCAATGAAAAACTGCTACAATATAAGAAGGTAAATTTTGACACTTTGTTAACGATCGTAGTAGCTCAAGTGGATATCGAGCGGTCGTGAAATCGTAATGCCTTGGTTCGCATCCCGTCTTGGGTCCGACTTTTTTTCCTTTTTTTTTTCAAGTTCCCTTCTTTTGTGAGAAAATCTATTATTTCAAGCCTTTTTTTAGTATTTTTTAAAAATACGAAAACTTTAATTAAACTAATTGCTCTTATGATTTTTTATTCAAATAACCAGTTCAGTTTTTTCTATTACGTCAATAAGATCAAAAAGTATTATTCATGTAATTTGTATCTAAATGTAACTTAAAAAAACCGAGCAAAGCTCGGTCATCCGGGTACTAGGATATAATGAGAGTGATTTTATTTTTCAATTTTATCAATATTTTTTCGAGTAATATTTTATGCCAGCATTTTACGAATTTTATCTTCGGTGAATGATGGCATAAAATTTTAATTAAAAAGAACTATATTTTGTACAATTAGCTTCTCTATCGTTTTCTCTTGCGCCATTTTAGAGAATTATAATATTGCATATTATGCACGGACGAGAAAAATAAGTAATATTACGTGACGTTTTAATTGTATTTTTAATTCGTTATTACCAAACCCCTGACTGTCTTTTTTATCACATCCTCTAATATTAAGTACTCGAAACCTTCAAGTTGCACTATTTAGGGGCTCATTTATGATAAAACACGCTGCAAACTTCCTGCCTCCTGCTTCCGGTAGACACTCGAACTCGAGTCTAATGTTCCTTCCGCCCCGGATAACTAAAATGGCGCTATTATACGGACAGTTTTATTCTATTTTAGTAAAAAATTATAAAATTTGCATGTACCGTAGGATATGATTAATCACATGTTAAATTAATTATTTTCTTACTTCAGTTAACAAATAAATAAAGTTTATTAATACTGTGTAACCTTGAAATAGCAAGCCTCAATATAACGAATTCCTTGATAACGAATTTTTCGAAATCCCCTAGAACTGACCGTAAGAGCAAAATATGCAAAATATACCTCTACATTACCAATAGATTTATCAAAAACCTCTTTATAACGAATTTTCATCATAGCGGATTAAAGATAGCTGATATTATTTTACTTCTATTTAACGAATTACTTGGTATAACGAATATTTTCTAATACGAAGGGTATTTTACGTTTCGTCATATCGAGGTTACATTGTATTATCTATTAATAGGTGACTATGAGAAATTAATGTCGGTAAGGTCACCGACCCATTCGTGTAGATAGCAATATAATTTTTGTAGAGCGATAAATAGCAAATTTCATTGCAATCATTGATAAGTACATTTAGCAATGTGTTGCTGTGCTGGGGACCGCGGGTTCGAATCCCGCCCCGAACAAGTATTTGTATGGCCTACAAATAATTATCCCAGGTCTGGATGTTTGTCCTTGTGCAATTCTTACGTGGTAGAGCCATGCTGCAGCTATATTACTGGTATCTATAGTTGTATCACGAATGGGACGGCACTACCGGAGAAGGGCCAAGCTCTTCCAGGATACTAGTGTGAAATAGCAACTGTGTTACGTTTGGTGAGAAACCAGAATCGAGGATTTATTGTTACAACAACATTTTCATTAAAATCGAGGATAGATGTAGGTGTCTATGGGCCCCAGCATCCATTTACTTCCACAAAAAATATTCCGTTTCAGTTCTTTGGATTGACGGCAACGGATAACGACATTTTAGCTGCCTTTCGCTGTAAGCATCTAATTCACAATAGGAAATTATCCCGTTACTTAATTTTAATTGCGGTTAATTTGTTTGGTACAAATTCAAGCCCCCTAGCATTTAGTTTTTACTCAGGTTTACTGTTGTTGCCACCTGGACCATCCTCCGGAAGTTTGTGTTATTTTTTACTTAGTTCCCAAAACATTCAGTTCCCTTGTTTAAATTGTATAAATAACATATCGTCGGTCGAAAACAGTAGTGGAATGAGTAAATGTGAGATATTGAGCAATTAAAAATTAGAAATACTTATTTTTTCATTTAGCAAGTGTTAAGAGAAAAAAGAATTGTTTTTAATGTTGTTATATTTTGGTTAGACTTTACATTTATGATTTCTATTAAATTCATTCATTTTTTATTATTTGTTTTTTCAGTATAAGTAAATATTTGAAATGTTCCACTACTGAATTAATTTATTGACTGCAAATATCCCTCTGATAATGGATTATTTTTGAATGTACCAGTACTGAATTAAAAAACTATGTATTTTCTTAAATAAAGACCTAAATAAAAATGAAATCTAGAGAACCTTAGCAAATAATTGCATTTTTGGAGAATAATTAATAAAACACTTTTATAGTTTTATAACATTTTTTTATTTATAAGTAAGAAAATATAAAAAAGGGAACAATTGGTCATCGTCAGCTCTATCTGAGGAAGCTGGCAATGTTTTATAATAATCCCAATAAACGCTGCGAATTAATTTACCATCACATAATGAAATCAAATCTTTCTTTTTAGGATTTGATATTTCAGGACGAGTGCGATATTTATTTGTCAAAACTAATGTTTCGTTAGGCTTGCCCCACATTTTATGGCGATCATTGAAGCATTTCATTGTACTGTCAGGTTGATAAGTATCCAAGTAATAAATAGCGAAAGGATTAGTAGCTTGCATAAATATTTTCTTGATATCATTCCACACTACACGCTCTCCCTCTGTATTTATTGTAAATTTTTCTTTTATTGTAAAATCACCATCAAAATATTGTTATTTGATGATGCTCGACAGTAGTGCGATTCCTTAGTAGGATATGAGTTTATGTGTTCACGTACTCCATCCTTAACAAAGTCAAGTAATAGTTTACCTTTCTTGTTATGCTTTCCTCTTAAATCTTCTAAAACTATACCCGATGATGTTGTTTTCTTTCATACCGTCGTTATAAATGAGTGCCCAATATCCAAAGTGTGCATAAAGAAATTTTACATACCCTTATAATTATACCATCTACTGTCAAATGATAAGCTGCATTAATGGATCTTTTACTCTGAGCATTATTTAGCGAATATTTCGGCTTTACTTCTTTCATAGCATTTTTGACAAAGTCTCGTTGTCTATTCAAATCACCTAATATCCAAAAATTATTGAATATTACTAATCTTTGCTGCTCACTAATCTTCAGTGTACACTTCAACCGACATTTGTCTCCACAACGAGGTTTTAATTGTTTAGCATTAACTAATTTTCCTTTCTCAGTAGTGTAAGCCATACCTGAATTTTTTAAACATTTATTTTTATTTCTCCTCCATGCCTCGGGATTTCGTTTTCTCTTTCTTGTCAACTTCTTCTTTTCTTCCGAAGCATTATTTTAGAAAGCGGGGTTAATGGTGACGGCTCTCTGTTATTTAGTATATTATTTTCTTTATCTTCTCCTCCCCGTAAAATTTCAATAAGCTCGCTACCTAAGCAAACAAAGACCTCGTATAAAGCTTTTGCATAAATAATTTAGAACTATGAAATACATGTTGATGGGCAGCAAGCTAGTTTATTAAAATAGTATAAAAAATCATACTTAGATTAGAAGCTTCATTTGCTGGCTCATGCTGGCTGGCTACGAACATATCCTCTGTACAACTTTCCATATTTATTGCCTGCTCAACACCTTAAAAGAAATTCAAACAGTTAAATATACACACTATTCCAAAACACAACAATAATATATGCAGATAGGTACGTAAGTACCTCTATTATGTACTTAAATACATGAAGATAGGTACGTACCTCGATTATGTACTTCATTCACCATGAATTCATTCACCAACTTCATTATTATTAGATATAAAAATAGTGTCTGAAGATTTTTCTATGTTCAATGTCTGTTCAGCATCTTAAAAGCAATAAAAGCAGTTAATAGGACTGAATGTTTAATAACATGTATTAGATATAAAACACAAAAGTTAATAAAGAAGCATATCTTATAAAACACATAAGTTATTTACCTAGACTTTGTACTTCATTTTGTGGCAAAGAATACTCTTCAACTTGCTTTATCTCACTTTCTGTAGAATAAAAGTGGTTAAAAATATAGCCAAAGCGTGCAAAATTTTAAAAGTAACGACTCTTTACAAAATACACAAACGTTACAAATAGAATACACACCTTTGTTTTCAATACTGGCGTCTTCATGGATATTACCATTTGCAACATTTTCATTGATCTTCCATATAACTTAGACACAGACATTTTTACAGATTGTGTTACTTTTGACAATACGGCGTAACTAAACAAACGCGCGCGAGGCTCGAGCGAGATCGAGAAGCGTGGTGGAATAAATTCAACTTTTGATTTTGAGATTGGAACCGTATTGGAACATTTCGAAGTGTCCCATTACTGAATAATACTATATGCACAGAGTAGAAGTGGAACTTTTATTTTTAATCGACTTCTACGTGGAGTTTGACTTATTCCGATACTGATATAGAATTGGCACTGAAATAGTAATGCAACACTCTTAAAAAGTTAAAAACGAAATTTTCAGAGATGTTCCACTACAGTTTTCGACCGACGATATGCTATGTTTTTTTTTCTCTAAGGCATAAAAAATGGTTTTTACAATCGACAAAGGTTCTCAATTAGTTTGAAACGTTTTTTATGTATCTTCATCGATAATTCTTTCCCACTTTGCGCGATTTCAATAAGAAGGAATTACCTCAATGGTGCCATCTAAATTAGGTTACGATGTGAAAATCAACAAAATCTTTATGGATGTAATCTCTGTGTAAAATATTACACGTTACATGGTGACTTAAACATCTCGCGTTTGTTAGTTGAATACCATAATACAAATAGATTATGTATTTTTTATTATTATATATAACGCTTTACATAAATAACACATATAATGAACGAGCAATTTTTGTTTATACTTTGTTCTTGTTTAATTATATATGTAAGTGGTTTTTTTGGAACCGGTGCTCTTATTTTTATAAAAATGGAAATTTAAAGTAGTTCAGCACTGTACTCAATCACCTCAATACTGTGTCCTGACGGATGAAGCTGAAGGTGAACATGGACAAGACAAGAATTACGAATAATTTACGATTGGATTAAATTTTGTATTTAGTTAATGTTTTAAGTTCAAACTTTATCTAGATATTTTTCATCACTGAGATATTTTTCATAAGCCTGAGCAAAGTTTTGTTCTGGCTCACGCACGCTTTGAAAATAAGCGTCAGGCTGTGGAATGAAAATATGTAAAAAGGAAATGATGTTTGTTTGCAAAATTTCTAAGGAAACATTGTTGTTGTCAACATGTATCCAAGTCACAGTCAGATCTATTGAAAATATTACTCTTAAAACATAAACAAGGAAAAGTTTTTGTTTATATAAACTTACTAAATGTCAGTTACCATTAACCTTCACTTAAGTCCGGTTTGTGTAGGCGGCGTCCATCGTTCTCCGTGACTCAATCCTGACATCATTTCTTACTCACAACTCTAAGGCTTTATTGCGGAATGAAATATCCTTAGCGAGCGGTAGAACAAGTTTCGAATGCGGTTAAATGTTGTGGAAGTAAATGGAAACTTTTGTTATCTTCTTATATTTAGATTAGAAATCTTTATGACAGTAGACAGCAAGAAAGACCTTTTTTATAGTATAAGGGTGACAAATGAGCATATAGTCCACCTGATGGTAAGTGGATGCTGTGGCCCATAGACATGTACGTTTATCCTCGATTAGGAATCAAAACGCAGATACGTTGTCACCTCTGAGGTCTAAGATGGAATGCCTTGTTTCCAGTAAAAACGGGTCTCCGGATGTCTACACTCACTATACGAAAAACAGCAGTATTAAGCTGCTATTTTACGCTGGTATTCTGTGAGAGCGTGGTCCTGCTCCGGTCGAGCCGACTCATTCGTGCTACAACCATATTATTTTGTTCTTGTTCTCTGCCTAGGAGAATGTCTAGTTGGGGGCCACCTATCTCTGCAAGCAAATAGCAGTACCTGCACTGCCGTGTCCCGGTCTGAAGGGTAGCGAGAGCCGGTACAGTTACAAGCTGACAGGAATTACATCTTGGTCCTTGGAGGTGGCAACACTTCTGTAGCCTTCTTTGTTTAAATTTAGCCCCTTACCATTAGGAGGGCTATAAGTTTGTTCATCACTTCCGTTTAAAAAAAAAACAACAAACATATAATTCAGCACAGGATTAAAAATAAGAGCGATAAAAAAATTAAAAAAAAACTCAGCTGTCACAATATTGTCATTTTTATTTATATTGTCGTGTGGTGAAGGGTAAAAAGAGTCCGTCACCGCGATTAGTCCCTATACTTCGATTAATTCCTAGTACTATTGTAGCATGCTTAAAAAAAAGTAAAAACGTCTCAAAAAATCCACGTAATGACTTATAAAGTCATAGTGTATTGGAGAATTGAGCCCCGACTTTAGAAGCTATTATATAGACTTTTTTTCTATTTACCTTAGTTTTACGCTCATAAAGGTAAAATTCAATCTTAAAAATATGAAATCACACCCGAAGCAGTAACCTATTTAACAAAGAAAATCATTAAAAGACGTAGATCCAGCCGTTTCCCAGAAATCGGTGAACATACGCAAGAAAACAGATGCGTCGAACCTTTTCATTTTTGGAAGTCAATTACAATATATGTCCTCTTAAATGTCTACGATTAAAATCTATAGAGGCTGATTCAGCAAAAAATTATGATATTACATATATTTAAAACAAACTTGAATTAAACTCATATAAATTGCACAATCGTAAACCATCTCTTACACGTTTCATGACATAACACCTAATTCATGTGTCAGCAAAGCTTACAAATCCATTATTGACGAAATTCTTAAGACTGCACCAACCGAATATGTTTTATTTATTTATTTATATTAATTAGGATTTTTTAAAGAAAAAGCCCACAGTCCTCCTGGTGGTAAGTGGATGCTGTGGTCCATAAACATCTACATTTATCCTCAGTTAAGAATCACAATAAAGATGCGTTGTCATTCTTGATGCCCAAGATGTAAGGCCTCGTTTCCAGTAAAAAGGGTCTCCGGATCTCTACAATCATTTTACTCTGGTATTCTGTGAGATCGTGGTCCTTCCCGGCCCATTCTTGCTACAACCATATATATAAATGCAGCGTAGCTCTACCACGTATATGTCTTTATTACATTGTTTATCTACGTGGCAATAATAATTAAAAAATTAAAAGTAATGGTACTGCTAATATTTGTCTTACTGCTGCGCATAAGCCTTCTGCCGTTGTTGATAGGGTTTACAATAAATAAATATATAAACATAGTCGCCTGTAACCCAGAGAGGCATGCAGAGACTGCGGACTTCTGTTTGCCACGATCGTGGCACACCTCTCTCGTTATTTTCGCTTTCTTCACCTCACTTCATTCACTTCTGCAGCTAAATTTTCTTTATCATTCTTTCTTTTAATACTCAAACTTCTTTCTACATTCATTCTTTCTACATATCGAAATCATTGAAGCAGTTAATTCTAGCAACAACAAGATCTTCTTGCAAACCACACTTTTCTGTTATTAATATAATTTCTTACCAAATGAATTAGGGTTAGTCCTAACATATTTCTTAATGTCCTAATTTCTACAGCATTAGTGCCGAATGATGATGGAGTCAATGGGGACTTTTATTCGTATGCTTACCTAATAGACATAATATACATACATACTCTCGAAAAAAATTAGATTCCTTCTGGGACATCATCATCATCATATTACAGCCCTTCACAAGTCCACTGCTGAACATAAACCTCCCCCAAAGAATGCCATAAAGCACGGTCACCTCGGTACCGTGTCGTTTTTAACGTGGTAGAGCCACGCTGCAGCAATATTATGGTCGTAGTACGAACGGGTCGGCTCGACCGGGGAAGGACCACGCTCTCACAGAATACCAGCGTAAAATAGCAGCCTAATGCTGCTGTGATTCGTATAGTCAGTGAAGAGAACCGGACACCCTTTTACCTGGAAACGAATCATGCTATATTAGTCTTCAGGGGTGACAACGTATCTGCAATTTGTATGAGGATGGTTATAGATGTCTATGCGCCATAGCATCCACTTACCATCAAGTGAACGGTATACTCGTTTGTCACCCTTATTATATATATCGTGGAGGGACTTAAAGATAATAAAAATTACTTTGCCCACATCCGCTTAATGAAATAAAATGATGTTACCTAGTTTGAAGTGCACCTCCCACCCACTCTAAATTGCGTGCACTATTCCCGACACCACTAATCCCAGCACAACTACATTTCGCCTCCCGGTACGAAACTGCCACTCGAGAACCTTTCTTCGCCATCGGTTGGCGGTTGGCGGTTCTTCGAGATATATGGCCGGTCCATATTCACTTCAGCTTACTAATCCGTTGGACTTCTGTGACAGTCGGGCAAAAAATAAAAAAGTAAAGTAAAAAAAGGTAGTTAAGTGTGTCCTACCTAACCGCCAAATATGCGTACCACATGTGATATAGCTGCAATGTGTCGCAACTCCAATTTTACCGTCGAAAGTTCATGTTGTGTACGCCGTAACTCGCTCACTAATTTCTACGTGAGAACGATATTACGGCTTTACGCATGCCCATTAAGAATGACAATTATTTTTAATAGTAAAGATGCGTTGACAAAACAAAAGAAAACATTATCTTTTGTATCCCAAGAATGTCGAATAAACTATTTAAGGAACATCGTAGGATATATACTTAGTACAGGAACGCATAGAAGACAAACGAAACAATATTTTAATTTGACGGCTTTCCTGGCGCAGTTGCATTAACATTGAGTTGTGGTACAGAGAGCCTCAGGTTTGAATCCCTCACAGAACAAATAATTGTTCCTTTTGTGTGTCTTTGTATAATTTATGTATATAAATTGCCTTCACGAAACAGGATAAAATGTCGGGTTTAAAAAATATAATAATAAATAAATCTTATCACTGCTTCGAAAAACTGTCCTGGGAGGAACCAGCAAGGAACCGGCCGGAAACAAAATTGTCTCTTTTTATGAACCCTTTATAATCAGATCCAAGACATTTGAAATATGATCAACATACATTTATTACGGCTCTTCGTAATTGGTACAATACATAGATTCATGCATACACGAAGGTACCAAAAGAGTCTTCGGTGTTCATCACTCGGTATTCGAAATGCAGCAGGATTATGCTGCTATTATAAACCGGTGTTCAGTGCAAGCGTGGTTCTCCGGTCGGAGCGATACATCCATGCTGCTTTTTGCTAGTTATAACACGCTATAGCGTGACTCATCCCTGTAGGTATAAATACTATATACTGGAATATTTTAATTTTTCTTTTTTATTGAAAACATATAAAATAGATAGATAGATGTGTTAACGCATTCCAAATTTGAATACAGAACGTAGGAAAAATATCTTTTAAAATTACAATATTATTTATGGCCTGACAAGTTGTTATTTTAGTCTCTGGACGTTTATGCTTCATAAAAAGCAACAAGGATATAATCGACACCTGTTCACAGGTGTGTGATAATTAATAAAATCTGTGAAGTCGTGTTTGCAGTTTACATCAGCCCGTTAGTCATCAGACATGAAGCCACTCTAATGTGGAAATGCGGCGATGGCTATAATCTACGTAACAGCGTGGAATATGCGATAAAACTTTAGCGTTTTAACTCTTATTAACCGACATGAAAAGGGAGGAGGCTCTCAATTCGAATGTATGTTCTTTTTTAACTAAATTTATGGAATAAAGTATATTTTTATTTAAAATAACAATTAAATGTAATATATTATTTTATTTTTGCGACAAATAAAAATGGATATGTGTATGTATTTTTTATTTATGAAATAGAAACAGCAAAGGGCCTTATAACACACCTGATGGTGAAACGAAAGTGTGAGCACTTATACAGCTGTTTGGTCATAAAGTTAGGAAAGTGAAACCTACCCTCAATTAAAAGAAATGTAATGAAATTAAATATACCTAAATTTATTTTTTCGAGGAAGGAAAATGAAATTTCGTGTTCGTTTTCAATCCCTTACCGTTGGTCCCTCTAATCGGAGAAGAAACGGCGAAAAAAACCGCAGTACCTTTATGTCAATTCAAAGTTAATATTACATAGCTCGTACAAAGTATACAACCTTTCCCTTCTTTTTCACACTATTGGTATTCCTATATACAGAATAGATAGAAACGATAACTGAGCCATCGATAGCTAAAGCATATTTTATGATGTATTCAAAAAAGGGACGATTAATAATATCGAGCTCATCAGTGTGAAGCGAACCCAAAAGATCAGACCTAAGCAACATCTGTTCACAAGTACGACGTATGTGCAGCCATTAGTTAGGTATCTTTATTCTATAAAAAAGTTAAGCTATGTGCTCCAACAACCTTATATAAAAGACCATGATTCAATCTAGTAAAGTTAAAAAAAGTTACAGCCTGTATACGTCCCACTGCTGGCCACAGGCCTCCGTTCATGTCTTAGAGGGTTTTAGGGCAAGGGATTGTCCACCGCGCTGCCCCATTACGTATTGGCGAACTCACATCGTGTCGAAATACCATTTTTTTCTCACTTCTCAGTGTCAGTGCCGGCGGGGGTCGAACCCGGTTTGCTCGCGTACTGTTACTGCGAGCGCTAAACATTTGAGCTACCACCGCTCAATCGAGTAAATAATCGAGAAATAGTCTGATTTTTAATGATTGAAAGTCTGATTTTGAATAAATTTTAATAATCCTTCTACCTATACTACCGGGTTAGCTACTGCTTTGAATAATCCGATTAGAGATCGATAAACGTGCTCTTTTGTTGTTACAAATCGCACACGTACAAAACTACGATAGTTGCAGATATCGACTTTTCCAAAGTCATGTTTTAAGTTGTAAATAACCATTCATATATTCTCGCTTCTAATAACTTGAACGAAACAAACGAAACAAGGGTATACTACTACGTAGGGGCTCGATTTTTTTGATATATAATGTTAAAGAGAAAGAACATATAAATACTATGTTGATCCGTGATTTTATTTATTACTAGCTGTAAAAGCCAGCAGATTGGTAATAATTGTTTCATTTATTTAGACAATCTTTGGTCAATGAATGGTTTGGTCATTTAATTAAATTGAATCCAATCTTTGCTAAAATATCGATTATTACCATAAAACACTGTCTCTTTAATTTAATAATCGATATGTTATTCGGGGCAGTAGCGAGTAAAGAGCAAGAAGAGACGGTTTCCCTTATCCAACTAAACAAAGTACTAATAAATAACTAATGTATTAAGATACATTATTGTAACATACCGGTTTTCACGATTGCACTTCGCTTATAATATTTTTTATAACGATATAAAAACCGTTTTTACATATCTAATACAAATTAGTTTAAAATGAAAGGATTAACTTGCAGATTTATCAATTTTACGTAAATTAACTAAAATCCGCGTAAATTAGCTAAAATCTGCGTAAATAAATAAAGTAAAAATGATGTGTCTTCCGGTTAGGGGAGAACCTCCCGCGCTTTCTCAATTGTGTAATATATTCCTGTCACTACTAATCCCAACACCACTACACTAGGAAAGACACACCACCGACGATAATTCAAACTTTTTTAACGCTATATGTTAAATATAGAAACCGAAAACAAATTAACAATGTGTTTAGATTATATATATATTATCTAAAGTTCACTTAAACGAAGTGCAGGGCGTGGCTTGTAACAGATTAAAAAAAACCTTGAAATTCCATTTTACATTGTCAGTATAAGGTAATCTGTTCAATAAAACCACTATAGTTGAACACACGTAATCATATTTCAACGTGGTAGAGCCATGCTGCAGCTATATAAGTAGTATAGTCGTACCAGGGAAGGACCACGCTCTCACAGAATACCAGCATAAAATAGCAGCTTAATGCTTGCTGTGTTTCGTATGGTGAGTGTAGAGATCCGGAGACCCTTTTTACGGAAATGAGGCATTCCATTTTAGTACTCGTGGGTGACACATCTGCATTTTAATTCGTAATCGAGTATAGATATAGATGATGTCTATGGGCCATGGTAACCACTTACTATCGGGTGGACTGTGCCCTTGTCCTATTTTTTTATATAAGTCAGATGTGTAATTTACTGGATTTCGTGGAAAAGTGTGGTTTTTCTAATTTTTTTTTTGTTTATATTTAATAACACATCTTCAACTAGGGGTTTACATATCTTTCAGGGCATTACCCACCAATCAACCCCGGAAAATATGGAATAAATACGGATGTCGGTAGGTGCAAACTAAGAATAAAATTGACTTGAAAGGAAAACCGGTAAAACTAATGAAAAAAAATGAAAAAAAAATCCCAATGTTTTCTTATATTAACGCAAATACTACATTTATTTAATGTTTTTTGGATTTTATTAATTCCTATTCCCCTTGAACACATAATATAAGTATAATATACTTATATTATATATATATATATATATATATATATATATATATATATATATATATATATATATATATATATATATATATATATATATATATATATATATATATATATATATATATATATATACACGATACGATTATCGTATGATTAGTAAAGAAGAAAAATTATTATAATATAATTTTAAATAAAATTATTAATATAAATGTCTTAAAAGTTATTAACCTGGTTAGTACGTGAGTATTACTTAGATGGTCCGAATTGACTTGTCATTATTTATATTGCCCGGGCATTGTAATTAGTGCCATAAATAAGCACTTGGTCCGTAACATACACGCATAATGATCATGCACATGCGACTAGTTCAATTCGGATTTATTCGGACTTGCGATCACATTGTTTATGTTTTTTTTTATTTATTCTTTATTGTACACGATACTACGTAGTACTATAATTTATTCTGTGACAATACAAGAATATGCACAGAATATACCGTCAAAAGTTACCTACATGCATTAGGCGGCCTTATTGCTGACAACAATCTCTTTTATTCAACCAATGGACGGATAGGATTATAAGAATGAAACTGGTAGTTTGAGTCGGTGTGAAAAGACAATGAAAATAGATATTGTGTATGTACTGGATGACCTTTTTTACCGTCTGGAAAAAATAGGGTGTAACATGTGAACGGAGTAGAAGCATATGACACTGATATTTTACAAAAAATAAAAACAAAAATTTTGAATACTACTACTAATTAAATTATACATTTGGTAGAGCGAAAATAAAGTACTAGTAGAAGTATTTTAGCCAGATAATGATTTCTAAGAAGTTTTTTAAATGCTAGAAGACACAACCTATTCTATTTCTTTTTGTTGATTGTAAGATCTATTCACTCTCCAATAGCATATCACATCACTAATCACTCATGATCGTCATTATCACAACCTATCATAGTCCACTACTGATCATAGGGCTCCGCCATATATTGACTTGTAGGGAACATATGCCATAGTATCCGCGCTGATTTCAGTTGTTACCAGGACCATGCTACTGTTCATCACATGTTTCATTTACTTCTACCGCAGCTTACTGCTTACTGCACCTACAGAATGACATGGGGTCCTAGATACTCTTACACCATCACCACACGACTAGGTTTTTTTATAGAATGAGGGTGACAAACGAGCACACAGTCCACCTGATGGTAATTGGATGCTGTGGCCCATAGACATTACATTTATCCTCGATTAAGAATCAAAATGCAGATGCATTGTCATCCCTGAGGACTAAGATGGAATGCCTCGTTGTCTCCGGATCTCTACACTCACCATACGAAACATAGCAGCAATAAGCTGTTATTTTACGCTGGTATTCTATGAGAGCGTGGTCCTTCTCCGTTCGAGTTGACCCACTCGTGTTACAATCACAATATAGCTGCATCCACGTACAAAATATAAATATACATAATTATATAGGTTTATATTTATGTTATAATATAGATTATAGTTTCCCATTCCTCCCTCCCCTTTCCACCATCGGATAACCAAGCGGCCAGCGGGTCCGATGTTCCATGCATTAGAACCAAACGGTTTGCTTCTTCTTTTGTAATGCGTACTGCAAAGGAGTGGAATAATTTGCCGGCGTCTATCTTTCCGTCCGCATACAATCTGGGCGTCTTCAAAGCAACAGTAAATATGCTTTTGTGACGCTAAGACATTGCGATTTACCATCTGGGGCTACTTCACCACTTACTGCCACGTGGAATTATGGTTAAACACTGGCTTAGAATAGATTAAAAGAATGTAATTGACTTTATGCTAATTTTAATTAGAATCCGTCCAGCCCTTCAAGCGTAATTAAAGAACTAACTAACATACTTTCACATTTGTAATACAAGTAAAAGTAAGACACATAAAGATTTGTATATACGGTTTATTGCTTATGATGTCATCAACGTCCGAAAATTTTGCAAAGAACTCATCACTTACGTTAAAACACATTTGTTTCTTTTGGCATGTTTTTATGGATTTCTTTATAGCCTTGAAATTACTGGCTTTAGTCTATTAAATGCACATTTATGGATTTTTTACATTCAGTTTAGTTAATTCCAAAGTATCTAACAACAGCTTGCATAGTAATCATTTTATTTGATGATCTATTGAACATTTTTTCGAACAGGAGTTGCAAACTAATGGCTCGTAGCCCAGTTGCACAACCTTGTTATTTTACTTACTGATTGAATGTACGAAACAAATTTATTTTACCAACATTCTTTTATTCCTAGACAAGCCGTAACCTTCTATTTCACGCACTCAGGGTTTGAATTTCCCAAAATACTTTCTTAGTGAGTGTCTACGTCGAGAAAGAATTATATTATAATATGCCAAATTTCAAGTCAATCGTGCTAGTTTCGGCGATCTCGTATGAGTGAGTCAAATTTTCATATGAATGGGTGTACTCGACGCATCGCAGCCAAAGATTTAAATAGTTAGATGCGCCTTCACCTTGAAAAGTGTGGCATTATTTTTCGGATGTGTTCGTTTGCAAGACTCTGACGCGCGCACACTAATGCAATTGTGTCATCTCTTATTATCTTACAGAAGTTGTGTATACTACTTTCTATGTCGCACAAATGAGCACTGATTGCGAATGAGTGAGCTTACTCATTTGAGGATGGACACATTTTGGAGTGGTCGGTCTAACTATTTAAATCTTTGGTCGCAGCCGTAGAAGAAATATTTTTTAATTTGAAAGAGTCATATTGTTTAATTAGGAATGATAACACATTCTTTGAAGTTAAATAATATACAACTTTCAAATGAATTTCTCAATACGCTACACGGGCCATCTACCGTAAATTAATTGTACTATGCCTATAACCTTCGTGCAAGTGCAAGCAATAAGTTGACAAAGTTTCAACGCAATGTGACGATTGGTATGGCATGGCAGCGCATAAAATACAAACAAACAAATATTAATTTTTATATATTAGAATCACGATAATATTGAGCGGAGGCCTGTGCCCAGCAGTGGGACGTACATAGGCTTTAACTTTACTTTATTTTTTTTTAGAATCACGGGACAATGAAATCGTTTTAATTACATGTTACCACCTCATTACTAGACTTTAAGTACCTCAGTACTTAGCAGCCGTGATAGCTCAGATGGTTAACGCTCGCTGTAATATAACAGAACGCGAGTAACCCGGGTTCGATCCCCGCCGGCACCAATGAAATTTAATTACAATTTTAAGTGCTGATTTACCACGTGCTCGGCGGTGAAGGAAAACATCGTGAGGAAACCTGCATGTCTGAGGAATAAGATAAAAAATATTTCTAAGACATGTGAAGTTCGCCAACACGCATTGGGGCAGCGCGGCGGACACTTCCCCGGCCTAAAACCCTCTCAGAAATGAGGGGAGGCCTGTGCTCAGCAGTGGGACGTATATAGGCTGTAACTTTACTTTTTTTACTTTAAGTACCTCATTATAAGTATCGTGAGAGACTTCATTGAAAGTACCAAGGTAAAAAAGTACTATAATGCTGCTATTTCTCATGGCCAGAATAAAAATAAAAAACAAAAATCGTAGATCTCTTTTAATTTGGTAAAGAGGCAATTTGTCTTAGAAGGGGTTGACAACGCATCTGCATTTTGATCCTTATAGATGTATATGTCTATGTACTCGTACCACAGCAACCACTTACCATTAGGTGAACTGTGTTCTCGTTTATTGCCCTTACTCTATAAAAAAAATAGACTGGCATTGGTCGAATACTTAGGACTATTATACTCCTAAAGATAGAATGCCTCGATGCTAGTAAAAAGGGTCTTCGGTTCTCTACACTCACGATACGAAACACAGCAGTATTAAGCTGTATTTAAGCTGGTATTCCCCCCATTTTCGTACATGCTAAGCCCAAAGCTATAAATGAACTTCAAATAGTTCAAAATCTATTCTGTCGTAGGGCCACTAACTCGCCCTATTATGTCCGTAATGCCGACATACATCGAGACTTAGAGCTCCCAACAATCCAGCAGTTCCTTAAATCACTCTCTGAGAGATTTTTCAAAGCCTCTGATTCCCACCCAAATCATCTCATTCGTGAGACAGCTGCCTATGCAGCCCCTATCTACACTCGCTATAGTGTGCGCAGACCGAGAAACTCTCTCTCGGACCCCCCCCCCCCCAACAAGCTTTCGGCTGACCTGAACTGCCTCCTGGCGGCTCAGGCCGAGCCTACATAACACATCCCTTAATCTGCCTTAGTTAGGCACACTTCTAAGCGGTTTTTCGCCGCTTGCGCCCTCCTTTCTGCCAAGGAGGGTCGCGATCGTATACGGCTTAGAGATCTCCAGTTAGATCGTTAAGCCAGTTCCTAAAAGGTTGGGTTTAGTGGGTAAAAGTCACCACATAACCACGCAGCCGGCTGCGTGGTATGCTATGAGCATTCCCAACCTCCCTCCCCCGCTTCCCGGAGGGTTGCCCATATTTGCTTCGGGCGCAAAAAAAAAAGCTGGTATTTACCTTTCGTGCTACAACAATAATATAGCTATAGCGTGGCTCTACCACGTGTAAAACAGTGTATGAATCTAATAATGAAATTTGAGTCCGTATAAATGGGTAATACAAGTATGAATGGGCCACAGCATCCACTAACCATCAGGTAAAGTGTGTGTTCGCTTGATAATCTTCTTTTTATAAATTTCGACATGATAATGATGATCTATTCGGTAGGGACTCCTCTTCTGTCTAGGAAGGAGTCCGTCTAGGTCCAGTCGTCTAGTACCTTCGTCATACCTATCTCTGCTGCGAAATAGTAGCGGGTTTGCTTTTGTGTTCCGGTTCCGGATTGAAGGGTATAGAGAGCCAGTATTACATATAGACTGTGAGGCACTCCATCTTTATCATCAGAGGTGATAAAAGCATCTGTAGTTTTTATTTGAAGTTATATACTGACTGACCTTTTTTACCGTCTGGAAAAAAATAGGGAGTAACATATGAACGGAGTAGAAGCCTATGGCACTGATATGTTACAAAAAAAAACATGAATTTTGAATTAAAAATTAATTAATTAAAATCTATCGATATGCAAATCATATCCACCCTAGCCTGTGACCTTGCATAATGACAGTCAAAGATGCCTACTGAATTTATTGTTTTATTGCCGTTCGTATAGTAGGGTGGAACGAATATGATTTGAATTTCGACAGATTTTAATTAATTAATTTGTTTAATTCAAACAATAAATACAGTTGCAAATGTCCGTGAGCCGCAGTAGCCAATTACCATAAGTAGACTGTATTTTCGTTTGTCGTTTGTCGCTTTTATTTTATAAAAAAAGTTACTATATCGCTCAATAACTCTTCAAAACCTCCCCGTCCGTTTCCAAGGTGTTATATTCTCGTGTTGCTAAATCGAAAACGTGTTGTCGGCAGACTTTTCAAAGCTACTTGCTTCATAGAATACCCGTTATTCAACTACACTGCGTTGCACAAATTTACATTACATTTGCATTTTATTTGAATTTTTTTATTATAGCTATGTTTCTTTTTTTTATTAAATGTGCTAATATAATTGCGAAAAATACCTAACTAGAATCCCGCCAAAAACATCACGTGGGAAAGGGCCCCAGTTTGCAAGTTCGGTACAAACGACGTTTGGGGGTCAGGTAAGATTTTTTTATATAGAATATGGATGACAAACGAGTACACAGTCCACTTGATAGTAATGGTAAGTGGATGCGGTGGCCCATAGACATCTACATCTGTCATCAATTAAGAATCTAAATACAGATGCGCTGTCACCCTTGAGGACTATGATGGAATGCCTTGTTTCCAGTTAAAAGGGTATACGTTTCTTTACTCACTATAGGAAAAAAGTAGCATTGTGCTGCTATTTTTTCCTATAGTGAGTAAAGAATTTTCCCTGGTATTTTTCTGTGTTTAAAGTAACGATTCGCCATGTTATGGTAACATGGGATTATGGGACAATCGATTAGTTATCTTATTTCTATCCATAGGCGTCGTAAGAGGAGACTATGTGAAGTATCAGGAAGGCCGACTCATTCGTGCTAGAACTATGATACAACTGCGACATGGCTCTACCACGTAAATGAAGAGGTTGATTTGAATTGAGAATGAGATCTAAATATATGCCAAGTTCTATAACAGTGCTTCTATACAGTTATCGAGAGTGTGGAGGCTTTATACAAGGGTCTTTCAAAGCACTCACAACAGCGCATGATTTCACCTACAGTAGCAGCAGCAGAGAAAAAACAAAGCTATACTTAGTACTGCTTACGCCAGATTCGTGTTATTTCGTATATTCGTGTTATTAAAGCTGAAGTATTTAAACCTACCTTGTCACTGTCAATTTTCTTTAAAACACAATGATAACTTATCAAGCAGAGAAAGCACTCCTCAAGACTGCCTCGTTGGTCTGGTGCTCGTAAACGCGACTGCTGGTCATGAGTTCCCGGGTTCGAATCCCGGGTCAAATCAAAAAATCAGTTATTGAGATTTTCTATCGAGAAATTCTCAGCAGCAGCCCGGAGTCAGGAAGTTTGTGGTGGGGTACACTCCACAAACTTTCTGACTCCGTGCCTCGGAAACTCTATCTCCGATCGTGTCGCTTTGCCGTCCTACCAAACTATACGCTTGCGCTATGTAATACCATCCTCGTGTACGCACTACGCGGCAAACGTCCCGATACGATCCACACCATCTGAATGCTTGGCGGTTCACCACTGTGCGTTTTACTAGGAGTTTTCTTCCTCGTACAACTTCTCTGTGGAATTGTTAACCACCGGCAATTTTTCCGAACCGATACGACATAGAGATCTTCAAGAAAAGAGTTTACTCCTTTTTAAAGGCCCCCCTGATATTACGATTATTCATGCAAGGCGGTAGTCACTTATCATCAGGTGAGCCGCACGCTCGTTTGCCCGCTCTTCTTTAAAAAAATACGTAACTAATTAGTTTCCTAATTAAGTATCTCTAATTAATTATTATACATAATAATTTACTTGGAAATTATGAACTTAATGATATTTCTAGTGGCAATAAAGCGTACGCAATAATATTACATTGTATCGGTGATTCATACTTATTGTATGGAAAGGAGGTCGTGGAACTGTTCATTTTTATTGGACATTCGAATAAAGATATTTTGGTTCTTTTTAAGATTGTGTATATAATAATGAAAATCATAAGTAAAAAATTGGGGTAGCTTGGTCAGCCCTCATATGGCAGTCTTTTTTAACTTTCATTAACAAGTACTTGTCTACGATCTCATCTGATAAGTGGAAAAATATAATGATTTCTTAAATTTACGCGAACACTACACATTGAATAAAACTATTTATACGGATTTTATCGCGTTTAGTTAACTTATTTTTAATTCATCTTCCCCTTCGTGATTTTCCGTGGGGGGGGGGACTGAAATGTTTGAGGTTCTGATATCATAGTTGGCCCGGTAACTTCAGTTTTTGAATATTCGTTTTTGATCCGATCTACGCAGAACGAGCTTACAGTATCTTGAAGTCTTGCAGGGGGAAGCTAGGGTTTGCATTTGGATTTAGTTTTGTTAACTATAAGATCCCGAGCAGATGACAGCACCCATCTTCTCTATTGAAATTAGGATGTTTTTAATTTCAAATGCCTCGCGTATCATCCTTGGTAGGAATCAGTGAGCTTTAGCGAGGATTTGTGGTTTATCAAATCTGATGTTATGTTGGGGACGCTCTTGAACATGTTCACAGACTGCAGACTTCCCGGAGCGTCAGTGCTTTACGTAAGCCATATGTTCTTTCACGCGGATTTTTATATATCTTTTTGTTTGTCCTATCTAAGAGAAACCACATTCACATTCTAGCTTGTACACTCCTGCATCTTGTAGAGGTATAAAAATATGTTAACATTTCTCTCGTAGACATTTGTAATCGGACGAAAAGTCTGATACTGCAAATTAAATGTAACTTTTTTTTAAATAGAATAGGATGACAAAGTAGCACACAGTCCATCTGATGGTAAATGCATGCTGTGACCCATAGACACTTACATCTTCATCCCCGATCAGAATGTAGATCACGAAAAGAATCAAAATGAAGATGCGTTATCACCTTCGAGGACTGAGATAAAATGTCCCACATTTATTTTTCTTGGTCTTCTTCCGTTGTAGGGGGGGGGGGGGGCATATGATCTTTCTAGTATTTTCTAAAGTCGTTACTTACGTCACCCATGGTATGGTATGGGATGATAGATTCTCTAACGTCATTACTACACTGCTTAATATGTATTGCACATTTATTAAGACCTTGGGATGAAAAACCCGGGTGTAGAATCTGTAGAAGCAAAGGTACGCTTCTACGGATTATTATTGAACTGTGCTGACCTTAAACGGCTGAGTAATAAGCGACAATTTAACGGAGAAGGATTTGCCGTTCACTCTCGTTATATGGTACAATTTATCTGAAGTGTAAAATCAACGTGCAGGTGTTTGACCTCAATTTTATTGATTACATCGCATGCATACAACACAAGTTTAATCAGGGGTGCATGGAATAAAATAGATACATAAAGACCATAAGAGAAGACTATAACAATATTTTTTAAACGTAATTTAAGCCTTACTACTGATTCGGAACATATATATACATATATTATTTATACAATTAGTATTGTAATTGCTCCTATAAGGGAGCGTTGATAAATAGAGCGGGTTTGCTGGCGGGATGTTAACTGGAGAGCATACAGTAGCAGTTAGATGAGCAATAAATAACACTTCTTGAGAGTTTCTTCTTGTTTTATTTCTTGATTCCTTATTATTACATTGCCGGATTTGGAATAATTTACCACGAAAAACGCCCCTTTTTTATAAGCGGCTGTAACCAATCATAATTAAGAAAAAATCGCACACGGCATTAGTGAATCTATTGACCAATCAGAGCGCAGAGTAACCTTTTCTAAGAGAGATTCACAATTTCCTTAATAAACGTGGTAAAACATTCCTTACAATATTTATATTTATTCCTAACGATAGATACAACTTATTTCTATTATTCTAAACATAAATCATTCAATAAACCATTATTTTACATTTATAAAAAATAGTTTCGCGGTCGCCTCACGGTTTAGCTCCGGAGTAGGACTATATTTTTTGCCGAACATACAAGTAAGGATCTCCTAGGTGTGCGTTACTTGCAGTATTACAGTGGCTGCAAATAACCGCCGGTACGACATACTCCGCCGATCGTTGAGTCCCGTGATTCCGTGAGGCGTCGAGGTCACCGGCCCCTAGGTGATTCTTGGCACTTTATGCGTTTCGTGCATCTCGTGCCTAGTCGCGTCATAAAGTGCCACCTAGCACTTACCTCAACCCTTTTCGTTGTAAAAGGGGCAGGCAGTGCCCCATGTGACTACACCAAGTACATTGCACCCATCCATCCGCGTCGCGCATTAAGCCGAACGGCTGGAACTAGACAGGGCCAATCAAGACTACTGACTCGTAGGTAGGTTTTTCCATCATGTCCGATAAGGACAATGACAAGGGGGAGCCGCCGCCTAGAACCAGAAAACCACCGGACCGTACAAGCGCATTGGACCGTCCGATAGCATACAGGGACATCTTTTATCCGGAAAGGACTCGAGTAGTGTCTTCCTACTCGCAGATCCCCACCAGGAAACCCCTATCTCCAGGGAAAGGACCCGCACCGAGGACCGCGCTCTCACCCATCGTACCTGAAGGTACGACTGGGCTAGAACCGGTACCCCTACAACAGCGGGCTAAGAAGTCGTGGAGAAGGCATACTCCACCCGAGACTACAGCATCGCTCCAGGAGAAGAGGCAATGCCTTGGATCCTCAAACTCCTCGGACTACTCGTCTTCCGAGGAGGAACAAGTCCATATACCAATCAGGAGATCTCCACCAAAGTCGCCATCGCCGAACAAACCCACCCCCCCTAGATCAGATGAACACCATTCCAGCATGGAAGCTGTGGATCTAGAGCAGGGAGGAGAAGGGTCGTACGGGTGGAGCACAACGACCTATGCGACCTTAGCCCCCAATACATCGGTTGGACACTCGCCGTCCAAGTCACCGAGGAAGACAACCGAAAACCCGTCCGGGCGGCCGCTGGATGATGGCCAACGACCATCTACTAGCTACGCCAACATGGTAGCTGCGCCAGCAGTACCACGACCCCAACCGGCGGCAGTGACTGCAGATAAGCCTGCCGACCAGCAAGAAAAGGCAAGATATCCGCCCATAGTGGCCGAATGCCTCCCGGACTGGACGAGGCATTTCAAGGAGCTCAACAGAATGTTGGGCCACCCTTTGAATGCCCGTCCGTTCGGGAAGGGGGTTCGATTTACCCCACAAAGCGCCACTGAATTCAGGACTGTTCAACGCTACATGGTTGAACTTTCCAAGGCAACACCCAACATGTCGTGGTACTGCTATACCCCGGATGAGGACAAGCCCACCAAAGTGGGCATCCGGGGGCTACCAATGGGAACCGACACCAGTACCATTGAGGAGGCTATAAAGGCAAAGGGCTTCCCGGTGAAATACGTCAAAGCGATTCCACCGCGAAGGGGCAGACCAGGATGCGTCTACTTTGCCCAATTTGACCACTTGAGCCTGGAGCAACTTAAGAAACTATATGAGATTGACGAATTACTCTATATGAGGGGAGTAGTCATTGAGGCCTGGCAAAGGAAAGCAGGACCGGCTCAGTGCCACCGCTGCCAGGCCTTTGGACACGCCTCAGCTAATTGCTTCAGGCCGGTGAAGTGTGTACGCTGCGCCGGGGAGCATATAGCGAGCCTTTGCCCTCGGGGTAGAGAGGAGGAACCCACATGTGCCAACTGTGGCAAGAATCATACAGCCAACGACCGTCGCTGCCCAGTCCTGAGGAGGACTGCACGGAGACAGGGGATAACCTTACCGGGGCTACTCCCGGAGGACCCGAAAAGGATCCCCCAGAGTCGCCCGAAAGCTGTGACCACCCAGCAAGACGGGTGGGCAACCATTACAGGGAAGGGTAGGCAACCAGCCCCCCCCCCCACCCGTACCACACAAGGAAACGGTGGAACCCGTACAGGAAAGGGCAACCACCGGGGCGACTCTGCAGCCTCCCGCCAACCCTGCCACAGAGCGGCAGCCCTCTAAAAAGAGGAGGCGGGAGAGAAGCAGGAAGAAGGCGCAGCCTCCTCGGGCTGTTACCTCTACCCCGACACCTGGACCAACAGCCCCTCAGGCTCAGGCGCAGGTTATTAAGGAGACCACCCAAAAGGGCGTGGGTAGAGTGCAGGAGAGGGCTCCACCAGAAGAGAGAGCCCGAACTGCACATAGAGCGCGCTCTACCCAGAAACAGGAGATCCAACGCCCGAGACCAGTACCAACGCCTTCAGAAAGGAGAATACCATCGGCCGGCCTCGAAACAGCTGATGCAATCCAGCGCCTAGTTGGAATTGCCATCGAGGTCGGCACACAAGTCCTGGCAGACATCAGAGCCGGGACTGATCCCGTAACAGCGATTATGAAGGCGCTGGCAAACCTCCTGGCCAGACATTATGGAGGATAATAACCTGCGCCTAATGTACTGGAACCCGGACGGGATACAGCAGAAGCTGCAGGAACTCCGCACTGTCGCCCAGCAACAGGACATACACATTATACTGCTGGGCGAAACAATATTGAACCCCAAAACGCGCATAAAGCTGCCAAACTTCCACATTTATAGAAGGGACGAGGTCACTTCTCGAGGGGCCGCCTATAGAGGCACGGCGGTCCTAGTGAGGAGGGACATCGTCCACCAAGAGCTGGACCTACCATCCTTCCAGACAATGCGCTCAATCGGCATAAGAATGGAGGCGGCGGGCGAGGAACTAAGGATCTACGCAGCATACCGCCCGCCAGGGACTCCATTCTGCCCCTCAGACATCCGGACGGTAATGGAAGGCGATGCACCAGTGATCATCGCCGGGGACCTGAACGCCAAACACCCAGCGTGGGGGTCCAGAGTGATCACCCCGCCGGGTCGTGAACTATATGAAGATGCTGAGAAGAACCAGTACGACGTTCTAGGTCCCGAGGAGCCAACTCACGTTCCTACCGATCCAAGGAGACACCCGGATGTATTAGACATCGTGCTCACTAGGAACGTCAACTATCCGATAGTGGTAGAAGTGCTGTACGACCTCCCTTCACAGCACCTCCCGTTACTGATAACCCTTGGCCTAAAGGCAGTGACTGCGCCGCCTAGAGCTTTCAAAACCCGTGTCGACTGGAGGCTCTACTGTCAACACCTCCAGCAGAGACCTCCAGCACACCATCCTATATGCACAGCGGACGACGTAGAGGCCGCTGCAACTAGAATTACTAACAACATCAAGGAAGCCCTCCACGCGGCTTCTACGATCGTCCCGACTACAGCAAGGCGAGACGATCTGCCGCGTGAGATATGCGTGCAGATCAAGCGCAAAAGAGCGCTGAGAAAGCTCTGGGCGCGTACACGCTGTCCCAGGATCAAAACGCAGCTAAACACCTTAACGGAGGAGCTGTCGGTTTCTGTCCAGGCCTTCAGAGGCGAAGCCTGGGATCGGCGCATCTACAAGGCGGAAGAGCAAGATGCGTCGCTTTATAGACTAAACCGACAGCTGACCAAATCCAAACCTCCCGTTTGCCCGCTGACTGATAATACGGGCAAACGATGCTACGATGCCAAGGGCAGAGCGGATATCCTAGTCGAGCACTTCGAGGAGCAATTTATGCCGAACACAGCAAGTGCGGAGTTCCTGGAGCTTCATGCCCGAAAGGAAAGTCGCGTACAGGAGTTCCTGTCGTCGCCCGCGCCACCTCTTGCAGGAGATTGGTTCATCTCCCCCGCAGAATTGCGGAGGACAGTAACCTGCCTGCAACCGAGGAAGGCGCCGGGGCACGATGGGATTACCAACGCTGCACTCCGACAGTTGCCCAATAGAGTCATAGTAGAGCTTGGTCGACTCTACAATGGGATATTGCGGACATCCCACTTCCCGGAGGACTGGAAAAAAGGCAAAGTTATCGTCTTGCCGAAACCCGGGAAGGACAGGCGTAGAGCTGCCAACTACAGGCCGATCACGCTATTACCACATATAGCTAAACTGTTCGAAAGATTGCTGCTAAGACGTCTCCGTCCGTGCATCCAACTTCGGGCGGAGCAGCACGGATTCAGGAGAGGACACTCCACAGTTACACAACTGACTAGAGTGCTGCACCTGCTTGCGGCAGAGTACAATCGTGGCCGCATATCGTTGGGCGTCTTTCTCGATATCGAGAAGGCGTTCGACCGGGTGTGGCACGTAGGACTATTATATAAGCTGGAACAACAGACCAGTGTCCCTCCTGCTATATTGCGGCTAATAGCGTCTTTCCTGGAAGATAGGAAGTTCTACGTCTGCGTAGAGGACGCCGTCTCCGCAACAAGATCCATCAAAGCCGGCGTCCCACAGGGCAGCTGTTTGTCTCCAGTCCTGTACGCGGCTTATACCAACGACATACCTACACTGGCAGGCAGGCTTCAAGAGTGGGAGGACGACGTTGAGCTGGCGCTATTCGCGGACGATAGCGCCTATTTCACCTCGTCCAGAAGAGCCCACATAGCCACTGCCAGGATGCAGCGTCTGCTGGACCTGCTGCCACCATGGCTGGATGAGTGGAGGATGGTCGTCAACGTTGGTAAGACGACCGCTCTGCTCACTCGCCGTCTCAGGAACTTACCACCACCGCTGACCCTCAACGGCCAGGAGATTGCGTACCAGAAGGCTGTAACATACCTTGGGTGCAGGATCGACAGGACGCTGCGCATGACCGCGCACGTCGACTTCGTCGTCCGCCGGGCCCGATGTGCGCGGGCGACGCTCTTGCCGGTTCTGGCATCCAAGCTGCCACTACGTACCAAGCTCCGTATCACTTACGCTGCACCGGCCTGGTACGCACTTCTGAGCGACCCTCTGAGGCGGCGACTGCAGGCTCAGCAGAATCTGACATTAAGGACGATTGTCGGAGCAGGTCGTTACGTCCGGAATGACGTCATAGCGGCCGATCTGAAAGTCGAGACCATCACCGACTTTGTGGCCCGGTTAGCGCGCGGCATGTTCGACCGTGCCGATAACGGGCCACATGAACACCTCAACGGCTTTGCGCCGTTGCACACCCGGCCACCGGACGGGCGACCTCTTCCAAGAGAACTCCTCTCTATATGTGATTAGAGAGTCGAGTAACAACCCTCAATGCCGCTGAAAGGCCAACTTTGACTCAATCAGACAACCTCTTTTTCCGTAGTTGGATAACTGCGGAAAACATAACCATTCACTACGGAATAACCTGTATGCTATCAAGCCTAGAATAGGCCTAATGACTGTCCCATAGTAATGGGACATGAGGACACCCGGGCAATGGGGGACACCCCGAGGCCCGATACCTACACGTACTTAGGTGCGTGCAGATGACAATTAACATACAAGTGGCGCCGCCAAGAGGTAGGAATGTACAACACTTTTTCAGGAATTATGCTTAAGAATCTATACAATATTATCATGAAATTTAAATCTTTCTCATAATGAAATAACATTATACAGCGATTAATTGACATATTAATGTTTCTTTTGAAGTACTTTAAAGGAAAAGAATTATATTAATCACTTATATGTTAAATAGCTCTTAAAGTTATGATAAAAGAAATCTTACTAGAAAATAAGCTTATACTTGCGTCTAATGTTCTAATCAGACCTAAATAATATTAAATAGATTCATATAAGTCACTTTAAGATAAAAATAGAAGTGTTTAATTTACTTTCCTGTTTTTTCAGCACTAATCAGTCTTTACACTTAGCTTTATTTTATGAATAGGAAACAGTTAAGATTAATACCATCACCTAATTTTAAATCACTGATAAGAAATAATTATGATTAAATGCTAACACTTAGTTTTTAATTCACTGATAATAAATAATTAATATTAAATGTTCGAATTCACTTTGTCGTCGCTAACATTCTCCCCCACGGTGCGTAGCACTGCATCCTCTGGAGGCGACGACTCCGCTGGCACCAGCACGATGACACGTCGAGTTGGACGGCGAAGTATTCCGCCTGATGTCCGCACGTCCAGCACCCTGGTTCTTCCGTCTGGTCCGGGATAGGTTTTGACGATTTCACCGCGAGGCCATGAGTTTCGCGGTAATGTGGCGTCCACTATTAGCACGATGTCTCCTTCCCTTGGGTCTCTGGTTTCTTTCCCTTCGAGTTTCCTTGGCATCAGGAGAGGTATGTATTCTTTAATCCACCTTTTCCAGAAGTGGTCTGCGAGTCTCTGGGTGGTTCTCCAGCTTGCCTTTCCGATGAGCTCCGTGTCGCTGAACTCTCCCGGCGCCATAGCTCCGCATGATCTTCCCAGCAGAAAGTGGTTCGGTGTTAGGCTCTCCTCGTCTCCTGGGTCCATGCTGATCGGGGTGAGAGGTCTCGAGTTGACGATGTGTTCAACCTCAGTCATTAGCGTATGGAGTACTTCCTCGGGCGGGCTCTTCTCGTTGAGGACTACTGCTAGCGCCGTCTTGACTGTTCGTACGAGCCGCTCCCAGGCGCCTCCCATGTTCGGAGCTCCCGGGGGGATGAACTTCCACTGGATGCCCTTTTCCTGTGCGGCCTCCTCTAATTCCCTTTTTGCTCCGACGAAATTAGTTCCGTTGTCGCTATATACGGTTTTCGGAGTTCCTCTTCTGGCTGCCATTCGACGGAGTGCCATGATCATTGAGCTGGCGCTGAGAGAAGGTACCAGTTCTAAATGTACTGCTCTAGTCGTGAGGCAGGTAAATAAGGCTCCCCAGCGCTTCTCGTTTCTTCTTCCGATGGTGACTTGCATCGGCCCGAAGTAGTCTACGACTGTGCAGGAGAACGGAAATTGATGATGCTGCAATCTTTCACTCGGCAGATCTCCCGTTGGTGGTATCTCTGGTGAACTCTTCTTTGTCTTGCACCATTGACAGCTGTGTGCGACCGCTTTTAGAGTTGCTCTTAAACCCAAGATCCAGAACCTTTGACGAATTTCGTTCATTACTGTAGCGGTGTTTCCGTGAAAGAATTTCCTGTGATAGTGTTGTATTATTAGACGAGTTATTTTTTGTTTTCCGTCTAAAATGATAGGATTCATTATTCTTCCGTTTCGGTCGTGAAATTTCATTGTTGTGCTCCTTAATTTAATTATTCCGTCGTCTCCAATGTAAACGTCGATTTTCTTAAGTCGACTCGAATTTTCTAATGGCTTTTCTGACTTCAGTTTTCTTATGTCTGATGCAAAACTATCGCTCTGGCTTATTTTTATTAATATCTCTTCGGCCTTTTTTAGGTGTTCTGCTTCTATGGGTGAGTATAGGCGCTTATTTTTACTTCCGCTGGTCGACGGGATTGAGGTTTGTGCTTCTTTCTTCTGGATTTTTTGTGGTTTCCAAGGCTCATCCTTCTGGCGTGCGGCGGTGGTGGTCGCTTTACGGCTCTTCTTTAGTAGGTGTGTAAAGGCGATCACTCTGGCTGTAGTGCGCAGCAGTCGCTCCCAGCTCGAGAACCTTTCTAGGTTTAATAGGGTGTCTTCTGCTACCATCGTTGCCAATACCTTTTGCTTGCTTTTTTCTTCTGGCATAACAATTTCTGGCTTGAAGTCGTGAAATGGCCATTCTTCTTCCGGTCGACGGAGAAATGACGGGCCTTTGAACCATCTGGCGTTGTGGTCGAATTCGGTTGGGGTTCCCCTCGTGGCGTCGTCCGCTGGATTCTCCTTGGTTGGCACCCATCTCCAGTCTTCTGGCTTGGACCTTTCTTCGATCTCGGCGAGTCGGTTGGCCACAAATGTTTTGAACTTCCTTGGTTCTGACTTTATCCATTGCAGCACTGTGCTGGAGTCGGTCCAGTAAACCTTTCTCGTTATGTCGAGCTCTGATTCCTCTTCGATTGTGGCGGCTAGTCTGCTTCCGAGTAAAGCCGCTTGTAGCTCCAGCCTCGGAATTGACACAGGTTTCGTTGGCGTTACCCTTGCTTTGCCGGCGATCATGGAGACATGGACCTTTCCTCCGGGCTCGACTATTCTCCAGTAGACTACTGCTGCATAGGCTTCTTCACTCGCATCGGAGAATGTGTGTAGCTGTCCTTTTCTGCCTTTGGGTGAGACGAACCTCGGGATCTTCAGCCTCGTTAATGTTGACACTTCTTCCAGGTATTTCATCCAGACTTCCTTTTGATGTTCGTTGATTGGTTCATCCCAGTCTATTTTCTTTCGCCAGATGTCTTGGATTAGTTTCTTTCCTTATATTAGAACTGGTGTAGCAAAACCCATTGGATCGAAGGTGGACATTACTGCGCTTGTGACTTCTCTTTTTGTTGGAGTCCTTCTGCCGTCTTGCAGGTCCTCCGGCGTGTTGCGTAGCCCGACGTTTAAGGCTAATGTATCTTCTTTCACCAGCCATCTTAGTCCCAGAGTCTTCTCTTCCTTGGTCAGTTGTAAGGAGTTTTCTTTGTTTGCGTCTTCTACCTCTGATATTACCCCCGAGTTGTTGCTGGCCCATCCCTTCAGATGAAAGTTTGCTCTTGCGTGAATGTCTTTCACTTCTTTGGATATTTTCTTTGCTTCGGTTGTAGATGCGAAGCTCTGCAGATAGTCGTCCATGTAGTGGTTTCTCTTAATTGCTTTCACTGCTTCAGGATGAGTGTTCTTAAATTCCTCTGCGTTCTTGTTCATTACGTATATGGCTGTTGCAGGTGATGACGCTGCCCCGAAGATGATTGAAGACATTCTATACTCTTCAGGCTTGCCGGTTCTTCGGTTTCCGCGCCACAGGAACCTGAGACTGTCTCGGTCGTCTTCTCTCACTTTTACTAGAAGAAACATGTCTTGTATGTCTGCCATGACGGCTACTGGCCCCTCTCTGAAACGCAGCAGTACTCCGAATAATGATTGTAGCAGGTCCGGGCCCGAGAGCAAGGCGTCGTTGAGGCTCTTTCCTTCATATTTGGCAGCTGCGTCGAACACTATTCTTAGCTTCTTCTTGACTGGGTGTACAACAGCGAAGTGGGGTAGGTAGAATGTCCTTCCTTTGTTAGAGGTTTCTGGAGCCTTCTCTGCGTATCCTTTTTCGATTAGACTCAGGATCTGCTCCTCGTAGTGCTTTCTTGCTTCTTGATCACGATCCAATTTTTTCTCGATGCTGACCAGGCGTCGAACAGCTTGATTGTAGTTGTTGGGCAGGTGTTCATCTTCTTTTTTCCACAGGAGTCCCGTTTCATATTGACCGCTTGGCAGTTTCTTGGTAGTTTTCTCGAGGGTTTCTAATGCTCTTCTGTCGCTGTCGTTAGATGGTGAACGATTTTGGGTCCCTAGAGACTCTAATTGGAAGTGTTCTCGGACGAGGTCTTCTATGTCTTCCTTGCCAGTGGTCGCTCTGCCATAATGAGTGAAGTGTACTGTGGCAGTTGTTCCTGTTTCACATCCGTGTAACACCCACCCTAAGTTCGTGAGGGAAGCTACAGGATCTGATGGTTTGCCCTTTTTCAGCTTTCTTGTCACTATCAGTCCCCAATTGTCTTGGCCTATCAGTAGCTTGGGCCTCTCGGAGACGTAGAGGAGTTGATTTTCAATTGCCTTCAGGTGCTCACAGTTTCTCACGGTGTCCTTGTTTATGCATTGTTCAGACAGCTTCAGGTCGTCGATGGTTCTTGCTACGATAGTTCTCTTTTCTTTTCTATGAGCCCCTTTTATTTTGAACTCGATCTTCTGTGAACTATCTTTTCTTAACACCTTTCCGCCAACGGTTTCGATCGTGAGTTTTTCTTTCTTTCCTTCGACTCCGATTTTTTCAGCAATTGATGCGTCTAAGAGTGTGACCGTTGACCCTTCGTCTAGTAGTGCTAATACGCGAACTTGTCCTTTTGGGCCATAGAGGTTCACGGGGATCATCTTTAGGTAGGCCTTTTCTTCTCCTTTGGCGTTATGGATTGAGGCGACCTTTTCTTCTGAGATGCTATTGGTGTCTTTTGCTTCTTTTTCTATCGACGCCGGTGGTTTGTCAGAATGTAAGATGGTATGATGCCATCTTTTACACAGCTTGCAGACTGGTGCTTTACAGTTGATTCTTGAGTGTCTGAATCGAAGGCACTTGAAGCATATCTTTGCCTTCTTGGTCATATCCCATTTTCCATTCAGGTTGGCTTCTTTGAACCTTTTACATTCTAATGCGAAGTGTTCTTCCCCACAGAACGGACACGACTTCTTATATTTCTCTTTTGACGCTTCTTGAACCAAATGAACGGGTTTTCTTATTCCTCTTCTTTGTTCTGAGGGCGCTTCGGGCGGGGCGAAGTCTCCGCACATGTCGGCTTCTGTTTCTAGGAACGCTTCGATAAGTAATAGCTCCTGAATTTCCTCGTCTCTTCTGCTTCTGTGGTAGGCGAACCAACGGAACTTCATTGACGTCGGCATCTTGTCTACTATAACTCTCAGCGTTTCAGGTGAACTGAGATACTGTGGTTTCTTCAGGGCTTTGATTGTTTCGACTGCGTTCTTTACTTTGCTTGCAAATATGCATATGTCGCTCGGGTTTTCGCCGACTCTTGGGAGGTTCTTCATTTTTTCTAGTTCTGCTAATGCTAGTGCTCCAGGTCTTCCGAATCTTGCTTCTAGTCCCTTGATCACCTCGCGTGGGTCTTCGGCGGTGAATAGCAGGCTTTGGACGGCTTCTCTAGCTTTTCCTTGGATCGCTATTCTAAGGCGTGCTAGGTTTTGATTGCTACTGAAAGAAGCAGCCGTATCCTCGTATGATCTTTTGAAGGCTAACCATTCTTCGCAGGCCCCGTTGAAGTGAGGTAGTTCTAGGTGCTTCGGTGAAACGGTGTCACGTGATTTTTCTGATAGCTTTAGTATGACTGAAGCTAGTTCCTGGATGTCACTTTTCTTTTCTTCTGCCTCTATTGGTTTGTGGTTCTTATTAGGCATGTCTCCGGTCTGGATGAACCAGCGTTCGACTTCTCGAGTTCGCTCGAACAGCTCTTCTCCGGCACCATCTTCATCTTCTGATTCCGCGGTGAGAAGTTCTAATTCCGCTTGAGCAACTTTTGACCGCGCTTCTGCCAATTCTAGTTCCCTTAATGCCATTGTCATCTTTGCTTGCGCTTCTGCTCTCTTCCTATGCGACGAGCGAACGGAAAGCGTGTCTGGATCGCGGGTCGTCTTCTTAGGGTGAGGCTGTTGCAGAGTCTTCATTGCGACACTTCTTTCTTGAATCTGCGGCGTTGGATGACTTCCTTCTCGGTGAGGAACTGACGCTTCGACGGTGCGTGTCGGGGGGGTGGTATGGGTTACGTCCCCCGGTGTTGATTCTTTTCCGGCAATGTCTTTGTTAAGAAGTACGGGTTGTCTGTGTACGCTGCTGGGCGATGCTCTTGTAAGCGTCGATCGATCTGAAGTTGACGTGTTGGTAGCCGTCGTGTTTGTAGAATCACTCGGCGTATTCATGCTCCAATCCGTCGTACTGGTACCCGTAGTGGCGTTGCTTTCACTCGTAGTCTTCGACTGCACTGATTTTGATCTTGTATTTGAAGGCATCTTCCTAGTTTTCCTTAAACCCGATCCGGCTTCTCGAAGGACCAATGTAATTGCTCCTATAAGGGAGCGTTGATAAATAGAGCGGGTTTGCTGGCGGGATGTTAACTGGAGAGCATACAGTAGCAGTTAGATGAGCAATAAATAACACTTCTTGAGAGTTTCTTCTTGTTTTATTTCTTGATTCCTTATTATTACATTGCCGGATTTGGAATAATTTACCACGAAAAACGCCCCCTTTTTTATAAGCGGCTGTAACCAATCATAATTAAGAAAAAATCGCACACGGCATTAGTGAATCTATTGACCAATCAGAGCGCAGAGTAACCTTTTCTAAGAGAGATTCACAATTTCCTTAATAAACGTGGTAAAACATTCCTTACAATATTTATATTTATTCCTAACGATAGATACAACTTATTTCTATTATTCTAAACATAAATCATTCAATAAACCTTTATTTTACATTTATAAAAAATAAAAATAGTTTCGCGGTCGCCTCACGGTTTAGCTCCGGAGTAGGACTATATTTTTTGCCGAACATACAAGTGGATGGCTCCCAGGACCGGTCCATAGTGGTGGACCGCGAGGACAGCACGGGTAATGGGGGCTTACCCCGAGGCCCGAAACCTGCACGTACATCAGTGCGTGAAGACGACAATACAAGTGGCGCCGCCAAGAGGTAGGAATGTACAACACTTTTTCAGGAATTATGCTTAAGAATCTATACAATATTTTTTCATGAAATTTAAATTTTTCTCATAATGAAATAACATTATACAGCGATTAATTGACATATTAATGTTTCTTTTGAAGTACTTTAAAGGAAAAGAATTATATTAATCACTTATATGTTAAATAGCTCTTAAAGTTATAATAAAAGAAATCTTACTAGAAAATAAGCTTATACTTGCGTCTAATGTTCTAATCAGACCTAAATAATATTAAATAGATTCATATAAGTCACTTTAAGATAAAAATAGAAGTGTTTAATTTACTTTCCTGTTTTTTCAGCACTAATCAGTCTTTACACTTAGCTTTATTTTATGAATAGGAAACAGTTAAGATTAATACCATCACCTAATTTTAAATCACTGATAAGAAATAATTATGATTAAATGCTAACACTTAGTTTTTAATTCACTGATAATAAATAATTAATATTAAATGTTCGAATTCACTTTGTCGTCGCTAACAAGTATGAAAACGTTTAGAAAGAGCATGGTAGCGATCACCTCATTCCCAGGGTTTATTATCAATCACGTACTATTTAGCACTTTATTAGGCTTATCTAAAAAATGTTTGCTTAATTAAAATTTTAGACTTATCGATAGATAAGGCCTGCATATTTATGAATGGTTTAGTTCGACCGTGGAAGCACCATGCTCTCACAGAATACAAGCGTGAAATAGTAGGTTAATGCTATTGTGTTTTGTATGGTAGGTGTGGAGAATTGGAAATGTTTTTACTGGAAACGAGGCATTCCATCTTAGTCCTCAGGGGTGACAACGCATGCATTTTGATTCTTAATCAAGTAGAGATGTAGATGTCTATGGGCCACAGCAACCACTTACTATCCGGTGGACACTGTGCTCGATTGTCAGCCTTATGCTGTATAAAAATTATGGTTAGGTACTTTCGATTCAAACGACCCTTCTAGAAGCTTTTGCTTTTGCTTTAAAAGGCCGCGATTATCCGTTGTTTGTATGACCTTAGCAAATGCATCCTCCCTGACATTTAAACTGGCACGTCATGCCTTTACCGATTTATTACGTACAAAGTACATAAACGAGGGAAATTAATAGAAGTTAGACATTTATTTTCAATGTCGTCTGCCCTTGTTTGTTAAAAACTTTTATCACTAAATCAATTTTTTAAGATTTCGGGTGCTTTACGGCACGTATGGTCGCGAAGTAAGGTCAGCAGTCCTCCCTGATGAACATGGGTGCTGTAAAGCACCCGAAACGTCCGGAATTAAAAAGTTAAAATTAAATGTGATATAATCCGTGAAATTATTTTCATTTAATGAAATTATTTTCATTTGTGTTTGCGTAAATATAAAATATCATTACCTCTTCCTGTAATCAATGCTTCTAATTCACTAAGGCTACTTTCTGGACATGTCTTTTCTTAACTATTAGTGCTTCATTAGTTTTCATCGAATTAAATTAAATTATTGTGTTTTTTATTCATATTCCTACATTGTCATCAGATTTTGAGCTATGGTCCAAATTTCGACTCTCTAGCTCATTGGGAAGTTAGTTTAAAATCAATTACTAAATATCTCGCAATACCATCCATATTCCATACCATGTGGATGACTGGCGGTCCACCACCGTGCGATTTAAAAATAGTTTTCTTCCTCGCACAACTTCCTTGTGGAATCGACTACCACCAGAGATTTTTCCGGACCGATACGACTTAGGGACCTGGCAGATACCAGGGGTGACCTAAAATCACCACATAGCCGATTCACAGGCCAGTTTGTCTTATTACTTTTATGTTACTTAAGTATGTTTCTAAGTTAAGTTTGTAATGATTTTTGTTTGTACATTTTTAATAACGTGTGTGAATCACAATAAAAACTATATATTATTATTATTAATAATTATCACTTACCATCAGGTGAGCCGTATGCTCGTTTGCCCCCTCCCTCTTCTATAAAAAAAAAACATCCGAACAGACATACACGAATATGAAGCAAATGAAAATGGATTCATAATGCATCGTCATCGAGTTGTGAACTACTCTGAAAATTTCAGCCGGATAGCGTATCGGAAATTGCTCGAAATTTGAGTTGCAAGATTCCACCCGGAACAACAGGCAGAAAGATAGACCCCCCCCCCCCCCGAACGGGTTCCCGCCTTGTCGTGGGGGGGGGGCTTAGTAGCCGTGGCTTGGTCTCCCACGGTGAACAAAGAGGAACCCACGTGGCTGGCCCGAGGTGAAGGGCCGGCCTGAGGTGGCCTCTCCGAGTGGGCTTGGGGAGTCCACTTCGGATGTGTGCTGGTGGACTGCAGCGAGTGGGGACTCCGCACCCTCTACCGCTGCAGCCGAGGTGGAGTCGCGGAGGAAGAGGAGTGTTGGTATGGCGATGCGCCACTCGCCCTATCCTCCGCGACTCAAACGGGGCCGCACCGTTGATGCGGTGGTGATGGGGCTGCGGGGGGAGAGGATTGTCGGTATTGCGAGGCGCCGCTCTCCCTATCCTCCGCAGCCGAATCTTGGTTGGCGGCGGAGCCATAGACCAGATCCGCCGCTGGGGTCGGGAAGGCTAGTACTTTTAAGTGCTCGTTTTGCCTGGCCCCATGGACTTCGCGCATCGGACGCGGGGGCGTCTGTTGCGCAGATGTAATTGGAGGCCGTGGAGGAAGGCGTGCCATGTGTTCTGGTGCGCCTTACTTGGGAAGGAGAACGGGGAGGAATATTTCTCTCCCGAGGATGTGCTGCCATGGGGCGGCAGTCGCTGGTAGGGCGCGACGAAGGTGGAACACCATGGGGTTTTAGTCGGTGCAAGTCCGACATAACCCGTCCTTGCCCCCGCGAGGCGGGTATGCGTAGGCATTTCCCATGTTAAAAAAAAAGGCAGAAAGATAGACAAACAAAAAAGCGACGTCATTAAAACGTGGAAAAATGGTAAAGAGAAACGCTTCTGAATAAAAATAAATTAAGCAGAGTATTGTAATCCTCTCCAAAATGTCATTATTACCTGAGTTATAACCACACATTATTGCTGTAAGTATACATTTTATAAATAACGCCCTATATGACATTTTTGTACATAATTTTTAAAAAATCAGTAATTATTTTGTTATAAATTCTGGGTACAATGAACTTGTTCATGCATGCGTAAGCTGTACATAGCAATTAGTTATTATTATTCTGGACACCGCCATATTGCACAACGGCCGAGCTTTTCCACACGTCTATATGTTACAGTCAAAACTCCTAGCCGGTCAAAACCACTCTTGTCTGCAAAATTCTGGCAAAAGTTGTTTTGACTAAGGGCTTTGGTCAAATTCACTATTACCCAATATTTTTTGCGGTTAAAAGATTTTGACAAAATTTTATTGGTTAAAAGTGATTATGACTAAGAATTCTAGTCAAAACTACTTTTGACTTTAATTTTTGAAATGAAAAAAGTTAATTCTAAAATTATATTTCATATCACTTTAATATAAGTGGCTTTAGGGGGTCCCAGGGGCCACCCAAGCCGCACCTAAACCTGCTGTCACTGAGTTTTAATCAGGCAAAACCATTTTTGACTAAAACATTAGACAAAGCTATTTTTGAATAAGGGCCTCGGACAAAACCATTTTTGCCTGATTTTCGCAGTCAAAAGTGGTTTTGACCGGTTACGAGTTTCGACTGTAAAATACGAGTATATAAGTATGTAAGTATAACATGTAGCGACAATTACATCCCGTCATTAGGTTCCTACCGGCGAACGGATAAACATTTATCGAGAGTAATTTACTCACTGTAGGTACACAAACGTAATAACTAACTTTAGTACCATAATACCTAGTAACGACTACTTTGGTCTAGTGGTTATGAACGTGGTTGATAATCATGACTTTCCGGGTTCGAATCCCGGGTCGGTCCAAACCCCGATTTGAATTTTTAGGTCCAGAAATTATCAGTAGAAGATCAGAGTCAGGAAGTTTGCAGTGTTTCACCCCCGTGCCTCGAGAAGGTAGTAAAGCCGTCGGCCTTGCGCCTGATCTCTTTCTCCGGTTGTGTTCGTTAACAGTCCGATCGCACCATGAGAGTGAGGGAAAAGAGAGTGCACCTCTAATTGTACATATACTTTCACTAATTTTTTTTAAACATGGAGAAATGCCTACGCCTTCCCGCCTCCCGGGGGCAAGGACGGGTTACGTCGGACTCGCACCGACTAAACCCCCATGGTGTTCGGTTTCGTACGCATCCTCGGCCTCTCCTCGGGAGAGAACCACTCTTCCCCATCTCCTTCTTAGATAAGGCACATCAGAACATATGGCGAGCCCTCCTTCGCGGTCTCCAACTTCACATGCGCAACAGACGTCCGATGCGCGAAGGCCATGGGGCCAGGAAAACGATCACTCAGAAGCACAAGCCTTCCTGACTCCAGCGGCGGATCTGGTCCTTGGCTCCACCACCAACCAAGATTCGGTTGCAGAGGGTAGGGAGAGCGGCGCCTCGCAATACCGAAACTCCTCTCCCCCCGCAGTCCCACCACCACCGCATCAACTAACGGTGCGACCCCGTCAGAACTCCGAAGGATACGGCGAGTGGCGCTTCTCCATGCCAACACTCCTCTTCCTCCGTGACTCCACCTTCACTGCAGCGGTAAGGGGAGTAGGCACCACTCTCACCGCTGCCCACCAACACACATCTGAACTGGGCTCGCCAAGCCCACTCGGAGTGGCCTCCTCGGGCCAGCCATGTGGGTTCCCCTTAGTTCACCGCGAGTGACCAAGCCTCGGCTACTAAGCCCCCCCCCCCCCGCTACGACAAGGGCACTTTAACCCTGCCCTGCTCACTGCTCCGACGGTTAGTCTCCGTTCAGACTGGCCGCCGCGACCGGAATTCGTTCTGGAGAACATTATTATTATCTAGAAACGAGCTTTGCTCGGCTTTTACAAAAAGAAATGTCGGAAATTAAACCTATTTAGTTTAACTTGGAATGTAAAACGTTATCTAATTACAAAATTTCATCTTAATCGTTAAGTCGATTACGAGAAACCAATTACATATATTATATGTGAACCATTAAATGAATACTTTAATGTATCGCTACCAAGCTATTTCTAATTTGTTGTGTTGTTAATTACAAACCGTAATTTAATTATAAACCGTTTGGAATTTAGAAAATAGGATGTAACATGTGAACGGAGTAGAAGTTTATGGACTGATATTTTACAAAAAATAAAAACAATAATTTTTAATAAAATGATTGAAATTTTTTTTGAACAATTACTTTGCCCTTTGTCCTTGAGCCTGTGACCCTACGAATTGATAAGCTTAAAGACGCCTACTGAATTTATTGCTTAATTAATATGATTTGAATTTCGATAAATTTTAATGAACTAATTAATTTAATTCAAATTTTTTGGTTTTAGTTTTTGTAAAATGTCAGTGCCACAGGCTTCTACTCCGTTCACATATTACACAACCCCATTTTTCCAGACGGTAAAAAAGGTCATCCAGTATATGATAGCTGTTTTTTTAAGTCCCGCTGGGTTTCTTCTTCTTGCTTATTTTCCCAGGACTGAGTTTTTTTTTCTGAATTAAGTAGTGTAAATTTAAAAAAGTGATTCAATAAATATTATTTATTAATCTATATTGAATAAAAAAGTTTCTGTTTCTGTTTCTTTACAAGTATTAGTCAATACTTTAACGACTGGTTAGTTATTTGAATTATTGTTGGTTTCAACCTATAGCTTGAAAGTTTATCCCTGATGCTTGCAGGTGTGTATCTATACATATATAAATAAAATTAAGATGTCTGTCTATAATATCGAAATAACCGGCTTCTATTAAGTTCAGGATACGTGGTAGAGCCATGCTGCAGTTATATTAGTAGTATAGTTGTAGAACGAATGGATCGGCTCGACCGGGGAAAGATCACGCTCTCACAGAATACCAGCATAAAATAGTGACTTAATGCTGCTGTGTTTCGTATGGTGAGTGTAGAGAACCGGAGACCCTTTTTACTGGAAACGTGGCATTCCGTCTTAGTCCTCACGGGTGATAACGCATCTGCATTTTGATTCGTAATCGAAGATACATGTAGATGTCTATGGGCCATAGCAACCACTTACCATCAGATGAACTGTGTGCTCATTTGTCACCCTACCCTATAAAAAGGAGGTTATTTGCATGGTGTTTACACAAAAATAACCATTTTTTACTACTTTTGTACAGGTGATATATGATACATAAGAGAGAGCAATGCCAGAAGGTATCTAGACTATGTTTTGTAACAAATTTGAATTTGAAAAAACGATAAATTGATAAAATGAAAGGTATTTGATTATCTTCCATCTAAATAGCGCCACATTGATAAATTCTAGCCGTGCGAAACCGGGGTGGGTCGCTAGTATCATAAAGATTGTTATATAGCTAGCTAGAACTGTTCTTATAAGTTATATCCTCCGGAACCAATTAGAATATCACCAATAAACCACCTACTGCAGCCTGGTGCCCTTTAATTTCATGTAAGAGTAAAATAAGAGAACTTTCTTTCATCTTCACAACATATAATTTCCACACTACTGGAGTCGGTGTTATGATATGGTGCACCTAGGAAATAAACTACACATCGACCAGTTGCGGTCTTCAACGACAGCGTTGATGTCTGAATTCAAAGAGAGTTTATTTTCAACTTACTTAACCATTTCCTATAATCGCGTTGTGGGGGTGTAAAAATATCTACTACCCTATATCATCCCGTTGGTATTTTATAGGATAAGAGTGGCAAACGAGCACACAGTCCACCTGACGGTAAGTGGATGCTGTGGCCCATAGACAATTACATCTGTCCTCGATTACGAATAAAGATGCAGATGCGTTTGTCACCCGTGATGACTAAGATGAAATTTCCCGTTTACAGTAAAAAGGGTCTACAATTCTCTACACTCACCATACGAAACACAGCAGCATAAGGCTATTACTTTACGCTGTTATTCTATGATGGTTGTGTTGGTTTCAGTTTAAAAAAAAACAGTGTGGCTTTACAAACGTGTTAAAAATTATAATCGAAATTATCCACCGCCTGTGAGGACTAAGATGGAAGGAAATTTCAGTAAAATGGGTCTCCGGTTCTCTACACCCATCATACGAAACAATCGAACCCCAAGATACAGGATTATCCTAGTTTGGGGTCCAACGGAAAATATTTGTATATCTCACCTTGAACATTGTTTAGATGTTTAGCTTACTGTTCTTGCTTACATTTGTTAAATCTATATGTCAATAAATTTATTATTATTGTTATTATTATTATTATTATAATCAGCGTTGAGCTGTTATTTTGCGCTGGTATTCTGTGAGAGCGTGGTCCTTCCCCGGTCGAGCCGACCCATTCGTGCTACAACTACAACTATACTACTAATATAGCTGTAGCACGGCTCTACCACGTGAACAATACGGATATCATAAGAAGAGACAGAGAAAAATTGAAACCTGCATTTTTCGCTTGGTCGGCACTGGGCGGCAGCGTCCCATGTACGACTTTGGACAAGGAAAGAACTAGTTTTATAACAGGTATGAAGAACAAATCAATTTCATTTAAAAATAATCTTACAATTGTGTAAACGCGAAATCAAATCTTACATTTCTGGAACTTTTTACTTAGTCTAAAAACTCAGGAACGAAGCATGCTGATGTAACAGTGTCACGACGTATTCCTTTAAAGTAATAGTGTCCTTATTACTTAGGTATTAAAGTTTAATTCGTCGTAGTAAGCGAAAGTGATGTCTTGTAAAAACGATACAATACCGTAACGAAATTTGGTCTGCTTCAATATTTTAAATACTGTAAACGTAAGTCATTTTATTTATTGTCTAATAGCAAAGTATTAAATTTTATCACCCCATTTTTGAGTTTCAATGATCAGGCAAGTGAACTGACGTGACCCAGCGAATCAGTAGGCTGAAATTTTCTTTGTAATGTAAACAATAAGGGTAACAAACGAGCACACAGTCCATCTGATGGTAAGTGAATGCTGTGGCCCATAGATATCTACATTTATCGTCAATTAAGAATCAAAATGCATATGTGTTGTCACTCCTGAGAACTACAATGTAATGCCTCATTTTCAGTAAAAAGAATCTCACCATACGAAACAGCATCGTTATGCTGCTATTTTAGATTGGTATCGAGTCGATCTATTCGTGCTACAACCATATAGCTGCACCGTGTCTCTACCACGTATTATTAAAATTTATATTATATAAATACCACATCAGGCGTATATTATTTATGTATTGAATGATAGACATAATCTGCGTAGTTAATAACGGCAAGCAAGACATTGCAAATTAGAAAACATGTTGCACTTGGCGTTATGATGTACGAGTGTACACCATTACGCCGATGTAAAAGGCAGTCGTATCCGGTTTGTAGACCTAAGACCTATATACAACAGGTTAGGAGATACCAGATATTCGCTTTTTTACGATGTTTTTTTGGCTTTCAACTAAATGGTAACTCAAGCAAGTCTTTCAAGTTGGAGCACTTTTAGCGAGTATTTAAATCCTGGGAGTGTATTAACAAATAATTAAAAAAAACATATAGATGTATACGCATTTATGATGCTTGGCAACTTTGGCAAAATCTTTCCTATGAGGCTATATTTAGTAGTAGAATTTCAAGGTCAAATAAATTAAAAGAACCATACTGACCATACAATATTTCAAATATCCATAAACTGACTATAGACGATCGTTCTCATCCTTTTAAACTCAGAATATACCTACTCATAACACAATATACGTTGGGATTAAATAATGCAAATACATAAACGTTTACTTTAATATTCCTACTATGGAAAACTTTAAAATTTACTTTAAAATATTTCTTAACGGTGTAGATTAATAGATTCAAAAGATTGCAATGATTTAATTTCAGGCTGTAGAAGCTTCCATCGCACAGTTGTTCGAATATATAATACTGGTTACGTCATATTTACAAATTTAAACAAATCTGTTAATTAGTTACTTTTACACAAAACCAGCTAACTAAATCTAGACGGAGCGCGACCTAAATGTGTCTGAAGGCTGACTGTTAGCATGCGGGCTATGAATAATTATTAACTTTTACTTTCAAAGCGTATGTGTTGCTAAATGTCATCAGTTGATCATAATGCGTGCATATATAATATTGATTTATGTCATAACTAGAAATCAACAGGTATGAAAGCAGGAAATGCAGTAAGTATTTCAATTTGGTAGTTTTTTTTTTACTGTGTGTCGATTACAACATAGTTGATTGGTCAAATTTGCATACGTGTGACGTTTGTCGGCCGTGATTTTAATCTTAATTTGTATAAACTCAAACTCAGCAACTTCTTTAGCAGTATTGCAATATTATAAAAATAACGCTTGGCAACTGGCATGAAGGTTGGAAAACGCAGTATATTTTTCCTAGTTGTTGCGATGAAGAAAGAAAGAAAGAATTATTTATTTGATACTCACATTTTACACACAATTTAAGAAATAATACAAATACAAGGAGCAAAAATATTCATTCACAAGTGTACGACTGCTTACGCACTAAAAATTATTAATAAGCTGTAGTATATATAGCTCAGATGGTTAGCGTTCGCTGTAAATTTCATAGTACGTGAGCAAACCGGGTTCGATCCCCGCCGGCACCAATAAAATTGTTAATTACAATTTTAAGTGCTGATCTACCACGTGCTAGGCGGTGAAGGAATACATCGTGAGGAAACCTGCATGTCTGAGAAATAAGAAAAAAATAATATTTCGAAGCACATCTTCGAAATATTATTTTTAGTTCGCCAACACGCATTGGGCCTTAAAACTTTAAACTTTAAAAATTCCTAGTCCTAAAACTCTTTCAAAAATGAGTGGCCTGTGCCCAGCAGTAGGACATACGTAGGCTGTAATTTAAAATGCTGTAATTAATAATGAAACCAAGAAAAAACAAATAAGAAACTAAAACGGAATTTTATGTTAAAATGTGACATCAAATAGATCTCCAACTCAACGTAATGCCACAAAAGCAGCGCTGGCTTTCAGTTGGAGCCTTGTGACTTCACTGATAAGTCGGTGTGTGAACTTCCAATTGTTCACCAATTATACGTAACTAGGACTTACAGACTTTAATTACTAGCTAGAAAGTAGTCCTAACGAACGCAGTTAACACGCACATACTGTATAAATGTTGTGTAGTTTATGTATAATTAGTGTATAGTATATATTTATATAATACCTACACTTACACATAAAATATTGGGATCTATGGTGCTATACCTACGCTGCTGCCTAGCTCCTGGTTCAGTTTCCCTCTGCCGCCTCTTGCGACACCCACGGGATGATATCGGGCAGTGGATATTCCTACACCACTACATATGAGGAATATTTACCATGTAGAATGTGATAAATAGCAATGAATAGTTTGCATGTTTGGAAAAAGTCTTTTTCATTCGATAGTCTATCTATTGAGAAATGTTATAGGTTATATGACATAACCTACCTACCTAAAGGAGCGGAATAGTTACCAAAAATCTTGGTCATGTCCTAATTATGTGAATGAAATCAACTTGTATAATAATAACATCGTTCAGGCTAGATTCTGGTCACGGCGGCCAGTTATTACGGATACTAGACATCTGCGCAGGAGAGGTGTACTCTCTCTATTCCGATAGGACGGCAATGATTAGTACGAAACAATGCTAAAATCTAGAGTCTCAAGCTGCCACTGAGAATTTTTGACAGCAAATGTAATAACAAATTTTTGGTCAAATCCGGGATTCGAAACTCGGCCACACGATCAGCAATCACGCTTACTACGATTAGACTGACAGTCAACAGTTAATTTAACGACTTTTTTACTAGACATTTCTTTTTTATAGAATAGGATGACAAACGAGCACACAGTCCACCTGATGGTAAGTGGATGCTGTGGCCCATTGACATCTACATCTATCCTCGATTAAGAATCAAAATACAGATGCGTTGTCATCCGTGAGGACTTAGGTGGAATGCCTCGTTTCCAGTAAAAAGAGTCTCCGGGTCTCTACACTCTCCATACGAAACACAGTAGCATTAAGCTACTATTTGACGCTGGTATTCTGTGAGAGCGTGGTCCTTCCCCGGTCGAGCCGACCCATTCGTGCTACAACTAACTATACCACTAATATGACTGCAGCATGGCTTTACCACGTTAATCTTTATCATAAATATATTACCCCAGTATTAAAATCTTTCGTGTAGTTTTTAAAATATCGCGCACGTACATACAAACATATAGGAGAAACAGAAAACCTTTTTTTAATTAAGTTAATAAAACTAAGATTTTACCATGGACACAAGTGGTGAAATTAAAAAATTTATGCAACTAACTTAGAGCCGTGGTAGCTCAGATGGTTAACGCTCGCTGTAAATATAACAGAATGCGAGTAACCCGGGTTCGATCCCCGCCGGCACCAATGAAATTGTTAATTGAAATTTTAAGTGCTGATTTATCACGTGCTCGGCGGTGAAGCAAAACATCGTGAGGAAACCTGCATGTCTGAGGAATAAGAAAAAAAATATTTCGAAGACATGTGAAGTTCGTCAACACGCATTTGGGCAGCGCGGCGGACACTTCCTTGCCCTAAACCCTCTCAGAAATGAGGGGAGGCCTGTGCCCAGCAGTGGGACGTATATAGGCTGTAACTTTACTTTACTTTACTTTTTTATGCAACTGACTTCAATATAATTAAAATGAGAACAACAGTCAATTAAATACGCATTATTAAGGATAACTCAAAAACTACTGATCACATCTTGATTAAATTTGGAATTTGGGAACACACGAGAAGCACCAACTTTTAGATAAAAAAGAATCATCAAAATAGGTTCACCCAGAGAAAAGTTATGAGGTAACACACGTACTTAACAAATACATACAGTCGAATTGAATACCTTCTCTTTTTTGACGTCGGTAAAATTACGCATTTTAAACACGACATTGACGCGTGAGGATTGATACCCTTTAACATATGTAGTATAATATGCGCATAGGAGGAGAGGAGTACGATGTACTCAATTAAATTATAGATCGTATAAATTTTTAAAAAACTTTATATTAAATAAGATAAAAAAATATAATTTAATTATTGAGAAAAAACTGTGAACTTAGAGTTCTCGTTTTTGTAAGCATTTGCCATTTAATATTTTTATATAGTAAGAAATATATTTTACGTTTTTATTAAAATTCTTTATTTCCTGATAATAAGCAAAAACGCTTTGAGCAAAGTAACTTTTTGTCTACGGAATATCGCAAGCTTACTTCGTGTTGACGAATATTATGAATGCAAGCGAAGAAGGGATGAAATCCTTGCCTTAAACAAAAACTTGATTACGTTACCGACAGACGACAAAGTTCATACAAAGCACTCATTACTTTTTTCATTGTTACGTACGTTTCACACGTGTAAGTACACCAAACTATCGCAACAATGCAAATAACCTATCGATTTGACAAAAACATTATACACGGGGAAATAGCGGCTTATTACAGTGAGTTTCCCTGAGAAAATAGAAACGCATTGATGTAACAAGCCGTAATAAGCAGTTTAAAAATAATACAAGTGATTCTGTTCATAATGCGTATTTTCCTTATTATAAATTTGAAGTAAAAATTGAACTTACAGTCCACTAGTTTTTTTTTTTTTATAAAGGAGGGGGCAAACGAGCATGCGGCTCACCTGAGCCGCATGCTCGTTGTAGCCACTGGTATGTGGCTACAACGGACAAATAAAGAAGACTGCTGACAGACGCGTTGTCACTAGGGTTGCCAGATGGTCGGGATTCGTCTGGATTCTCCCAACGTTTCAAATGATCTCCAGACTACCGACAAAACTCAAAATCTCCAGACAAACAGCTCCTCGGAAAGATAACGTATGGTGTTTGATTTCATAAAAGCTGAGAAAATAATTAGACTGAACTTTGAAGTAAATAGTTTGAATTTCAAATATTTTCTGAATAACTACTAAAATGTCCAAATTGGTGGACTCTAATGAAGACCAATGTCAAATACATATGGCGACCTAAAAATTAAGTGTACATAAATTTTAGTAAGTAGTTTTTGTTGCCTGTTTAGTAAGTAGTTTTTGTTGCCTCTAAATTAAAAAAATAAACTTTTTATTTTTAATATTTATTCCTCCCGACAACAACCCCAAAATCTCGACTTTTTCAAAATTTGTCCGCATTTTCGGTCTACCAATCTAGCAAACCCAGTTGTCACCCATGAGTACTAAGATAGACTGCCACACAGCCTTTAATTATACTGACTTTCTCTTCCCTTCACACCGGAACCCAGCTGTGCAGGTACTACTGTTAGGCAATAGAGATTTGTAAGAGGTTTGCGAGACAGATTCCTATGAGTGCTATTAACTACTTCCGTTAAATACTTCCAACTAGAGCCGAGCCACTAGTTCCGAATGCTCGTTTTGCGGGATCTATGACCTTAGGGACTCGAGTGCAAGTATACATATATTATATACATATATATATATATATATATATATATATATATATATATATATATATATATATATATATATATATATATATATATATATATATATATATATACATATATTATATACATATATATATATATATATATATATATACAACATGTAACATAATTAATGCACTTTGAGAAAGTAGTTTGTTCAGAATCGTTTACTGAATCGATTCCTACCATTTTTAATATAGGTAATTTTTTATCCCAAAAATAATTAAAACTACGTAAATTACAGTCACACTAAATCTGTACAGTCAAAACAAACTGAAATGGACCGTAACTTAAGGCAATAAGACTTTTAAGAGTGCAGTTTTATTTGTATTATTACTAATTCTGTCATTCAATAAAAATAAAGAAAAATGAACTTTATTTCAAGCACGTTAAAGTCTTTGCGTTTGTAGATTTGTACTGTGACCACAACATTCTTCCGGAATCAGAATAACTAATTTGATAAATAATCAGTTCATAAAAATGTTTAACTAAAAATTCAGTGTATGTATAATGATTATAATATAATATACTAATTGGGGTGTCTGAGGGTGTGCGTTAATTACGTTACATATTGTACATATATATATATATATACATATATATATATATATATATATATATATATATATATATATATATATATATATATATGCGTATACTTTGTAGAGCTACACAGCAGATTGTGATTGCAGCACGAATGAGACTACTCGACCGGGGAAGGACCACGCTCTCACAGAATACCAGCATAAAATAGCAGCTCAATGCTGCTGTGTTTCTTATGGTGAGTGTAGAGAACCGGAGGCTAGTTTTACTGAAATCGAAACATTCCATCTTAGTTTAGGGTGAAAACGCATCTGCATTTTGATTCTTAATCGAGGTTAAATGTAGATGTCTGTGGGCCACAGAATTAACTTACCATCAGGTGGACTGTGCGCTCGCTTGTCACCCTTATTCTATATTAAAAAGTAGAGATAATTATGGAAAACCACCATCCTGTAGGGAGACGCCTTGAGATGTGATTGTGATTTGAGTGAAAGCGTCAGAATGACGGAAAGGTCAGAACGATCTTGTCCCCGAAAATCGGGTAAAGTTAAGATTACTCCATATATATATGTCCCACCGCTGGGCACAAGCCTCTTCAAGTCTTATAGGGTTATGGAGCCATTAGTCCATCGTGCTGATCCGATACGGTGTTGGCGGGGTTTACAAATCAACAATTATTGCAGTTTACAATTTCATTTGTACAGGCTTTAATTGAACCCGGCTTGCTCGCTTACGGCAAGAGCTCTGTCCTCGAGCTACTCATAGCGCAACCTGCTGCAACTATGAATTTCATTGTTTATATTTTAAATCTATACAATTAAAGAAAATTTAAGTGTCTGTTTATGATGTCAAAATAACAGCTGTTTATTAAATGTATATTTGAAAGTATATACGGTACTATTAACGAAAAAACAATTTTTCAAATTGGTCTGTCTGACTGTCTGTTTGTTCCGGCTAATCTGCGAAATGGCCAAACTGATCTTGACAAGTCTTTGACTGGCAAGTAGCTGTGTTATAAGGCGTAACTTCGGCTACTTTTACTTTAGGAAAATAATTGGAGTTTCGCGCAAAAAAGTCAAAACCCATGAAATCCAATCGTAATGAATTTGTGGCAGCGCTGTCGTCGCGCCAGTTTAAACACACCGAAGCCTAAATCGCACTATCAAAATTCCGAATCATAAACACTATATACAGAACAGCTCCGAACTATCACATGTAGTGTTGGCCGCTCCCCGGGCAGAACACCTTGCCCGGCGCGGGACACAGCTAGTGGGCAATAAAATCGTTCTGAAAACAACGAATGTATTTGCGTTGTAACTCGTGCTTCCGATTCCGAAAATTAATGATCATGTTTTTGAACGTAAAAATTCAAAACAAAAACGATATTAGTCAAGTTTTTATATCTAGGTTATATTCGACGACCTAATTCTGTCGTTTCGAAACAGCAGCAACAGGCGAATAAATAATTACGATTTATGCAAATGCATCTACTAAATAAGTACTTTGCAGTGTGCCATTTCCCGCCAATCTGCAGATGAGGTTAATTGATGCAAATTATAAATTGATTGGAATTAAGTTTTTTAACTAGGGCAATCGGTTTACGTGTTATATAGCATTATTTAAATAAAGAACCTATCATATTAAATGCCAGTATGTTTATATATTTACGAGTGCTCGTTTGAAATCGGATTATATTGTACGTCCAACAAAGTTTTAAATCTTACGCTTCTTAATATTGCTGTTACTGCTATACTACTTACTACCTAATAAAACCATATATATATATATATATATATATATATATATATATATATATATATATATATATATATATATATATATATATATATATATATATATATATATATATATATATATATATATATATATATATATATATATATATATATATATATATATATATATATATACCTAGTAAAATACTACTACCCTTGGAAAATAGGGCTAGACCATCGCAATATTTCCGAAATTACATGATTTCCAGATTTCCGAGAAAAAAATCAGATTATTTTAAGTTTTCACTCTCTATTCCCTCACTCTCATGGACTGTGCTTGTGTATACACTCAGGCTCTCCTTTGTGACTAGCCGCTGTGACCAAATGTCGATCTGGAGGACATTACATTATTATAAAATGGACGTCGGCACATAATGAACACTATTTATTCTGTAATGTTGGTGCTGTATGCCTATACGGTACTTCATCTTCACGGCAGCTTCATCTGATACATAGTTCATGGTATGTAAGGTCGCGAACTGTTTTAAAAGGCGGGAAAGGCAATGATGATTTCGCGCTATTTTGTTGGATTGCGTTAGAAATGTGGCTCCATTTTTTTATCATAAATAAAAATCTTAGAGCTACGAAATGCTTTTTTTGAGTCTAGCGATCATTTTTCACTCGTCAAAATCACTGAAAAATTTGTTATTTTTTGGTCTCTTACTTTTTATGAGAAGTCTATATTAATAATATATACGTGTTTGTTACCCCAGAAATAAATAATATTGAACGTTACCACCACACTAAAATTTTCTCCTTTATCGTGGAGACTGTTCACATACATTAATTGCAAAAGCTCAAACATCCAGAACCGGAACAACTATTTGTAAACCATACAAATACTCGTTCCGTGCGGGATTCGAACCCGCGTTACTCAGTGATGTAACTCATTGTAAGGCACTGCGCCACGGTGCCACCAAACGTTATACAATAGCACAGCCGAACCCTAGTTCCAAAACGAGATACAGAAGGCAGAAAAGTAGCTAGCTGGTTTTTGAGACTATACAAATAAATATTGTCTATAGCAGTTGAGTTTTTCATTGTATGTTTAAATTTGAAGTAAAAGCCAGTCTTTAAGAGCGAACGTCACGTCGGCTATTGTACGAGCAAGTCGTGCGGCGATGTTATCTCGCAGACTACGTGAGTCGCAAAGCTAATAAAGCCCCCACCGACGGCCGGTTTGCTCTTGCAACGCAATTTCCACTGAACGTCTACGTAAGCGATGGTTTGTGTTACATTTCATTTCGATTTCGTGAGTTTGCTTGAGGTTGTTTTCTGTTTTAATTTATTAATCACATAGTCCGCTTTAAAAGTCACGCTATGAGACAGAAGTAGATGGACTCAGGACATTGCAACTTTTTCAAAGGCGGGATAAACTGGGGTTAATATTTTTTTAATTACGTAAAGAGATATATATATATATATATATATATATATATATATATATCCTATATATATATATATATATATATATATATATATATATATATATATATATATATATATATAGGAGGATAGAATATAGGTGATAAACGAACACATAATCCACCTGATGGTATCTAATTTCATCCTCGATTAAGAATCAAAATACAGATGCGTTGTTACCCCTGTGCACTAAAATGTTTCCAGTAAAAAGGGTTATGTGCCTCGTTTCCAGTAAAAAGGGCCTCCGGTTCACTCTACACTCACTATACGAAAAACAGCAGCATTAGGTTGCTATTTTACGCTGGTATTTTATGAGAGCATGGTACTACCCCGTTTGAGCCGACCCATTCGTGCTACAACTATACTACTAATCGTTCGTAATCGAGGATAGATGTAGATAGATGTCTATGGGCCACAGCAACCACTTACCATCAAGTGGACTGTGTGCTCGTTTGTTACCCTATCCTATAAAAAAAGTGAAAATATCGTAACAAGGATATATTGAAACGTAATTGAAAGCAAACGAGTACCCTTCACAAGTTCGGTTGAAGGACGTGGCTTTAGATGTTATCGTAAGTCATTGTTGCTTGTACGTGCAAGACAAGGTTTAGTATTGTTCTCGAGACTCTTCGTGTTGGTGGTCCACGCTCTTCGAAATGTTAGCGACGTAGCGTATCGAGTATGAATTGGATTTACTTCCACCTTACCATCGCTAATTCGAGTTTCTTATTTGTAACAATCCTTTTAATTTCTTTAGGCCGTTAACCTAATGTGTGATATAGGTCTCTGTACAGGTAAACAGCTGTGAGATGCCGTATAGTAGCGGCGAAAATTGCCTTCACCGTTACAGCCTTCTATAAGTCCACAGCTGAACATAGGCCTCCCCAAAGATCCCATCCCTTCCCTAACCTTTATTGCAAGCCCTAGCGGTTTGGCTTTGGAAACCGTAGTTTCTTTTACATAGTTTTTGGTCGTTATTAGTAAGACACTGCTGCCCATTTCGTGATTTGTTTCCCTCTGTCCTCTCTTACGACACCCACGGGACGGTATGGGGTAGTGAATATTCTTACAGCTACTACACGGTAAGGTGATCCATTACTCTATAACGTAATCACCAGCGTGAGGATTTTGTATTTACTATTTTGGGCCTTTTACAACAAAAAATAAGTGTTTTACAACTTCATCAGAGTCTTCTTCCATGACACCTTCGAAGTGAACATGCTAATAGTATCTCTTATACCTTTACCACACATGTGTGACGCGCAGCTGGCTTTATATTTTATACATTATCTGTATTGTAAATAATGATATTGTACGTGTAGATAGATATGTGGACGTGGAAGAAGCGAGAGAGATTCGTCGGTATCATACCAAAATACCAAATGGAAATCCTTAGTTTCTGCCTACCGCTTTCGGTAACAGACGTGACAGTTTATGTTATTTTAATAATTTCTAATAATTTTTTTTCTGTTTCAGGTAATGATCACTCATGCTTAGTCAATTGATATCCAGAACTTACGGTAACAAAACATGTTTAATCTTTGTTTTCTACTTAATGACCTTAATTTATTAAACACATTTTATTATTTAACCTACGCTTATACCTTGTGTTAAAAAATTGACACATCAATTCAAATTATTGTTCTAAATATTTAATAAAAGGTTGCATCATTAACTCGTCGTTTTGTTCATTATATAGCCGCCTAATTTTTAAATAAATTATTTCCAAAGTAACATGCTATTTTCTAAGAATACTTTACTTTCCAAGTTTTTATAATTAATTAAGTAATATAACAATCAAACAAGTAAACCAGTAAAAAATTTATAAAATAAATAATATTCATAAGCAGATTTTTTCTAATTTTGTTCATTTTTTAAACCTTAATAAACCTTAAAGGCTTAATGACCTGGTTCCCTTTGTCTCGTAATTTAATAGTACTGAGAAAAACATGGCTATCGTACAAAAATAGCGCGCTGTAGGTAGAAGAAACGAAAGACTTCGATTGCGACATTTAAGATTGGCTCCAAATTCCTTATTACGTCGTATCACGAGAGTAGAGAGCACAAAATTACGGTTACTGGCACAATGACAGTCGGCCATTACGACTTCACAACACAGGCTCATTGTTTTCTGTGAGACAGCACATGAAAGGCTGTATTCTGTATTATGACATTGTCTAACTTTAGCCGAACCTGCTCGGAAACGTGGTTCGACAAACTACACTGTAGATTACGGACATTCTTGCGAAAATTTTAGAGCAAGAAATAATATCATATATCTTTTTTTATAAAACTTAAGTGATAAGTAAACTCGCAGCCCACCTGATAGTAAGTGACACCCGCAGTTCAAGTACATCTGCAATCAAAAGTCTTTTAAAATCTCTAATTACAGAATACCAGCGTAAAATAAGAGTGTAATGCTGTTGTGTTTCGTACGGTGAGTGTAGAGAACCGGAGACCCTTTTACTGAAAACGAGGCATTCCATCTTAGTCCTCACGGGTGACAACGCATTTACATTTTGATTCTTAATTGAGGGTGAATGCGGATTTCTATGGGCAACAGCATCCACTTACCTCATCAGAAGACTGTGTGCTTGTTTGTCACCCAATGCTATAAAAAAATTACGTTTTTCTTCCTCGCCAAGTTAAGCTCTAGAAAAGTTTTAAAATCGATCGGTTCGTCGTCATTCCCACACCTACAAACAGTAGTTATTGCAGTTAGTTAGTTACACCGCTCCCTTGGTTTTATACTAATGGTACATTATCATTAATTATCTAAAATAGCAGTTTCACTTTACTTATTCTAATTTGAATGAAACAGTACTAAATTCTCCATTTTTTTTTGTGGTGACGGCCATAATCCATCACGCCGTATTATTGATACACTTCATAAATTTACAGCGTAAAATTTTTACATACTGGATCTGCAATTTTAAATTTACTTACTGCCTACCACCTTTACTAGAAATCTGTACACCAATACACATAAAAAGGAGCAAAATGAAGTATATAAGATACGGAAAGTAGTACAACAGGCGGTCTTATTGCTCTGGAAGCGATTTTTTTCAGACAAACATTTTCAGCAAAGCACATAAGGAAGGTGTACATAAATTTGACAATTAAGTAAAATATGTATATATTAAATAGTATACATAACAATAATGTCCTCCAGACCGAACTTCGGCCACGGCGGCCTGCCTCAACGACGACCAGCCATCGGCGCAGGACAGGATTATAGTGCCCAAGTGTATGCGCAAGCACAGGTGCACTCTCTATTCCCTCACTCTCACACCTAGGCGGCACTAAAAGTATCGGGAAAGGAATATTTCCACTGTTCCTGTCATATTAAAATCTTTTTAATTGAAAACTGTTTGGTTTTAAAAATCAAATACCATTTACTTATTTAAAAAAAAGATTCTCGGTCTTGTCACAAGGTTTTGTCAAACTTGTTTGGTCGTTGAGCAAATGGAATTGACTCGAGAAAATTCAAGAGCGATGATTTATTATGACTTTCGAAGTGGTTTAACACAAAAACAGTATGTTGACCAGATGATTTCTGCATTTGATGATGAAGCCCCATCCAAAACCACAATTTATCGCTGGTTTGCTTAATTTCAACGTGGACGTGTCAAGCTCAGTGATGATCCCCGTCAAGGTCGTCCAAAAACTTCAGTCACCCAATAAAACGTTGATGCTGTGCGTAAGCTGATTGAGGAAGATCGACATGTGACATACCGCGAAATTCAGGCAACTTTAGACATTGGCATGAGTCAAATACAAATAATCTTGCATGAACAATTAGGTGTAAAAAAGTTGTTTTCCCGATGGATACCGCATTCGCTCTGTGAAGAGCAAAAAGCGGCTCGCGTTACTTAGTACGTCAGAACTCTCGAAAGATTCCACGCAGGATCCTCAAATGCTATATACAACATCGTATTGGGCGACGAATACTGGATATACGCGTATGAACTCGAAACAAAAAACCAGTCACGAGTTTGGGTGTTCGAAAATGAGTTAAAGCCAACAAAAATTGTTCGTTCCCGGAGTGTTGCAAAAAAAATGGTGGCCACGTTTGTCTCCAAAACCGGCCATGTTACGACTATTCCTCTTGAGGGATGTCAAAGAACGCCTCTTGTCAAAGAACGGTTAATGCAGAATGGTATGCTAGCATTTGTTTGCCACAGGTCGTTTCTGAACTCCGTAAAGAGAACTGCAACCGCCGCATTATCCTCATTCATTCTTCAATGCTGTAACCAGTTTTCTTTACTTCGGATAAACCCAGAATATCGAAATCGATTTTTTTCTAGTGCATAAGTAAGTTGTAAGTATCGTTCAATTGATGAAAAGGATCTTACATTAAATGTACCTATTTTTAAAGTGGAGTTTTCAACTTGCTTCTTTTCATATCTAACATTTTTGTGTTTATTACCATTTTTATTACAATCTTTACTATTACTCTTGCAATTCTTCAATGGAGGGTGGTAGTCTAATTCCCCACGAGGACCAGTCGGCTTGGTGAATACTTCATTGTTATTGTTATTTAATTTTAGTTTAATTGTTGTTTTGTTCCGGCAGCTGATGTTTTTATGTCATTGCGTCTGCTCGTTAGGTTTAGAAGGACAGGAAAGGGAACTACTTCTTCCTCACATAATGTCGAAAGCATTTGCCCTATTCGTCCTTGATGGTGCGTACTGTTTTCGAGGCTGTTGTGTATTTGCAGGTGATGTCTATAAATCCCGTTTACGCTTCTCGTTGCTTAGTATTTTTTGTTTATTGATCAGTTTATCATAATCTATTATCGCAAAGTTTCCCTTTTTTCTTTCCTCTATCAGTTTTCCTCTTAATTCTTTCCTTTTTTCTTGAACTTCTTTAGGATAGTCTTCAGAAACATATACATTTTTGAATTTCTTCTTGTTTCTCATTATTTCTACCTTTTTCCAGGCATTCACCAATGACATAAGTACTGGTCTTCCCCTTCCATTGCTATTGACTTTTTTGCCGATTCGGCGTATCTCATTAATATCGTTGTTCTCAAGAGAAATTTTTAAATCAGTACCTATTTTTTTGACTGTCAATTTCATTAGTTCCAGCTTGGTCTCTTCTGTTTCTTTGAGTCCGTATATAATAATATTATTGTTTCGTCTGCTTCTTTCCATTAATTTTATATTTTCTTTCAGTTCTTGGTTTTCCAACCTTAATTCTTCGACTTCGCGTGTGAGAGGAGCCAACTTTTCGTCTAGTTTCGAAATTATATCTTCTGTTTGTTTTGCCATTTCATTTTTCATTCGTTCAAAGAATATTTCTATGTTATCCATAGTTGTTTAGTGTAAAACGTAATGTTTTTACCAGTTTTTACTAAGTCCCACCTCAAAAGGGTAGTGATTATATACTCTTTGTAATAAACGTTGAACGCAGCCTAATTCCTATATGTTGTCAGCATTGATTGTTAGAGATGTTACATTGGTAGATATTTCACTACGTTTCGTTGTCTGTGGTGCACTTATCACTTGACCTAACCTATCAATATAGTTCACACACCTTGTTGATTTTTTTTCTTCTTCTGTTCTTATTAAGCTTATTAGTTATAAGTTCATTCACTATGTTTTATATTTGAACTTATCCCTTTTACTTGATTGGGAAGAACTTTTGAATTTATTTTGGAGGTAAACGAGAGCACATTAACACTACTTCTTGCTACGGTAACGCCGGATCAGGAAGTCCTAGAAAAAGTTAAATATACGCGATAAATTCCGTAAAAACTAGTATTATTTCCCTCATCTAATTACGTCGGACCCTAATAGAGTTTCATTACTCTTAAGTAAGTCTGACTGTGTAGTGTTGGAGTAAGAACATCCACTATCCCATATCATCCCGTGGGTGCCGTAAGAGGCGACAGAGGAAAACAAATCAGTAGACTGGCACCAGCGTCTTCCTGATAACCACTGAAGATCAGAAACTGCGGTTACCAACCCGCTTGCCGAGCCAATTCGCCAGGAATTATGGGAAATATTCCCTCTGTGAGGCAATCTACGGACAAATGGACAAACTCTTAAGTTGCTTATTATATCAACCCTGGTTTCTCTTACAATATCAAAGCTACGAAAATACCTTTTTTTCACTGTTGCAATTATCGGTCAGCAACTTATATCAGTTAATTTTAAAAGTAAAGTTTTTAGGATTCTTTCTATAATCCTCACTTATTTAGAATTTTTTTTTGTACGTGGTAGAGTCACACTGCAGCTATATTATGGTTGTAGCATGAATGGGTCGGCTCGACCGGGGAAGGACCACGCTCTCATAGAATACCAGCGTAAAATAGCAGCTTAATGCTGGTGTAATGCGTATGGTGAGTCTAGAGATCCGGAGACCCGTTTTATTGGAATCGAGGCATTCCGTCTTAGTCCTCAAGGGTGACAACGCATCTGCATTTTGATTCTTAATCGAGGTTAAGTGTAGATGTCTATGGGCCACAGCATCCACTTACCATCAGGTGGACTGTGTGCTCGTTTGTCATCCTTATCCTAAAAAAAATCCAGGTGCTAAAGAATCTTAATTGACTCAAATGCATAGCGATATATTATTGTTATAATATTATTTTATTTGCTACCAACATAATAATAAATTTTTGGCCCAACCCGGGATTCGATCTGAGACCTCATGTTTAGCTGCCACGTTTACGACCGCTAGACCAACGAGCCAGGCAATCCACGGCTTTAGCACTTGGGTAGATAAACGAAATATCTGCTCATGTGGTTATATCATGAATCACTCGAGTTGAACAGCGTAGGACTACTCTCTCACAGAATACCAGCGTAAAATATGTATATATATATATATATATATATATATATATATATATATATATATATATATATATATATATTTAATTTTGTGTATATATCCTATACCTTTAAACGAGCAATTCTTGTATATATATATAATCGGGATCTCGGAAACGGCTCCAACGATTTTCATAAAATTTAGTGTCCAGGGAGTTTCGGGGGCAATAAATCGATCTAGCTAGGATTTATTTTTAGAAAATGTCCTTTTTTCCGTGTTTTGAGGCAATAAAAAAAACTGCTGCAATATAAGAAGGTAAATTTTGACAGGTTACCAACGATCGTAGTAGCTCAGATGGGACGTTGTTCGGGCGTGATATCGGAGTTCCTTGGTTCGCGTCTCGTCTTGAGTCCGACTTTTTTTCTTTTTTTTTTTTCAAATTCCCTTCATTTGTGAGAAAATCTATTATTTCGAGCCCTTTTTTTAGTAGTTTTTAAAAATACGAAAATTTTAATTAAACTAATTGCACTCATGATTTTTATTCAAATAACCAGTTCAGTTTTTTCTATTATGTCAATAAGATCAAAAACTATTATTCATGTAATTTGTATATAAATGTAACTTAAAAAAACCGAGCAAATCTCGGTCATCCGGGTACTACTTATATAATGTTTGTATATGTATATATGTATGAGTTTATTTATATTGTACATACTTCTTATTACGCCTACCTCTTTTATCTCTGCACTACTCTAAGGTAGACTGGTAGATAATGCCTCAGGCATTAAGTCCGCCTGTATACATCTAATGTATATGAAGTTAAATAAATAAAATAACACTTATTTTTTTTTATAGAATAAGGGTGACAAACGAGCACACAGTACACCTGATGGTAAGTGGTTACTGTGGCACATAGATATCTACAGTTATACTCGAATAAGAATCAAAACGCACCCGTGAGGACTAAGATGGAATGCTTCCCAGCACACAACACAGCACAGCAGCATTAAGCTGCTATTTTACGCTGGTATTCTGTGATTACGTGGTCTTTCCCCGGTCGAGCCGACCCATTTGTGCTACAACTATATTGCTTATATAGCTGCAGCATGTCTCTACCACGTAACGTAGCTGCAGCGTGACTATCGTACGTACGGAACCGGAACCCGCAGCTCTTAGTGCCGCAACGTGATGCCAGGACACTGCGCTATGGAGCGTCAAATGATCGAAATGATCGATTCTCTCCGTTAAACCACCACTAACTATATTATAGGTTTCCAGGAGTATATAATAATCTACGGCGCCAGCCGTTAAAACGCTTTGTAGACTATGAAGCACTAGAAACGCTTAGCATACACGCGATGTCTGTCGCAGAACGTTTCAAACGGTGCGACACTGGAGCGGCAACTCTACCAGACAGCATTTCTTATGTCAGATCTCGCTTTTTATAATCTCCGTGTTAGGCTCGGTATCCACCAAAACGGAGATGGGCAGAGAAGAGAGACTTATCAGCCATGGTGTACCCATCAAAATCAAGCGTAGATGATAAGTGGAGTCGAGCTGTGCGCGGTGAATGCACTTGTACGGTGCGAAGTGATCAGTTTGGTACGATATGCAAATGAGATATCATAGCTAAGGCCTAAATCCTAAATTATTTCTTAATATCCTTACTTTTTTGTTTTCAGCAACTTTTACACAATAATAATAGTGTAATAAACCATTAAACGAAGAAAATCTGTATAAATCGTGCGTAAAACAATACTAACTATTCGAATTTTTGAATTTGTTCCATTGATTGTGTAAAATAAGAGCTATAATGTTGATTAAACTACTTTTACGGATACTTTGACGGTTACTTTGACGGCTACTTTTACGGATTTTGTCGCGTTTTTTAATCAATGTGTAGTGTTCGTTTAAATATAAGACGAAATTAAACGCAATAAAATCAGTAAAAGCAGTTTTAATCAATGTGTAGTGTTCGCGTAAATATAAGAAATCATTAAGAGTTCTAATGACTTAATCTACTTAAATATTTAGTGGACAATAGATTTACAGCTCAACTAGATTACAGTGTCGGTCTTAAACGATTTTAACGAATATTTTATCCAAACAATAAAACTTTACTTGGTAGCGGTGGCGTAAGCGAATCCACTAGCCTATATCATCCCACGGGTGCAGGGGGAAATAAAACATGAGTAAGACAGCTGCACCTTCCTTCTAACAATTTAAAATAATTAAAAAAAACCGTACTTGCCGACTGTCCTGCCAACTATAGCAAATATGCTTCTAATGAGCAATCTATCGGGAGGCTTACCTACAGCAGTGGATTCTGATAGGCTCTAATGCTGATGAGCCGTGGTAGCTCAGGTGGTTAGCACTCGTAAATTTCACAGTACGCAAGCAAACCGGATTCGATCCCCGCCGGCACCGATGAAATTGTAAATTGCAATTTTAAGTGCTGATTTACTACGTGCTCGGCGGTGAAGGAAAACATCGTGAGGAAACCTACATGTCTGAGAAATAAGAAAAAAAATATTTTGAAGACATGTGAAGTTCGCCAACACGCATTGGGGCAGCGCGGAGGACAGTTTCTTGCCCTAAAACCCTCTCAGAAACGAGCGGAAGCCTGCGCCCAGGAGTGGAACGTATGTAGACTGTAACTTTAACTTTTAATGATGATGACGGTGCGGCAGCGGACTTTCATCGTTTGATGATAATGAAGTGTAGTATATTCTCGTATCTGAATTAATAAATACGGGAAGTAAGCGATGATCTACCAGAGACTAAGAAGGAGAAAATATTAATCATAATAATACCTAATGTTCACCAGAACTAATGGCGAATTTAGGTCACGGTAAAGGAAACGAGGCATTCCATCTTAGTCCTCAGGGGTGACAACGCATCTGCGTTTTGATTCTTAATCGAGGATAAATGTAGATGTCTATGGGCCACAGCGTCCATTTACCATCACGTGGACTTTTTTTTTTTACATGGGGAAATGCCTACGCATACCCGCCTCGCGGGGGCAAGGACGGGTTATGTCGGACTCGCACCGACTAAAACCCCATGCTGTTCCACCTTTGTCGCATATTGGCAGGGCTACGGGAACGCTTTCGCACACATCCGCGGCCCTACTAGCACCTGCCGCCCCATGGCAGCACCTCCTCGGGAGAGGAAAATTCCTCCCCGTTCTCCCTCCCAGGTAAGGCGCACCAGAACACATGGCGCGCCTCCCCTTACGGCCTCCAATTACGTCTGTGCAACAGACGCCCCCGCGTCTGATGCACAAAGGCCATGGGGCCAGGAAAAACGAGCACTTAGAAGTACTAGCCTTCCCGACCCCAGCGGCGGATCTGGTCTATGGCTCCGCCGCCAACCAAGACTCGGCTGCGGAGGGTAGGGAGAGCGGCGCCTCGCAATACCGACAATCCTCTCCCCCCGCAGCCCCACCACCACCGCATCAACGGTGCGGCCCCGTTTGAGTCGCGAAGGATAGGGCGAGTGGCGCATCGCCATACCAACACTCCTCTTCCTCCGCGACTCCACCTCGGCTGCAGCGGTAGAGGGTGCGCGAGTCCCCACCAGAGAGAGCGAGAGACTCGCTGCAGTCCACCAGCACACATCCGAAGTGGGCTCCCCAAGCCCACTCGGAGTGGCCACCTCAGGCCGGCCCTTCACCTCGGGCCAGCCACGTGGGTTCCTCTTTGTTCACCGTGGGAGACCAAGCCACGGCTACTAAGCCCCCCCGCCACGACAAGGCGGGAACCCGTTCGGGGGGGACCATCACGTGGACTGTGTTCTCGTTTGTCACCCGTGGATTTGAATCCGGGACGCGTTTATGTCCACTAGACTAACGAGGTAGTCAATTACACGGAGAATACGAATTCTATATTACGTTGATTATAAAACGGTAAATTTTTTGTTCAACTTACGTAACACGGTTTACCTCAGCAAAACAACAGACTCTTAAAACATTTTAATGTTATCTTACAATTTTAATTTTTATAAAGAAAAGTAGATAATTGGAGCTCACTTACAAGTAGGGTTGCCATTTTTTGTTTTAATACGGTATATTATGACGGCGAATTTTTTTTAAATTGAAATTACAAACGATATTACAATCCACCTAATGGTGAGACACCTCTGATAACTAAGATGGAATACTTTACAGCTCACAATTATAATGGCTCTCTATACACTTCAAGCACAACAGTGCAAGTACTGCTGGCGGTTGAAATAGGAATGGCTTGAATGAATCGTTCAAGAGGAATGGTATCCCCCTACAATGATGGAAAAGGAGTCTTAATTGATTAAAGGTGATATTAGTGTTTTTATTTATTTATTTATGCTTTCATGCACAAAGTTGTACATTCGGCGGACTTAATGTCGTAGGGCATTCTCTACTAGTCAATCATTAGGCTAAACAAAGATAGACATATAAGAGCCGGTACAGCAATAATAAAAATAGAAAAAGTAAATACGGGAATCATTTTATGTAAATATAATACACGAACAAAATATGTGTCAAGACAGAAACGCAAATCATAATTGGCACGATAAAAAAAATCATAGGGCTGACACTAAACCGCTATTTAAACGTACATAACTTACATAGATTCCATAATTAAAAAAAAGTTATAAAATGAAAAGGTTTATATTTTAGACCATGTTTAGAACACATTTTATAAATTATTAATATTTTTACCTTAGGAAAAAAAAACAGAACAAGAGCTCACAGGCGCCGCGACCTGCGCCCGCTGAGATAGCTTAGAACTTTATTTAGATGTATGTTGCTCTTTCGAAAATTGCACTAGTAATAATAATCTATTAATTAAAAAAATCTATTAAATAATTTAGTATCAATTTACTCGACAATTACTTGATGGACGTACGTTTTTATTCCTACACATCGTACTACAAGACGACCATAATTATAGTGTCAGTGCTGGATTAAGATTAATCGATGTCCTAAGCAATCCGCGCCCATAACACTAGCTGGTAAGCAGTACCAGGCAACAATTCTTCGAGTCACAAGCACCGAATTTAAAAGAAATCAATTATTTTCAGTTTTTGAAAACGGGTTTTTGTAATTAAAACTACTTTTACGGATTTTATCGCGTTTATTTTTACTTTTTATTTTTAATTCCCGACGTTTCGGGCGCTTTCCAGCACCCATGGTCACGGGGGACTAAGATGACTGACGTCCCGATGTCATTGTTAAACCCGGAGTACCTTCAGCTTTTTATAAATATAAGAAATAATCGCGCGTAAATATAAGAAATCATTAGGGTTTTTGTAAGTTAATATTTCGTTACCATCCGACAAATTTTTTTCGATGCTCTTAGACGAGATGCCTCAATAAGCAATTTGCTTATAGGCTTATCCGGCACCTGAGCTAAGCAGTAAGTAGTGTTGTAAGACATTTCATCTGAGTAATGCCGAGTGACAAGCACTTGTGGCGTTCTTTGATTGAAATTTTTTTGGGATTTTTATCGAGACGACATGCCAATCTCATGATACCATTGAGAATAGTGGTTATATAGTCTTTGCATGATACCATGTACTAATTTGATTAAAATGTAGCGGTCGCTTTTGGTACCGCTGCAGAAGCTACTTTATAATCAGGTGAACTCCTTACTCGTTTATCACTCAAATAAAATCTAATGAAGGAAAATCTTTATGATAGAAATTGCCCCGGAGCTAGAATTGTAATGGATTCCTGGTGACAAAAAGTCTACCATTTCGTACACGGAGGTAACAAAGCTTATATAAATGAACACATAAAAGTCCATACATTAAAACTGCCTCAAAAGGAATATTTTTACCATAGTTGCTCCGCTTGGCGAGCGTGCTGGCAAATGCATTTTTATTTTCTAGTTGTGATTAGAAAGAAACTGCTGCTCGTCTCTTTTCTTTCCCTCAGACGTTTCTAACATCGAGTGGACAATACGGGGTAGTGGATATTCTTTTAACGCCACTACGCGGTCAGAAGATTAACTACTGCGGTACCTTGCAATAATTTGACAAAAATGTCGTACAATTTTTTTTTAGGAGAGTTGGCAATCGAGCATACAGCCTACCTGATGGTAAGTGATTACCGCCGCCCATGAACAACTGCAACACCAGGCGAATTGCAGATGCGTTGCCGGCCTTTTAAAAAGGAGTAGACTCTTTTCTTAAAGATCCAAGTCGTATCGGTCCGACAAATGACAATTAGACTGAATTTTTTCCTCCTTGTCCACCTCCTCTTGTCCTTGGACGTCGTAAAAAGAAGTTTTCACGGTCGATAAAACAATAGGATATATTGAACGGTAATTATAAATTAATGTCTTGTTTGAGAATAATGAAGGGAATATTATTAGATTATTGTTTTATAAGGAAAATAATAAGGCAATTATAGCTTATACTTCGCAATTGCCTATTTGTCTACGAATCATAATCAATAACTTGGGTAAAAAACGCTTTAGGTAATAATTTGTACAATTATCATCGTGGAAGACAAAAAGTTCAGACAAGAATTCTTATTCAATGGCTCTACCAAGTTCCAAAAATAGTTTTTTTTATTTCTAGCAAATCTCGAGATAATGCAGATTTTTTTCTGTTACATCTGTCTTTCTGTGTCTTATCTGACTCCTATGTGCCGTGTGAAAGAAAAAAATAAGGTGATGAATTATCCTAAACCCCACCTCATTTTTTTCTTTTATATCCCGTGAGAATCATAAATGACGACCAAAGGTAATGCCAGTTTAGTTAACTCTGCATCATTAGCTCATCACTTCTTAAAGTAGTTAAGGTTAGTCAAACACTAGCCTATAATAGTAAAAAATTGACCGGGTCCTATTGTGAATCTAAACTAATCTCCAATCAACATAATCACAAATAAAAATATAATGTCATTAAAATCGATCTGGCCGTTTAGTAGGAGTTCTGTCACACACACACACGGACAGAAGAATTACATATTTAATAAAGATTTAAAGCCATTATTAGAAAAAAAAAAACTATTAAAACCTCATCTTTGTATCTCACCTTACATCATTTTTGTTCAAGTATTCAAGTAACACTATTCACATGGCGCTTTCCATGAAACGCCGTGAGATTAACCACAGAGATCTAGTCTACGTTCGAGGAAGTCGTTTAGATTGTGTAGGTACCTCTACCGTACATTAATATCCCGTATTGAGCCAGGCATTGTTTCATTTTTAACACGTTTTTAATCTCATCCTGTGTTTTATATGTGAGAAACACATAATATAACTATTCTTAATGAAATTATTTAAATCTAAAATTCTGTAGCTTCCTATCATGACGAGGGTGTAAAATAATCCATCAAACTATCTTCTTTCGTGGGCAACGTAAGCGTCAACTTAAGTTTGAAGAAATTAGTACTTACTATCGACAGTGTTATAACTTTTTTTTGTACAATAGGATTAATAAACGAGCACATAGTCCACCTAATGGTAAGTGGATCCTGTGGACTATCCCTATCTACATCTATCCCAGTCTACTCTTTTTTTAAAGGCTGACAATACAACTGTAATTCATCTGGTGTTGAAGTCGATCATGGGCGCCGGTAGTCACTCAGATGATCCGCATGCTCATCTTCCCCCTCTATAAGAGGGGGAAGATGAGCGTGCAACAAAAAACAAGTAAAAACATTTTATTGATTAATAACCAAAATGAAGATGTTTTGGCTCCACCTGATGAATAAGACAGAATGCCTCGATATCAGTAAAAAGCTTATACTAAATCTATGGTAAAAAGTGTCTGCGGTTCTCTATTCTCATACGAAACGCATCAGCATTAAACAACTTCTCTGATTGAGCCGAATTTATGCTAATATCATAATATCGCTGCAGCGTGGCTCTACCATGTATTTCATATAATGACGATGTACAATTCCCAGACTGAAGATGAAACAAGGATGGTGAGAAGCATCCTGACCCGCAACGGGAAATTCTTCAAACTTGCGAGATTACAGAAAATCTTCAACAATAACGGAAACATTATACTACCACTATTATTACAATATTTTAACTAGGTGTTGGAAATATTATTTTGTGAATACTCTATTAACTCGTATTTGGGTTACTTATTACTGTCAGTTTTAATTTGTAGCGTGGTTTACATTCTTTTGTTCATCCATCTACCGTGAAGTATGCTACTTATTTTTTTTTAAATTTATCTATTGTCTATAGAACCAAAAGCATTTTGTAACATTATAAAGTTAGTATAATATACTTAATGATATTTTTTGGTGTCTGGAAAACAAAATAGTGTTACAGATGAACGGAATGGAAGCCTATGCCACTGATATTTTACAATTTTTTTAATGAAACTGATCTATCAAATACTATTAATTTGAAATAATCTCTCGGTACTAAAAAATAAAAACAAAAATATTAAACGAAATCAACAAATGAATTAAAATATATATATTACTACAATTATAATATATATATATTACTATAGAAATTAAAATATTACGCACAAAATTAGTAGTATTTAATGATAGAAAACGACGTATGAAAGAGACGTTTTCAAGCTACTGGACTGGAAAGGATACGGTATTAACATCAATGGCGAGTACATCACTCACCTTCGATTTGCCGACAATATAGTACTTATGGCAGAATCGCTGGAGGACTTAAGCACTATGCTCAATGACCTCAATAGTGCCTCCCAACAGATAGGTCTTAAGATGAACATGGACAAAACAAAGATCGTGTTTAACGTCCATGTCACACCTATGCCGGTAGTTGTTCGGAGCACTAAGCTCGAAGTTGTTGACGAGTACATTTACCTGGGACAAATAGTCCGGCTAGGTAAGTCCAACTTCGACCGAGAGGTCAATCGACGGATTCAACTCGGCTGGGCAGCGTTCGGGAAATTACAACGCATCTTCTCGTCAGGTATACCTCAAAACCTGAAAACTAAGTTGTACAACCAGTGCGTGTTGTCAGTGATGACATATGGAACTGAGACGTGATCCTTCACTGCTGGCCGTATGAGGACGCTCAAAGTCGCTCAGCGAGCTATGGAGAGGGCTATGCTCGGAGTTTCTCTGCGTGATAAACTTAGAAATGAGGATATCCGCAGTAGAACCAGAGTGACCGACATAGCCGAACGGATTAGTAAGCTGAAGTGGCAATGGGCCGGCCATATAGCTCGAAGAACCGACAACCGTTGGGGAAAAAAGGTTCTCGAGTGGCAGCCTCGTACCGGTAGACGAAGTGTAGGGCGACCCCCCACTAGATGGAGTGACGACCTGGTAAGACATGCAGGTGGCTCAGGACCGTGCTTTGTGGCATACCTTGGGGGAGGCCTATGTTCAGCAGTGGACTTGTAAATGGCTGTAATGATGATGATGACGATGAATGAAAAAAAAGTAAAAGAAAAAAAATTGTAAAATATCAGTGCCATAGGCTTCTTCATTTAATATATATATATATATATATATATATATATATATATATATATATATATATATATATATATATATATATTTCTCTTAAGCTCATCATAGATTCGATTTCGATTATAGAACACACTTTGGTTGTGCCTATTTCTCTGGTTTCCTCATAAAATTACAGTAAATATATTTCATTAATTCATTAGTTTATTATACCTTAGTCCATAGCTGAACAAAAGCTACCTCATAGATTGTCTATGTATAAGGTATATATTTGTCATAGTCGTAACGCTTTGTACGCGAGTTGGTTATAGCATTTTTTTTAAATAAAATATGGGTGACAAACGAGCACACAACCCAGCTGATGGCAAAAGGATACTGTGATCCATAGACATCTACTTTTATCCTCGATTAAGGATCAAAATGCAGATGCGTTGTCACTCCTAAGAACTACGATGGAATGCCTCGTTTCTAGTAAAAAAGGTTCTCCCAACCTAAACCAAAGTTTGTAGCGTGGGTGCATGAAGTGAGAGCTGCAAAGACCAGGTCAAATTTATAGCAGCCATCTTGATAAAGACTTTTCTCATACTCGTAAAATTCTAAATTTTATCACAATCTAAAAAGCAGTATATCGTATCTGCGTATTGTGTTAATGCACTTTCGTCTAACAAACAATCCGCGACCCACATTCATCTTGCTAATCTAAATTGTAGACCAAAATTAAGGCTAAACCGCAACTCGCAATCATTGTTGATTTAATAATAAAAACACTTAAGGCATAGGCGGTTCGCGAGGAAATTGTCAAATTAATATTTGATGAAGAAGTATTATATTTCTAATATACAAAACTTACGTTTTATTTTTTTATTGATGCTTATATATTGTGGTAATGATGCTTAAATATATTTATAGGCAATATAAAAATGACCACAAAGGCAAACAGTGGTTATAATCATCATAGTCATTACGGCCCTTCACAAGTCCACTGCTGAACATAGGCCTCCCCCAAGGTATGCCACAAAGCACTGTCCTGAGCCACCTACAGCCATCGACTTCCTGCATGTCTTACCAGGTCGTCACTTCATCTAGTGGGGGGTCACCCTACACTTCGCCTGCCGGTACGAGGCTGCCAGTCGAGAACTCTTCTTCCCCAACGGTTGTCGGTTCTTCCAGCTATATGGCCGGCCCATTGCCACTTCAGCTTACTAATCCGTTGGACTATGTCGGTCACTCTGGTTCTACTGCGGATATAATAATGGCTTCGAATAATTCTCGCCTTCGAAGGACACGTCCGACGGTGGGGAGAACAGTTGGTATAAATATTAAAAAGGAAGTTGCAATGTAGATATAATAAATAAGAATATATTAATTATTATTAATCAACCACACCATTTACTTAATCAACCAATTAATATATTTTTTGTTGTACACCAACATATATTAAACCCAATTCTTATTGCTCTGGAAACGAATTTTTCCATACAACCTGTTTAAAATATTCGCTTGCGTTAGAATTTGAAGGATTTATGAAAAGGCTTTGAGTGTGTATAATAGAATGGTGGTATAATGACTTAACATAATACTCTTAGAATTTTTTTTTTTTGCTTTATCATTCGTTCGTAAAAGAAACCCAGTTCTGGAAAAGTAGCAAGAAATCTACCGGTAAAAGAAAGGCCGCCACATCCGATAGGATATCAGAGTATTTCCTTCGCTGTATGAAAAATATTTTAAAACAATAACCGCGAATCTTCTTTAATGACTATTATAAGCCGATGTTGATTGCTACCACACCTAATGGTAATAGGTGACCAAACCGACGCTGGTAAAGCGCGACTTAACAAAAGCCTATTCAAAACGTGGATGTCTTCAAGGTAGGAGACCTTGAAGACATCCACGTTGTAATCGAATGGTAAGACAGATGCTGCTAAATGTTTCCAACTTTATGCTGTACGTGAATCTTCTTTAACTTAGACCACTGCACAAAGGTCACACGAAACGCTTGAGCAATGGCTTCCGTAAAAACTAGCCATTGTTTTATTTCAACACGCTCCGGCAGCTGTTTTGTTGGCGGTGAGAAGTCGATGATAGTTTACTGGGGAAGTAGGGTTCTGTCGCCTAACCACTAATTGTGTTTGTTGTGTGAACGCCGTTCAAAAACGAAAGCGCTGAGAAAAGCGGAAAACGTAATTGGAACTTGGGAATTTGATTTTCAAGTTAAAGAGATTTCCACTTTGATAAACAGTACGTGGCCCCCGACATTTTTCTTAACTGTGTCTTGAAGGCGAATTAGTTTATGGAATTTTTCTAAAGGCTAAAATTAAACTCTGATAGTCAAGCAGCACTGCTAGCGCTGAAATCAAACTTAGTGAACTCAAAGCTAGTTGGCGACTGCGTGAACCGTTTAAACACCCTGGGATGTAACAACAGCTTTAAGATGAGTTCCGGGTCACGAGGGTATTGTAGGCAACGAATTTGCCGACAAACTTGCACGGGAGGGCTCAAAGTGCACACAATTTGGACCTGAGCCATTTTGTGGAATCTCAAGAAGTCTAGCCCGATTGACCCTTGAAACTCTTTATCACAATAAATCACTTAAGATCTGGTCTGACACACTAGGCTTAAAACATTCTAAAACCTTAATTCGGGCTTTTGATCGTAAATTCGCTTCAGAAGCATTGGGATTAAGTAAAAATAAATTGCGCATTCTGGTAAGAGCTCTAACTGGACACTGTTGTCTTAAAAAGCACGTGTCCATCCTGGGACTAAGCAACTCAAGGATGTGTCGGTTCTGTTCCATAACGGAAGAAACGCTTTTTTTTATAGGATGGGGTGACAAACGAGCACACAGTCCACCTGATGATAAGTGGTTGCTGTGGCCCATAGACATCTACATCTATCCTCGATTACGAATCAAAATGCAGATGCGTTGTCACCCGTGAGGACTAAGATGGAATGCCTCGTTTCCATTAAAAAGGGTCTCCGGTTCTCTACACTCACCATACGAAATACAGCAGCATTAAGCTACTATTTCACGCTGGTATTCTGTGAGAGCGTGGCCCTTCCCCGGTCGAGCATTCGTGCTACAACTATACTACTAATATAACTGCAGCATGGCTCTACCACGTATGAAACGTATGACGCTTCTACACATCCTAACTGATTGCGGACCCTTAATGCGCAAACGTAACACTCATCTGGGACACTATCTACTCCGCCCAGAAGAAGTGAAATTGCTCTCGGCTAAGCAACTCCCTCGATTCATTGAAGACATAGCCTTAGCCGTGAACTAGCCATAGCAGCGATCACAATAGATATTTTAGGTCGCAGTGATACTGGTCTCTTTACCTAGACCTGCATAGCTGCTCGCATATAATTAAAAAAAGGCGAAAAATATCTTACGCTGTAGGCATTTATGCTATGCGCAGATCACTAGTACTATGTATCGCATAGGGTAAATCGTAATCGCCACAGTGTTACAACAAGAGAAAATATTTTGTTCATCTACGTATTCATTGCTTATTTTAATAAAAAATTATATAATTATCCATTCACCCAAATTAATAATTATAATAAATATATAATCCACCGGTTTCTCACCTTTCCCCCATTCCTTTTTTATGCGTGGTAGAGCCATGTTGCATCTACGAGTATATTGTGGTACGAATATTTAGATTTGACCGGGGAAAAACTACGCTCTCACAAAATATCTATACCATGCATCTGCGTTTTGATTTTAAATCGAGGATAGACGTAGATTGTCTACGGGCTAAAGCATCCACTTTCCAACAAGTGGATTGTGTGCTCGTTACTCAATGCTTACTATACGCTTACTTTATGTATCAACATAATCCTTCGGGATTCTTTTTATTAATTCCATTAGTCACCCAGAGGGGTAGGCAGTAACTATGCACTTCCATTTGGCACGATGCTGACACACTTCTCTCGTCTCCTTTACATCCGTATGTCTACGCATACACCCTCGTTGCTTAAGGGTACTCCTAATCCGGCCCATTTTCAATGTATCGCCAATTTGGTCGATAAACTTTCGCTAGGGCTAAACTTCATGATTCTGGCGTTTAAATCTGCAACGTAAATTTGCTTTGTCACTCTTTCCTCTTTCAATCTTTATACATAACCAAACTACTGAAGCATTCCTTTCTTAATTTTGGTCACAATATCATCTTATTCTTCTTCTCACTCTATCAGTCAAATTTAGCTCTTACATACTCTTTTATAACCGTATTTCTGCAGCATTTATTCTACTCTCGTGCTTCTTTTGTCACACCCAACTTCACTACCATACATTGAAGTAGGTACACAGCACTGTGAATACAATAAAATATAGAGCTCCATTTACTCTATTTCCTGCGTTCACTCGTCGTTATATAGCCATATCATACCTCCCATCCCTGCTAAATATACGTACATTCTAAATACACAAACTCATCTACTTGCTCAACCAACCTCCGTTCTATTAATATGTATACCACATGTTGTTTTACTTTTTCTCTTTCAAAAACCATTGCTTTCGTCTTACTTGCGTTCACTTTCATTCCCTTTTCCTTTTATGACATGTTCATTAATGTAACCATCATTTACAACTTGGACGCCGATCTGTAGATGTCTGATGGAGTATCATGAGTAAGCAAAAGCAAAGATTTAACCGTGACTTGATTTTGAAGGTATATTTAGAGGGAAGGAATACCAATGCCGAAGTTTTGTAAGCGATCTCACGTTTCACAGCTTATATGATGTCATACCTTTGTTTGTAGTATAGTCAGCGCTACCATTACCGTTATAGCCTATTAAGGTCTATTGCTGAACATAGGCCTTTAAATTACCTCATATGAGGGAAATGTGCCGTAATTTCCACGCTAGGTAAGCGAATTGGCAACTGTATTTTTTTTAATTTATAGTCGTTATTTGGAATATCGTTATTTGATACTTTATCGCCCCTTACGACACCCACGGGATAATTTTGGGTAGTGGATATTCCACACCACCACTGTACGATAAAAACAACGCTAATTACAAAGTAATATTACAGTACTTAGTACTTATATAGATTATTTTTTCGTCGGCCCGTGAAATCTTCTCCCGTTGCAGCCACGGTTGGTATTGTTGATCGAAGCAGCTACGGAATGAAATGGAATGAGATTGCTAGTGCAGGAAAGCAAACGCTAATAAGCTAATAATATTATAAAATGTGAAGAGAAAAATTCGTATAACACTTTAATTTTTTATTTATTTATTTAATCTTCATTATACACCTTAATTAAAGGGATTAGTCAACCCTGGGAGAAAAAATTAGTAGGTGCATATTGCACGAATTGTGTTAGTGGACGAAAGAGAAGGAGTGCAGAAAGCTAAAATTGTGTATAATATTTGTTAAATAGATTAAATAAAATAACACTCATTGTATATGTTATAATGCCAATGCCGAGCATATATTATATAGCACATCTATGTGTCAAACAGATAATAGTCTGTGGTCAAACAGTCACTCAAAGGAAAGGGAGTTTTGGTGGGAACTTGGCCGTAGACGGATTGTCGCTCCTGTTTTGTCGTTTGAATAATGGTTTGAAGTGGATTTTGATTAGTAAAATTAATGCGATTTTGTGAATTAACTGTCCGCGCGTGTGAACTATTAGAGAAAACGACGAAACAAGTGCTTTGATGTCGATATAAACCTCAAGTTATTTTGATCTCTTGGGCGCCTTGAGTGGCTGCCGTCATCAACTGTCCGCTGGGTTGAGCTGTCGTCAAAATCTCCCAAGGGCTTCGCAACGTGACGCATCAGCATATTGTGAAGAAAAAGAATATAAAAATGAAGATTCCGTAAGAAATGATCAGAAGAAGGGCTATAAGGCCTCAGAAGGACTAGAACCCAAAGTCGTAAAGCGAGTTTATAAAAAAATCACAGGAAAGAGTATTTAATCATACGTTATATATATACGTTTTAGCACAGAGTAGAGATTGTTGCAAACGAATTTTAAAATGTTGCTAACAAATAATTACTGGCAGATTCTTTTGTGTGATTTATTTATTTATTTATTTATGCTTTATTTGCACACCGAGTACAAAAAGGCGGACTTAATGCAACAAGGCATTCTCTGCCAGTCTACCTCCAGGCTAAGCAGAGAAGATATTGTGGGTGCAAAGTGCTACTGAGTTAAAACATTTAAGTAGACATACACATTAAATATTGCATTACATGTTATAAACATACGTATCATTGAATGAACAAATGAATTTTTTATATATATATATATATAGACATATATATAAATACATACATATACATGCATACACACATATACATACACATACATATATATATATACACACATACATATACATACATATATACATATACATATATAAGTACATACATAATTAAATATAGCTGTTTCTGATTCAAACACCTATGAAATATTTGAAATAAAAACAGGATAAGGGAACAGTTAGAATTTAAGAATATAAAAAAAATGTTAGTCGACAAACTACTCCTGCAACGCCAGAAAATGATTCCATAGCAAGCGTTTGAACGATGTCTTGCTCGTGGCTGCACGTACACTGCTCGGTAGCTCGTTTCACAATCTTACCGCGTGAGACGTAAAAGATTTATACAAGAAGCTAGTGTGACAGAGGGGGACATGGAGATTAGACTTTTCCGTAGAACGGAGACAACGATTATGAGAATCACCCTGATACTGAAATTTACATTTCAGATATTCAGGGACAAACGGATCGTGTAAAACTAAAAATACGATAAGAGGAGATGTGGTCGTATTTACGTAAACCGAAAATGAAGCGTATACAATTATTAAGAAGTCGATCCAGTTTGTTTAGAAGTTCTTGAGAGGCATCAGCATAGCAAACATCTGATTTCATAAATGTTCTTTTTAAAATTGTCTGTGGCGACTATATATACTACACTATATTATTATAATTTATAATTGTACTACTACTATACTATAATTCCTAATTGTATAACCTATTTTATATTGTATAACGTTACTGTGGAAAAGTTACGCTTGTTCCTCTCAGGACAGAGATTTTTACCGATCCATAAATTAAATTTATAATCAATCATATTGAATAAAAAAATCTATTCTGTTCTATATTATTTTTTGTATTACAACTTTCGTCAAACGAATCAGAGCATCAGTGGATTGTGTTCTGTCATCGGGTAAAGCCAGTGAAAGCGTATGAAGCTCAACTCATTGCTCATATATGCCATGCCGGTGGTTAATATGCGAGAGGGCACAGAGCGCAGGGCCGTACTTGAGATTTCTTATACTTTATTCTGTGGAAATTAGCCTTGTTGATTTTTCTCTTGGTCAGAAATAATAGCCTTATTGAATTATTTTCTCTTGGTCATTTTCAAACATTAAGTCAGTTATCAAACGCCATTAAAAGGTACTACAAACTTAGTAAGAACAAATGAATTTTTTTTCGGTAACAAACTTTAAATAGTTACCTTCCTCTTTTCAATATTATATAGTATAACAAAATTGGTTAAAATACTAATGCGATAAAGTACAACGAAAATTTTAACAAAGACATGATGACAATCACATTACAACACGATTCGATAACCAACGTATTAAGGAGGCAGAAACAGCATCATCGACCAATCACAAGTGAAATATAAACACTTGAATTGCCATATAACACGGTCCTGAGCGACTTGCATCTATCGAATTTCTGCATGTCTTACCAGTTTGTCATTCCAGCTAATGGAGGACCGGCACGAGGCTGCCGCTCGAGAATCTTTCTTCCCATTTGCTGGCTTCCCATAGCAGGCACATTGCCACTTCAACTGGGCTAAATCGATAACTCTAGTTTTACTGCAGATATCTTCACCATGGATTCTATTCACACAGTGAAACTTCGGCTCTAGCCGTTCCTCCGTTCCAGATCACTGCGAAGCATAGGGACAATTGAATACATCCAAGACTACAATACGATTGTATAACTCTAGGCCACGAAACTTCTTTATTATTAAGTTCCTAGTGACCGTAAATCGATTGCATTGATCAAACGAATGAGCGAGTGCTTTTGTATATAAAATGTGCGAATGACCTTTTGTATAGGTATTAACTTGAATGATTCTTCGCTAACGAGCGCTCCAACTGACAGTAATTGATGAGCCTTAATGCTATATGACTATTTGTTTGTGTTCGAGTACATTTCAACATATATCACAGACAATATTAAGGACATGGTATCTCCAGGGTTATGCGAATTTGGTTACTTTTTTTACGTCTATAAAAGTTACAGATTTTCTATACATATTTTTTTATATTATTGATTACGTTATGTAGCCACAGATCGAACTTAATTTCTTAAATGGAATTGGAAATAAAAATAAACGGTACGGTTAATACATTGCAAAATAAGAAGTATGAAAAAGTAAGAAATTTGTCACAAATGCTACATTTTAAATATAGCATTTGTAAAAAATTTGTTACTTTTATTAAATTCCTAATAAGAATCTGGATCACAAAATGTATTTACATAATTTTTAATAAAATAGAGACTAATAACGATGTGAACAAAGTTCAGTCAAGTCAGTGGTGTATATGGCATCATCATCATCATCATCATTACAGACCATTAAAAGTACACTGCTGAACATAAGCCTCCCTTATAGATTGCCTCAAGGGGGGAATAATTGCAAAAGTTGCCATGATTGTTAGGGCCCAATTGGCCTAATAATCGCAGTTTTCATTATTATATTGAGGTGTTATAAGGAAGAAGCCAAAATATAATAATAAAATAGCTAAGCTAAAGAAGCCAAAATATAATAATAATAAAATAATTTAACAGTGGTAGAGCCACGCGGCAGCTTTGCTGTTGCATGTATGGGCCGGCTCAAACCGGGGTGGTACCACGACCTCACAGAATACCGGCGTGAAGTGGAAGCTCTGCTTCCGCGTTTCGTCTGGTGAGTGCAGGTGGCCGGAGGCCCAAATCTCCCCCCCCCCCATCAACATGGTAGCGGAATTAAATAATGATAGACTACCCCAGGAGGGTACCAGCACCCCTGGAGAATCCCTCGCTGAGCATCCTCGACCATGTTTCTCCACTTCTGAGCGTGGGTGCTCAGGCTGCCCCGCGTATTCTGGGGGGGGGGGGGCAAAATTCCGCTCAAAACTACAACTGCTCGGGGCAAACGGAGCAACAAGACCAAGGCGACGACGAAGTCGAGTGGGCCTGACGGAATCCCCCCAATTGTGCTGAGGACGTGTGCTCCAGAGTTGGCACCGGTTTTAACGCGTCTTTTCCGGTACTCCTACTCCCTAGGCGTAGTCCCAAAATCATGGAAGACGGCTTTCGTCCACCCGATCCCTAAAAAAGGCGACCGCTCAGACCCGTCCAACTACCGGCCAATCGCCATCACCTCCTTGTTCTCCAAAACAATGGAGTCCATTGTAAACTGCCAGCTCATGGGGTACCTTGAGGATCACCAGCTGATTAGTGACCGCCAATACGGTTTTCGCCGTGGTCGGTCAGCTGGTGATCTTCTGGTCTACCTCACTCACAGATGGGCGGAGGCAGTAGAGTTCAAGGGGGAGGCATTGGGCGTTAGTTTGGACATTGCAAAGGCCTTCTATCGGGTTTGGCACAAAGCGCTTCTTTCGAAGCTCCCTTCCTATGGGCTTCCCGAGAAACTGTGCGATTGGATCACCAGCTTTCTTGCAGATCGGAGCATCAAGGTCGCTGTAGACGGTGCAAGCTCCGATTGCAAGCCTATTAATGCTGGTGTTCCACAGGGCTGCGTGCTATCGCCAACGCTGTTTCTTCTGCATATCAATGATATGTTGCATACCCGTAACATTCATTGCTATGCAGATGACAGCACTGGTGATGCTCTTTACACCGGCCGAGCCAATATTTCTCGGGAAAACGTCTCCGAGTGCCGGGACAAACTTGTGTCTGAAGTCGAGTCTTTGCTGAACAGAGTCTCGGATTGGGGACGACTAAATCTAGTCCAGTTTAACCCCCAGAAGACACAAGTTTGCGCGTTAACCGCTCAAAAGAACCCCTTTGTCGTATACCCTCAGTTTCAAGGCACTCCCCTTGTTGCCTCAGCCAGTATCGGAATCCTCGGCGTCGACATATCGAGTGACGTGCAGTTTCGTGGTCACTTGGAAGGGAAGGCAAAATTGACCTCTAAAAAGCTTGGCGTGCTCAGCAGAGCGGGACAGTATTTCATGCCGGCTCACCGCCTGCAACTTTACAAGGCCCAGGTTCGGTCGCACATGGAATACTGTTCCCATCTCTGGGCTGGGGCTCCCCAGTACCAGCTCCTTCCACTTGACCGCATCCAGCGCAGAGCGGCTCGAATCGTCGACGACCGAGTGCTTTCCGATCGGCTCGATTCACTGGCGCTGCGAAGAGATGTTGCATCTCTTTGCGTATTTTATCGCATCGATCACGGGGAGTGCTCTGAGGAATTGTTCGGATTAATCCCAGCCGCCAAATTTCGTGAACGCACTACACGGCAAACGTCCCGATACCATCCACACCATCTGGATGCTTGGCGGTCCACCACTGTACGTTTCACAAGGAGTTTTCTTCCACGTACAACCTCTCTGTGGAATAGTTTACCACCGGCGATTTTTCCGGAGCGATACGACCTGGGGACCTTCAAGAAAAGAGCTTACTCCTTTCTAAGGGGCCGGCAACGCACCCGCAATTCTCCTGGTGTTGCGGTTGATCATGGGCGGCGGTAGTCACTTAACATCAGGTGAGCCGCATGCTCGTTTGCCCCCTCTTCTATAAAAAAAATATATATATATAACATTAAACATTCCTTAGCTAAATTTAAAATTTTTAAAACATATATATTATTGTTGTATTTACATAATATAGTTATTTACTATACGTCATCATTGTAGTTAGAAATTTTGAACTTTATTTTTACTTAATTTTGGAAACCGACAAATGTGTATGACATTTTAGCTTAAAATTATAAAATATAGTAAATCAAAATCCTCAATTCGGCTCTGTTGTACATTAAGCCCTGTCAGTGCTCGTGACGGCCTTGCTGCATGCGCTTGCCCATCCTAATGCACGATACTATGACTAATCGAAGGACGCGAAGTGGAGAGTTGCGATAATCGAGTTTTAAGGACTTGATGGTAGAAATCAAGTCACATTATTTCTATATTCTTTGATATTTAATAATTTATTGATAGTTCAAGCATTTTTTTCGATACCATTATTATTGGATATGATTAGAAAATAATCGCACAGTAGTAGAACTATAAAACCCTTTTCACTCATGATTTATGGTTTTCCATCTTAGCCCTTAGGGGCAACAACTAATCTATATTTTGATTGTTAATCAAGGATACCTAATTGTAGGGTGTCTAAAGATCACAGCATCCACTCACCATCAGGTGCACTGTGTGGTTATTTATTACCCTCAATTTACTTAAGTTACCTAAAGTATTGCTTTATTACTGCTATATTACTTAAAGTAGTGGAATTACATATACGAATTGTAATAAAGAAGGGAGTGGGTGACACTAAGATAAGACCGAATCAGGTCCGTTCGCTAACCTCGTTGTAAACTTCCATTTTCCATTTGTTGACAAATTTTAAGTACTATTTAGGCGTTTAAAACTAACTGCCAAATCAATTTTAATGAAAACATAAACATATTATGTTTATGTTTTCATTATAATTGATTAGTTTTCATTAAGATTGATTAAAAGTTGTTTTAGTGATTTTGAAACGAAATTATCATTTCTTCTCGAGAAATCTCAAAATATCAAAACGTCTAACGTTTTGTGATATCCACCCAGACGGAGCAGCATCTACTATAAGTACAGAAATAATAGTACTATGTAGCATAAGCAAAATAAAAGCTCTCGGACCTTGTAAAGTGCAAACGTTAATCGGAAGATAATTATAGTATGATTCAGATTAAGCTCGCTTTTGTGCATCTTACTTAAATGTTTATATATGTTAACATCTTGGAGCCGGGTGCTGATTTCTTTTCGAGGTTTTTATTTAATTCTGTGAGATCATTGACAGTCACAGGCCCTAAGGGTTGCCCGTAACGGGTAGCGCAGACCTACGCTCGACTTTCTATCTTATAGTGTGTACAATACTACAATAAAGATTAAAAAAGGAAGGAAAGCAGTGTAGGAAACCCGTACAGGTCAGCAATGCATTTTAGATTTACATTTTACAATGTGAGACGTAGCAAAATCTCATAATATTAAAATGTCGTTACGTTTTGTACTTCGTACCCGTTTGGAAATTTGAAATTTTATATAGCAGATCTATTACAGCTTTCCAACGGTAACGAAGTTAAAAAAATAATAATTCAAAGCCAAGACATTAAAACCATTCTAGTTCTTTTGAAATAGAATTTTAAGAGTAATTTTTATAACAATAACTAAGGTCAATTCTATAATGCCAACTCTTATGTATTTCTTTGTGTGAAAATGTATTTGAAAAGGTTGATTGTTACAAATTACACCAGTAATTTTATTTCACCATATAATCCATATATATAACTATGCATTATCGCTTGGCATACACAGCTGTATATATAGAGAAGAGAATCACTTAGTCCGAATTTAAATATATTGCAGAAATACGATGTTGAAAATTATTATACTGAACAACATCAAACAAAATACGTCAATGAGATAAAATGCACAGTATATTAAACGTTTTATCGGCATAGAGTGATATAGTATTGAGTGATATATTTTTTAATATCTGGTTTTACTGCGTGTCATCCGTCCTGTACATGCAAAAATAAAGGCTCTCACTCGTCCATATTTAACTGATGATGCTTTTTTATAAAACTGAAATAGAAAACGAGCTTACAGTCAACCTGATGGTAAGTGGCTGCTGCAGTCCAGGGACACCTGCAGCCAACTTGAAGCATAATGTACGTGAGGGTTATATGGTCATTTTGAGCTTCGCCGCCCTATGAAACCAAAACTAGGAGGAGGACGACGACAAAAAATCAAAGTCTTATACTATAACTAATATATTGAGATAAAAATAGCAAACAAGCTCTGGCATTAATTAGGAACACTTCGAAAAATTTACCTAAAAAAACTAACGACACTACACAATATTAAAATCGACTAAAATATTTACTATAATGTCAACTGTCAAAATGCCGTCGATGAAGCAGCGCCCTTTTGTCCCTTTAATATTTGATTGAATGATGAAGAGCTATCGTATCACAGAGTCATCTATACAAACAAGGCTGTAGTTTTTGAGTTACAAGAAAGTGACCATATTAGCCGGATGACCATATTACCTTCACGTACTATAGAAGTCTATAGATACATTATCACTTTTGAAGAATAAGTTGGAACGCCTTACAGCCTGTAATTATAGTCGTTCTCTTGACCTTTCAAACTAGGACACACAATAGTGCACACACTACTGCTTGACGGCAGGAATAGGTAAGAGACCATCCTCTTACCTACGAAAACTGACTCCTACGCAAGGAGTCCTAACACATAGTAAAGTTTAATTATTGTGTTTGCGTAACAAGAGCAAAGATTCGGCTTAAACAAGAAGGTTAATCGTTGGCTTAACGTTAATAATCTACATTTAAACGGCAATAAAACTGAATGCGTTATATTTACAACAATGAATATTACAAATCTGAATACCACTGTGTTTTTAAATAGGGAAGAACTGATTGTTGAACTCTCTGTATTTCATGGCATCACTCTCGACGCTAAGCTTCGGTGGGGCCTCCATATATCTAAACTAGCAAGCAGACTAAGCTCTGCAGCTTATGCTGTAAAAATAACTAGAGATCTCACTAATGTCGAGACAGCTAGATTAGTTTATTTTAGTTACTGCCATAGCATAATGTCATATGAGATTTTGCTATGGGGAAATGCGGTTGATTTAGAAACTATTTTTGTTTTGCAGAAGAGTCTCTGAAAGAAAAATTTAAAGAAATAAATATATTAACTTTGGTCTCTCAGTATATTTACGAAAATTTAATGCGTGTTCACAAAAACAAAGGTCGTTTTTAGTAAAAAAAAGTGATATACACTCTGGAAACACAAGAAACGAACACAAGCAGAGTCAGTAATTCATTCTTTTGTGCAATGTATATACTATTACAACAAAGTTCCTGAAAATATACAAGGTCTCTCTATTACCGAGTTTAAATATTTAACTAAACAAAAACGGTATAAAAAATGTTATTATAATATAGATAGAATATATGGTTGATAATAACCCCTAGGACTGGGGTGGTCGCTTCCACGCTGTTTCTAAAATAAATTTTGTAAATATTTTGTAACCATTCACACTGTAAAATTTTTTTTAAAGTCCCGCTGGGTTTCTTGCCGGTTCTTCCCAGGACAGAGGTTTTTTCCGAACTAGTAGTAAAGTAAAAAATTACTTTCAATAAGAATTACTTGTGATCTATATTAAACAAAAAATTATTCTATTTTATTCTATTCTAATCCAAGAATGTGAGATCTTTCTTTATCATGCAGTAAAACTCACTACAACGCGCAATACACCTGCCAGCAATTATCTTTTGCATCCAGGGTTGACTGGCAGAGATTGTCACATAGCAACCCTTCAAGCTCTAAGCGGTCGAATTCGACCGCAGCGCTATTCCGTCAAAATTCAAGCGGTCGAATTCGACCGCGCACACCCACAATATTTTAAACCATTAAAACTTATATTTAGAGACTACTTTTCTACGTAGAAGTTTGGCATTACAGAATTAATATGAAATTTTCTATACTCTAGGGCAATACAAAATAGTTATGCTATGGATATTTATTTATAATCTACGTTCAATTTCTAACGCCATTTTCGAGTGAATGTTATTGTGTTATTTTTTGGATTTTTCTCGTGTTTTATTATTGTTTTAGTATAGTGTTTTATTTTAAAATTGTAATGAAAGTTTTTGTGTGAATATAATTTATCTTTTTACGTAAATAATTTCGAGTTATTAATATTGAAATAATTGTGATTTTCATGCTGCCGACATTCGCTTGGTGGTATATTTTGTTTTTGTTATCAAAATACAATAGTCTTTGTGTAATGAAGTAAAACCTGACTTTTATATAGATAATTTTGTATTGATTTTATAATGCCAAACTTAGTTGTGGAAAAGTAGTCTCTAAATATAAATTTTAATGGCTTAAAGAGCTGTGGGTTGGTGCGGTCGCATGCGGCCGCTGGGGATTTGCCGGGCGCATGCGACTGCAAGGGACAGAGGGGTTAACTCCGCCCTATGTACCCTTTACCTTAGGTGTTAATCCAAGTTTTTAAATAAATAAATAAATACATGAACCACTCTCGTTGTTGGAGAGGATAAGCCGTAATCGCCTTGCGTGGCAGACGGATTGGAGAAAGTTTTTCTGTGACACCGAACGTATTTGATGCCACTCTAGGATTGCTACTTTTGACGTAAAAGAGATTATTACAGCACCGTCTATCGGGAGCCGTGAGATCTTTCTGGTGCTACCCATAGTCACCTCTTACGACGTTACGTGGTCTCATACTCAGTTTCACGAAAACGACTGAAGTTTTCAAACAAATCGAATAGAAACGTAATAATAACTTAACCGCACACAAAGCTAGTGAAAACTCGATCATTTGACTGTAAAAGTAGGATCCGTCAGTTACGCTTCCCAGTCATGAGTTCACGGTTCAAATGTTCACTTAAGAAGAGAGATTTGAACACACAAGACAACACAAGGCAAGTGGGTCGCTACACGTCTCATGCGATGCGAGACAATACCATCTCGACCCCGGTACTGCGCTCCGTGGTTTTTAAGTGTCAAAAAAATTATGTTAGTGATTGCCGGGGTGAAAATAATTCCCATGATCTCTTACAAAAGCTTTCACTGTCGTACATATTATCGGGATAAAAGTTTCTTATCTGGTACTGAGTTGTGTTACTAACTCCGAAATAATCGATTAAGGAATGACTCGAAATGGATTAACAAACTTTAAAAGATTATACCAATAGGATAAGTATACTCTAAAATTAATTTAATGTATATAAAATTGTTATTTGATTAAAACTACTTTTACGGATTTTATCGCGTATATTTTTACTTTTTATTTTTAATTCCCGACGTTTCGGGCGCTTTCCAGCACCCATGGTCACGGGGGACTGAGATGACTGACGTCCAGATGTCATTGTTAAACCCGGAGTACCTTCAACTTTTTTTAATTATTGTTTATGGTCCGATCTATGCAAAATAAACTGACTATGTCTTGAGGTCTTGCAGTGGTATGCTTGGTTTTAGTTTTAATTTTATTGATTATAGGATCCCAAGCAGGTGGTAGTACCCAGCCTCCTTCTCTATTGAAATTAGGATGTTTTTTAATTTCAATAGCCTCACGTATCATCCTTGGTAGGAATCGGTGTTCTTTCGCGAGGATTTGTGGTCTATCAAATCTGATGTAATGGTTGGGGCCGTCTAGGATATGATCACAAAACGTTCCGGGAAGTCTGCAGTTTGGATTCTAAATTCACCTCAAGAACTTTTCAAAATGGTCTGCGAGGCAGTAACATAAAAGGAAATCTAAGGAAAGCTTCAATAATATTTATTCAGTTGTATCAATAGTCTAGTGACGCACAAGGCGTTCAATACAGCCCTGTTTACACAGCCTGGTCAAAGTTTGCGCACTTCTAAGTAACAGTAACGTATGTACGTTAAATAACTGCGTTATATACGAACAAGCAGGCCCGGCAGAAGTTGTCCTACCAAGAAAATAAAAAAGCACCTAGAACCCGATCGGTGCGCCACCTATCGGGTCCAGTAGTGAATCTAAGCCATCCAGGGCCTCAAATTTAGGAGAAGCCAAGTGTGAAACACACGTACAGAAGAATTGAATATATATATATATATATATATAATGCGCGTTAACCGCTAAAAAGAACCCCTTTGTTGTATCCCCTCAGTTTCAAGGCACTCCCCTTGTTGCCTCAGCCAGTATCGGAATCCTCGGCGTCGACATATCGAGTGACGTGCAGTTTCGTGGTCACTTGGAAGGGAAGGCCAAATTGGCCTCTAAAAAGCTTGGCGTGCTCAGCAGAGCGGGACAGTATTTCATGCCGGCACACCGCCTGCAACTTTACAAGGCGCAGGTTCGGCCGCACATGGAATACTGTTCCCATCTCTGGGCTGGGGCTCCCCAGTACCAGCTCCTTCCACTTGACCGCATCCAGCGCAGAGCGGCTCGAATCGTCGACGACCGAGTGCTTTCCGATCGGCTCGATTCACTGGCGTTGCGAAGAGATGTTGCATCTCTTTGCGTATTTTATCGCATCTATCACGGGGAGTGCTCTGAGGAATTGTTCGGATTAATCCCAGCCGCCAAATTTCGTGAACGCACGACACGGCAAACGTCCCGATACCATCCACACCATCTGGATGCTTGGCGGTCCACCACTGTATGTTTCACAAGGAGTTTTCTTCCACGTACAACCTCTCTGTGGAATAGTTTATCATCGGCGATTTTTCCGGACCGATACGACCTGGGGACCTTCAAGAAAAGAGCTTACTCCTTTCTAAAGGGCCGGCAACGCACCCGCAATTCTCCTGGTGTTGCGGTTGATCATGGGCGGCGGTAGTCACTTAACATCAGGTGAGCCGCATGCTCGTTTGCCCCCTCTTCTATAAAAAAAAAAATATATATATATACATATATATATATATATATATATATATATATATATATATATATATATATATATATATATATATATATATATATATATATATGTGTGTGTGTGTGTACTGAATCATCACGATATCTCTGGAACTATAAGGCCTAGAGACTTGAATATTCGGTAGGAATATTCCTTTTGCCGATTAGAGGTCAGCTGTGAACCCCCTTTGCGGGTGGATTTTACGAAATTCCACCCGCAAAGGGGGTTACGGGGGCGTAATTTAAAAAAATCGCTTTTTCAAACTATAGCTCCTGTAGGTGTAGAAAACTTGGCCAGAAAGTTCTTCTTGCTTGAAAATCACCAAAGATAAAAATTACTAAGCACGGATTTTATGAAATTCCTCCCGTGCAGTGCGGGGGCGTTAAAAATAAAAAATAACAACATTAAATACTTTTAATGTATAACTCCTACAGGTTTGAAATTTTGCGAAATTATTATTATTGTCATCTTGAGTTCAACTGAGACCGAATTTTACAAAATTCCACTCACGTAGGGGATTGCCGGGGTGCTATGAAAGTTGAAAAAATGCTAGTAGTTCGAGGCTATAATGAATAATAAAATTAATGAGTACAATTTTTTGTGTGTATTTGAGTGGTAACCTGTATGGTTTAAAAACTCAATTGTACACGGTAGGTGGCGCTGTGTTGATATTCAGAAATCTACCGTGCGAAGCCGAAGGGTGAACCACTAGTTTTTAATGATCCTTACCAAAGTTCTTATCTCTACATTTTACGGTTCGTGTAATCTGATTCTCCTGTACTTCCGTACGATCAATATATTATGTAGTTTTTTTTAAATAAGGGTGATAAACGAACCCACCGTCCAGATGTAGATGTCTATTGGCACAAGCAAATGCTGTGGCCAATAGACATCTACATTTATACTCAATTAAGAATCAAAATGTAGATGCGATCAGGGGTGTCACCCCTGAGGACCAAGCTTAGCAGCATTACGCATTTATTCTACGGTGATATTCTGTGTACACCCTATTTTATTAACTTTTTATTTAAACTTTATTAAACAACTCATGTTGGGTGCAAGATCAAAAGACATACTTAATGCATAAAGCATCCTCTGCCAGTCAAGCACTAAAAAAGCTACTATTTTACGCTGGTATTCTGTGAGAGCGTGGTCCTTCCCCGGTGGAGCCGGCCCATTCATGCTACAACGATAATTTAGCTCCAGCATGGATCTCGCACGTAAAACGTAAGTGAAACAGGTTTAGACATTTATAAAATTAAACACACCAGACGCGGAACGCGTTAAGTAAAAGCGTGTTTCCTTTTGCTCGCGGAAGAAAGGTAGAAGTGTTTACTTCTAATGCACGGGAGGTATCTACGATAACTAAACAAAAGACGCGAAGTGAAGAATCGCGATAATTGAATTTTAAGTACTTGATGATGGAAATCGAGTAGTCGTCTCTGAATACGAAGGAATAACGTCTTTCAATACCATAAGGTGGACTGATTGCTCTTTTGTTACTCTTATTCCATAAAAACATAGAGTTTAGGCATATAGCAAATATTCTATTAATCTAATCAAGTATACTTAGATATAACCAAAATCTATTTTTAGCGAAGGAGTCGAAAATAGTGTTTATTTTTTTTATTTCCATCGGAACTAATTAGATGTTATACCCGGAAAAAATGATATCCTCATGAATTACCTATTTTGATGTCCGTTAATCCTTAAATTTAATTACTAGTATTTTTTAATAGAATAAGGGTGACAAAAAAGCACACAGGCCACCTGGTGGTAAGTGGACGCTGCGGCTCATAAACATTTATCCTCGATTAAGAATCAAAACGCAGATGCGTTGTCACCCCTGAGGATAAAGATGGAATGCCTCGATTCTAGTAAAAAAGGATTTCCGGATCTCTACACTCACCATACGAAGCGCAACAGCGCTAAGCTGCTATTTTACGCTGGTATTCGGTGAGAGAGTGGTCCTTCCCCGGTCGAGCCGACCCATTCGGTCTACAACCATAATATAGTTGCAGCGTGGCTCTACCATCATCATCGTCAGTGTCAAAGTTATTTCTTTATCACCGTAACTAAATGATTTTCAATTTAACACTTTTGTAGTTTTAATGATTTAGGTGGATTCATCGACAATTTTTGTATTATGTTTGTAATCTTGTTTATGTATGTTTGTTACAAAGCGTTTATAAGATGACTGAGGCGAGAAGACATTAGTTAATCTAATTAGTTTTTGTTTCTTCCGTCAGGAGTTGGAGCAAGAGAAGCACCTGCTGAGGCGTCGGCTGGACACGACGCAGGGCGAATATGAAGCCCGCTTACTGGAGCTCCAGAATGACATCAAGGAGCTGACCACGAAAATCGACACTAAGGATAACTGTGTTAAACAGGTACTTACCTATATAATTTTTTTAAATGAAGAATTAAAGAAGCTAATATGTTTGACAGCTTTCTAATACGTCATTATATGGCCAGTGTTCCGAAATAGAACCCAATATAATGGTAAATGCAAAAGACGTCGTTAATTGACGCCATATTGTACTGGCATGCCGCCGCCATATTGTGTCGGATACCCCGTCATATTAAAACAATTTTTGTATGTACACTGACTGAAGCATGCCAGAATTTGTTTTTATTTATTCAAATACAAAAAATGGCAGAGCTTAAAAAGTTAAATCTGTAAGATGAAGAGAAAGAGAAATCATACTCATTCTTTGTTACTGAGGAAGAGTAGTCAAGAGCATGTATGATGTCATATACTGGTCAATATTATGAAACGAATCACCAGTATGGCGTTGGTTTATGACGTCATTTACATTGGCCAGTATACTGGGTTCTATTTTGGAACACAGGCCATAATATGTTTTATTGACATGAGTTTGTTAGAACTATCTTCTGTGATTATTCACGGACAGGATCGGTATATCTTTATACAATCATATAATTCTTCTGTCCATGAATATGTAACTGAACTCCTCCTAAAAACGGCTGGCTGGAGTTGATGAAATTTTGTGTCTTTGATTAAGATGATTCGAGAATGGTTTAGCTTCACAATTAGACTCGGTGGCGCTGTTGTCGAGATCCAGAATTCATCTGTGCGAAGCCGGGGCTGACAGCTAGTGATAATATAAGAGTTTAAACAACTTAAACAACACATTGATCATGAGCTGTGATGATTCCTCCTGGTGATCCTAATCAGGATACGAGGACAAAGTTCTTGTAATTTTTTTCATTTATAAAATTGTTATGAGGAGAATAATACTGCTCATCTCCAGTTTTGGTTTCTCTCTCTCGCCTCTTACGACATCCACGAGATGACTTAAGGTAGTGAATTCGTTTACGCCGGAACTATACAGTATTTTTATCGGTCCTTGATACGAGTGCAAATTTTATAGTCAATCGGCCGTCTACAATTTGGTGAGAATTTCATTAAAAGATTCCGTTACAATAGATAACTACACGTGAACGAGCACACAGTCCACCTGATGGTAGATGGATGCTGTGACCCATAGATATCTACATTTATCCTCGATTAAGAATCAGAACGCAGATGCGTTGTCATCCCTGAGAACTAACAAGTTATGCCTCGTTTTCAGTAACAAATGGTCGTCCGGTCTCTTCTTTCACCATACGAAATACAGCAGTATTAAGCTTCTATTTTACTCTGGTATTCTGTGAGAGCGTGGTCCTTCGCCGGTCGAGCCGACCCATTCGTGCTACAATCATGATATAGCTGCAGAGTGGTTTTACCACGTATGAAATGCTGCCATAGATGCTCTGGTGGTGGCAATAGCTCAGTCTTCATCTTATACCGACTTTACCTCTCCCCTTCCCTTTACCTTCCCCTTTACCGTAAGGAAGCCTTCGATTAGAGATCAGAGATTTTAACATAAATTTGTTTTGGGTGTATGATTAAAACTTAACTGTCTGCGTTTAGTGGTCTCGAATTCGACCGCTAATCATTTGATTCCGTTTTAGAATCCTGAGTCGAAAGCACGTACAGTCGATGCTCCTGCGCCTAATCTTTCTCCGGTTGTGGTGTATCACCGTCCATCAGACTAATGAGACTTGAAGGAATTGAGTGTCTCTGTGTGTTGAAATTGGTCACCGTGATCAAAATCCGGTCTAGAGGACACTATTATTAAAATTCAAGGATACAAAATAGTTAATGAGCATTAGAAACACCGCTCAAATAAGCACATTGTAAAAAACAGGGATAATGATTTGTTAAATTTTAATTATAACCACAATTTCTAAAGCCCAAAAAAACTGATTGGCGATCTAACTTGTTTTAGAACAATGGCCGGCGCGGCGTTCAGGCGTTGACCTCTAAATAACAAAAAATATCTATTGTTCACGAAATTCACGATTTTTTCACAGAACACGTTCACAGAGGTATCGCCCTACGAGCCGATCGAAATCAAGGCTACTGAGGTTCTATCGACATTAACAAATTATAAAAAAAGTTTAATTGGCTTAAATTTTATAAATACGTGAGCCTGAATTTATATCCTGCATTATAATGTTCTCGATTATAAAAAAACATCAAATAGAATGGAATATTTTTTTATTCAATAAACATTACAAGTAATTCTTAATGGAAGTCATTTTTTTACTATTACCACCGGTGCGGAAAAAACCTTTATCCGGGGAAAAACCAGTAAGAAACGTTTTAAGGCAACTCTCCTTTTTCTTCTTTCTTTATTTTTCTCCATCACTCTGTATTAGTCCAAACAATACTTCTGATAAATGAACATTACCACTGGTTCGGAAAAAAACCTTTGTCCTGGAATGAACCAGCAGGAAAGGTTATAACACAACTCTACCTTATTTTTCTTCATCAGTTTGTATCAATCAATACGGGCTCCTCTCGCTAACAAACGAACGTCAACTTAGGTTTTATTAGCTGACTTTAAAAAGGAGGAGGTTATATTATGTTCGATTGTATGTATTCTTTTTTATGTACGTTCACCGATTTCTCCGCCAATATTAGACCAATTTTCAAAATTATTTTTAAAAACTCCACTTATTATCAGGGCTGCGTTTCATTTGTCCTTTTAATATTGAAAAAAAATGGAAACATCGAGTTAAAGGAGTCATCACATTCTTCCTATTCTCTATCGTATCTACATTTAACAAAAAATGCTGAAACAGCCGATTAACATCGTCTAAAAATCGAATTACAGTACATCGTTATCAGTTGAATAGCTAAAGCAGTTAATCGGATTCTCAGTTTCGGACCTTCTAATACTAAGAGGATTAACGTCAGCTGACAAACGTTTTGTCATTAATATGTACTGGGCAGGTACCAAATACAGAATAGTATGGTTTCTGCAACAAATTTGGGGCCCGACTTCCACCGATTCACGTAACACACAAGAGTTCCTTATTGTTCTACACGTAACTTGATATACGCAGAACTCTTAATCGCTAATTGGATGAAGTTAAACCGTAAGCAACAGTGTAGTGACGGTGTAAGAATATCCAATAAAGTACGTGAGGGTAATTTGGTCACCTTAAGTTTTGCCGCTATATAAAACCATAGCTAGGAGGATAACGGAGACAAAACCACATTGTCGTATACTATAACTAATACATTAAAAAAAACAACGAACATTGGCAATAATTGGGAACACTTCGAAAAAACTACTTAAAAAAAGCTAACTACACTACACCATACTAAAATCGCCTAGAACATTTACTATAATGTCAACTGTCAGAATGGTGTCGATTAAGCACCGCCCTTTTGACCCGTTATTATTTTTAATTGACTGATGAAGAGCTATCGTCTAACAAAGCCATCTATGTAAACGAAGCTGTAGTTTTTAAGTTATATATATATAAGAAAGTGACCATATTAATCGTATGACCATATTACCCTCACGTACTATACCATAGAATACTATAATACATACATAATAGAACGGGGGAATGGGCGGAGCCCGCGTAGCCACTAAAATGTCACTAATACGTCAATTCACACGTATCCTAAATGCAACACGAGATGTGTTTTGACGTTACAATCGTTTCCAAATTTCGCATGCAAATTATTTAAAAAAAATGACAAATTGCACCCTATTAACATATAAATACGTATTAAAATTTAATGATAATCTTGAACATTAAACAAAAGTCTAAAATGTGTAAATTTACTCAGTCTATCAACACAGCGAATCGATTTGGCGACGCCACTCTTCGTATAAAATAAAGTTGACAGCCATTCAACTGTGTATTATAGTATTCTATGTACTATACCAGTACCCGGTTGACCGAGCTTTGCTCGGTATTTTTCGCTCGGCTTTTTTTAATTCATGTGTTTTGGAAATTATATTTTGATACAAAATACATACTGATGAAATACGAATAATATTTTTTAATCTTAGCGACATAATAGAAGAAACTGAACTGGTTATTTGAATAAAAAATCATGAGTGCAATTAGTTTAATTTAAATTTTCGTGTTTTTAAAAAATACTAAAAAAGGGCTCGAAAAACTAAATTTTCTCAAAAAAAGAAAAGAACTTGAAAAAAAAAATTAAAAAAAGTCAGTCCGATCGGTCTGCGCTCGAACCATGGTATCACGGTTTTGTGACCGCCCAATTTACCAATTAGCTATCTGTAATCGTTACTAAACTGTCAAAATTTTCCTTCTTATTCTAACGATATTGTAGCAGTTTTTCATTGCCTAAAACACGGACAAAAAGAAATTTTCTAAAAATAAATCCTAGCTAGATCGATTTATTGCCCCCGAAACTCCCTGGACTCTAAATTTTATGAAAATCGTTGGAGCCGTTTCCGAGATCCCGATTATATATATATATATATATATATATATATATATATATATATATATATATATATATACAAGAATTGCTCGTTTAAAGGTATAGGATATATCGTACTGTGGGTGTCAAAGGAGCCGACTGAAAGAAACAAAGCGGGAAATGAGCAGTAGCACCATTAATAATAATAACAAGAAAATAAAATACTGCGGTTGCTGACACAATCGCCAAGCTTGCAACTAAGTCAAGTGCTACAATCTATGGGGGAGGCTTGAATGACTTTTGATACGCTATAATATACGTTGTAGAGCCACGCTGTAGCTATATTATGGTTGTAGCATGAATGGTTTGTCTGGAAGTCTACGTCTCACTCCTGTACACATACTTCCGATAATTTCTGTGAGGGTTTTGGCGTAGGAGTCGTCTGTTGCGCTGCCTCAATGTGTTGGCTGATTTGACACGTCTTCGAAATGTTTAGTCTATGACATACATAGGTTTATACGTAACACGACAGGCTTTTACATGCTAGAGCCGTGCTGCAGCTATATTGTAGTGGCATCCCGAACAGGTCGGCTCGACCGGTGCAGGACCACGCTCTCACAGAATACTAGCGTAAAATAGCAGCATATTGCTGCTGTGTTTCGTATGGTGAGTGTAGAGATCCGGAGACCCTTATTTACTGGAAACGAGGCATTTCATATTAGTCCTCAGGAGTGACATCGCTTCTGCGCATAGAGAATATAACCGCTAGGTCTTTGTATCTGCGTGATTCGTAATCGACGATAAATGTAGACGTCTATGGGCCACAGCATCAACTTACCATCAGGGGGACTGTGTGCTCGTTTGTCACCCATATTCTATAAAATTAAAGGCTGTATAAGTAAATTGACTTTTTTAGTTTACTTTTTATTAAAAAATTCGTTATTCACATACTTTCGTTTTGGAGTTTTGGATTTCCGTTAATTTTTCAGAAATATGCTGAATTATTTGACAGTGCACTTCAATAAATATTAATATTGGTAACTTATACGTTATCCTTTAGTAAATCCTTTAGTGTTGGCTTAGAGAATATATTTCATCGATGCAATTTTTTAATCATAACCCACACACTAACGTTTTCTCTTACATCGTGGAACATTTTAAAGAGAAAAATTGTTTACCCAGCGATTATTATTTGTAGGCAAGCACTTGTTCCGTGCAAGATCCGAACCCGCGGCCCTTAGCACAGTCACCGCGCAGTGAATAACTGTTATTCATGACATCAAACAGCATATATGACTATAGTTTTACGTGTATTACAATAGCTACCGACCACAACAAAACAAATACAGACAAACGAAGATATACCTAAACGAGAAATGACGTCAATAAAGCTCTGAATTATTAAACACCATTTCCGATAAGTTTATGGGGTGTACCTTCATGTACTATAAACGTGGCCAAGGTCGGACGGACCGACCGCGCCTAAATAACCTAATTGACTTTCTATTAATTCTTTGACGTCAGTGGGTGCGTTTGGCAGAAAAAAGCGCTAGCAAGCGCTTGTAAGCAAAATGGCGATCGTAAGCGGTAAGCGCTGTCCAGGATACGATGGTAGTTTTAACCAGGGAACCTAACCTAATTTAAATATATGTTTGTAAAATATTCATATTAAAAACTTACCAATCATGAATTTTTAATAACATGTATTTGTTTATTCATGTCATTATATTACTTAAAACTAATATTGCACAAAACAACTTATAAACTCTACTTCAAAACAAATAAATTAAATAAGCAAAATGGCGGATTGTGTCAGCGCTACTGAAGTAGCAATCGTGTCCTGGCCGAAAACTATTTTAGCGCTTGTAAGCGCTTGCTAGCGCTTTTTTCTGCCAAACGCACCCATCACTAAATGTAGTCCAATTCCAAAGTTTTATAGAATAAAGGTGACAAACGAGCACGTACAGTTTGACGTGGTGGAGCCACGCTGCAGCTATATATTATAGTTATAGCACGAATGGGTCGGGTTGACCGAGGCAGGACCACGGTCTCACAGAATACCAGCGTAAAATAGCAACTCAATGCTACTGTGCGTATGGTGAGTGTAGTGAACTGGAGGATCACTTATTGCAATCGAGGCATTTCATCTTAGTCCTCAGGGGTGACAACGCATTTGCACGACTGGGTGACTACACTTATCCTCAATTAAAAATCAGAGTGCACATGCGTTGTCACCCCTGAGGACTAAGATGGAACGTAAGTAAGGTTCACACAGCTAGACAATCGATCGATTTTCCTAAACCGTTCCCAATTCGATATCAGGGTTTTCTAACGTATCATCTCTAAGACAATAATCAAATAGGTGGTGAGGTTTATATCTAGGAGTCCTTCCTTACTCTGTTAGTACTCCGTACCTATTTTAGAAGATTTAGTAGACTATCTCAATAGTGCGGACCGCGAATTCTAACGGCGGCTCTTCACGTTGGCCAACATAGTGGCGAATGTTGTGGCCAATACCAATAGCCATCATGTAGAGCAGACGCGTTTGTACTTACCTTGATATGTATAGAAATGATAGTCCACAAGTTGGCGCGAGGTCCGTGTAAAAGTAAAGTTACAGCCTATATACGTCCCACTGCTGGGCACAGGCCTCCTCTCATTTCTGAGAGGGTTTTAGGGCAAGGAATAGTCCACCGCGCTGCCCCAATGCGTGTTGGCGAACTTCACACGTCTTCGAAATATTTTTTTTTATTTCTCAGACATGCAGGTTTCCTCACGATGTTTTCCTTCATGGCCGAGCACGTGGTAAATCAGCACTTAAAATTGCAATTAACAATTTCATTGACGCCGGCGGGGATCGAACCCGGTTTGCTCGCGTATTGTGAAATTTACAGCGAGCGCTAACCGTCTGAGCTACCACGGCCCCGTGAGGAGGAAGAGGCTCCGGAGGTCCGTGTGGTGTCGGTTTTTTGCAAAAGATCAAAGGATTGTGGCAGAGTTTGGCCGCCGCATCTACACGTTGGGCCCGCGTTTATTTTGCTACGAGCTCCCAGAGTATTTGCCCGCACCAGATTTAAATTTTGTATTCACGCTTCGTAACTAGTGTCTACAAAGTGGCAATAACAATTACCAATGAAAAAACTTTTTCCTATACTTGTATAAAGCTCTACCAAGCCGAAAATTATTTGTGGAACCCAAGAAATAAAAATTCTAATTTAAATAATAATTTCTTATACACATTCACGTAGTAGCGGTATGATGTGAATAAATAAACCGCAACAGCTGTTAGCGCTTCAATATCCATTTTAATAAATTCGTCCGCACATTGGTCTGAATCGAAGCAAACTGAACGAACTTCCAACGTGTGGACGCCATCACAAACTCTTGGCTAATATCTTTGCCACGACATTCGCCACTATGTTGGCGAACGTGAAGAGCCGCCTTAAAGGTCGTATTTTTGGGATCCGCCATTCGACTACTGTCGTGAACCACTCCTAACACAAACGTTATAAGCTTACCAGAACTGGTTACAGGGAATATTAGTAACGTGAAAAGCATTGCTATTATTAAAAAAAGAATATATCCTTATGGGCAAGTGCCATCCTCTTACTTCTGCCGCCAACCGCGTTCTGGTCTGAAGGGTACTGAAAGCCTCTACAATTACAGACTGAGAGGAATTCCATGTCTCGTTTTAAGTTGTCTGCAGGTCTCCATTGCCTGCAGTAAACACCAACCACCATATAGACCATTAGCTCACCTGGCACTTAAAAACAAAAGACAACCTGCACCTTTGACGCTTCTCTCCAACGCATTTTACGTACGTATTTTACGCCTGGCGTAAAGAGACGATTATATTGACATCTATCGGAGGCCATAGGAAGAGGATACAATAGAATCATTTTTATTTCATATAGATTACAAGAATGAAATTCAAGAAGGTTTTTGTCTACTTTACCATATATATATATATATATATCTTATACTAAATTGCATCCAAAATGAAACAAAAACAAAGCAAATTTATAGTACAAATGTGAATGGTAGAGACGGAGAGGAACGCTCTAGACGGAGGTTTATCGATCACATTGGCGTTATGTTGAAAATGGGCTACATTAGGAGTACCCTTAATGAACGACGAACGAGATATATGAATGTATAGACTAGAGAGTTGTGACAGGATCGTGCCAAATGGAAATCCGTAGTTTACCTACCCCTCTGGGTGACAGGCGTGAGTGTTGTATGTGCGTTTTACTAAGGAGTTTTCTTCCTCGTACAATTTCTCTGTGGAATTGTTTACCACCGGTGAATGTTCCGGACCGTCGTATCGGTATCGTTAGGGACCTTCTAGAAAAGAGCTTACTACATTCTAAAAGGCCGGCAACACACCTTCAATTCCCCTGGAGTTGCGGTTGTTCATGGGCGGTGGTAGTCACTTACCATCATGGTCATCATATGAGCCGCATGCTCGTTTGCTACCTGTTCTATAAAAAAAATATGTATTACAAATTACAAGAACACTAATTGAAAGTCATTTTTTACTTTTACCACTGGTTTGAAAAAAAACGCTGTCCTGGGAAGAACCAGTAAGAACCCAGTAGGACTTTTTTATATTATATTATTTTACACATTTGTATGAGGACATTAGAAACAGCATGATAGGGATCACCTCATTCCCAGTACTCTTTAGTAGTATAATAAACCTTTATTAAACAATTTTCGCTTAATAAACATTATAAACTTTTTGATAGAAAAAGGCCCACATATTTCTGGGACTTTGTTGTAAAGAATACGATTCTCTCTCTCTCTTTCTCTCTCTCTCTCTCTCTAGTAACTGGTATGACTAACTTGTGCTTGAATTTTTTTGGCATTGGCGTATTATCGTCCCTTACGAAACCCCAGGGACAGTGACGTTATGGATTCTCTTACACCATCAAATACGGTAAAAGTGTGGGGAAAAATACTTATAATCAAGTAAACCACAATTCCATTTGATGAGGCTGAAACACGAAATACTATGGGTAATAAAAAGTGTAAGCGCATATGCATTCTATCTCGTTATAAATAAGGTCGAAAATACGCTGTTATACTTAATCAGTACTTTACAGTTATTGACTAGATCATAAAACACTACAGGCGATGTCAATAAGAAACAATAATTGCATTAACTGTCGGCGCCTACTTAATCAATTGAGCACACCATGTTAAATTATTTCAAATAGTTTTATTTCTACAATTGCAAAGCAATAAGACGAATCAGTTACAAAATTATTTCAAATTTATCTTTAAATGAAATCTAACTTACTCGATTTTACGTTTAAGGTTGCGTTTAAGACCGCTGTGAACTCTTGCACGCTAATGAAGACAAAGGCGTGACACAAAAATACATTTATATAAACCGAATGGATCATATTGTTAAAATATAAACATAAAAGTCAATTACCTGGACGACCGATCGTAGCGAGCGTGAGTTAGAAAACACAAAACAGCAAAACTTTATGTAAATACAAAACTTCATCCAAACCGCGCCGTTTCCAATTACAATTACAATACACTCGTATACACGAATTGCTCTCTAAAAGTGTTAGAATTCAATTTATAATGTATTAAAAATTATAACATTATAAATATATCTTATCTCCATTAATAAAGCTCATAAAATTAGAAACTGGGAATATATTTGAAAAATTTTAGAGAATATACGTAAATGTAATGCAGAAATCCAACCTAGTATTCCCACCAAACCTCGGTTGTTTGAATGAAATTAAAGTTACAAACAAACTTAACAGTCAACTTGATGGTAAGTGGCCACTGCAGCCCATGGATACCAATAGCCAACTATGAATAAAGAAGGCTGGAGATACGTTACTGAACACTAAAATGGATGTAGAAGTACATATATCTTTAGACCACTGGAACTCAGCAGTGCACGCACTGTGATTTTTCTCGGCAGAAATTAGGAGGATTGTATGTACACAGACGGACTCCTAGCCAAAAAATTTATCCTACCACAAAGGTTTTTCATAAACTTAAAAACACAGCAGCATTACGCTGTCATTTTACGCTAGTATTCTGTGCGAACGTAGTCCTTCTCCGGAGCCGAGCGATTTGCGCTGTAACTATAATACAGCCGTGGTAGCTCGGATGGTTAGCGCTCGCTGTAAAGTCACATTACGCAAGCAACCCGGGATCGATCCCCACCGGCACCAATGAAATTGTAACTGCGATTTTAAGTGCTGATTTACCAATTGCTTGGCGGTGAAGGAAAACATCGTGAGGAAACTTGCATGTCTGAGAAACAAAAAAAATATTTCGAAGACACGCATTGTGGCAATGTGGCGGACACTTCCTTGCTCTAAATCCCTCTCGGAAATGACAGAAGGCCTGTGACCAGCTGTGGGACGTATATGGGCTGAAACTTTAACTAACTTTAACTGTAATACAGCTGCAGCATAGGTCTTCCACGTAATTGGAACCAATAAAGCCCTATGCTCCTGAATAACGTCTATACAGAAGTGGAATGATTAAAATCTGCAAACTAGGAAATCGTCGGAATTTGCCATTGACTACTGTGGTGATACCACTCTTAACAAGCATTTTTAAGCTTACTTAGATCACGGTACGGTAACAGGAGTATTAGTAATATTATTAGTTTTTGACGTTACTAGTATTCTTTTTTTAAATATCGTAAGAGACGGCAGAAGAAAATGGCGGTTATGCCAAATATCCCCTCTGTGAAGTAATCTATGGTGGATGAAAGTTTAGCCATGGAAGTTTAATAGGCTATCATGACATTTATTTAATATTACATAGGTATATTAGAATATATTCTCTCAGTACAGGTCCTCGTCTCAAGTATTATGTAAGTTTAAGCATATCGTAATGTTATGTTCAATATTAGTCTCTCGTAAGGACGTCGATCATTACAAGCCTGCCGGAAGTCGACGGTAACCTTGCGGTCTTCCCGTCACCAAGCTACATATCGGATGCTACCATACGTCGGTTTCTCACATTCTCTATTATTAATGCCGGTAGACTTCCAGCTACGCATTGTGACACAAGTCATAAGAGACTAGCGTTTCTAAGTATTACGCTGACGGACTTCGTATAACAATTGCTTCGTTTTCGGCGTCACGAGCCTTAAGTTAAATTTTATTCTATTTATTCATAGCAGCCTATATAAGGCCACTGCTGAACATTGGTCTTCTCCAAATATTGCCATCGTTGCCACGCATTTTGCTGCTGCCCATCTCCTGTTTCAGTTTCCCTGGGTCATCTCTTACGACACTCACGAGACTCTTGGGGTAGCGGATATTGTGACCCACATACGGCTAAAGTGAGAATTAATTAGAGTTAACGTATGAAACGAATATTCAATAGCCCGTAAGAGGCTGGACCATGGCTTGGACCCATTGGAAGGAGGATTTGGCTTTTACGTGGTAGAGCCATGCTGCAGCTATATTACTGGAGCATTACTTATTGCAGCTCGACCGGGAAAGGACCACGCTCTCACAGAATACCAGCGTAAAATAGCAGCTTAACGCTGCTGTGTTTTGTATGGTGAGTGTAGAGAACCGTAGAGCCTTTTTACTGGAAAAGAGGCATACCATCTTAATCTTCACTGATGACAACGCATTTGCATTTTAATTCGTAATCGAGGATAGATGCAGATGTCTAAGGGCTACAGCAACCACTTACCATCGGGTGGACTGTGTGCTCGTTTGTCACCCTATCCTAAAAACCTTGGCACGCGGAGTGACGATTACAGTAACAGAAATGATCTCACCCTTGACACTGCTCCTCGTACCGATCTGGATACTTTACGACTGGTTTATACGAAATGGTCTTACCACCACCTGTAAGCCATATGAAGTTTCTATTATTTCCCATAATCGCCTCTTATGACACCCATGGGATGAAAAATGCTTGTAGATTCTCTAGCGCTTTGTGATTACTTAGACATTGTCTATTTGCTTATACATAGTTGCTATATATATATATATATATATATATATATATATATATATATATATATATATATATATATATATATATATATTACCATTACCGAAGGTTGGCAGTCATCCTCCTAAATTCTTCTTTGTTCAGGGCTAGCCTGAACAGATCTTCTACTTTCTTTATCCCGGTCCATTTCTGGATGTTACAGAACCAGGACATTTTCCTTCCATACAGCACAGGGCTAATTAAAAAAAACTCTGCATAATGTTGTTCTTAATAATTTTATTTTTAATTAATAATTCCTAAAATAAAGAACATTTTAAAACTATCTCCTATAAGATTAATATAGTTCGCAAAATATTTTTTTAACAAATGGAATCGAAACCACCCTTTCCTCGTAACATAAGTCTTATTTGAAAGTGTCGCAACCCGCGGTCGTCACGGCCACTTACGACCTTCCGAAACCAGCAGGGAAAAGAGTTTCGTAAATATTTATTCTACTATTTCGACCCTATATCATTCTGTAGAAATGATAAATTGGCATGGCAAAGATTAGACGACTGTTTTTGCACCCATTACGGCGATTCACCACGCTCGGTGTTTGGAGTTTTGGACCAATGTCTTTTAGTTTGGTCAAGCATCTGAGATTAATTTTTTATCGGCTAAAACGAACTCCGTTGATTTTTGGATTTTCACGCTGCGTTAGATGATCGGTTCTATTGAGATAATAAGATGATTGATTGATTTATTAATTTGACACGATTGTAGAAAGTAAACTTGACTAATCCCGTTGTTCAGGAATCCCAAATAAAAGGGAAGGATATTTTAGAGAATCGGTTTTTAAAAATGAATAAATTTATGAAAGTGCAGTGGCGGTGTAAGAATATCCACTACCTTACCTCGTACCGTGGATGCCGTAAGAGGCGACAAAGGTAAATAGGAGGTGGACAGCATCTTTTTTCACCAACTGTGGTAAATATCTACCGTATGAAGCAATCTGTGACGATACCTATTCTTCAGCAACAACCTTTATTTATAGTATAAGGGTGACAAACGAGCACACAGTCCGCCTGATGTTAAGTGGATGCTACGACCCATAAACATCTGAGGACTGAGATGGAATGCCTCGTCTCCAGTATAAAGGGTCTCCGGTATTCTACACTCACCATACGAAACACATTACTATTAAGCTGCTATTTTACGCTGGTATTCTGTGAGAGCGTGGTCCAACCTGGGCGAGCCGACCCATTCGTGCTGCAACCATAATATAGCTGCAGCGTGACTCTGCCACGTAAATATTTTTTTTATTTTGTAGGATGTAATGAATGAATTATGTTTCATTATACCATGGTGTTGGCGACGCGCCTATAAGAATATTTCAGTTTATTAAGTCAACCGATGACGAATAACTTTTCAAAGACTTACTGTCCAATTAAAATGTTCTGATAAGAAAATGCTTAGTTAAATCTTAAAGAAATGTCGAATAAATGGTATGAAGGTCTTGGGTTCGACTCCCAGGCCGGACTAGTTTACTGTTTTCTAAGTAATATCTTTCAATAAATTCATATAGGGAATTTTATGTTATAAATTATGTTACCAGATTTGTTCCCCGGTTGAAATCGTCTTTCCAACGATGTAAATTCAAAGGAATATTAAAGTGAAGTTAGAGATCGGATTGGTTCCCCGGTCGAGATGATCACTGTGTGCACAAACAGAATTAACGGAAGTTAATTGCATAAGTATTGTCTTGTATAAGTATGATGTTTGTACGAAAACAAATGCCTATTTGTTATGATTGATTAATGAAAACATTCACTTGAATTGTTATCTGATAAGAAACATGATAACTGATAAGAATCTTATCAGAGATAGTTTCCTACAGTTTGAAAATTATGTAGAAGCACTTGTTTACATAATATTGTTAAAATTAAGTGTATTTCAGACTTTCATTTTTTCTGATAGCCGAGAGCCGTGCAAAGTTAGTTGTTCAAATAGTGTGAGTTCACGGAAGCACGCTGGCCACGCCCTTAGGAGGCCGAATATGTAAAAATTTAAAATGTTTGTAATTTCAGCAATTTATGTAAAAATGACTTGTAAAACATTTCAGGTTGATTGTACGTGCTAAAAAGGTGAATTCTGTGTTATTTTTATGTGAAAATTCCTGTGTATAAGTGAAATAATGATAGTTTTGTATAAGAAATTTAAAAGTGTTTTAAATAGTGAAATAAATAGAGAAAATGTAAATTAAACTATTGTATTAGTTAACATATGTATAAATTCAAGTGGGAAACATTGTTTTAACTTTCTGTGTTAAATATTTAAGAAGTTTGGATTTTGAATTTGTGATTAAAATAGGCATGTTTTGTTTTATAAATTAAAGGATTTTTGTGATACGAAAAAATAATATATATCATGGTGTAGATATTGTTTTGTGCTATCTAAATAGATAACTTGTATTTATGTATGACTTATGTGAATAAAGAAATTAAGTGAAACGTGAGAGAGTAATAGTACAAATTCATGTAATTAAGTTGCGCAGGCACGCGAATGGCGCGGCTCACTTTCGCGTATAGCTCTGGGGGTAGCTTAGTGAACGGGTTTTATTGCAATTTGCTCTAAGGATCTCCTAGGTGTGTGTTACTTGCAGTATTACAGTGGCTGCAAATAACCGCCGGTACGACAAACTCCGCCCACGTTGAGTCCCGCGATTCCGTGAGGCGTCGAGGTCACCGGCCCCTAGGTGATTCTTGGCACTTTATGCGTTGCGTGCATCTAGTGCCTAGTCGCGTCATAAAGTGCCACCGTTGCACTTCCCCCAACCCTTTTGGTGTACAAAAGGGGTAGGCAGTGCCCCATGTGTAGAAAGCTATAAACTTTTTATTACCATATCTTAGACAGGGCCTATTAGAGTACGACTGACGTGTTAAAGTAGCAATATGTCAGGTAGGGACAAGGGGGAACCACCCCCCAAGTACAAAATACCGCCGGATAAGAAAGGGGTGTTAGAGAGACCACTTGCTATAAGGGATATGATGAACCCGGAGCGCACCAGAACGGTGCCAGCGTTCTCCCATATTCCTATGCGGAAACCCGTCTCGCCGCGGAAGGAGCCCGCAACGGGTGTCGCGCTCACGCCAGCCGTGTCTGAGCACACGGTTAGGCGGGAACCGTCCCCCCAGCAGCAGCGGGCCAAGAAAACGGCCAGACGTCACACGCCTCCTGAGACCGAAGCCTCTCTATTTGAGAAGAGGCAACGGATAGGCTCCCAGCTGTCGTCCGACGAAGCACCATCCTCATCCGAAGATGAACATTACCACCAGATGATGACAACGAAGAAGGTGCTTAGATCACCGCCGAAGTCGCCTTCTCCACCACAACCCCCCCCCCCCGCTCCATATCACCAGACCGTCGTAGCCGAGATTCGGCTCAGTATGAGCAGGGGGGCGAGGAGTCTTACAGCTGGGGGTCTACCACCTATGCAACCCTGGCAGCATCCGCCGGCCGATCATCGCCGGTGACTACTTCAAACCCGTCCGGGCTCCCGCAGGACGATGGTCAACGACCATCCACCAGCTATGCCCATATGGTAGCTGCACCAGCAGTGCCACGCCCACAACCGGCGGCAGCGCCTACCGATAAGCCTGCCGACCAGGAGAAAACTAGATATCCACCAATAGTAGCTGAATGCCTACCGGATTGGACGAGGCATTTCAAGGAGCTCAACAGAATGTTGGGCCACCCTTTGAATGCCCGTCCGTTCGGGAAAGGCGTACGGTTCACGCCACAGAGTGCTAACGAGTTCCGTACTGTTCAGCGCTATATGGTGGAGCTGAGCAAAGAAACACCAACGCTGTCCTGGTACTGCTATACCCCGGAGGAGGATAAGCCCACGAAGGTGGGCATCCGGGGTCTACCTATGGGCACGGACACCAAAGCTATAGAGGAGGCCATAAGGGCAAAAGGCTTCCCAATCAAATACGTCAAGGCAATTCCACCACGTAGAGGCAGACCTGGCTGCATCTACTTTGCCCAATTGGACCACCTGAGCCTGGAGCAGCTCCAGAACTTATATAACACCGATGAACTCCTCTTTATGAGAGGGGTCGTCATCGAGGCCTGGCAAAGAAAAGTAGGACCGGCTCAATGCCACAGATGCCAGGCCTTCGGGCATGCCTCTGCCAACTGCTTCAGGCCAGTGAGGTGTGTGCGCTGTGCCGGAGAGCACATAGCAAGCCAATGCCCCAGGGGTAGGGAGGAGGAACCTAAATGTGCCAATTGTGGCAAGAACCACACGGCAAACGACCGCCGCTGTCCAGTCCAGTCTCCTGAGGAGGACTGCCAGGAGGCAGGGGATAACCTTACCGGGGCTACTCCCGGTGGACCCCAAAAGGATCCCCCAGAGTCGCCCGAAAGCTGTGACCATCCAGCAAGACGGGTGGGCAACCATTACAGGGAAGGGCAGGCAACCAGCCCCCCCCCCCACCCGTAACACCAAAGGAAACGGTGGAACCCACCGAGCCAAGGGCAACCACCGGGGCGACTCTACAGCCTCCCGCCAACCCTGCCACAGAACGGCAGCCCTCTAAGAAGAGGAGGCGGGAGAGGAGCAGGAAAAAGTCGCAGCCTCCTCAAGCTGTTACCTCTACCCCGACACCATCAGCACCAGTGGCCTCACAGGCGCAGATTACTCGGGAGTCGACCAATGGAGTGGGTGGAGTGCCAGAAAGGGCCCTACCAGAACGTAGAGCCCGCTCTACAGCTAGAGCGCGTTCCACCCACGTGCCAAGAGGGCAGGACCAGGAACCACACCCGAGACAATTGCCAACGCCTTCATACAGGAGAGCACCCGCCACCGGCCTCGAGACAGCAGATGCCATACAACGTCTAGTTGGTATAGCTATCGAGGTCGGCACGCAAGTCCTGGCAGATATCAGAGCCGGGACTGACCCAATATCAGCGATCATGAAGGCGCTGGAAAATCTACTTGCAAGGCATTACGGAGGAGAGTAATCTGCGCCTCCTCTATTGGAACCCGGACGGTATTCAGCAGAAGCTCCATGAACTCCGCACTGTCGCCCAGCAACAGGACTTGCACATCATACTGCTGGGCGAGACAAAACTAAACCCTAAAACGCATATCAAGCTGCCAAATTACCACCTATACAGAAGGGACGAGGTCACCCCCCAAGGGACCGCCTACAGAGGGACGGCGGTTCTTGTGAGGAGGGACATCGTCCACCAAGAACTGGAACTACCACCGTACCAGAGTATGCGTTCAATCGGCATAAGAATGGAGGCGGCGGGCGAGGAACTAAGGATCTACGCAGCATACCGCCCGCCAGGGACTCCATTCTGCTCCTCAGACATCCGGACAGTAATGGAAGGCGATACACCCACCATAATCGCCGGGGACCTAAACGCCAAACACCCGGCGTGGGGGTCCAGAGTGATCACCCCGCCGGGTCATGCACTGTATGAAGACGCTGAGAATAACAACTACGACGTTTTGGGTCCCGAAGAACCAACTAACGTTCCGACAGATCCGAGACAACATCCGGATGTATTAGACATCGTGCTCTCCAGGAACGTCAACTACCCGGTAGTGGTAGAGGTGCTATACGACCTGAGTTCACAGCACCTCCCGATTCTGATAACCCTTGGCACTAAGGCGGTGACTACGCCGCCCAGAGCATTTAAGACACGCATTGACTGGAGGCGCTATGCACAACACCTGCAAGCGAGGCCGCTGCAACCAGAATCACCAAAAACATCCAGGAGGCCCTCCACGCGGCCTCTACGATCGTCCCGATCACAGAAAGGCGTGACGATCTTCCGCGAGAAATTATTATCAAAATAAAGCGCAAAAGAGCACTTAGGAGGCTCTGGGCGCGTACTCGCTGCCCAAGAATAAAAGCACAATTTAACACCTTATCGGAGGAGCTGTCGGTTGCAGTCCGGGCCTACAGAGGAGAGGCCTGGGAGCGGCGCATATGAAAGGCGGAAGAACAAAATGCGTCGCTTTATAAACTGAATCGACAGCTAACCAAAACCAGACCTCCCGTTTGCCCGCTTACCAACATCGCGGGCGAACGATGCTATGATGCCAAGGGCAGAGCGGATATCCTAGGAGAGCACTTCGAGGAGCAATTTATGCCGAATCCTGCAAGTGCGGAGTATATGGAGCTTCATACATTAAAGGAGAGTCGCGTACAGGAGTTCCTGTCGTCACCTGCGCCGCCTCTTGCAGGAGAGTGGTTCATTTCCCCCGCCGAATTGCGGAGGACAGTAACCTGCCTGCAACCGAGGAAGGCGCCCGGACACGACGGGATTACCAACGCTGCACTCCGACAGCTGCCCTATAAAGTCCTAGTAGAGATTGGTCGACTCTACAATGGGATACTGCGGACATCCCACTTCCCGGAGGAATGGAAAAAAGGTAAAATTATCGTCTTGCCGAAACCCGGGAAGGACAGGCGTAAAGCTTCCAGTTACAGGCCGATTACGCTATTACCACACATAGCTAAACTGTTTGAAAGATTGCTGCTAAGACGTCTCCGTCCGTGCATCCAACTTCGGGCGGAGCAGCACGGATTCAGGAGGGGTCACTCTACAGTCACACAGCTGACTAGAGTGCTGCACCTGCTTGCGGCAGAGTACAATCGTGGCCGCATATCGTTGGGCGTCTTTCTCGATATCGAGAAAGCGTTCGACCGGGTGTGGCACTCAGGATTACTATATAAGTTACACGAACAGACCAGTGTCCCCCCTGCTATGTTGCGGTTAATGGCGTCTTTCCTGGAAGACAGGAAGTTCTACGTCTGCGTAGAGGACGCCGAATCCGCAACAAGAACCATCAGTGCCGGCGTCCCACAGGGCAGTTGTCTGTCTCCAGTCCTGTACGCGGCATACACGAACGACATCCCAATATTGGCAGGCAGGCTGCAAGAATGGGAGGACGATGTTGAGCTGGCGCTATACGCGGACGATAGCGCCTATTTCACCTCGTCCCGAAGAGCCCATATAGCCACTGCCAAAATGCAGCGTCTGCTGGACCTGTTGCCACCATGGCTGAATGAGTGGAGGATGGTCGTCAACGTTGGTAAGACGACCGCTCTGCTCACCCGTCGCCTCAGAAATTTACCACCACCACTAACTCTCGACGGCCAGAAGATCGCGTACGAGAAGGCCGTGACATACCTGGGGTGCCGGATCGACCGGGCGCTGCGCATGACTGCGCACGTCGACTTCGTCGTCCGCAAAGCCAGATGTGCGCGGGCGATGCTTCGTCCGGTACTGGCATCTAAGCTGCCAATCAAAACCAAGCTCCGGATATACAAGATGTATATCCGGACCATCACCACCTACGCTGCTCCGGCCTGGTACGCGCTTCTGAGTGACCCTCTGAGGCGGCGATTACAGGCTCAGCAGAACCTGTCACTAAGGACGATTGTCGGAGCAGGTCGTTACGTCCGGAATGACGTCATAGCGGCTGATCTGAAAGTCGAGACTATCACCGACTTCGTGGCCCGGTTAGCGCGCGGCATGTTTGACCGTGCCGATAACGGGCCACATGAACACCTGAACGGCTTTGCGCCGTTACATACCCGGCCACCGGACGGGCGACCTCTTCCAAGAGAACTCCTCTCTATATGTGATTAGAGAGTTGAGTAACAACCCACAATGCCGCAGAAAGGCCAACTTTGACTATAGATAACCTCTACTGATTACCTCCCTTTCCGTAGTCGGTAAACTACGGAAAGTAAAAATTCTTATCTGGCTGCATTATTTAATGCAGTATAACCACGCCAAGATAGGCAATAAGCGACTGCCCCATAGTTATGGGGTATGAGGATACCCGGGTAGTGGGGTATAACCCCGGGGCCCGATACCTGCATGTACCTCGGTACGTGAAGACGACATCGTTATGGTTTGCAATTCGTTCGGGGAAATAGTTCGGAAAAATAAGAAGATCCTTCGGGAAAAGTGAAAAACCAGCAGTCAAGAATAAGTGTAGGGAAGTGATAGGGAAAAGTGATTACTCTCTCACGGAACGGTTTGAAGATAATTGCTGTTTTATTCCCAAGTAATTCATCCCTAAAGTTATACAGTCCACATCGAAGAATTAAGGCGTCGGGACCGGGACGACTTCGGAAGACCCGTAATCCCCGTCTGAACCTACTTGCTGAAAAAGAAAGAGGTTATCGCCCTAGTGTGTTACTCCGTTGCGGAGATCACATACGTTGTTCCCGAACCCAACGTAGGCGTTATAGGAGGCCGGATCGAGAGAAGCCTCGATTCCTCCGTTCTGTTTCAGAGCCCGAAAGTTTCCGCCCGCTGTTTCCTTTTCAATTGGTCCTTCGCAGCCGGATCAGGAGGACCTTCCGAAGCTGTTTCCTTTTCAATTGGACCTTCGGAGCCGGATTAAAAGGACCACCCGAACCCCGCCAGCTGGATCAAGGAACCAGCTGTGGACTGCTGGTTGTGGAAAAAGAAGACCTTCGGAGCCGAGTGAAGATCAGCAACCGAAGGAAGCCGGAGGTTTGAGCTGAAGCAATAGGACCAAAGGCCAGAAGACCAGGATGTCAGCGCTGAAGGACTGGACCTGGAACTACCGGAAGAAAGAAAACCGGGATTGCGGCCTGGGGCGTGTGCTCGCATGGGGCACGTATCGCAGCCGGGCGCAGGTGTCTTGTGAAGGCACTCATCGTGGCCAAGCAGGGCTTGGCATTTTTCCTGTCGGGCAAGCGTGCTCGGCATTTCCTGTCGGACGACCGTGTCCGGCATTTTCCTGTCGGGTCATCAGGGTGCAGGAAGAAGCATCCACCGCTGCTGCTGCCAGGCGAGGGTGCGCGTGGGCACCTGACTGCATTGCGGCCGGAGGAGGGCGCTCGGACGAGGCGTCACCGGCAACTGGGCGGCGAGCACAGCATACATCCCGACCACCTAACGGTGCCAAACGGTTGGGCTCTGGCACAACACCTTCGGGTGGAGCAGTTCTCTCGAGCGAGACTGCGCTTGCACTACCGCTCGACTGTTTCGTCATATTCCTTGGCGGGACAGTTCCTAAACCTTTCCTCCATTCCATTCCTGCACGACTCCATCCCTGGACGGCTCACCTCGGTAGGCCCCGTCCAGGATTGATAGGGCTGATAGGGCTGTTAGGGTGGTAGTAGGGTTGTAGGGTTGGGAGATAAGGGGGGGAGGGGTAGTGGTGTTAGGTTGGGGTGTAGAAGGGTTGTAGGTAAGGGGTTGTAAGGACCGTAGGGACAGTTAGGGACCGTAGGCCAACAATCACCTTCCTGCAAGATGAAGAAGGCACAAGACCAGACAGGGAGAAGCGAAGGGAGCAGGACAAGGACAGGGCTCTCAAGAAAAGCCAAAGAAGCGGAACCATCTGGAGCGACCACAGCTACTGCGTCAAATGGAGCAACTCCTTCAAGTGGAGCCACCACCGACACGTCCACATGCACGTGGGACTCAGGGACGTCCATGGCAACGACAAGCAACAGGACGGACACCAGTGGTACGCAGGCCAGCACCGCACAACAATCCGTTATATCCAGGAGTGAAACGGTGGTCGAAAAAGTAGGTCAAAGGACCGAAGAAGCGGCATCGTTAAGGACAGTAATCGGGCACACTAGTGATAAAGGGTCACAAAGAGGTAGTAGGTCATCGCGATCGGCGAGGCTGAAAGCCGAATTAGAGGCGCGGATTAAATTCGAACGCTCAGAGCTCGAACGAGCACAGGCAGCTGCTGCCTTAGCCAAGTCTCAATTGGAGTTGGCACGACTCAACCGAGAAGAGGAGATCGACTCGAGTGAGGATGATGAAGAGCGGAATACTCAGGTGGAACCTTTCGTAAGGAGTTGGGTTCAGCAGACCATAATGAGCGCGCCGGTTAGTGTAGCACAACCCGATATTGCTGATAAGGAAGCGTGTAAAGGATCACGTCGCAAAGGGGCGGAGATCGAGCGCAACCAAGGAAATGCACAGAAAACACACGCGAGTGAGGTGTCAGAATTGACCGAAGCGATTGTGAGTGCAATAAAAACAGCTGGTAAAGATAAGTCTTCCCAGCTTCATTTCCTCCAGGAATTACCGGTGTTCGATGGAGACCCGGGTGAATGGATAATTTTCAAAACGGTGTTTGAAGACACGAGAAGCCAATTTTCAGGAGTGCAAAATGTTGCACGCCTTAGGAGGGCATTAAAGGGCACCGCTAAAGAGGCGGTAAAGTCGCTGTTATTTACTTTGTGTGAACTGGAAGAAATAATGAACGCTCTCGAAAGAAGATTCGGTAGGGTTGAGATGCTCATTCTAGCCGAAATCGAGAATGTAAAGCGTATGCCAAGATCGGCAGAAGATTGCCGGAATATAGGATCTTTTGCAAGTCGTATTACGAACGTGGTTGCCACGATACAAGCGTTGAATAAACCACAGTATTTGTACTCACCGGAGTTAGTGAGCCGCATAGTAGAGAAACTCGGAACTATGATTAAATTTAAATGGTTTGAATATCGAGCTCAGTATCCTTTGGAGCCAGAGTTACAGAAGATGGCCAAGTTTTTAAATTTATTGAGTGAACAATTTGGAGCGTCCTTAAACAATGAAAATGTGCCTGAAAAAAGGAAGCGTCCTGAATTCAGGAAGCAAACTGTACACACTTCAAAGGGAGGTGTACGCAGCTGTGCCGTGAGCGAGCGCTATATGCGCCGAAGTAATTCGAGCGAGCGTCTAGAACGCCGAAATAGTAAAGGGCACAACCGACAAGTGGTTATGACAACCCAGGATAAGCCTGTAAGTCGGGTAACACATAAGTGTGTTATATGCAACAAGGAGCACTCTATAGTGAGTGTTTACAAGTTTAAGGACATGAATATTCGCGAGAAATGGGAAGCAGTCAAAAAAGCGAAAGTATGTTTCCAATGTTTGTCACCTAACCATAGGAGGTTAGAGTGCAAAGCGAAAAAATGTGGTGTAGAGGGATGTAGAATGTCACATCATCGAATGCTACACCGATACCCCAATGAAAAAACCTCGCCACAAGGGGACGAGGGGGGTAAAGATGCTCAGATCACAACTGTTAGTACAGTGAATGCACTGGCATGTGCATACTTAAAGATTATACCGGTCGAGTTGTATGGACCTAGAGGAAAGGTCAAGACAACAGCTCTTCTGGATGAGGGATCGACCATGACACTCATAGAGGAGTGGATGGCTCAGAAATTAGCGCCTCGCGGACGTAAAGAGGGATTACGTATCGAAGCCGTGGGAGGTAAGCGAATTAACGACGACAGTTCGTATCGCTTAAACGTTAAGATAAAAGGCATTTACTCGAGCGACTTAGAAGAGATAAGTGTACAAACAATTAAGTCACTTAACCTTTCTCCTCAGTCGGTAAGCCGAGAATTATTGCAACGGTGTTCTCATTTGACACCGATTAAGGATGAGTTGATGTATGAGAGGTCCAAACCTACCATATTAATTGGTCAGGACAATTGGCATCTCATAGTTACTCGTGAATTAATTTCAGGAGGTAAGAACCTACCTGTAGCATCGCTCACCAAACTTGGATGGGTTTTACATGGTCACATATCGGGTGGTATTAAACCGATCAAGATCGTTAACCACATTTCCACCAAGAAGGAGGAAGATATGGATAAATTGACCAAGGATTATTTTAGTTTGGAATCTCTGGGAGTGTCGGCTAGAAAGCCCGCGAACGACCCAGAAGAACGAGCTTTAAGTATTTTGAACAAAACGGTACGTCGTATACCTAATAATAGGTACGAGACTGCTTTGTTATGGCGCACAGACAATGAGTGCATGCCGTCGAATAAAGCGCAGGTTGAAAGTCGCCTGTTGAATATTGAAAAAAAGCTCGACAAAAATAGCGAGTTGAAAAAGGAATATGAGAAGCAAATTGAAAATCTCATCGTTAATGGTTACGCAGAGAAAGCGAACCATATTCCCATTTCCCCACGTACGTGGTACCTTCCTCACTTCGCAAGTCCTGATTTATGGCCCAAGCAAGTGGACACCATAAGAGGCTTAGAAACAGGTGAAGAAAAATCGCCAAAGGGCGTAAATGCGTTAAGAAAACAAGAACCGTTAAGTCTACCCGACTACGGACGATTTAGCAGCTTTAAGAAATTCCTTGGGGCAACTACACGCACCTTACAAGCGGTAGAAAAATTCAAGAGTTTAAGAAAGTCGGTTAAAGGACCCGACGACGCAGCCGAAAAGTCGGTTATGTGTTCCAACAAAGTTTTAGCAAAGTCGGTTAAAGGACCCGATGGCGCGTTGGACATAGCGCTCTTGAAAAAAGCGGAATTATTAATTTGGAAGTTCGTTCAAGACGAGTGTTTTTATTCGGAAATAAAATGCTTGAAAGCAGGCAAAAGTGTTGAAAGAAGTTCACGCTTAAGTAAATTATCTATGGAAATAGGAGAAGATAACTTACTCCGTTTAAATGGACGTTTACCTTTCAAGTCTAATTTGACCGAGGAAAGTAGAAAACCTGTCATATTGGACGGTAAACATGAAATCGTTAAAATGATGATTAGAAAAGTTCATCATCATTTTGGCATGCCAATCACCAGACGGTGATGAATGAGGTGAACCAGAAATTTTATGTCTTGAACTTACGTAATGTAGTACGAAGTGTGTCACATCATTGTCAGTGGTGCAGGACATACAGATCAAAACCGCAGAACGTGCCACAAGGAAATATTCCTCTGGAGAGAATAGCTCATCATGAACCACCTTTTACATGCTCAGCTGTGGATTATTTCGGTCCTATGAGTGTGACTATAGGAAGGCGACACGAAAAACGTTGGGGTGTTTTATTCACGTGTCTGACCACCAGAGCAGTACATCTGGAATTAGCAGCCTCGTTGACACCAGCGTCAATGATAATGGCGTTGAGGCGATTTATCGCCAGAAGAGGAAAACCAGCCGTTATATACAGCGATAACGGGACAAATTTCAAAGCTGCGAATAAAGAATTATTGAAAGCATGCGAAGAATGCCATGAGGGCATGAAAAATGAGTCATTTAAGAAATACATTAAATGGAAATTTATACCTCCGGGAGCACCGCACATGGGTGGCGCCTGGGAGAGGTTAGTAAGGTCGATTAAAATTGCGTTGACCGCTACGCTCAGAGAAAGGAGCCCACGAGAGGAAATTCTACATACGTTGCTTTTAGAAGCAGAGCACACAGTAAATTCCAGGCCTCTGGTAACATTCAGTATGGATAGTCCTGAAGAGGGTTTGACACCCAATCATTTTCTTCTGGGACGCTCATGTGGTGATCGACCACCTGGATTATTTCTAGAGCAGCATCTGACGGGTCAACTCAATTGGAAAGCTGCACAGAGATTAGCCGACCATTTTTGGACAAGGTGGCTGAAGGAATACATGCCTACCTTAATACCGCGAACAGGTAATAACGGAAAGTTCATGGAACCTAAAGAAGGCGATATTGTTTTGATAATAGATCATTCGTTGCCGCGAAATACGTGGCCGAAAGGCAAAATTAGTAGAACGTTACCGGGACCAGACGGTCACACCAGAGTGGTTGACGTCATTACTAGCACAGGTATCTTGAGGAGACCTACATCCAGAATAATAGTCCTGGTACCCGCGACGCCTCCCAAATGATGGTGCTAACGCACGGGGGGGAGATTGTTGGCGACGCGCCTATAAGAATATTTCAGTTTATTAAGTCAACCGATGACGAATAACTTTTCAAAGACTTACTGTCCAATTAAAATGTTCTGATAAGAAAATGCTTAGTTAAATCTTAAAGAAATGTCGAATTAATGGTATGAAGGTCTTGGGTTCGACTCCCAGGCCGGACTAGTTTACTGTTTTCTAAGTAATATCTTTCAATAAATTCATATAGGGAATTTTATGTTATAAATTATGTTACCAGATTTGTTCCCCGGTTGAAATCGTCTTTCCAACGATGTAAATTCAAAGGAATATTAAAGTGAAGTTAGAGATCGGATTGGTTCCCCGGTCGAGATGATCACTGTGTGCACAAACAGAATTAACGGAAGTTAATTGCATAAGTATTGTCTTGTATAAGTATGATGTTTGTACGAAAACAAATGCCTATTTGTTATGATTGATTAATGAAAACATTCACTTGTATTGTTATCTGATAAGAAACATGATAACTGATAAGAATCTTATCAGAGATAGTTTCCTACAGTTTGAAAATTATGTAGAAGCACTTGTTTACATAATATTGTTAAAATTAAGTGTATTTCAGACTTTCATTTTTTCTGATAGCCGAGAGCCGTGCAAAGTTAGTTGTTCAAATAGTGTGAGTTCACGGAAGCACGCTGGCCACGCCCTTAGGAGGCCGAATATGAAAAAAATTTAAAATGTTTGTAATTTCAGCAATTTATGTAAAAATTACTTGTAAAACATTTCAGGTTGATTGTACGTGCTAAAAAGGTGAATTCTGTGTTATTTTTATGTGAAAATTCCTGTGTATAAGTGAAATAATGATAGTTTTGTATAAGAAATTTAAAAGTGTTTTAAATAGTGAAATAAATAGAGAAAATGTAAATTAAACTATTGTATTAGTTAACATATGTATAAATTCAAGTGGGAAACATTGTTTTAACTTTCTGTGTTAAATATTTAAGAAGTTTGGATTTTGAATTTGTGATTAAAATAGGCATGTTTTGTTTTATAAATTAAAGGATTTTTGTGATACGAAAAAATAATATATATCATGGTGTAGATATTGTTTTGTGCTATCTAAATAGATAACTTGTATTTATGTATGACTTATGTGAATAAAGAAATTAAGTGAAACGTGAGAGAGTAATAGTACAAATTCATGTAATTAAGTTGCGCAGGCACGCGAATAAGAGTCTCCTAGGTGTGTGTTACTTGCAGTATTACAGTGGCTGCAAATAACCGCCGGTACGACAAACTCCGCCCACGTCGAGTCCCGCGATTCCGTGAGGCGTTGAGGTCACCGGCCCCTAGGTGATTCTTGGCACTTTATGCGTTGCGTGCATCTAGTGCCTAGTCGCGTCATAAAGTGCCACCGTTGCACTTCCCCCAACCCTTTTGGTGTACAAAAGGGGTAGGCAGTGCCCCATGTGTAGAAGCTATAGACTTTTCATCACCGTATTTTAGACAGGGCCTAGTTAGATTACGACTGACGTGTTAGTTTAGCAATATGTCAGGTAGGGATAAGGGAGAGCCACCCCCTTCAATAAGAAAACCACCGGACAAAAGAAAAGGTGTGTTGGATCGACCACTGGCTGTGAGGGATCTGTCGAACCCGGAACGCACGAAGGTCGTGTCCTCCTTTTCACAGATCCCCCAGCGAAAACCCGTCTCGCCACGGAAGGAGCCCGCACAGGGTGCTGCGCTCACGCCGGCCGTATCTGAGCATACGGTCAGGCAAGAACCACCACCCCAACAGCAGCGAGCTGTAAAAACGGCTAGACGCCATACTCCACCGGAGACCGAAGCCTCTTTATACGAAAAGAGGCAAAGGATTGGCTCCCAACTGTCCTCCGACGAAATACCATCTACATCGGAGGAGGATGATGACTACCACCATCGGGTGATGCAGAAAAAGGTGCTGAGATCTCCACCCAAATCACCATCTCCACCGCAACTCCCCCCCCGCTCTATATCTCCGGACCGACGAAGTCGAGACTCGGCCCAGTATGAGCAGGGGGGTGAAGAATCTTACAGTTGGGGGTCCACCACCTATGCCACCCTCGCTGCATCCGCCGGACGGTCCTCTCCGGCGGCAACGACCAATCCGTCCGGGCTTCCACAGGACGATGGCCAACGGCCATCCACCAGTTACGCCCATATGGTAGCTGCACCAGCAGTACCACGACCACCTTCGGCGGCAGTGCCAACAGAGAAGCCTGCCGACCAAGAGAAGACCCGCTACCCGCCCATAGTGGCAGAATGCCTACCGGATTGGACGAGGCATTTTAGGGAGCTCAATAGAAAGTTGGGCCACCCCTTAAATGCCCGTCCATTCGGGAAAGGCGTAAGATTCACGCCACAAAGCGCAAATGAGTTCAGAACAGTGCAGCGATATATGATCGAGCTGACTAAAGAAGTACCATCACTGTCGTGGTATTGCTATACCCCGGAGGAGGACAAGCCCACTAAAGTGGGCATCCGGGGTCTACCAATGGGCACGGACACCAAGGACATAGAGGAGGCTATTAGGGCAAAAGGCTTCCCCGTCAAATATGTCAAAGCGATTCCACCGCGTAGAAGCAGACCTGGCTGCATATACTTTGCCCAGTTTGACCACCTGAGCCTGGAGCAGCTACAAGAACTGTACAAAATCGACGAACTCCTCTTTATGAGAGGAGTAGTCATCGAGGCCTGGCAAAGGAAAGTAGGACCGGCTCAATGCCACCGCTGCCAGGCCTTCGGGCACGCATCCGCAAACTGCTTCAGGCCAGTGAGATGTGTGCGCTGTGCCGGGGAGCACATTGCAAGCCTTTGCCCACGGGGTAGAGAGGAACAACCTACATGTGCCAACTGTGGCAAAAACCACACGGCAAACGACCGCCGCTGTCCAGTCCTGAGGAGGACTGCTAGGAGGCAGGGGATAACCTTGCCGGGGCTACTTCCGGAAGCCCCTAAAAAGACCCCCCAGAGTCGCCCGAAAGCTGTAACTATTCAGCAAGACGGGTGGGCTACCATCACTGGGAAGGGCAGACAACTAGCCCCCCCCCCACCCGTAATACCAAAAGAAACGGTGGAACCCACGGAGACAGGGGCAACCACCGGGGCGACTCTACAGCCCCCCGCCAATCCTGCCACAGAACGGCAGCCCTCCAAAAAGAGGAGGCGGGAGAGGAGCAGGAAGAAGGCGCAGCCTCCTCAGGCTGTCACCTCTACCCCGACACCAACTGCACCAGTAGCCTCCCAGGCGCAGGTTACTAAGGAGAAAACCAGGAGCATGGGTGGAGTGCCAAAAAAGGCAGAACACAGAGCTCGCTCTACTGGAAGAGCGCCCCCCACCCAAATGCACAGAGAGCAAACTCAAGAAATCCAACACCCGAGACAATTGCCAACGCCTTCCTATAGGAAAACTCCCACCTCCGGCCTCGAAACAGCAGACGCAATCCAGCGTCTGGTTGGTATTGCCATCGAGGTCGGCACGCAGGTCCTGGCAGACATCAGGACCGGGACAGACCCCATCACAGCCATTATGAAGGCGCTGGCAAACCTCCTAGCCCGGCACTATGGAGGAGAGTAACCTGCGCCTCTTATACTGGAACCCGGACGGTATACAGCAGAAGCTACATGAACTCCGCACTGTTGCTCAGCAACAGGATCTGCACGTCATCTTGCTGGGAGAAACGAAGCTCAATCCAAGAACGCACATAAAGCTGCCCAATTACCACATATACAGAAGGGACGAAGTCACTGCTCAAGGGGCTGCCTATAGAGGGACGGCAGTTCTGGTGAGGAGGGACATCGTCCATCAAGAATTGGATTTACCAACATACCAATCAATGCGTTCTATCGGCATAAAAATGGAGGCGGCGGGCGAGGAACTTAGGATCTACGCAGCATACCGCCCGCCAGGGACTCCATTTTGCCCCTCAGACATCCGGACAATAATGGAAGGCGACACGCCCACAATCGTCGCCGGGGACCTAAACGCCAAACACCCGGCGTGGGGGTCCAGAGTGATCACCCCGCCGGGTCGTGAACTTTATGAAGATGCAGAAAACAACAACTATGACGTTTTAGGTCCCGAGGAGCCAACGCACATCCCGTCCAACGCACGGCAATATCCGGATGTATTGGACATCGTGCTCACCAGGAACATCAACTACCCAGTAGTGGTAGAGGTGCTATACGACCTGAATTCACAGCACCTCCCGATTCTGATAACCCTTGGCACAAAGGCAGTGACTACGCCGCCCAGAGCGATCAAGACACGTGTCGACTGGAGGCGCTACGCACAACACCTGCAAGCGAGACCTCCAGCACACATGCCTATAAGCACAGCGGACGACGTAGAGGCCGCTGCTACTAGAATTACTAAAAACATACAAGAGGCCCTCAACGCGGCCTCTACGATCGTCCCGATAACAGCAAGGCGCGACGATCTGCCGCGTGAGATAAGCGTGCAGATCAAGCGCAAAAGAGCGCTAAGAAAACTCTGGGCGCGTACTCGCTGTCCGAGATTAAAAACGCAGCTAAACACCGTTTCGGAGGAGCTGTCGGTGGCAGTCCAGGCCTACAGAGGGGAGGCCTGGGAGCGGCGCATATGGAAGGCGGATGAGCATGATGCGTCGCTATATAAACTCAACCGACAGCTGACAAAAACTAGTCCTCCCGTTTGCCCACTGACCAACAGCGTGGGCGAACGTTGCTACGATGCCAAGGGCAGAGCGGATATCCTGGGTGAGCACTTCGAGGGGCAATTTATGCCGAACCCAGCGAGTGCGGAGTTCATGGAGCTTCATGCCCGGAAGGAAAGTCGCGTGCAGGAATTCCTGTCGTCGCCCGCGCCACCTCTTGCAGGAGAGTGGTTCATCTCCCCCGCTGAACTACGGAGGACAGTAACCCGCCTGCAACCGAGGAAGGCGCCTGGGCACGATAGGATTACCAACGCTGCACTCCGACAGCTGCCCAATAAAGTCCTAGTAGAGATTGGTCGACTCTACAATGGGATACTGCGGACATCCCACTTCCCGGAGGAATGGAAAAAAGGCAAAATTATCGTCTTGCCGAAACCCGGGAAGGACAGGCGTAAAGCTTCCAGCTACAGGCCGATTACGCTATTACCACACATAGCTAAACTGTTCGAAAGATTGCTGCTAAGACGTCTCCGTCCGTGCATCCAACTTCGGGCGGAGCAGCACGGATTCAGGAGGGGTCACTCTACAGTCACACAGCTGACTAGAGTGCTGCACCTGCTTGCGGCAGAGTACAATCGCGGCCGCATATCGTTGGGCGTCTTTCTCGACATTGAGAAGGCGTTCGACCGGGTGTGGCACTCCGGATTATTATATAAATTACACGAACAGACCAGTGTCCCCCCTGCTATGTTGCGGTTAATGGCGTCTTTCCTGGAAGACAGGAAGTTTTATGTCTGCATAGAGAACGCCGAGTCCGCAACTAAATCCATCAGAGCCGGCGTTCCACAGGGCAGCTGTTTGTCTCCAGTCCTGTACGCGGCTTATACTAACGATATACCTACATTGGCAGGTAGGCTGCAAGAATGGGAGGACGACGTTGAGCTGGCGCTATATGCGGACGATAGCGCCTATTTCACCTCGTCCAGAAGAGCCCATATAGCCACTGCCAAAATGCAGCGTCTGCTGGACCTGCTGCCACCATGGCTAAATGAGTGGAGGATGGTTGTCAATGTTGGTAAGACAACCGCTCTGCTCACTCGCCGCCTCAGGAATTTACCACCACCATTGACGCTCAACGGCCAGGAGATAGCGTATGAGAAGGCCGTGACCTACCTTGGGTGCCGGATCGACCGGGCGCTGCGCATGACTGCGCACGTCGACTTCGTCGTCCGCAAAGCCAGATGTGCGCGGGCGATGCTCCGTCCGGTCCTGGCATCCAAACTACCACTGAAAACTAAGATCCGGATATACAAGATGTATATCCGGACTATCACCACCTACGCTGCTCCGGCCTGGTACGCGCTCCTGAGCACATATCAGAGGCGGCGACTGCAGGCCCAGCAGAATCTGACATTAAGGACGATTGTCGGAGCAGGTCGTTACGTCCGGAACGACGTAATAGCAGCCGACTTAAAAGTCGAGAACATTACCGACTTTGTGGCCCGGATGGCGCGCGGCTTGTTCGACCGTGCTGACAACGGGCCACACGAACACCTCAACGGCTTTGCGCCGTTGCACACTCGGCCACCGGACGGGCGACCTCTTCCAAGAGAACTCCTCTCTATATGTGATTAGAGAGTTGAGTAACAACCCACAATGCCGCTGAAAGGCCAACTTTGACTTTCACCGGATAACCTCTCTCTTTTCCGTAGTAGGTTAACTACGGAAAAACTACAACATCATGAAACAGACAACCTCTTAATTTTCCATAGTCGGGTAAACGGCTATGGAAATATATTACCAAGTACGGAGAATCCGGATATGTAAAATACCACCTAAAATAATAGGTGTAGTAAAGGACTGCCCCATAATAATGGGGCATGAGGATCGTCCGGGCAATGGGGTTTACCCCGAGGCCCGATACCTGTATTGCACCTCGGTGCAATCAGACGACAAACTGGCACGCGAATGGCGCGGCTCACTTTCGCGTATAGCTCTGGGGGTAGCTTAGTGAACGGGTTTTATTGCAATTATACCTACACTGGCAGGCAGGCTTCAAGAGTGGGAGGACGACGTTGAGCTGGCGCTATTCGCGGACGATAGCGCCTATTTCACCTCGTCCAGAAGAGCCCACATAGCCACTGCCAGGATGCAGCGTCTGCTGGACCTGCTGCCACCATGGCTGGATGAGTGGAGGATGGTCGTCAACGTTGGTAAGACGACCGCTCTGCTCACTCGCCGTCTCAGGAACTTACCACCACCGCTGACCCTCAACGGCCAGGAGATTGCGTACCAGAAGGCTGTAACATACCTTGGGTGCAGGATCGACAGGACGCTGCGCATGACCGCGCACGTCGACTTCGTCGTCCGCCGGGCCCGATGTGCGCGGGCGACGCTCTTGCCGGTTCTGGCATCCAAGCTGCCACTACGTACCAAGCTCCGGATATACAAGATGTATATCCGGACCATCATCACTTACGCTGCACCGGCCTGGTACGCACTTCTGAGCGACCCTCTGAGGCGGCGACTGCAGGCTCAGCAGAATCTGACATTAAGGACGATTGTCGGAGCAGGTCGTTACGTCCGGAATGACGTCATAGCGGCCGATCTGAAAGTCGAGACCATCACCGACTTTGTGGCCCGGTTAGCGCGCGGCATGTTCGACCGTGCCGATAACGGGCCACATGAACACCTCAACGGCTTTGCGCCGTTGCACACCCGGCCACCGGACGGGCGACCTCTTCCAAGAGAACTCCTCTCTATATGTGATTAGAGAGTCGAGTAACAACCCTCAATGCCGCTGAAAGGCCAACTTTGACTCAATCAGACAACCTCCTTTTCCGTAGTTGGATAACTGCGGAAAACATAACCATTCACTACGGAATAACCTGTATACTATCAAGCCTAGAATAGGCCTAATGACTGTCCCATAGTAATGGGACATGAGGACACCCGGGCAATGGGGGACACCCCGAGGCCCGATACCTACACGTACTTAGGTGCGTGCAGATGACAATTAACGTATTGCAATTCGTTCGGGGAAATAGTTCGGAAAAATAAGAAAATCCTTCGGGAAAAGTGAAAAACCAGCAGTCAAGAATAAGTGTAGGGAAGTGATAGGGAAAAGTGATTACTCTCTCACGGAACGGTTTGAAGATAATTGCTGTTTTATTCCCAAGTAATTCATCCCTAAAGTTATACAGTCCACATCGAAGAATTAAGGCGTCGGGACCGGGACGACTTCGGAAGACCCGTAATCCCCGTCTGAACCTACTTGCTGAAAAAGAAAGAGGTTATCGCCCTAGTGTGTTACTCCGTTGCGGAGATCACATACGTTGTTCCCGAACCCAACGTAGGCGTTATAGGAGGCCGGATCGAGAGAAGCCTCGATTCCTCCCTTCTGTTTCTTTATCGAACGTTCCAGCCCGTCTGGTTCGTTTTAAATTGGTCCTTCCGAACCTGTTTCCTTTTCACATGGTGTGTTTGTTAACTTATCATTTGATAGTTGGCTTGTGTAATTAAAAGTTTCTGATGAATCTTCGGTCAGGCGTCAAAATATAAGAGATTTATGAGTCGCTGGGCAAACAATAAGAGCCCCCAATTTAATCATGATAAGGTTTTATTTATGGAGTGGTCCTGATTTATGAGTGCACTCGAATAATTGAGTAATCCAGATTCAATTCGATTAATTGTGTTACGATAATAAATCTTAGGCAGTCAAAATCAGATTTAACTTGTTGTAAGGTCAGCATTTCGTAAGATTCCCAAATTTTGTTTCTCTTTAGCCAAATTACATTAATCATACGTAGATATTTCTCATGGCATTTTTATAGAATAGGTTGACAAGCGAAAATAGTATAATAGCACACAGTCCACCTGATGGTAAGTGGTTGCTGTGGCCCATAGACTTTTAGAACATTTATCCTCAATTACGAATCAAAATGCAGATGCGTTGTCACCCGTGAGAACTTAGGTGGAATGCCTTGTTTCTAGCAAAAAGGGTCTATGGTTCTCTACACTCACCATATGAAATACAGCAGCATTAAGCTACTATTTGACGCTGGTATTCTGTGAGAGCGTGGTCCTTCCCCGGTCGAGCCGACCCATTCGTGCTACAACTATACTACTAATATAACTGCAGCATGGTTCTACCACGTATAATTGTTTGCATTGCTAAGAAAGTAAAAATGTTAATTAAGCTTAAATATTGCACTTACTTTTATGTATAAATAAAAAATGTATAATATAATTGATTAAGTTCTAACTAGATGTTGATGATAGGTACAGTATGATAAATACATGTACTTGGTGGGAAATAAAACAATTTTGAAATACTATTATGTTGTTCTATGCTTCAAAAACAATTCGGCAAAGTATCTAACGCTTACAGTAAGATGGTAGGACTTTTTGCTGCCTAGGAGTCCGTTTTTTTTCTATAGAAGACCGAGCAAAGGAGCATACGGTTCACCTGACGATAAGTGACTATCACCGCCCATGAACAACCGCAGCACCAGGGGAATTGCAGATATGCGTTGCCGGCCTTCTAAGAAGGAGTAAACTCTTTTCTTGAAGGTCCCTAAGTCGTATCGGGCTCGAAAAATCGCCGGTGGTAGACTATTCCACAGACAAGTTGCACGAGGAAAAAAGTCTTGGTTTTTTTCCTATTTTTTTAGCCAAATAGCATTGCTTATACTACTTTTGTGCTCCAGTTTGAAAGATGTAGGGAACCAGTGAGGCGTTCCATCTCAGTACTCAGATATGACAACGCATTTGTAGCTTTCTCTGTTTGTAGTTATCCATGTACTGCAGTAGACACTTACCATCAGGCTGTAAGTTTGTCTAATTTTTTTTAATAATCAACAATTTTTAATAGCAGAAGACAGTTCTAACATATATCCAATTTTATGATTTTTATTAACACCATAATTTATTGTTGCTTTTATAATTTTTTCCAATAGCGTGAGGAAGAAAAAGCCAGTCTGATAGCAGAGTTGACAGCGCAAAACTCAAGGCTGACCGCGCAGCTTAAGGAGTCCTCGATCACGGAAGCCCAGCTGCTGGCCCAGTTGGAAAGTCTAAAGGACCAGTGCTCTATGAGAAAGACCAGCCTTCAGGTAATTCAAATTCACAAAACTGCAAATTTGTATGTTTGTTTTTAAATTATCATTACTTCTACAAATATTTTTTTAATTACCTACTTATACGACAAAGTTCAGTGAATTCAGTCCGGTCCAGTCTATTCTCAAAATAAGTACCACGAATAAATATCGATGAGATTGTCAGGAATGAAAGAAGTCAGGTCACTAAATTCAAACAATAAACGATGTAATCATTTCATAGTATTTTTTAATCATACCTTGTTCGATTTCGTAAGCAAGTGCAATCCAACAGCAGTGCACCTACCGCTGTGCTGCGGCTGATATTGACCAGAGAGTCAGCATAATCACAAGCTGTGAGGAAATCCATCTTAGTCCTCGGAGTGACAACGCATCTGTGGCCTTCTTTTTATAAAGTTAGATTCAGAGTGAAACAAATCTGGACTTGGACAGCAGCGTCTTTCAACTTTTGATATGCTGCAGCGGCAACGGTAACTTTTGTGTCTTGTGTTTAGGACCATGTACAAAGCCTCAAGTCGCTTAAGGCGGAGTTGGCACTTGTGAGCGATAAAAAGGTGGACCTGGAGAGGAGACTGACGACATCCCTCCGTGATAAGGACAACTTGTCGCAGCAGTTGGACGAGGCCAACGATAGGATCGCAGCACTTGAGAGGCAGTTAAAAGAACAGGTATGTACGATAAGTTTCAGAACTTTTTAAATGTGACCAAATTCGAAGAGTTGGATTAGGAATTACATGCCCTTATTCTTCTCTCCCTATTTCACTATAGGACTACCGGATGGTCTGCGGTCTATCCCCCTTTGTTATCGATATTTCGGACATTCAAACAAAACAGGTTGCTTTGTCTTTCGCAATGCGTAGCAGAGGAGTGAAATTATTTGCCGGCTGCCTTTCCATCCGGTTATAATATAGGTGTCTTCGAGGCTTTTAATGCTAAGACAGTGTGATTTACCTTCCAAGGCTCCGTCACCATCACCAGGTGAGATAATGGTTAAGCACAGGAACTTATAATAAATCACGATAAAAAAAAACGCTCAGATGCGCGGGAAGTAGTGCTATACATATACTGTATAATAATTATACTTAATATAAAATTTATACTAATTGATATACTTAATATGAAAAAATTAGAGGAAAAATGTACCTATCTATTTTATCTATTTACGACTTGTGACATTCCTTAGTTCACTTAAAAATGTCAAAAAAGTTTCCAAGACAAACAAGACATATTATACAAAAGAATTACAAATCCAGATTTCGGAAGCTGTTATGTGGAAATTATTTTGTTTTTCTAGTTCTTTAGTCGTGTCGTAAAGTAAAGTAAAGGAAAGTTACAGCCTATATACGTCCCACGGCTGGGCACAGGCCTCCGCTCATTTCTGAGAGGGTTTTAGGGCAAGGAATTTGCCGCCGCGCTGCCCCAATGCGTGTTGGCGAACTTCACATGTCTTCGAAATATATTTTTTTCTTATTTCTCTGACATGTGGGTTTCCTCACGTTGTTTTCCTTCACCGCCGAGCACGTGGTAAATCAACACTTAAAATTGCAATTAACAATTTCATTGGTGCCGGCGGGGATCGAACCCGGTTTGCTCGCGTACTGTGAAATTTACAGCGAGCGCTAACCATCTGAGCTACCATGGCTCACCATTAGTCGTGTCACTACACGTGTAGTAGTGACGAAGGAAGGCCAAGAATGGTGTAATATCCCCGCTGTGAGATAATATGTAGAGGAGGCCTATGTTCAGCTGTGGACTTATAATAGGCTGTAGCGGTAGTTTTTTGCACTCGGATTTTACTTTTTAATAAAAGTTACGTTACTAATAATCTGTTTAAAAGTCGTAAAATATAGTGTTTCCTTTCACCGCCATTTTGAGCAACATCTGTACTTAACAGAACAATGGATTCCAATTAAGCCGGTCGTAATCTCTCGAGTAAATCCCATTGAGAAGAGGCAACGTGCTGGTTAAAATAATTTTATAGGGTTTTTATTCAAATGTCTAATACTTTGAAGTAACTTTAACTGTTTTAACTGTCTATGGGCCACTGCAACCACATACCATCAGGTGGACTGTGTGCTCGCTTGTCACCCTTTTCCTATAAAAAAAAACTCTAACGGTATTAAACCTGGGGTTGTCAAACGAAATACAAAAGTGCATTTTTTATTTAGATATCTGATGGATAGATAGATAAATAAATCATTTACTTGTTTCTCCAATCACACACGTTAATTCAGTGACTAAACTAATGTATTACGAAAGGTATGTAAAGTAAAGGTATACAAAGTAATGTATTACGAAACAAGTGATAATATTAAAAATTTTGTACATCCGACTACAATACGACCGAGTCCATGTATTCGAAGTCAATTAAATACGCATTATTAAAGATAACTCAAAGACTACTGGTCAGATCTTGATAAAAAATTATATGGGACCACACAAAGAGCACCAGCTTTCAGATAAAAAAAAATATTAAAATCAGTTCACCTACAGAAAAGTTATGAGGTAATACATATTAAAAAAACATACAGTCGAACCAAATACCTGACAGATGCATTTTTTTTGCATCCTATTCTACCTTTGGGGGCGGGTTTGCTTCTTGCCGGTTGATCCCAGTGTTGTGGCTGATGCTGTCACTGATGTGGTGCTACAGGTAGTGGAACTTTTTATTCCATCATCTGTGGTACCTATCGGAGACAGCACCCAGCCATGGCGTGGTCGCTCCTGCAAAATTGCATTACGCCTTAAGCAATCCGCAGTGTGAGCGCTCCATGCAGAATCTGCTGTTTACCCAACGCTTGGTGCGTAGAGCACTCCTCTCCCTGGACGTCAACAAGTCCAGTGGGCCGGATGGCGTCCCTCCTATTGTGCTGAAGTTGTGTGCTCCGTGGTTGGCATCGGTTTTATCGCGTCTTTTCCGGTGGTTCCACTCTCTAGGCGTAGTCCCGAAATCATGGAAGACAGCTTTCAGCACCCAATCCCTAAAAAAGGCGAGCTTGTTCTCCAAAATAATGGAATCACCAAGACCACCAAGAATGAGGATCACCAGCTGATTAGTGACCGCCAGTACGGTTTCCGTCGGGATTCCTCAGTTGGTGATCTTCTGGGTTACCTAAATCATATATAGGCGGAGGCAGTAGAGTCCAAGGGGGAGGCGTTGGCCGTTAGTTTGGACATAGCGAAGGCCTTCGATCGGATATGGCACACAGCGCTTCTTACAAAGCTTCTTTCCTATGTGCTTCTCGAGAAATTGTGCAATTGGATGACCAATTTTCTTGCAGATCGGAGCATCAAGTTTGTAGTAGACGCTTCATGCTCCGATTACAAGCCCATTAACGCTGGTGTTCCACAAGGCTGCGTGGTCACTGAGTAAGTAAGGTCGTGAAAATCTTTTAAAAGTCTATCACCAAATTAACTTTCTCACCAAATAACATTTCCTTATTATAAGTATGTTTTGCAATTCACCGCTGGAGACAAAAGGGCTGCTTCACGCTCAAAGGCTAAGTACAGCGAGACAACGGAACTTGCGTATTGATTGATACTTCAACAGATAGTGCAGGGCTGAATTTTATTTTTAGTGTAATTATTTTGTTACGTAAATAAAAAAGTTACTATGTAGTGGTTGAGTAAGTATATAAACTAACCCATATCCTGCTGTTGGTGTCATAAGAGGCGACAGAAACAGAAAAAAACAATCCAGGAGATGGGCAGGAGCGTCTTTCTAAAACGACCGAAAAAATTAAAAAAAACAGCAATTATCAACCTGGCTGCCACGCGTGGCAACTATGGCAAATATCCTCCCTATTAAGCAATCTCCGGGGAAGGCCTACGTTGAGCGGTAGACTTTAGATAGATTGTAGTGGTAAATAAACTTTTACTATGAAAACAAGAATATCATTATATCAAGTAACCGAACCGCGGGCCGTTAGTTTGCAAGTCCTGTTATAATGCAATAAAAAAAAATACGTTACATACATTCTATTCCATGAATGATTTTGTAAACTATTTTCGCTCATATTCTCATTTAGCATAAGAAAATATATAATTTTCTGCATACCTATCACCTATAGGCAAAATGAAACTTTTTTTTTAAACCGCCTTTGGGGACAGGCAACTGGCTGATTAAGCTGTATTGTGCCTTATCATGAGCGACCCTCTTTTGGGAAAAGAGGGCGCAGGCGGCTAAGAGCCGCTGAGGGAGTGCCTACGAAGGCAAAATAATATTAGTTAATATAATAATAATTAATTTAATTAGAATTGGCCTGAGCCGCCAGGAGGCAGTTCAGGTCGTTTGTCAGTTTATTAGGCGGGTCCAAGAGAGAGTTTCTCGGCCTGCGGACTCGATAGCGAGAGGGGGTGGGGCTGCATAAGTAGCTGCCTCACGAATTAATTGGTTTGGATGCGACTCTGAGGCTTTGAAGAAGTTCTCAGAGAGTTTTTTAAGAAATTGTTGAATTGTTGGGAGCTCTAGGTCCCGATGAAGGTCGGCATTACGGACGTACCAAGGTGCGTTCGCAGCTCGACGACAGAAAAGGTTTTGAACTATTTGGAGTTCATTAATAAGGGCAAAGACGGGGCCCGCGTAGGACATGACTGGTCGTATACACACCTTATAAAGGGTACGCTTGTTTCGAAGGGACATTTTACTGTGTCTGCCCAACATACTGTTGAGCCTACTCAGATAAAACCGTGCGTGACGGGTGACTCTTTTGACGTGGGGCCTAAAAGTAAGCCCTGTGTCTAGAGTGACACCTAAATATTTGGCGGTCGTATGCCAGGGGACAGGGGTCCCTAGCATACGTATTGGAGGGGTGTTTTTAAGACGGCGTCGTTTATAGTCGAAGTGAACGGCGTAGCTCTTCTCCGGGTTCACATCGATGCGCCATTTTTTGAACCAAGCTCCTAGGTCATCGACTGACTTTTGGATCTTGTTCCGTATGAACGGCAGTGAGACACCTTTGCAGTAGATAGCAGTGTCGTCTGCGAAGAGGGAGAGCTGAACACCTTTCGACGGGATGGGAATGTCGTTGGTGAACAGGATGTACAGCAGAGGAGCAAGTAATGAGCCCTGAGGGACACCAGCCTTGATAGTTCGCTCTGAGGATAGCGTGCCTTCGTGTCTAAAACGAAAGGTACGATACTCTAGGTAAGAGGCCACGAGACGTACTAGGCGATCGGGGAGACCTATCTTGTATAGTTTGTAGATAAGGCCTGTATGCCAGACTCTATCGAAAGCTTTAGCTATGTCGAAAAAGACCGCGATGGTCTTATGACGACGAGGATAGAAACCGCTGAGGATATATTCCACAATACGGTGAACTTGTTGGGGACATGAGTGTTGGGTTCGGAAACCGAATTGGTGGGGAATGATGAGAGGGTCACCGTCTGTGGGAAACAGATAGCGCCTCATACGTGTTTGGATGACTCTTTCGAAGAGCTTGCCCATTGCCTTGAGGAGGCTAATGGGGCGATGGCTGGAGGGGAGGTTGAGAGGCTTGCCTGGCTTCTGAATTCCAATCACAGTTGCCTCTTTCCACGTAGTGGGAAAGTAACTAAGGTTGAAGCAGGCGTTGAAGATAATAGATAAAAAGGTTAACACCTGCTCAGGAAAGTGTTTCAGGGCTTGGTTGGAGATGCCATCCGCACCCGGAGCCTTTTTAGGCTTAAGTCCTTTGATGAGGGATGAAATCTCATCATTGGACACAGAGATAGGTTCGGAGGTCGTGGGGGGTGAGTTCCGGCGGCGGACCTCATCCTCCACTGCCTGGACGTGTGAGGGGTCGACGGGTTGAGAGCTAGGCGAGCATTGAGCGGCAATGCTATCTGCAAAGCACTCAGCCTTTTCCTCGTCCTCGAAGGCAACCGTGCCGTCGGGACGAGAGAGAGGGGGAGTGTGGGTGATAGCGTCTATGCAGAGGGCTCTGGCCATCTGATAGTACGCTGTATGCGATGGAGAGATATTCTCCATGAGTTCACTCTTTTCTAGGTCTCGAAATTCAGAGAGGCGGAAGCGGAGTCCTCGTTGAAGACGATTTGCCGCGCGCCTATATTCAGGGGTGGCATATTTTGCTGCTCTCCGGAAAGCAGCTTTTTTGGCTTTTAATAGGTTGTTAATATGTAGGGGAAGCCCACTATTGTTAGCAACCGGGACGACCTTTTCGTTCTCCTTAAGGGAGGATTTAATAAGGGTGGAGAGTGAATCGACCGCGGTGTCGATTTTTTCGGGACTGTCTAAGTCCGACGGTAGAGAGATGGTAGAGTCCTGTGAGTCCAGAGCTTTAGCTAGGGACTCCTTGAATCCCTTCCAGTTAGTGAAGGTTTTCGTATGTGTTGGGGGAGGTGGCTGATGGCCAAGAATGAGGGAGACCGGTCGGTGATCGGATCCTAGATCGTCTAGAGCTCTAGAGTCTCGATTGCTCTGAGGTTGAGAGAAACTCCTTGGAGTAACGCAAAATCTAGTACATCGGGGGCGTGGTCGGTGTTATCGGGAAAGTGAGTAACACCGAGGGGACTATGGACGGTAATATCAAGAGACTGCGTGATATCGAGCAGTATCTTGCCGCTATGGGACGTAGTACGGCATGTCCATTCAGTATGCTTAGAGTTAAAATCTCCAAACATAATGACTGAATTGCCTAAAGATAAAATAGCCTCAAAATCTTTTTTGAGGGGCTGGGTTCCTGAAGGGATGTAACAGGAGGCTATGAGGATGGACTGATGTCCAGTCATAGCTATCCTGCATACCGTGGCTTCCATGTTGGTAAGCTGCGGAGTAGAAATGGGCGAGCAATGAAGTGTCTTCTTGTAATAGATGGCCGTTCCGCCGCCTCCACGGTCGGGTCTGCCGTTACGAAGAAGAGAGAAGTTTTTAATAGAAAGGCCTTTAGCATCCTTGGTTTTGAGATTAGTTTCCTGTAGGAGGAGGAAATCGACTTCACGATTCCGAAGAAAGAGCTTAAGCTCTGGTAGGTTATTTCGCAAGCCGCGAATATTAAATGATACAAGCGGTCACGGTCGTATCAAACCCTTAGGTTTGATACGACCGTGAGATCTTGGTAAAGTAATTTGCTCAGTTATTTAAGTTGGTGTAGTTTTAGCTTTAAGTGTTCTGCAAGAACGAGGAGACGTTCTTGGGGGGATTTCGCCGCGCGCAGTTTGCGTGCTACAACGGTGATCTCCCTAACATCAATATTCCTAATAGCGGAATATAGAGTGTTGTAATCTTGGGCTCTGCCTCGTGGGCGTAGGAGGTTAACCGCGGTGGGTCTGCTTTTTTGGGCCCCCAGGGAAAGACTGGACGCTGCATTGGCTTGGAGAAGCCCGGAGGGGGCCGAATTATGCCCTGAGGGGGCCTAGGGGGACCCTGAGGGGGCCTAGGGGGACCCTGAGAGGGTCGAGAGAAGCCCTGGATAGGCTGAGAAGGGCCCTGATGGGGCCGTTGTTGGAGGGCCGGGAATGAGCGGTCATTGACCGGCGGTGGAGCTTGCCTACTAGGGCGAGGATGAGGTGCGCGGGGGCAACCCTTATAATTGGCCGGGTGTCCTGTCTGCTTGCACATGACACATGCGGGCGGGGAATCGGCGTCTTTGGGCCGGGGACACTCTTTCGTGTTATGTGGTTCGAGGCACTTTACGCACCTGGGTGGGGCGGAGCAGTTGGCCGCCGCATGGCCATAAAGTTGGCAGCGGTGGCACTGCGCCGGGAAACCGGGCCTATGTGGGGGCTCTACCTTCACCCTCGACAGGCCACACACTGTGCGTACCTGCCGGAAGATGGCTTTAGCCTCCGGCACGTTCGATAGTAATTACTAAGGCAAGGATGTATCTCTTGCCCGTTCTGTTGTGCATTTTGTGCACTGCTTCTACGGGGAAACCTTGGGGCTTAAGGTCCTCAAGGATTTCCTCGTTAGAGAACTCAAAGGGGACGCCTCGGATGACGGCCCTGACTTTACGCTCTTCAGGGAGAGCGTACGTGTGGTAGGAGACCCTTTCGGCTGTGAATAGCCGGGTGATTTGGCGGAAGTCCTCGATCGAGCTTGGGATGATTTTGATCGCCTCCCCGAGGTTGACGGCATGATCGTACTTAATACCTGCGTCGTAGCAGGTTTTTGACAAGTGGGTGAATTTAGCCTTGTCTCTTAGGAAGACAGGGGGCGGGACTTGCTTCTTGGCAAGGACTGGAGCACAACGAGAGGCTGGTTTGGACGGTGTGGGGATGTCTAGTGACATCAGTGGGACGGGGGCAGCGTCGAGGGCTGCGGAGGTTGAAGGAGCGGCAGGGGCCGCTGAAATAGGGGGGGGGGGTGCGTTTTAACGCGGTGCGCTTACCGTTGCGCTTGGAGGTGACGGTGGTGAAAGTGGACTCCCCGGTTCCGTCGGAGTCAGAGGACTCCGATGAACCGGAGCCTGAGGTAGTGGCGGGCCTCTTCCGGGAGGTCGGCGCCGAGGATTCGGAGCATGCGTACTCCATTTCTAAGGGGGCAGATTCAAGGGGGGCAAAGGAGTTACTCGTTTCGAGGTATGACGCTAGTACTGGCGGCGGAAGGTGTGCCTGAGGGGCAGGGAGGGGAGTCTGGGCGGCGGTGGTGGCGATGGCGGCGAGGACCGTCTCATTGCCATTTAACCCGTATTGGGTAATGAGGGCCGCTAGGGACTCAGTGAAGCTGGAGGCCATATTTGTGCTGAAGAGCTAAGCTCGGTAACTGAGAGGACGGGTCCCTGTTCTCGGTAGAACAGGGATTTGAGCGCGACACGTAATACGAGACAATACACGTAATAATAATATGCACGAACAACAATAAAATAAAAGAGACAATACACAAAAAAAAATTGAAAGAAAAATTGAAAAATGATAAATGAAATAAATGGAATGATAAATGAAATCAAAATGATAAATGAAAATGAAAACTGAAAATGAAAATGAAAAGCGGAAGTCAGTCAAACCTCCCTGCCCGAAGACAGGGGGGCAAGAGCTGTAGCGAGAAAGTGACTCACCAGCCTCGACGCTGTTCAGCGTAAGCAGGACAGCGGAGGCGCGTGAGAGCGAGACAGCACTACCGTACTGTACGGGAGCGCGGACCACCTGGATGCTACCGCTCGGAAGCGATGCCACAGACGGAAAGTGCAAAAATGAAACGAAAACTATGCAAATTTATATTGCAGATGTGAATGGTAGAGTCGGGAATGAACGCCCTAGACGGAATTTTATCGACCAAATTGGCGATATGTTGAAAATGGGCCAGATTAGGAGTACTCTTAACTAACGAGCGTGTATGCGTAGATATATGGATGTAAAGGAGGCGAAAGAGATGGGTCAGGATCGTGCCAAATGGAATTCCGTAGTCCCTGCCTACCCCTCTGGGTGACAGGTGTGAGGGTGTATGGATGCATTCAAAATGCATTTTATATAAAAATGAAAGGCTTTCGATTGGCAACCTAGAGTTGGAGTGGCGACCTGGTAACACATGTAGGAAGTCGATGAATGCATTTCTTGGGGGAGGGGGGAGGCCTATGTTCAGCAGTGGACTTGTGAAGGGCTGTAATGATGATGGCGAGGATCCAAATCGTTGTAGCCGTTGAACAAAAACATAATAAATATGCATGTAATATTATACACACGAATCGTTTAAAGAATTGGCTTTATTATAATAATACTATGCTTGCCCGCAATCCAACCTGGTGGTAAGCCGTGATAATGCTCTTGATTGTTTGATCCGAAAATGAAAATGAAAGTTGATCATTTTTTGCAAAATCAATACAGAAATGTTTATATATCGATACGTTTACATATTATAGCATTATAGATGTGTAAGTACATTTGGGCCTCCATAGATTTGCCTCACTAGGCAAGCGATTTAGCAATCTCACAGAATACCACCGTACTGTGTTTCGTATGGTATAGAGAACCAGAGACCATTTTTACTGGAAACGAGGCATCCCGTCTTAGTCCTCATGGGTGGCAACGCATTTACATTTTGATTCGTAATCGAGGATAGATGTAGATGTCTATGGGGCACAGTATTGAGCTGCTATTTTACGCTGGGATTCTGTGAGAGCGTGGTCTTTTCCCGGTTGGGCCGACCCATTTGTGCTACAATTACACCAGTAATATAGCTGCAGCGTGGCTCTACCACGAAGAAATTTGCTTTAATCGTAACACTTGGCAGGCGACTTGCGATCCTTGTTCCAGACGTCTTGCATCTTTAAAATTGCTACCCGTCTCCGGTCCGGGTATTTTACATCTAGCATTAGTAAGAAGGTTATAACACCGTCTACCGGAGACTCTTTTTACTGGTATCGAAGCATTCTATCTTAGCTGAAAACTAAGATACACGAGCACTCAGTCCACCTGATGGTAAGTGGGCCACAGCATTCATTTACCATCAGGGGACTGTGAGCTCGTTTGACACTCTTGTTCTATAAAAAAACGCACATATGTATCGGGTGGTGCAGCCTTAAGGATTGCGTCAATAGTGAATTTATGATTGCTTTGCTGACACATGAATTTGATGTTGTCATAAAATATCATATGTGCGCTGTCGTCGCGCCACAAGCGAAACACTTCGAAGCCTAAATCGCGCTATCAAAGTTCCAAAGTAAAACAGTATATATACAATATGTAACGTAATTAACGCACACCCTCAGACAACCCAATTAGTATATTATGTTATAATCATAATACAAACACTGAATTTTTAGTTAAACATTTTTATGCACTGAGTATTTATCAAATTAGTTATACTAATTCCGGAAGAATGTTGTGGTCACAGTACAAATCCACGAACGCAAAGACTTTAACGTGCTTGAAATAAAGTTCATTTTTCTTTATTTTTATTTAATGACAGAATTAGTAATAATACAAATAAAACTGCACTCTTAAAAGTCTTATTGCCTTAAGTTATGGTCCATTTCAGTTAGTTTTGACTGTACAGATTTAGTGTGACTGTAATTTACGTAGTTTTAATTATTTTGGGATAAAAAAATTACCTATATTAAAAATGATAGGAATCGATTCAGTAAACGATTCTGAACAAACTACTTTCTCAAAGCGCGTTAATTATGTTACATGTTGTATAATAGCTTCGAACAACTGAATACCTAGCCCGGCGGGAGATCTACCTTTTTCCTTCCACGGCCATACATAAAAGAGCTAGTTTAATTAAAGTGCATAATCTATTTTGCAATTTATATGTATTTAATTCGAATTTATCTTAAGTATGACTCATTATCGATTGTGTATTAAACTATCAAAAGCTGATTTTAAACGTAGATGTTTAAGAGGAAATGAACCTTTTTTTATATAAAAAATGTTTTCATTAAATTTGGCAGTTGCCTACTGACTAAGGCTGCGGACTGCGAAAACAAAAAGTTGTGGTTTCCACCCTACAACTACTGTTGTAAACCACTCCCAATACGAGCATTTTCGACTTGGTTAACTCCAATCCAGTATCCAAACCATAACACTTAAGTGACAGACTTAATTTCTCATCAGGAACACCTCTACCAGAATACGCTCAAGGAACTGGAGCGACTGCAAAGATCCCATGACACGTTGGCCGAGAGGATCGGGGCTCCCGAGCCGGTTGAACAATCGGACACGGCCCGCTCGCTACACGCCGAGATGGAGACCGAGCCTGAGGACGAGGACGACAGCTGGCTGAGAAGCGAAGCTGTCCAGGTCTTCAAGCAGCTGCGATCCCTGGCTCTACAGCTCAACACTGGACACGATGACGACTCCGGTAAGTCACATGTAGCTTCATACGTACTACTAGTATCTTGGCCGAGCGACCGACCTTTGCTTTTCGTTAGAAAAAACATTCTTAGTGTCTAATTAATTAGTGTCTAATTAACTTAGTGTCTAATTAACTTAGTGTCTAAGTAAATTCTTATTATGAATGATCACTTAGATAAACTTAGAAAATATTGTAAATATTTCAAGGAGAGAGAACTAGTAAAAGCAGATTCCGAAAAATACATACGCAGCTGTGTATATATATATATATATATATATATATATATATATATATATATATATATATATATATATATATATATATAGGAATATATATATATATATTCCTCTATCTCCTATATATTTAACACGCGTAAAACTTCGTACCCTTGTTATGCATATTGCGGTACGTGAGATTTGATAAATAGTTAAAGTTCATATGAAGGAATGCACTATGTTAAAGTGTATTTATGTACTAGACATCCGCCCCGGCTACGCTCGAGTGATTTCTGGATGTCAACAGCGCAACCTATTGAGTTCAATTGAGTTTTCAAATCATTCAGGGATTTATTATTTTCTGGGCATTGTATATCTTTTACTGATAACGTGGCATTAGCCACAGCATCCACTTACCATCGGGTGGGCTTTGTATTCTGTAACCTATGTTTGTAATTCTTACCGCATCCTTTTCGTAACAACTTTATATAGTCAGTCAGAAATTGAATAAAAGATTTCTGACTGTACACCATCATTCGTCACCCTTGTGGACACATGGAAATACCTTGTCTTGTTCTTCTACCATCATTTCATCATTTATTTCCTTCATACACAAAGGTAATCTCTTATCATCATCATTGTTGATCATCCCCAAAGTACACTACAAGCAAGATTCTAAACCATTTGCGTCCATTGCTTGCCGGCGTATTTTACTGGGTCGTCATTCCAGTTTGCTCGAAATACTCTCCTTTTTAATAATAAGGCTGGAAAATGAACACACATCCGAAAAAATTCAATTTACTAAAAGTTTTCAAATACTCTGTACCAAGATGTCTAGTTCTAGTAGCGACCTCACCGTAATTAAGTCGTTGTTAATTAAAATAACTGTTCATAAGAACCGGTACAAAACCAGGTTAGAGATTTTGGAGTCTTTTCCGCGCTAAAATAAGAACAGTAAGAATAAATATTCGAAAATTACAAAACTACACCCTAACTTATTTATTTTCAGTTGAAACTATTTGTTCTTCTGTATTTAAAATAATAATGTCCTCCAGGCCAAATTTTGGTCATACGTCTCGTTTCGGATGGAATAGAGAGTGCACAAACACCGATGTTGTCTTTATTCCCTCACTCTTACAGTCCGATGAGACCATAATCTCACACGAACGGAGGCAACAGGCACAGGCCCAACTACTTTACGTGCTTCGAGGTGGTAAAACACCGCCGTATTTAAAGTATTTTTATATCAATCCTCTTCACCGAATAAACCACCACTCCATATCATACCGTGGGTGGCGTAGTAGGAGACAGAGGGAAAGTGAATTAGATGGGCAGTAGTATCTTCCTGTTAATAGTTGCTAGGTAGAGTCACTCTCAACTATATTATACTCCTATTAAGCAATCTCTGGGACAAGCTTATGTTCATCAATGTATTTTTGACAGGCTGCAATAAATTAATTAATTGAAATACCAATTAAATGAGTATCTGTCCAGTCTATTTGACCTATTTTTCTATCTCTATTGCATGTTGTACATAATCTCGGCTTTTTATCAGATGCAACTGAGGTGAATGGACTTCTCTCAAAAGAATAAAACGGGACAAAATGCCGAGTAAAGCTCCTTTTCGTCACGTTTAGTAACGTCTTCTTGTTATATGTTACGTAGGTATATGGGAAATATGTATAAATATGTTGTCGTTGCCGTTGTCGTTATAAGGCAAAATAAATATTTTCTTTCTTTGTTCCTAGCCATACGACGAAGTGATAACCGTAATCACCAACATCTTTGACAGTACTTCTCGTCTGAGTATTACACGAGTATTTATTCGAACTTCTTTAAACGCCTCGTGCTTTCTGCTATACGAGATCTACCTGACATTTCGTTTGACACCATAAGCCGTCTATAACAGTATCAATGCGGTACTTACTTTCTTCTCTTGCAGAGACACCAAAAAACACAAATGTTAATCTAATTCAATATCAACTTTAATTCATTTCAATTTACTGCAAAATAACCTCTGTTTTAATACTGTAATAAATGAAATCGATATCTACAATATAGCCAACTAACACAACGAGCTCAATTACATGTGAGAAAAGGACCGAATATATAAAACAATTTAGGCAGGAATGAAACAGCGTATTAATTTTAATTTCGTTCGTGATGATATACGCAGCAGTTGAACACAGTGGAGCATGAAAAAAATCGAAAGCCAGAAGTTTCGGCTGCAATGTGTCTAGCGACTAGTGATGTTCCCGCTAATCTTGATCTCAATTAGTGGCCCATATGAAAATAGGCACTAAATTTTAGTCACTATGTATTAAAAAAATATATTTCTATAATGCACGTCAATGCCCTTCAAACCAAATTTCTGTCCCTAATGCACTCGCTATTACAGCAATCCGAAAAGACTAGAGATAAAGATCGAGATTATATGTGCTTGTTGTGGCCGTTCCGTATATTTTGTTACAGAATAACCAATGACTAAGTTATGTCTGACCAACGAGTCAGTCAGCATGGCTGAATAATTACAAAAAGTATAGCCACGGCATTTTTTTTTCTAGTTTTTTCCGTTAGAGGAACCGAATTTAAAACGGATCTAGATTAAAAAATTAGGTATTATACGAAATTACAATTTCTTACTTAGTTATTTTGTTCGATTCCTTTAGTCGTAGAACAGTTATAGTCCCTATCTCTTATAACATAGAATGGCATCACAACAGTCGGTCGTCAATATTATCAATATTTCCTCATCTAAATCGTGAACTCATTTATGTAAAAAAATCCTAACTCGTAATATCTACGTATTTATCGATTCGAAGTGAAATTCCAATAGATGTTTGACTTTAATGATCTTTAAACCTCGGTGAAAATACCTACAGCTGAGTGCATCAAGAAGTAGGATAATTTATTTAGTGTAATATTATCTGATGTCATCAATATTTAAAACGACCGGTTGTCGGTCTTGCACTAAACCTTTCCATCACTAGCAGCTAAACAAGAACGTAATACCAATAAACAACAATTCTAGCCACACGCAAGCCGATCGATCCGCGCTAAGCCGTACCTATTTGTGCACGTCGCCTTTCCACCAAACATGTCTAACTCTAACGAACTGAATGTTAGCATTTGTATGCAGAATATTCTTGTATTCGTGGGGTATAGAAAACCGTTGCCACTGACTTTCCACCATGGTGAGTAGCGAGTAAATAGCACTCGTAGCGTCCAGATTGTATCTGACGTATTTTGATTGAATTTAATTCAGCCAGGCCAGTGTCCATAACTTCACGTCTAATTGTATGTGGGCAGGATTTAAATATATTGTTTAAACTATCTGAGCTCCTTTATGAAAGTAAGAAAGTAATGACCACGTATACCTACGTGGTAGAGGCACGCTGTACTATAGGTAGTATGGTTGTAGCAAGAATGGGTCGGTTGGAACGCCGTCGTAAAATATTAGTTTCATGCTGTCGTGTTTCTAATGGTCAGTGTAGCGAATCAGACCCTTTTTACTAGAAGCGATGCATTCCATCTTAGTCCTCAGGGATGCCAACGCAATCTGTATTTTGATTCTTAATCGAGGACTGATTTCCAACATATCCACTCACCATCAGGTGGATTATGAGCTCATTTGTCAAAAACTATCTGAGCTCCTCTAGGAATCTTAGTAAATTTCTACTTATAACGTGGCATATTTACCGTTGATCCACAGTTGTGACACAGTTTTGGTTCCGAATTGTCGATCTAGTAGTATACGAGTACATAGAAGCACAAATGAGCGCTTCTTCTTCTTCTAATGACTTCTCTTCTTCGTCTTGAAGGTCGTTTGACTGAGTAAATACCTTCGTTCATCCTTGCATTAACAAGCGTTTCATTGTGGACGTGGGAAAAGTGGCGCCAGTAAATATGTGCCTGTCATCTACTTCATACCAGAGTTATTATGGATGGAAAATCCCTTTATCCAGCTCCTTAATGGTCAATAAGTACAACTATTTAGCAATTAATTAAAATTCTAGTCATCATATAGTCACAGTGTATTACTCCAAAAAGGTAAACGCATATGTGTTATAAATATTGTGTTTATTAGGCGCTTACAGCCGGAATCTTTTGCAAAATAGGTCCGTCGTAGGCCTTGCGTGACCGTTTTATAGGTTATAACTTGAACATATTATGTTTGGAGTTAGATTCTGCACGGAACTGTCGTGTTTATGTCTTTCGTGTTTAGTTCCTGTTTTCTTTGTTATTACGAGTCAGCGTTACTCCTTTAAGTAATTGTAACGTATATAATTCTAAGGCAAAGGTACGAGTAGCTGGATGTTTGGTCGTTAATTTCAGTTGCTATATTATTACTGACCTACTGTAAAAGTTGTCTAAATGCTAACCTAGTTTTATGTTAGCATTTCTGACCATTAATTCGATTGTATTTCTACTAGAGTTGGGCCGATTAGTACTTTGGCCGATTGGCCGATTAGCCGATTAATCGGTTAAGAAATGGACAATTAATCGGCCCAGCCGATCCCTATCTGATGATAAATTCAAATAGTAGAACAAAAATTCTTCCAGATATCCAGAAATGTCCCGTTTAGCCAAAGTTTTCCTTTGCTGCCCTGCAGAAAAAAGTCTCTCATATACAAAGAGCTATCTTTGTATATGAGAGACTTTTTTCTGAGGCAGGGAATATCTTGTATCTACGAAACAAAAAGAAATTGACTTCAATCAGAAAAGGCTGAGAATTTGGCCTTTTGCATCACAATTTCCCACTGGTTATAAATAACAAATAAATTAAATATTGTCTAAAAAGCCTTCAATACTTTTCCAAATTGAGTATTTCTTTTTAACAAATTATTAGATGATTATAGATTCTTTATTTAATAACATTACAGGAAAAAACAATTTATTTTAATTTTAAGTACAGAAAAATAACAATTTGATTTAATTTTTAGTACAAAAACAACAACAATTTAGTTTTAAAAACAGAAACATGTTCTATTTGTCTTTTAAAAATCTACATGCTTGTAGTTTAACAAACTTTATTAAAGAATTAAGTTTTTTTGTTATGCAAAAAATACTAATAATATTATTCTTAATAAACTTAAAAAAAATTAAAATTTGTTTTTTTAAGTTTATTAAGAATAATATTATAAGTATTTTATTTTGTTGTGTCACTATGCATTACGATTAGAAAAAGTTAAAAATAGTAAGTACTTAGGTTTTTGTTAAATTTTAAATAGCTATCTCGGATTCTTTTTTTTACCAAAGTTCCTATGTCCAGAATAATTAACATTAAAACACGTGAGACTGATTTTTCAATAAAAGTTATGTATGAACCTACTTATAATGATTTCTTATATTTACGCGAACACTACACATGATTAAAACTACTTTTACGGATTTTATCGCGTTTATTTTTACTTTTTATTTTTAATTCCCGACGTTTCGGGCGCTTTCCAGCACCCATGGTCACGGGGGACTGAGATGACTGACGTCCCGATGTCATTGTTAAACCCGGAGTACCTTCAATAACAACAATAATTAAAAAAGCTGAAGGTAATCATATGAACCTACTTATTTTATTATTTATTTGATTTACCTACATATAAATCTGACGTGAGTTTACGCATGGGAGAGAAACTATACTTTTCTTAAATTTAAAGCTTTACTCATATCAATGTAGCCGCACTTACCACGCAGAAAATCAGGAAAAACCTTTGCTGAAATTAATAAAATAAAAAGCCGATTGATTGGCCGTTTTAGCCGATTAATTGCCGACTAATCGGTGACTACAAATAGGCCGTGTAATCGGCGGCTAATCGGCCCAACTCTAATTTCTACGTGATAAAAATCGACGAGAGAGTATTAATCTTTGCTTTTATTTATACGAGTGTCATCAATACAGTCAATCAAAAGGCCATATATATATATATATATATCCGCTAACTTCGTTGAGCCTATATATTTACACTTCAGTAATGGTTCCATTTCAATTCGCAGAAATAATTTCAAACCTATTTTTTTTATTAATCACTGGTACGGAAAATATCTTTAAATATTACCTACATTTCCCTCATCACTTTGTTATCGGCCGCAATGAAGACCGCATTGCAGGGATTGCGTTGTCATATTGCACTCTCATTTTGTTATACCAGTATCCATTGCAAGGTGAATTTTTTATTTATTATTTATTATTTATTATTTACTGCATTTAATATTACAAAAGAAAACAGAGGATGGATTTAATGCCATTATGCATTCTCTACCAGTCAACTCATCATTTTAACTAAGCATAGAATGGGGTATGCATTGATATGTCCCTCACAAAAAGTTAAATCGTAAGGTATTGTTTTTGGAAAAATCGATCCACGTAAAAAATCTAAATGCAGATGTATTGCTCTAATGGCTAAGGTTACCTATAAAAAGGGCACCCAGTTCTCGGCTTTGAGCATACGATGCACAGCAGCATTATGCTGCTATTTTTAACTTGTATTCTATACGCGTGTGATTTTTCCTGATCGAGCCGCCGTCTGCAGCTTATCTCTACCAAGTATAATTTCTATTACTACACACTCAGGACTGGATTATACAAGGTTATTTTTCAAAGAGTAACCAAAAAACTTAAGTTCAAATATATAAATAATGATATACCGTTATAGCAGTTTTTGAAAATACAAGTAAATAAGGTTTCTACTTTTATATGAAATTATCCCAAATTGAATGTGATTTATGAGCAACAACAACAACAACAAGCAGTAAGAACCAGGCATTTTGAATTTAAAAGATAAAAAGTACAGAATGTTTTAGATTATTTTCAAATTATTTTTTCTTCACCATTTGCCTTTATTACTTATTATGAAACTTCTCCGCAAATGTGGCGGGTTATTGCAAAATAACCATGTGTATACTTCATTTAATAATAATAATTAATAGGAGCCGGAGTTCGTGGGTTCGATTCCCACCCAGGACAAATGTCTGTGTGATGAGCACGATCATTTGTTCTGTGTCTGGGTGTAATTTATCTATAATATTTATGTATTTAGAAATATATAAGTATGTTTAGTAGTCTAGTACCCATAACACAAGCTCTGCTTAGCTTGGGACTAGATGGCGTTGTGGGATAGTTGTGGAATATTAAATAAATAAAAATATAAAATAATTATGCGTTACTTTGCAGAAATCCATTATAGTAAAGATGTTGAAATTATATATTAAGATCTGCGTATTATAATAAAATAACGTGTCTTGCCTACTTTGAAGAGCACCTTCCGCCCTCCCTCAATGTCGTGCACTATTGCCGTCACCACTAATCCCAGCACCACTACTTCCAACACCACGACACTAGGAAAGACTACCGTTACTAGTACAATATACGTATTTCGCCTCTATACAAATTAGGCTGAGCCCTCAGACTGAGGAGAGATGTTCTTTAAATTAGGTAAGACACATTGATCGTTTTATTTTATTACGTGGCTCTTAGCATCAGCAATTATTTCAAGACTAAAATTAGGTAAGACACATTGATCGTTTTATTTTATTACGTGGCTCTTAGCATCAGCAATTATTTCAAGACTAACGCAATGTGGTCCAATTCGGAATAATGGTACAAGACATTTGCCTTCACAATCCCTTCTAACTGTCGTGCTAGTGTTGCAGATCTAATGAGTTCGTGACTTCTGTTGTTGTGACATAAGATCATATAAAGATTACCGCATGATATTGCAAATGGTGACGCGTTATTTTTCCAAACGAGAATTTGGATTTTGCAAGAATGCATGTCGCTAGATTTATCCTCATATATTTCCTCCTGTATGACCTTCAGTGAATGCCGTTTTGTGATTCTGAGTATAAGGTACGCAACCCTCGTCGACACACTCCCAATCTTTAAACCGTTGTTAACGAGAGACTAGTGGACGATAAATCTGACACCTCCTTGGGGCAGATGGTCGCCCTTCCGGTGATAGAACAAGTTACGGGATTCGAGGATTACCGCGTCTTCCCCTCTCTCAGACCGCAGACAATCCTATAATACTCCAGATAGACAAGGTAGTCTATCTCTTCTTCCAGTTTCAGGATCTTCTCGTCAGTCTTCAAGGTAAGTGCGTTATATGTTGCCAGGTCGAGTGATCTTAGCTGGCATCCGCACCTCCACACAAGCCTGGTGAGTGGGTTGAAACCCCCGGTATTTTTGGTTGTTTGGCTGTTATCAGAAATATGCTCCTGCCTTCTTCTGTCTTAATTTTCCTCTGTCGCGTCTTACAACACCCACAGGAACTCGTAGACCCTACACGGGATTAAAAGATATAGTTAAATAATAAAAATAAAACTTCACTTAAAAACTTCAGAAGTCATAAGACATATTTGAGTTACAGCCTCAACTCTGGATACTAAGCTCGTTTATCAGTCTTGTCGATATAAAACACACACACGATTTTAAAAAAAAATGTGACTCGAAGTAAAACAGGTTACGAGGATAAGCAACTCGCCAAATCGCCAGTCCTTCTACCCACGTGTAACTTTCCCATCATCTATCACAGTACATTTTTGGTATATAAAGGCTCGGAAGTTATATCTAAGTAGGTGAGGTAGGTATTGCAAAAGTGGTTAACGCGATGATGTCACGTGAATCCGTTATGACGAAGACTGGTACGTGATGACACGACTTCACGAATACAGTGAAATAATAAAATTATAATACAGCTTTGTTGTATTTAGAGATCCTCGCTAAATTTAACAAAACTTCTTTATAGAATATTTTTTTATAGAATGGGGGTGACAAATGACTTCACGGTCTACCTGATGGTAAAAGCCGTTGCCCAAGGACATCTCCGTCTACCCTCGATTAAGACTCAAAATGCAGAGACGTTGTCATCCCTGAGTCCTAAAATGGAATGTAGTTTCCAGCAAAAAGATCTCCGGTAGTTTCTAGTAACACTCATCATACGTCACACAGCAGCATGAAGCAGCTATTTTATGCTGGTATTCAGTGAGAGAATCTCCTGTTTTACTACTGCGGTAAGTTAAATAAATTTGTGTTATTTTTGCTTGTTCCTAAATTTTATATATTATAATATAAGCATAATTCTAACAAATAAATGTATTTTATTTCATTCTTTCTTTCTACAGTTATATATAAATCCACCAATAATAAACCACTATGCACGTAGGTATGAATGTTATTTATTTGCGATGTGAGAGACTTCCACGACCTGTCGTCCCGAGGGCACTAGAAATATCGTATAATGGAAATGCCAGGGAAATGCTAATGCTTTCGATCGATAGCAAAATAATCATTACAACTAGGTATACTTAACTAAGTTTTTAAACTATTCCCAGTCCTTTGTATCGAAAATCATCATCATCATAATCATCATTACAGACCTTCACATATCTACTGCTGACCATAGGCCTACCTCAAGGCACGATCCTGAATCATCTGCATCCGACGATTTTCTGCATGTCTTACCAGGTCGTCATTCCATCTAGTTATAAATCGCACATATCTTCGACTATTTTCTTTTTCTCTTTGACTGCCTCGCTGCTTGGTCTAGTGGCCGTATTCGCGACTGCTGAAGATGTTTTCAAGGGATATTGGGTTTTTCTGTAAAAAAATTCTCAGCCCGGAGTCAGAAAATTATCAGTGCTTACTGGGGTGAAGCTTCAGGAAGTACATTAAGCCGTTGGTCCTGCGCCTAATCTCTACGGTCGGATTTCCGTACCATCGGACTACGTGAAGGAGGGAATAAAGAGAGCACATATGTTTACGCAATCACTAAAATAATACAAAATATTTTTTTGAAACGTTACATCCACACTAGGATTTTCTCTTGTACCTTGGGGGCAGTTTACGAACATAAATTTCCGTTAGCGTTGTAACTCATTGCTAAGCCACTGCTCCACGGAGCCGTCAGAATAACGAATCATTCAGCGAATATTCGTTATTTTTAACAATTAATAAATTAAAAACTAAAGAGCAATAATTTCGTATTTGTTTTTAGTTTTAATTCGTAAAATATTCATCAGTAATTTATTCTTAATTAAATTAAATTAAGTAATGTAATTTACATAACTTTGTTTGAGTATCTTTTACTGTATTCGATTTAAATGTTTACTTAACCAAAAGATTAACGCTTAAAAATATGGCTGTCATGCGCACATAACAAAAATCGTATTATGTTTTGTAATTCTTTATTCGCAAACATAACTTGCACGTTGCAAACATAACTTAACTTGCAATTTGCAAGTTACGTTTGTTCTTAAAACTGCTTTTTTAGGTTGCGTATAATTATTTTATATTACGGGGCATTAAGTTGCTTTAAGTGCTTGTAAGGTATATTTACTATATAATGAGTAATGAAATTTCCGAGAAAGCCCAATACGGCGACTTTAAATTGCATAAAAACTATTAAACTTTATATTAGATATGTACCTATATAACTTTGAATGTTATTTTTAATAGAGAACTTGGCCTGGTATTATAATATATAACATTACTTTACTTATTTTTTTTATTCAGTAATACATGATCATATATGATGATTAATCCACATGACGTGATGATGATGAACTTGAAAATAGTGTTATATCCTAATATTTACCTCTACTTATTATATTTTTTCTTGAATGAATTGAAGGTTGCTAAAATGTTTGAACTTGCGTACTTTTCGATCTTCATGCGACCGCTTAGTTCGCTTAATGTTTAGCCCGCCACTGATTATTTCCAATTTGCGTTATTCATTCGTTTTTAGCAATATTATGTTTTGCGGTGGTAATTATCGATATAGACCTCGAAACGTCGTACAATCCACAGCAATGCAATATTGCATCTCGAATTACATTACTAGTCTAAGTTACGAGCTGATATCAGACTTTAGCATAGTAAGGTAAAACTTACAATATTTTATATACAATAAGAGTGTCTTACGAACACACAGTCCACCTGATGGTAAGAGGATGCTGTGGCCCATACATATCTAGATCAGTCTTCGATTAAAAAACAAAACGCAGATGCGTTGTCACCCCTGAGGACTAAGATAAAATACCTCGTTTCCAGTAAAAAGGGTATCCGGTTCTCTACACTCATCATACGCAACACAGCAGTTTTGAGCTGCTATTTTACGCTGGTATTCTGTGAAAATATTGTTCAGTTGTCATTAATTACACGGTATTAACTCATTTGTACTATGTGGTGACAGTGTGAGGTAATCCATCACCCCATTTCGTCCCGCGGGTGTCTAAATAGCCACCTATAGGGATCTCAGAAAATTCTTATTGCTTCCCATAGATGGCGGTATAACCATTTCTTTTATGCCAGACGCAAAGTACCCAGACCGAGGACGGGCAGCAACGTCACAGGTGCGAGACGTTTGGTACTAAGATCGTCAATCCTCTTGCCAAGCGTGATGATTAAACAAATTCTTACCCACAACGGAAAAGACCAAGGTCTACCTGTGTACTAAAACAAAAGAGACCGTTGCAATAGATGAGAATAGATTGCGTAAAAAGCGACTTTGGAAGAAGCCATTGATAAAGAACGTAAAATATCTATACCGGCAGCGAGAAGAAAACAGAAGAATCCCCTGTCCTGCTGTGAACTTCAGCAGGCTTACGAAATAATGTACTTATAGTTAATTAAATTGCTTATGTAATATTACGTGATATCATAATACACTATGTTAGTTTTTAGAATATTTACCCTAAACAATTTAAAAAATGAATATCAGTAACGCTATTGACATGACTAATATTCCCGTTAACCATTACCAGTAAATCTAAAAATACTTGTGTTGATCCCAAGACTTTGCGAGATTTAGTCCACACACTAAGCCATTATGTTTCCGTCATTACAACATTAAATACGGTTAACTAAGCGTTGCAACTATGGCAAAATCCCCCTATGAGACAATCTATGGGAGAGGTCTATGTTCAGCAGTGGACTTATATATACTGTAATCTTAGACCATTTGGGTTGAATGGTCTAAGACTGTAATGGATGGATGGAACATTGAAGCAACGACACGCTTGTCGCTCATGACTTGCGTCGCGCCATTAGCCAATCGATCTTGACGACGTTTCCTCATCGTACGATGTGGCGTGAACAATGTAGTGCATTATTGTATTACACTCTCGTTTACAATACGGGAAAGTACTGGACAATGTGGCAACAGTGAAAGCCAAAGTGACACACAGCATAGAGCCTTTACAACTCTTGAATCTTTATTATTGATCTAAAGATAATCTTGTTAGAAGTTACAGCTTAATATACGTCTCACTGATGGGAACCTGTCACCCCTTATTTTGAGTGTACAGTATAGTCTAAAATGTTGCGCGGTAAGGTTTTAGAGCCAGGCTGCAGCTATATTATGGTTGTATCTGGGGATCACACTCTCACAATGGTATTCCATTGTGAAATAGCAGTTTAATGCTGCTAAGTTTCATATGGGGAGTGTAGAGAACCGGAGACACTTTTTACTGAAAACGATGCATGCCATCTTAGTCCTCGGGGGTGGCAATGAATACGCATCTGCATTTTAATCCTTAACGAGGATAGATAAGTCTTAATGATGGGAACATACCACCCCTTATTTCGGGTTGACAGAAAACACTAGGCGAAAATTAAATAAAATTAAATTAACTTTTATTTTTTTACGTTTTAATTCGTTATATGATCATAAAGTCGCGGTTAACGATTTCTGTAGTTTTAAGCAACGACTTGACCGCATCCAGCGCAGAGCGGATCGATTCGTCGACGACCGAGTTCTCTCTGATCAGCTCGACTCACTGGCGCTGGGAAAACATGTTGCATCCCTTTGTATTTTCTATAGTATTTACGACTAAGAGTACTCTGAGGAATTGTTCAGATAAATTCCAGCCACCAAATTTCATCAACGTAGATCGCGACAAAAATTACGTTACCATCCAAACCATCTGGATGCTTGTCGGTCCACTACTGTGCGATTTACTAGGAGTTTTCTTCCTCGCACGACTACTTTGTGAAATCGTTTACCACCGGCGATGGTAACCGATGCAATCTCAGTGGTTGCGGTTGTTCATAGGTCATAGGCGGAGGTCGACTCTTTCCAACAGGTGAGCCGTATGCTCGAAAAAATCTTTTATATTTTCCGGGACATTGATAAAATAGCGTATATACATTGCCCCACGACTGAATTGCTAACTTTGTGGAGTCGAGAAGTATGGAGGTATCACTAGCTTGTGTTTGTTCCTAGTGTTTACAGAGTGTATATCACTTTTTTTAAAACTGCTTTTGTATTTGCGAACATACAATAAATTTTCAATAATATACTAAGAGGCCAAAGTTAATATATTTATTTCTTTAAATTTTTCTCTGAGATTTAAGTGTAACTTTAACTTATAAGTTAGCATCCATTTTTGCCATTAAATATACGTGTCTGATAAATAAATGCCTTAACTATCTAGTATATAATCGTTTGAATAAAAATAACAGTTGAATAGTGCAATAATTTTCACAGCGATATTTATTCTAATAGTGTAACCATATACATTATAATTAGAACAATTGAAGTGAAATCGGACTAAGCCGTCAATGACATCACGTCTCCAAGGTATCCATTACGGTGTCGCTTACGTGAAGATATCCGAATGCGCATCCTTTGTACATGTAAATTAACACTGACAGCGAGGCTGCGGATCCATCGAGGCCATTAACATTACTTTTTGAAATGGAAACTTCTGAGTAATTTTAAGGTGGGGAAAAAAGCACTGAACTCGCGTGACTGTCACGTTCAGATACAAAAAAAAGTCATTTTGAAAATTGATGTCTTTATTAATTTGTTTGTATTATATTATATAGATAATAATCATTCATTTCGTATAAAACTGCAAGAAATGAATATTTTTTACTGTATTGTTAAGAATTTTGTGAAGTTATGAAGTTTTCACTTCTGACGTGCAGTGTTACGACTGGCGGTATTTTTTTGATTAATTATTGGCTATTAGCTAAAAGTTAAACCTTATTAAATGAGAGCCTGTGCCCTTCATTGTGACTTATGAAGGCTATTTACTTTGTGCTATATATCCTTTGATTATATACATGTATATAATCAAAGGATATATGGTAGCGTCTTTTATCAGTCGCTAGTTTTGCTCGATAACGTATCCATAAAAATTTTATCAAATGCTTGTTGCGTAATCTTGTTTTCTTTTTAATTTAATCGCCAATGAATTAGGAATTATTTTTAAATTTGGAACACAACCAGTCATTTACGATTTTCGATAGTAAATTTGCATTCCATCGGCGACAGCTTACACCATTAGCATATTGGACAATATTTTTGCTGTTGCATAAACTTCCATTTAATTGACCTTATAGATAGAGATGTCAGATTTGATAATAAATATGTTCGTAAATGACTCTGCGCATTACATAGGTAGCCTATTTAAGCTTACATAAAAGTCGCTCTTTTTCTTAATTCACTTTAGCTAATAGTTGTTTCGTAATATTGGCTGAATTTGCATTTCAACTTAATATAAATAGCGTGGTTTAGTCGGTGTAATGGCTGACAGGTCATGGGGTCAAATCATAACCAGGACATAATTGCATACAAAACAAAATCTTTATTTAATTGAATTCCATGTTTACGTGGTAGACCCACGCTGCAGATATAATATTGTTGTAGCACGGTTGGTCGACTCTACCGGAGAAGGACAATGCTCTTTCAGATTACCAGCGTGTTATAGCTTAATCCTGCTGTGTTTCGTAACGTTTATTAGGAGTTAATAGGAAATATTGTTGATCTATTTATTTAAACCAACAGCCCTTTCATAGATACTTTGACTGAGCCGGCGCAAACCAGTTTGTACCCGGATGGAGCGCCGGAGAACCTATCGGTGTGAGCTCACGCACACATCGCTGCGCTATGTGTGGGTGGGTGTATTCGCAGCAAGCCGTTTATATGTAGCTTCCCCTCTGGACGGTTTCTTTACTCATGTGAAATCCGAGGGACGGTAATCCAACACAGGAGATAGATCAGGCGCAGGACCAACGGCTTTACGCGCTTTCCGAGACACGGTGGAGAAACACCGCCAACTGTCTGATTTCGAGCTGTTGCTGAGAATTTCTTGACAGAAAAACCTATTAACTGATTCGAATCTCATTCTTGCCAGCAATTGCAAAATCGAGTAACGTAATATGGTTCAGCTTAGACTTAAAATTTTACATCGGGAAGTTTGAGCTTAAACTCAAAATTATCTCTGATGAAATAGCGGCTAAGTCTCTCTTAAATTACAACGACATAATTACGCAAATGGCATGTAATTAAAGTACATTAGATAGGTACCACTATAAGCTCCGTGGTGCAAGAGGTCATATAACTGAACTACTTTAACCTACAAGTGTACACGAGAGTATTTTTAATGTTTTTTTATCTATGGCGCCTACTAATGTGATAACATTATTTATTACTGGCATTCGAGAGTCGTGGGCTTAGAGGATAGGAATTAAAAATATTACCTTCAAAAAGGTTATTTCGCAACTATGCCGCGCTTGGCAAGCGAGTTAGCAACCGCAGTTTTTTATTTTCCTATTACTGTTATCAGGAAGATGCTGCCCATATCCTGTTTAAGTTTCCATCTGTCTCCTTTTATAATATATACGGGACTTTATGGGGTAGGTAGTGTCAATTCTTACCACACCACTAAACAGTTGTATTAAAGTATATTAAAATCATAGTAATAATAATCTCTGAGAAACTCTATGACAGATCAGTGTCCTTTTTGTCTAAGAGGGCGCAGTAAAGATTTAAAAAAAGATATGTTCAGCAGCGAATTTTTATATACTCTAATGGATGGATGAAAGGTTTATGAAGTCGCTTTGGTACCTACTTCATGTTCGTAATTGTCAATCGAATTAGTACTTTTAGAATATCTTGAACATTATATCCGCCTTTTAATCAAAGAAAAATTATACTACAGCTATATTTTCATTGTAGAATGGGTCAGCTCGACCGAGTAGTATCACGCTCTCACAGAATACTAGCGTAAAATAGCAACTTAATACTGCTGTGTTTCGCATGGAAGTGTAGAGGACCGGGGACCTGGTGTACTGGAAACATTCCATCTTAGTCCTCGTGGGTAACAACGCATCTGCATTTTGATTCTTAATCAAGGATAAATGTGGATGTCTATGGACCACAGAAACACTTACCATCAGGTAGACAGTGTGCTCGCTTGTCACGAGTATATTATAAAGAGAGGGTTTTAATTTATTAACCATTTTTCTATTTCCAGGTCTTCATTCTGATCTGTCTATATCATCGCTGGACGGTGAGGAGGGTGAATGCCTTCGTCGCGGTGCCCTAGCGGCCGCCTGTGCTGACGCCGTCGCAGCATACGCCACCCTAGAAGGCTCTCGCGTGAGGGATTCCATCGCTGCCCACGCCAGAAGGGCGCTGGAGAGGGAGAGGCAGATCGATGAAAAGAATGAAATCATCGCTGACCTGTCTTCTAAGGTAAGTTCTTTCAATAGTTTAATTTCTTTTGGTATTTATGTGCACAGGTCCAGGTTTGAAGTATGGCGGCAGAAAAAGTTGTGGCTACCCTCAATACGATCGATTTTCAACCACTAAGCGACCACTTGTTTTTAATGTGTTATTGTGAACTGCAATCGGTGAATTTCAAGCGATTAACTCAAAACAACGACGTCGCTTATCGCCCGCGTCGAAAACCGTAAACAACGCGAAAAGGAAACTAATATCGGTGAGAAATCAATTCAAACCGGCACAATGGTGAACGGTACCCGCGATTGGGTGCACTGTGATCGCCACGAGTGGTGACCACGCCACTTTCGATTACCACCGTTCGACGGACATTTAACTTCGCGTAATAGAATACAATAATGTTAGAGTTAAATAAAGCTTTTAATAAAAAATAAAAATTAACTTCAAAATAAAAAAAAATTAATAATTTCTTGTCGATGCTAACACAGTTTTTTATAGAATATGGATGACAAACGAGCACACAGTCCACCTGATGGTAAGTGGATGCTGTGACCCACAGAAATCTACATTTATCCTCGATTAAGAATCAAAATGCAAATGCGTTGTCACCCATAAGGACCAAGATGGAATGCCTCCTTTCCAGTAAAAAAGGGTCTCCGGATCTCTACACTCAACATACGAAACACAGCAGTGTTAAGCTGCTATTTTACCCTGGTATTCTTAGAGAGCGTTATCCTTCCCCGGTCGAGCCAACCCATTCGTGCTACAACCATAATATAACTGCAGCGTGGCTCTACCACGTATAAAACATAGCATATATTTTTTGTTATATATAAGTATTGAAGTCCCGACTTACGTGCTATTGTACCCGACTGACGTAACTATTATGCGGCAATATGGTCCCATATAAATTTGGAGAAAAAAATATAAATAATATAATAAATAATAAAAATAGGACTACTACAAAAGAATTAATATTAACCTATTTATTAAAAAAAGAACCATTAAAATTGGTTCAGATTTGACGAGGATATCGAGTAACATACTCGTACATAAAAAAATAAAGAAAATCGTACGGAGGATGTTCTCCTCGAGTCGTATAGTCGTCGTCCCCTCCCCTTTTTTTAAGTCTACTAAAAATACTTACGCAACATGCATAGGACGTTGGTAGCTGTGGTGATCCTTCAGGTAATACTACAGGCGGGTAGAGAAAAGACTGAATACCAGCGTAATGCTGCTGTGTTTCGTATGTAGGAAACCGGAAATCTCTTTTAGTGGAAACGAGACATTTCATCTTAGTCCTCAGGGGTGGCAAGGCATTTTTGACATGTGGCTGTCTATGGGCTAAAGCATTCAATTACCGTCGGATGCTCGTTTGTCAACTTTATTCTATGAAAAGAAAATCCCATCTTCCCATTTCGTCTCTAGAATATCTTAAGTTAATACCACGTACTGTAGGAATATTAAGGCGATATCTTGTCACAAATTACCTTCGGATAAATTAATAACATCAATTAATTACTAAAGCTCCAATTATTTAAATAAGCCTCTTAATTGCCGGCTTTTACAAGGCCCAACCTTGAGTTTCACTTCAAATTTCTAGTCATACTTATTTATCTTATCGTAACTCGCAACAGCCTCAACTAACATAGTGTTTACACCATCAACACTTTCTCACTTATATTACTTTACACACATACATTTAAACATAACAAGTATGTTAAATTAAGGCCGCTTTAATAAATTTACTTATGTGTTAAGGGTCAAATACATTTTTACCCAATACAACACATTTTTGCCGTATCGTCTCTTTAATTTCACAAATATATTCCCATATGGCATAGCTTAGCTATATTATCAAGCATTTAAACCATAAATCAATGTGACCAATACCAGTTTAGGGTTCATAGAACACCAAGTACTTTCAATGGAAACCCAAATAATTTTATATAGTAGTCTTAGACCGAATAAGTAAGAAATTTAAAAGTATGTATACTCAATACCGAGTAGTGACGCAATAAGATTAGCCACTACCCCATGTCGTCTCGTGATTGTTATTATTATGCGGTATGTGGGTCTTTTAAAATAAGTACGAGGTTTTTACGTGTTAGAGCCATTCTGCAGCTATATTACTAGTATAGTTGTAGCACCAATGAGTCCGCTCGACCGAGGAAGGACCATGCTCTTACAGAATACCAGCGTAATATAGCGGCTTAACGCTGCTGTGTTGCGTGTGGTGAGTGTATAGAACCGGAGACTGTAGGAATTGTGAGAACGATTTCACTTCTTTGATTTATATTTAAAAAAAAATATTATATTATATCAAAAGGAATATTTTATGTTTATCCCGTATAAGCGCCTATGTAATTCGTACGATTACGATGAATCTTTTGTAAGTGTTGTGTACACACCCGCGAAGTTTTCCGCGATAAAAGAGGCATGCATTCCGGGCTCAGCTTTCATCAATCCATTGTTTCCTATAAAAGTCCACTGCGTAGGCCTCCCCCATAGATCTTCCTTAGTTGCCAAGATTGACAGGCGGTTTACTAACTGCATTTTTTTTTTGTAATTTAGAGTATAGTGTTGTTGGCACAAATTAATTTGTATAAAAAAATTGGCAACCACAAATCCGCCGGCTATAGTAACGTTTTGCAACCCTTTATCATAATTATGATATAAATACTAATATTATGTAAATATTCATCATAATAATTAATGCTTTTAAGCGAAAATTTCAAAATGTCTACAGCAGTTGACTTAAAAGGCGGACGACAGTAATGGAAGTCTTTAAAAATATATATTAAACGACATTCTTAAGTACCTATGTTCTTACGAAACTAGAATCGGCTTTTCTGACGTATCCTCCAACTTGCTGCCCACAACAGATCATAAAATTAATTTAATCCACCGTCTCCTACTAAATATGGCCATAATAAGCAATTGACCTTACGTTTTAGTCCGGAACAATAGCGTAGAAACCAGTTGAACCGCTCACCATTTAAGCAAGCTAAGAGTTGATCCTCCTTGGGCAAACTAAAAAGGATAGATCGTAATCCAAAAAATCAAAGTTGAAATACCTGAAGCCGTTGTTATACTTTTGTTTTAATGCATATAATTTACATCCATCGATTTCAGCCTTATTTCGATTTCTGATCATAGGCCTCCACCGTAGATTACCGCATAGAGGGGATTTTACCATAGCTGCCACGCTTGGCAAGCGTTGTCAACCACAGATTTTTTTTAGCAGTTATCAGAAATATGCTGCTGCCCATCTCCCGTTTCAGTTTCCATTTTTTTATAGGATAGGGTGGCAAACGAGCACACAGTCCACCTGATGGTTATTATATTATAAGTGGTTACAGTGACTTACAGCATCTACATCGATCCTCGATTACGAATCAACATTCCGATGCGTTGTAACTCCTGAGGACTAAGATGGAATGTCTCGTTTCCAGTAAAAAGGGTCTCCGGTTCTCTACACTCACCAAACGAAACGCAGCAGCATTAAGCTGCTATTTGATACTGGTATTCTGTAAGAGCGTGGTCTTACCCCGGTCGAGCCAACCCATTCGTGCTACAACCGTAATATGGCTCCAGCGCGGCTCTACCACGTATAAATTAGCCGCAGCGTCAAAAGTTTAGGTTTCAGTTCGTTCATCTTGTGGCACAGTTACTGGACTTCTTAGTGATTCATTAGATTAATGCAATTATAGCAATATAACGTGGACCACCCCTATAATCGTTATGAATGAAGGGAAATATTCTTCCGCTTACCAAATTTCAGCGATTTTTGTACACAATTTTATTTCATTGAGAAGTTATTTTCAAATAAATGTACATATAATCAGTTTCTAGCGTATTAAATTAATACACAAAACAATGCCACAGCGGTTTGCTGTTTAGTTATTTTATTTTAAGGAATACCCGTAATTTGGTACACAATACAATTAATGTATATATAGAGGTCAGTGGCATCCATCACTAGCATTTTGGTGGCATTAGCACTTTTACTGGCCGAGAAGAAACTGCACACGAGAGAAAAAAAAAGAAAAACAAAAAGGAACAACTGACGCTATATTGGTTGCGTAGATAATATTTTTAATAAGGTTTTTAAATAAAACAAGTTCAACACTAAAACATTTTTTTTGTATCCTTTGTTATTGTAGTGCAGCCTACCCATTAATCTTTCTTCTCTTTTTATTTTTATTATAATTATTTTTTGGGTTTTCCGGTAGAAAATTCTATGTAGCAATCGGACCACCTTTTAATTCCCTTTAATACACTTAGCGGCACAATTAACGGCCCACCCTTTTAAAGTGACAAATTTTGATGTTATCGCAGTTGTAAGTTATTGGGCATAAATAAGTCAAGTGTGAAAGAAATGTAGTGACGAAAAAATTACAAGCTACCCACTTAACTTTGTTTTTTTACGCATAAGTTGTGAATAGGACAAATATCGAACTTCGTCTCATTATCGTTATCGTTGCCATACTGCTTGCATTGCTTCAGTGGCATTAAAAGTAAACAATTTGAGTTTGTTTTGGTTTCGTAACTTAAAGCTAGTGTTTGGACATCACAAACATGCCATTTGATGCTAATTCAGTGGTGAGAGCCGTCGCTCTTATCGACGATGGGTTTAGTCAGCGTTACGTGGCGCGGAAGTTTGGTGTCGCACGTACCACCTTAAGGGATGCAGTGAAACGGTTTCGGGAAACTGGCTCTTATGAGCGAAGACCAGGACAGGGCCGAAAAAGATGCACCTCCGCTCGTGACGACCGATTTCTTGTGACCAATGTTCTAAGAAATCGGTTCACTATAGCTGTTGAGGCACGAAACTAACTTCGTGAGGTTCGCAATGTTCAAGTGAGTGAAAGAACAGTGAGAAGAAGACTAGGAGAGAATACCCTTGGAGCTTTTCGACCATCTCGAGTGCCACAATTGCTCGTAGGCCACCGGAGAGAAAGACTTCGTTTTTCCCGAGAGCACGCCGAATGGAATATGGAACAATGGAAGAATGTTATGTTTACTGACGAGACAAGAATATGCTTGCACGGCCCTGACGGTCGCCAGCGTGTATACAGACGCAAGAATGAAAGGTTTGCACCATGTACTGTTGTGGAAACAGTAGGTTACCAAGGTGGCTCTATCATGATATGGGGCGGCATTACTTACGAAGCACGCACCGACTTGGTTATCTTCGAAAGAGGTGGAATAAATGCTCAGAGGTATGTAACAGAACCTCATGTAATGCCATTTGCTCCATTTATTGGCGAAGATTTTTTATTAATGCAGGACAACGCTCGCCCCCACGTTGCTAGAGTTGTTACCGCGTACCTGGATACCGTCGGCATTCGAAAATTAACATGGCCATCCCGGAGCCCAGATTTAAATCCTATTGAACACATATGGGACAATTTAAAAAGACGTGTTCGAAGCCGCATACCAGCTCCAACCACCATAGATGAATTAAAACAATCCGTGATTGAGGAGTGTCAGAGCATTCCACAACAACAGATCAAAGATGTCATCGACAGCATGCCAAACCGTTTGATGGAAGTCATGAGGGCTAGAGGTGGAAATACGCACTTTTAGAATTCATTTATTCAGCAGATTTTTTATTTTTAAGCCATTTCATCACATTTGTTAATTTACGGTCAAAGTGTTTTTCAACTTTTTTATAAATAAACGTAATAATTAAAACAATATTATCTTTCATTTTACTTCAATATACCTACGTTATAAAATAACATTCACAAGTAAGACCACAATTTTTTTTTACCAAAATCGTAAAAAATCAAGGTGGGCGGTTAATTGTGCCGCTGAGTATAGTTGTATATTCTGTTGTTTTCGGTTTTCTTGGTAAACCATAATCGTATTATACATAAGTAGCTTTAATGCTAACAGGACAATTAGTTTAAAACAGCCTCCGTTTGCGACTTAGTCAATGATCTTACAAACGAATTAACTCCTCGTGGCGCTCCTTGGGCTCGAAATTGACTAAGATCGTAGTAACAAGTATATCAAACTGTGGTAAGGCTCTACATTTCTATTAATCTGTGGTAAGGCTTTCAGATCCTAAAATCCGAGCTAGGCTCCAAGACGTCAGCGCGGTCACCGTCCGACCGGTTCGTTTCACCGCACGTTATGGGTCGTTGACCATGCTGCGACCGTACTGTTTCAGTAGGGTGCTTCACGCTACTGCAGTGGTTTTATCTGATTCAAACACGAATATTGTTATAAATACCTTTTCAACCCCTTTTTCGGTTACATAACTTCTTGAAGCCTCATTATGATATCCTTTCTTAATTCTTTTTTTTATAGAATAAGAGTTACAAACAAGCACTCAGTCCATCAGATGATAAGTAGATGCAGGAACTAGACATTTATATTAAAGGTGATAGGGAGGATAGCCTCGATTAAAATTCAAAATTTAGATGAGTACTGTACCCCTGAGAACTAAGCTGGAATACCTAGTTTCCAGTACAAAAGGTCTCCAGTACTCTACACTCACCATACGAGCGGCATTAATTTGCTATTTTACGCTGGTAGTATGAGAGCGTGGTCCTGCCCCGGTAAAGCTGACCCCTTCGAGCTACCTTCATAATATAGTTGCAGCGTGGCCCTACCACGTATAAACTGTACTTAATCATGTAATTCAATGGTATATAATCAATAATCGTATAATTTTAAACCAAAAAAATACTACAAAATACGCCCAATTTGAATAAAATCCATGAAAGTCAGAACCTTGCCGCTCTCCGGATACCTTCTTGTCACCAAGGTTAGACAACTATTGAGGCTTTATGCGCTATTCACTTGCAAAATATAAACCTTAAGATTCATGCTATATTGTAAAAACAAGGCCAATAATTTTGACGCGCGTTTTAACATATTTCGTATGCGTTATGCCAGAACTAAGTTTAGACCTGTTGACATTTCTAGCAGTTTTAAATTCTTACTACTAACTTAGACCAGAACAAAGAAAGAGACTAGGGTGGAATGCCTCACAACCTGTGAATAGACTGCACTTTTAATTTATTATCTGAGTGGCTCCTCACCGTTCGGACCGGTACACAATAGGGCTCGCAGTGCTTGGCAACACACATAGGCTAGAGGTATAGTTAGAATCTACCCAGACTGACTCCAAGGTAGAAAAAGAGTTTATTACCCAGTCAAGTCCTATGAAAGACTACGTTTACTTACATTTATCAGGTTAAGGTAGTGGAGAGTTGCTTGGGCCATTCTAAAGCCACGTACATTATGATTATATAAAATAGAATACTGAAAGAATTAAAAAATCAAAAAGTAATAATATTCAAAAACTGAAGGTAGCCGGGCTAACTATGAAATTGGGACGACAAACATCTCAGTCCCCCCCCCCCCCCCGTGACCATGGGTGCTGTAAAGCACCCGAAACGTCACGAATTAAAGAAAAGTTAATATAAGTAAATTAAACGCGATAAAATCCGTTATATATAGTTTCATTTAAAAAGTAAAAGTTAAAAGTAGTTAAAAGTGGTATTGACTAAAGTTCTTATTCAAAACTACTTTTTGTATCCCTAGGGATGTAATTATATCACGGCTTCAACCATCTTACACCAACATGCGACATATTGTCGCAATAAGCAGTGTCGTAGTAAATTGCCATCATAATGGTATGGGGCACAACAAGGTAATTACATTCTACAAAATAGAAGATCTAAGATTAGCCATCGACTATGAATGCGCTAACTATCACCTACACCTCCCGTTAAGGCCAGTTCTCACGCATCGGTCTTGTTTTTTTTTTTCACTATATGTGCACTGAGCACGCGATGCTCCACTTTCTTTTTTTTATTGTTTTGTAATTTTCGACTGGATTAGATTAGTGGTAATATGTTGATATCACAGAATACCAGTGTAAGTAAGTGTTAATAGCAGTTTAGTGCCACTCTGTTGCGTATGAACAGAACTGAAGACGTTGAAGGGTGATAACGCATTTAAATTTTAATTCTTAATCGAGGATAGATGTGGGTACCTACATTGGCCACAACATCCACTTACAATCAGGGGTGTTCGTTTATCACCTTTTAATAAATAAATAAAAACATGTTTGTCGTTCACACGCGGTAGAAGTGAAACCTTCAAATAAAATGAAATATAAAATAAAAAATTCACGACTTATTTAAAATTATCGTTTTCAACCAATTCACTTGCGGTATAAAATTTAGTATAATTATCATTTAGTGTAATGTTTTAAACTAAATAAAATAATTTTTTTTCAAGTAAAATCGCTTTGTAATAGCGTCATCTACTTCATCTATAGGTACTCATTCTATCGAACAAAAATTTATTGACTCCAGGTGGTAGGTACGCAAAATAAACGCTACATGACTGCTACATGTAGGTAGTTATGAAATCGTGGATTGTTATAAATTGTAATAAGACTGAAATAAGATAATTTTATTCATTATGCTTAATTTTATTTTTTATAAATTAGTTAATCTATATATAGTTTATTTTAAATTTAAGATTTATACTAACCATTTTTTAAGTACCGAACAAACAGGAGACTGTGATAATAGGAAACGCTTTAACACGCACTATATACAATATGTAACGTAATTAACGCACACCCTCAGACACCCCAATAAGTATATTATGTTATAATCACAAGACATACACTGAATTTTTAGTTAAACATTTTTATGCACTGATTATTTATCAAATCAGTTATACTAATTCCGGAAGAATGTTGTGGTCACAGTACAAATCTACGAGCGCAAAGACTTTAACGTGCTTGAAATAAAGTTCATTTTTCTTTATTTTTATTGAATGACAGAATTAGTTAAAATACAAATAAAACTGCACTCTTAAAAGTCTTATTGTTGTAAGTTACGGTCCATTTCAGTTTGTTTTGACAGTACAGATTTAGTGTGACTAATTTACGTAGTTTTAATTATTTTTGGGATAAATATTACCTATACTAAAAATGATAGGAATCGATTCAGTAAACGATTCTGAACAAACTACTTTCTCAAAGTGCGTTAATTATGTTACATGTTATATATATATATATATATATATATATATATATATATATATATATATGTGTGTGTGTGTGTGTGTGTGCGCGTGCGTGTGCGTGTGCGTGTGCGCGTGCGCGTGCGTGCGTGCGTGCGTGCTAGCGTGCGTGCGTGCGTGCGTGCGTGCATACGTGCGTGCGTGCGAGCGTGCGTGCGTGCGTGCTTGCGTGCGTGCGTGCGTGCGTGAGTGCGTGCGTGCGTGCGTGCGTGCGTACGTGCGTACGTGCGTGCGTGCGTGCGTGCGTGCGTGCGTGCGTGCTTGCGTGCGTGCGTGCGTGCGTGAGTGCGTGCGTGCGTGCGTGCGTTCGTAGGTGTATGTGTGTGTGTGTGTGTGTGTGTGTATGTATGTGTGTGTGTGTGTGTGTGTGTGTGTGTGTGTGTGTGTGTGTGTGTATTATGTCCTATATATGATCGACTTTCAAATCAAAATGATTCTAAAAAAATTTGCACTTCAAAAAACAAAATTTAATTTTAACGCCATCTATTACTATACTACTATATTCTTATAGGCTTCGAAAATACTATATTCTATAATACACAGTTATCCGTTTAAAATATAAATATAATATTTCGATCCTATAGAGATCTCAAAATGTAAATATATTCTGTTGTAATTTGGTTCGTTATTCATCAGGGTCATTTACTCATGTATGTAGGTTACACCTGAATTTATGCAACTGGTTTCTGTTATATGTATATTATCTTTTTCTCAATATATAATACATATAACAGAATATAATTAATATAATTTAAATAAATAGTTTATAAACGATTCCTAACTTTATTGGTATATTCAAATTAGTGTTTAATAGTTTATTATTATTACACAACATTCTTTTTTAAATCGACTTCAAAAAATGAAGAGGTTCTCGATTCGACGGAATATTTATTGCGAATATTTCACGATGATTTTTTACCACGTTGTCCTACGGCAATTATTCTTCTAGAAGTTAGGTACCTTAAGAGTGGTCCCATATACATTTAGTCAAGGTCTGATGAATGATGAATGAAATCCATGAGGTAATCATCAAACTTTTCAGTATGTAAAAGCTTTTGTACGAAATACAAATATTTATTTACCGCGTCAACTGATTTCGATTATATTAGCTATATTTGTTTGTTTAAAGTCGATTTTTAGTTTTGCGTCTCCAACGTTTAGTTATTAAATAAAAGAATAGTAACTTTTATGTAGTTTTTGCATGATGCGGAACCCTAAATTCCCTGCAAATTTATTCTATGCTGCGGTGTGGTTCGATAATGCTCCTATTTTCACATTTGTTCCGAACGGAAGCGACGGAAGCGACGGAAGCGACGGAAGCGACGGAAGCGACGGAAGCGACGGAAGCGACGGAAACGTGGATACAGGCACATCGTGAGAGTCGACCGCAATAGATTAAATCCGTCTGCTTTCTGAATCTTTCTTCCAATGATCTTATAGGAAAAAGAGGTCCTATAGGATCATTGCTTTCTTCTACATAAATATTACTGACTGACAGTGAGATGACAATAATTGTTAAATTGATATCAAGCAAAAGTTGTTTAAGTATATTTAAAGAATACACGATTGATAGTAAATTTAATAAAAAAAATATTTTTATTGTACAACGTATTGTATTGTACATTAATATTTAAAAAATTTAAAAAAAAGTCTTTGCATCGTATCTTGCTGGTTCTTAAAACAACCGATAAATCGACAAGGACTTATAAAAGAATGGTAAAAACATAAATGATTTTCAATAAGTATTATTATATTTTATATAGAATTAATTATATTGTATTCTAAATTGTCCGATTCCTGACCTTATTGAACATGGACATAGCCGTGTTAGCTCATATGGTTAGCGTTCGCTGTAAATTTCACAGTACGCGAGCATCCCGCGTTCGATCCCCACCGGCGCCAATGAAACTGTTTATTACAATTTTAAGTACTGATTCACCACGTACTCAGCGGTGAAGGAAAATATCGTGAGGAAACCTGCATGTCTGAGAAATAAGAAAAAAAATATTTCACAAACATGTGAAGTTCGCCAACACGCATTGAGGCAGCGCGGCGGACACTTCCTTGCCCTAAATCCTCTCAGAAAAGAAAAAAGGAATGTGCCCAGCTGTGGGACGTGTATAGGACGTGTATAGGCTTTAACTTAAACTTTAAGGCGGATGTTGTGCAAAAGGGAATACCGAATACAAGTGTTCGTTTATGTCAATATTTGAATGAAATAAGAATCGAAATAATTTTAAAGTGTAAGTTTGGCTCAGTATAATTGTATTTAATTTAATTTTTGCACGACAGTTACGACAAAACATGTTAGTTCTACATTATTGAATATCTTATGTACCATGTTTTCAAGCAAATCATTTATGTATATTCTATACATCTTTCATTATTGCATCTATTGTTGAGTCAAGTTAGCTGAAACCCAGACCTAACGAAATAATAGTTACCTTGACCATCGCAGTCTATCAAAGTCTACTGCTGAACATAGGCCTTTCCCAGCCACATGCCATAATGAATAATAAATTCATTAAGTGATATTATATGTGATAAGTAATGTCCTCCAGACCGAATTCAGGTCTCAACGGAGGCTAGCCATCGGCGCAGGACAGGATTATAGTGCCCAAGTGTATACGCAAGCACAGATGCACTCTATTCCCTCACTCTCGTAGTCCGATGGGACGGTAATCCGACATGCCGTAGAGAGATTAGGTGCAGGACCAACGACTTTTGTACTTTCCGAGGCACGGGGTGGAAAGACCGCCTACTTCTTGGCTCAAAGAGGGGATATTTGTCATATTTTCCATTCTTGGCGGCGGGTTTGCCACCGCAGTTTTTAATTTATTAGTGGTTATTAAAAAGACGTTGCTGCCAATCTCCTGGTTTGTTTACTTATTCCGCTTCTTACAACACCCACGAATCGTTATTAAGGTAGTGGATATCCGTACACCGCCATTGCACGGAACGAAATAATAAGATATTAATTATCAGCCACATATATTAACAACATGAATATCCTGTTGCATTGGCTGATCTCTCCTCTCTTCTCCTTCCAGTTATCAGTGGCAGAAGTAGAGCTGCGCGCAGCGGCAGAGGAGCGCGACAAGTTGCTCAACGACGCCAACTACAACAGTCTTCAAAACGACGAGGCTGTTACACGCGCACGCCAAGAAAGAGACGAGGCCATCGAGAGGAAGAAGGCCGCCGAGGTTAGTGCCACATATTCCTCGTATTTGACCAAAAAAACTATCGAGATTCATTTCACTTTATTTTAAAGCGTGCATATAGGTTGATTCATATTTATAACCACGTCCTGTTCTAAATGACATAAAGTAGCCATGTTTTTGCAACTATTATAATCCAATGCCTGACTGATTTCTCATCAGTAAGTGGTAATGCAGCCGAAGATAGTTAAGCGCACTGACTTATATTAACAAAAGTCCGTTCACTATTACTTTGATCTACATTGTAATCGAATGCAAAGACAGCATCATATTCCATTACATTGTTGTGCCTACGCATTACGAACAACGCGACGGACGTAGCAAACAGTTTCTTTTTTCAAATGCGTCAAAAATTAATACAAAAATAAGTAAATTAGAGGTCAAATAAATGTAAAAATTAAAAAAAGTTAGTTAGCAGCTGACCCAATACTGCATACAGGCCTTTTCTTATTATCTACCGAGCGGATTTCGGAAAACTGGACTGGCAGTTTCTGTTCAATGCTTTAATTAAAAATTACATTCCATTCCAAACGTTTGGACATTACTAAAACAAGTGGTAAAATTAAAAATTTTGTACAAACGACTGCAATACGAACGAATTAATGTATTCGAAGTCAATTAAATACGCATTTTTTTAAAGATAACTCAAACACTACTGGTCAGATCAAGATCAAATTTATACTGAACCACACGAGAAGCACCAACTTTCAAATAAAAAAAGAATCATCAAAATCGGTTCATTCAGAAAAAAGTTCCGAGATAACATACACAAAAAACATATAGTCGAATTGAATACCTCCTCCTTTTTGAAGTCAGTTAATTAGATTAAGATAGAATACCTCGATACCAGTAAAGATAGTCATTGTTGCAACCCGTTACATCAAAACTAATATTCATTTAAATGTTTCTGATATACAAACTGTCTTCCGGTGATCCATTTCTTCCTTTTTTTCTAATATAATTACTGTTTAATAATATTGGGTTTTGAAATATTGAAGGTAATGATACGTGTATTTTCTTTCAGGTCGCTTTGGCGAAGACGCGGGTTGAACTAATGCAAGCCAACAGCCAGCTCTATGAAGCTGTGCGTCAGAAGGTGGACCTTGGGCAACAGCTCGAGCAGTGGCAGGTATGTAACTCTTGCTCGCTCTATCTCTTATAAAGAATTAGGTATCCGATTGATTGTAAAATATCTTTTCCAAGATCTAACCCAAAATATGTTGTCAATGGGGAAGATTTATAGGATTGTACATTGATGAAGATGTTTCTCTTGTTCATTTGTTCATTACAGCCCATTAAAACTACATTTCCGATCACAGATTTCTCCCATAGATTTCCTCGCAGGGGGATTTTGATATAGTCGACACACTCGGCAAGCGGGAAGGTATCATCATCATTACAGCCCTTCACAAGTCCACTGCTGAACATAGGCCTCCCCCAAAGGATGCCACAAGTCACGGTTCTGAGCCACCTGCATCCATCGATTTCCTGCATGTTTTACCAGGTTGTCGTTTACGAGGCTGCCACTCGAGAACCTTTTTTCCCCATTGGTTATAGGTTGTTCGAGCTATATGGCCGGCCCATTGCCACTTCAGCTTACTAATCCATTGGGCTATGTCATCACGTGTCATTCTGTGTCACGTGTCATCATTTGTCAATCTGGTTCTACTGCGGATATCCTCATTTCTAAGTTTATCACGCCGAGAAACTCCGAAAATAGCCCTCTTCATAGCTCGCTGAGCGACCTTGAGCGTCCTCATACTGCCAGCAGTGAAGGACCACGTCTCAGTTCCATGAGTCACCACTGGCAACATGCACTGGTTGTTTTATTATTGTTTTCGATTTGTTAATAAGATGATATTGCTTCCCATCTTCTGTTTCATTTGTTTTGTATTTGTAACGGCTACGATATGGCGGTGGTGGTTGTTGACAGTATTAGGTGTACGTTACGTAACGTAACGTAACGTTGAGTAACGAAAACAAAACTACTTTTATATGTGGTAGAGCCACGCTGCTGCTATATTATGGCTGTAGCATGGATGGGTCGGCTCAATCGGGGAAAACCACGCTCTCGCGGAGTACCGGCGTGAAATAGCAGCTTAATGCTGCTGTGTTTCGTATGCTGTGAGTATAGAGAACCGGAGCCCTGCTTTTTTTTATAGGATAGGGTGACAAACGAGCACACAGTCCACCTGATGGTAAGTGGTTGCTGTGGCCCATAGACATCTACATCTATCCTCGATTACAAATCCAAATGCAGATGCGTTATCCTCCGTGAGGACTAAGATGGAATGCCTCGTTTACAGTAAAAAGGGTCTCCGGTTCTCTACACTCTCTACATCGTTTTAGTGGAATCTAGGCATTCCATCTTAGTCTTCAGGGGTGACAGCGAATCAAATCGAAATCGAAAATTTTGATTCTGATGATCGAGGGTAAATATAGATGTCTGTAGGCCACAGCATCCACTTACCATCAGGTGGGCTGTGTGCTCGTTTGTCACCCCTATTCTATGAAAAAACATAAATAACAACCTTGACTTTATCAACTAGTTACTTTAGAGAAATCGTTGCGAGAAACCAATTACATATGTATATTATATTTATACATATAATACAAGAATTTTTCACTTAAAAATAGGATGTAATCTTGCCATCAAGTATATTTAAATTAGCAACAGGAACTCGTCTTAACTTTGCCATTATAATTTAATAGTTACTCGTACACTTCTTATGTTTAACTTATTCTAAAGCTGTATTTTGACAACTATTACAGATGGATATGCAAGAGCTGATCGATGAGCAAATGAAGCACAAACTGACTACGCAAGAGAAGCGAAGGAAACTCCCCGAGGCGCCCGCTCCAACCCGAACTTCAAGGCTCCTCGGATTTTTTCAGCGGTGATCTGCTGTACCCAACTCTTGGTGCGCCTAATCTATGAAGCCGTAGACCACATAACAGTAACAATAATATTGTACCTACATTTAATAAAACAATACGACCCAATCGTTTACCCCGCTGTAATTACACTTACCTCCGTGTGTTTTTACAAAAATAACGTGGCATCCATCTTGCTTACGTCCACCATTTTGTTACAACTTGACGCATTCAGTTTTGCCGCGTGTGTAGGATACTTTTTGATTTTATTCGGTAAACCGTTTGATGTATACACATTTGCAGTGATAGTTAGTGTCTTAACTAAAACTTTTATTGTAACAATAAATATAATTTTTAACGTTTTACTGGAGTTATCGTAGGATGTTAGATTATTAGTGTGCGCACGATTTTTACACTTAAGACGAGATAAAGGTCGTGTTCTGAGATATACACTGCGAGCACTGCTGAGTGCTCTCATTAGTGAAAAAATCGTTCCGTTATGGACTGCCAGTATACTGTCGCTACCCTATATATACCCTAGGGTATGGAGTGTAGAAGTAAGGAGTACAGACTGTGTATTAAAAAGTGTCCATAGAAAACCGTTAAATAAGGGTGACGCCACTATAACTACGGCGTAAATTTTAAAGAACGCACCGAAAAATATTAGTGAGATAGACGATTTTTTCGAGGTTATATTTACTGAATAAAATTGTTTTAGATTTTAGAGCTACTGAGCAGTTCAGCAGCACACTTAAATCCAGGGTTGCTAATGCCAATGTATGTAATTCCCCAAAATTCCATATGAAATTCCCCAAATTTGGGGACAAAAATCTGCTGATTCCCCACAAATTCCCCTCAATATTATTTTAAACAATGAAACAAGTTTAACCTATTTAAATAATATTTATTTTTTAACCTTTGTTGCACTTTTTCCATACGTTTGATGCAAGCATTTTGTTGGAAGGATTAAACTTGGCACTGCCGCCCAATTTTTTTATACCCTCTCTTGTTGCCATTAAAGACACTACAGTACCTGTATTTAGCCGATTGCGATTTTCTGTTTTTAAACATCGAAGCGCACTAAATTTTCTTTCGACCGACGCGTTTGAAAATGGCAATATGAGCAACAAAGACATAACAATTTTTATGTTTGGAAACATGTATGCTCCCGCAGCATTTTTAAGGCGAAATACTTTACCCCAGTAACTTTCGGCATTGATGTTATCTCCTTGAATTTCAAGCCCATGTTGCTCAAAATCTAACAAAGCGTGAGTTCGCCACTCGTCATCTAATTTTTGTGCGGTCACAAATTTATAAAGCACTGGAAATCGCTTCAGCACAGGCACAAGTGATTTAATTAGAAACTGTTGAGCTTCTGATGGATTTACAGCGGATATAATAGAAAATAGAGGATCCCCAAAATCAAATCGCTTGGTAATATCTGACGTCAATTCAATATAAAACTCCTGGGAGGTTCTATAGAAAAATACAATAGCAGCACGAGGTACATTTTCGTCATTTTTTAAAATTTCAATACTTTCTCCAGCCTTTAATCCAATATATATTTCGTTTAAACTTAGAAAATGTGTTGGGTTTTTGAAGTCTGCGTTTAAAATATTAGCACAGGACTTGATATAGCTAATTTTCATGAAATTAGAAGACAACGTTTTCAAAAGGTTTTCGACTTCTGGTTTCAATTTGTAAAGAAGGGAAGATCTGATTGAAACAAGACATTGAATTTTGTTACCAGTGCAAGTAGGTACGTAAGACATGAACTCCAAATATACCACAGTAAATTGGTTGTTCATTGTAATCAGCATTTCTTCGGTAGTATTCGACGGATCTGAGAAGACTGTTTCTGTCAAGTAGGCTTTTAATGGAGTATACTGCTCTAAGACACGGTCTATACACGCTTTCAGTGAGAGCCATCGAGTTTGAGCTGGTGTGAGAATTTTGTGAATCTCCACTTGAAAGAATTCTTGAAACTCTCTAAATTTTAGTTGTCTTTGTGAACTTCTACTGAAGTGAGCTCCAACAGAACGCAAAAAATCTTCAACGTTTCGAGGCAATTTAAGACAAGCTTTAGATGATGATAGGTGTATCATGTGACAAGAACATTTCACCAGAGCAATGTGAGGCAAATCTTTTTTAAGAAGAGCAAAAACAGAGCAATGTTCTCCAACCATCACGTTTGTGGTATCTGAACTAAACCCTACCATGTTTTCTATCGATATGTTTTTATTTCGAAGCATTTGATGTAAACAGTCATACAGTCCCTTAGCAGTTCCTGTTGACAATTCCACCATATCCAGAAACAAATGCTCTACCTTATTGGTGTTCTCATCATAGACAACAGCAGTAAAACAGCATTGTTTTAAAGAGCTCTGATCAGTCGTTTCATCCATTATTAATGAAAAGAAGATTTTTTCTCCGCGTAATTTTTCATATATATCCTCTAAAAATGTGTTTCCTAAAACATTATTTATTATAGCCGTCGCCTTGGTTCTGTGTAAATTCATATTTTTAGCTATAACTGAGTCTGCGAAAATCTCTTTGCAGAGTGGGCCCAAGATGTCGCTAAATGATATTGGTATATTATTTTCAGCCAACGCTCCGGCTAATTTTAGTTCAGCTTTTCGTACATTTATTTCTAAATCCATCACTGGCAAATAATTTGAAATTTTTGGAATATTCTGTATTTCTAATGATTTTTTCTTATGGCGATCTGAATTCATATGTCGAATCAGATCACTTTTATGCGCTATGATCGACACCGAACAAAGCATACAGTGTGCTAAATCATTTCCATCTTTCATTTTCGAATCTTTGCATAGCCAGCTCAAGAAGTTTGGTTCTTGAAGCCATAAATCATTAAATTTATTCAGGCGTTTTATTTTTTTAGTTTGTGGATTATTTGACTCACTTGTTGCCAAGCCCACTGAAGTCAAACTGGAACTGGGAATGGGAACAGCATATTCTACTTCTATACTAGAAGTTGAAGCCTCTGATGTTTCCTTTTCGGGTTTCCTTTTACGTTCAAGCTAAAAACCAAAAATTAGGATAGTTATAATCACTGAGTTTCTGACAGACGGTAACCTGCTAATGTTTCATGATCGCGCACAAATAAATAAAAAGGCTATTAATTACCTTACCTTAGGATTATCTTCTTTGTTTTGGCCTTTCATTAACCATTTATCCATATTTGTACAAGATAGTATCGTTACGGCTCGACAAAATACGTATTATAATATTATAATGTTAAGAAAACACAAAACGTCAAAAGAAAGGGAATCCCCTAATCATAGTGTCGGTATACTTTCCGATATGCTTTCTATTCTAGCTTTCATTCAATTTGGTTTATTGCAACCATAGATCAGAAAAAATATTAAGATTTTTGGCTTGGATGCTTGTCTTTTAAGCGATGTTTTCTTCTCATTCATACTCAAAAAGATAAGTGCAATAAAGAGTATTGAGTCCTCCGTTATCCATAAGTACCTAAATTAAAAAAAATATTAAAGTATTTGGTATTTTTGAAAAAGTATATTAACGAAGATGTTAAAATCCCCGCATTTTCCCCGCATAATGCCAATCCCCAATAAATCCCCAATCAACTTGAGATTCCCGCAGTTTGGGGAATTCCCCACAAATCGGCAACCTTGCTTAAATCGTCGACAACTGCTAAGTTCATTTCATCCCAGTAGCTACTCCAGCGCTGTTGTGGAGAGTTTTTGAACTGTTATTTACTGCTTACAGATGGCCACTTTTTCAACTATTCTACTATGGGAGTTGGTACTCCTTACTTATACACTCCATACCCTAGGGAAAGGGTCATGAATCACCGCCATTTTGTACTGTGAGTTGTAGTGTGTGCTCTCAGTACTTTGATCACGTGATCAAAAACATAACAGCACAGACCTAGAGAACTAACAGCTTCCACGAATGACTGTTATTATTATTAATTAATATTGTTATTCGAATAAACTCGGACATAGTTTTAAAAGCAACAACATTCAAATAATAATTTTTCTTGTTGAACAGAAAACGTGTACATGATAAATATTTTCATTTGTAAACACTGTCAAAAATGGGGATGACACTATACTGCGTTCCGTTTTAAACAGTAACCAGTATAGCAAACTAAAAAGGAACGACTTCACAGGGTAATCAATTAACATCACACTTTACAGTGGTCACATTGTATATCGGAACACACCCAAAATCGATCTCGGCCGTTGTGTAGATTTAGGCATCTTTGATAGAAATATATATTTACAAAATGCACATAAATTGTCGGATCTATTAAGGCGAATGGTACAACAGATATCATGATATAGATGATTAAATCCAAGAGAATTTTCTGTTTATTCAAACGAATCTTTAAGAAACGACATGAAGAAGTAATAAAGAAATACTAACTTTTACTAAATCGCCATGTTTCACAACTGCATTAATTATCGACATTCATTTCGCAATCGATCCGTACAAAACTAACTCAACTGTTAACTAAGCCGCAATGTACATAACATCATATTCCTTAAGTGAGATTATACATGCTATTTCTAACGCGTATTCGTTTCACGTAAAAACTTTGGTGCACATTAAAAATGATACTAGATTTAAGTTAATAGTACCATAAATTTTAATATTTAAAATAGCCATATTATTTACCACTAAAATAAAAAATGGATTAAAGCGATCTGTTACGATTTTTACGTATATATAGAACAGATTTGATAGTTCTAACACCATTGAACGTTAACACTAATCGTATAAATTCCGCGAAACACGTAGGTACTTACATTTATGATTTAGTTTTATTTTTATTTCTTAAAGTATTAGGTAATTTGTATTGTGCCTTAAAAAGCGCTAGAAAAATATTTAAATAAAGGAAATTTCACATTAAAGCGTGACAATAATGACTGTGCTATAGCATTATTGCATTATATATTCTCTAGGCTGTGCACTTTTAAATTTATTAATTACCTAAAACTTTTACTTGTAGTTGCAAAACCTACGTTTATCGTATGATAAACAGATTTTTTATTAACTGGCTTTACGGCTCTGGGTTCTAGCCCTTCTGAGCCCAATGATAAACAGAACGGGAATGAGATTATAGGTTTTGTTTTAAAATTAGTCAGATATTTTATTTAAAAAAAAAACAATTGTATTATCACAGATTGTATCGATACAAATAAATAAAATGAAAGTGTCTGTTTGTTACATTGAGTTATATGTACTATAGTTCATAAAAGATAGCTTGATCTCCGCGACAGCTGTCAGTAAAATCACGCCTATGAAGTCCTGAATTTCTTAGTAGTACAGACAGTACCTGTCAATGTCATACTTTATGGGCATGCCGACCTAATTAGTGCATGCTAATGTGACATAGACAGGTACTGTCTGTACTACTAAGAAATTCAGGACTTCATAGGCGTGATTTTACTGACAGCTGTCGCAGAGATCAAGCTATCTTTTATGAACTATACGTACTAGAGAAGCTAAACCAAACAAAAAATGTGCACTACACAGTATCCGCACATGCGCGGGAAACAGTAGAGTCACGCATACACGGGAAACAGTAGAGTCACGCATGCGCAGTTGATATAAACGCGCGAAAATTCTCATAATAAATAATTGTTTACTTAGATTGTATTGTTAATCAAGTACATTCTTTTTAAATTTTTGTTTATTGTGCATATGTGCTAATTTAATATAAAATTATTATTAGTGCCGCTCCGCACTGCATGAATATCGAAGCTACAATAACAGGTGTACGGATTGCAGTACAGTTCAGTTGAACATAGTAAGTGTTCGGAATGCCATATCTAGTGCGTAGTACATATATATCGATGGTTTGTAATAATGAAATAAGTACCCTCAATTAAACTTATAAAATGTATAAAATTTTGTCTGTCGGTCTGTTCAGGCTAATTTTCGAAATGGCTATATTTTATCCAAAAGACATGGGAGATGTTAAAATTCCGCTGTAATATTTTTAAATTCTAATCAGACGAAGTCGCGTGTAAAACTAGTTATAAAATATATTAATTCTTTATAGCAGTAAAGCAATTAAAAATGACCGCGCTTTAATGTGGAAATATTAATTTTCATAGCAATGTATTAAAATCTAGATTATAATACCGCAATCGGCCTTCAAATAGTGCCTTGTTTTCACTTCAGTCAATTTTATCTACATCAGGTTAAAACAATATTATAATTATTTTTTTAAACAATATATATAAGATACCGTAAGCATAACTAAAATATCGTCGAAAATCGTTCCAACGTGACACAAACAAAGTATCGATGCACAAAACAGAAAAACTAGATGATAACATCTTATGAAACTGGTACATAGTTAATAGACGATATATTTGTTTCACGCCGTGTTATTAACACGTCCAACTCTATTTCTATACTTTTCAATTTTGTACATAGGAGTTACATTTTATTACTGAGTTGCTCAAATAAATATCTTAATTACCAAACACGGATTCTTAAACTTGTGCCTTACTGGCCTCAAATACTCAAATAATAATACCGCAATTTAGTGGAAATTGGACCAATATCTCTGAAAAATACCTATTTTATTAAAAACAAATATTTCTAAATTGATTAGTAAATTTACAAATTAACAAAGCTCTGAGATTACATGTAAAGGAGATTATATCAAATAACAAATAACCAATGTTCTATATAAAAAATTTGATTTTTATTGGAATTACGGACTACAAAATTCGCAATTATGGGGATTATAATGATTGCTCTGTTTTTGTTTTAGCAAAAATGTATGTTGGCAATGCCCCTTATATTGTGTCTTTTAACCGTTCTGAAATTCCATTTTATAATTTTGTCAAAATATTAGATGATAATAAAATAAATTTTAATGCTTTAAATAGAATTGAGGCCACGAAATATTATTACACGTGTAAATTAAACAGATACGATTCTGTCATTTATGTCTATAAAAAGTTTCGATATGCGAAATCTTACTTATTTCATTTTCTTATTTGTGTAATTCTAATACATACATTACATACATAATAAAATGCTTTGAGTGTTCGCCTTCGAGAATTGAGCATGTTTTATTAGGTTCTCTATTACGATAATTTACATGAGCAAACACAATTCTGGAAACAGGAAAGAGATATAGTTAAAATGTTTGCTTTATCTTTCTCACACCTCTTTGTTTATAACGCTCAGTTATTTTTCTGTCTGTAAAAATGTTTGTAATGTCGGCCACCCAAATGTGCAAATCTACTAAAGAAGTATTTGTATAATTTTATTTTGCACAATTTTACTAACATTTACAATTTACCGATCTGTACCTTTCGGTTTTTTGACAAACACTTCGTCAATCATATGTAATGCTATATAAGTAACCCTATTCGCGTATTTGTGTTTATAGTGCTCCTGCAAAAATCATCTTTATATATAGCAACCAAATATTACATTAGAATTGTAAAATACGCACTGCAGAGGGTTACAAGCAAAAACCTATATTCATATGCGTTTGTGAGTATTTTTTATAAAATAAGAGTTGCAATCGAGCACACAGATCATCTATTTCTAGAGAACATTAATCGTCAATTAAGAGTCCAATCCAATAGCCCGTTCTCTACCTTTATCATACAATTTCACGCTGATATTCTTTAAGAGCTCCAGTCGCGCCGACCCTTTTGTATTGCAACGAACATATAGCTACAGGGTGGCTCTATCACGTTTAAAAAATGCAGCTTGACTCTACCACGTTCAAATTATACAAAAAACATTACATAATCAATTAAATAAATATGTGTGGGATTTAACCTTCCTGTGCACGAAACTTTTTACACATGTGTGGGTGACCGGCATAATAATAAAAATTAAATCTTTATGGTTGTACATTTTTTATATACCCGATGAGTTAATAGAATTAATTTAAACACTATTGTAATTATTTATTTTAAGACTGAATTTATAATTGAATTTTAAAATGATTTACAATTAAATGTCCTATTATCCCAACTATAAAAAGCAATATGAAGGCCAATAAAAGTAATATATTATATTGTATTTTTTTTAATATAAATAGCGACATTTTTAATATTAATAATTATGCGTGTAATTTTTATTAGCACAAACGTTAAGTTCTATGTATGGGTATTACTTTATAATCATTCCAAACTACTTTAACCGCTAACCACCAGGGTTTGGTTTATTACTATGCCAATTATTGTATTTTGCAAACTTGTGTCAAATTTCCCGAACAGCAAAACTTACCATAATAATTTATAAAAGTTATTGTCGCCTCATACTTAAAGTAAAATATATGCATTAAAAGAACATTTTGAGATTTTATAATTATGAAAAGAAATATATTTACCGTTGTAATATAATCGATCCTGGACATTTTATCGTTATTAATTAACCACTTTTTAATTAAATAAGAGAAATAAGCACCTCTCATGAGTACTTAAACATTGTAATTTTAATTTTAGGTCTCGACTAGTTCTGTACTTATGTTTTGTGAAGATAATAAATAATTCATCAATTTTAAACTCGTCTTTTATTGTATTATGGTTAAACCTGGGTATTTTAAATTCTATATCATCTACCTTCGTACAAGATTTTTAACGGAATTATGAATATTTTCTTAGATTATAGAATTATATTCTACTTTACATAATTTTCAGGATCACCACCATTATTATGTCAGATTGAATAGACCGGAAACTCTATCAAATGTACTACGATACCTATCGCTGATATATAGGGCTATCAAAAAACCTAATTTAAATAGAGAAGTTGTGAAGTCCTACTATCTGCATTTTAATAGAATAATGGTGAAAGGGACGTCCTAGGCGAAAGTGTATCGACCAACTTGACGATATATTGAAAATGGGCCAAATTAAGAGTACCCTTGACCGACGAGCATGTATGCGTAGGTATATGGATGTGGAGGAGGCGAGAGAGGTTAGTCAAGATCGTGTCAAATGGATTTCTGTAGTCTCTGCCTATCCCTCTGCGTGACGACGTGAGTGTTTATGTACTTACGTATTAATAATGTTGAAAAACGAACACAGTCAATCTGGTGGTAATTGGATACTATGGCCCATAGACATCTACATCCACAAATGATTCAAATTTCGATCAAAGTGAGAAGCGATCAAAATACAGATGTGTCGTTAAAGTATAAAATGGAATACCTCGTTACCAGTAAAAAGGGTCTCCGATCCTCTACATCCAACATACGAAACACAGCAGCATTATTCTACTGTTTTACGTTGGTATTCTGTGAGAGTATGAATCTGCCTCGGTCGAGCCCTGCCGCAACTGTGTAAAGCTGCAACGTAGTTCTACCACGTTCTTATCTGCATGAGTTCCAGTGCTCAATAAAATTAAATGCAAACCCAAGCTCGAAAGAGGCCGGCGTAACTATGTCGTACATACACCTCATGCTCCTTACGACCATGGTTATTATTAATTTAAAAAAAAATGTTGATGATTTTAAACTTAACTACAAGTTGGTTAGCATTGATAAAAAGATAATGCGCCCTCATACTCATAATAAAGGGTTTTTCAACAAGAACTTTTTTTCTAAAACAAAATAAAACAAAGAGTTTAGATGAAGATGATTCAAATTTTTATTGTATTACGAAGAGTATGGCATGGCAATTATGAATGAAAAATGATATCTGGCAAATGTCCACCACGACCACGCTGACAGATGTCGATTATTTCATCAAAGTTTTTAATCACTTTTTGGCAAAATGGCGGGTCTATTTCGTTAATCACGTCACGGATTCGATTGGCTACGTATAGACTCTGTCCTTAACATAGCCCCACAAAAAATAATCCAGTGGTGTTAAATCACACGATCTGGCTGGCCATTTAATAGCTGAATTTCGTGAAATTATGCGATCGGGAAATTTGGTTCGCAATAAATTGATCGTTTCGTTGGCTGTGTGACATGTGGCACCGTCCTGTTAAATCCACATGTTTGTGATATCGATGTCATCAATAATAGGCCAAAATTGAGATGTTAACATCTCGCGATAGTGTGATCTATTGACCGTTACCGCATTTCCAGCCTCATCTTTGAAAAAAAACGGCCCAATCACGTCTCCAGACCACATAGCGCACCTTACAGTGACAAGTTGAGCATGCAAAGGCTTCTCAATAATCGCTTTAGGATTTTCAGAAGCCCAAATGCGGCAATTTTGATTTTGATCTTGTACCCTGACAAGTGAAAATGGGCTTCGTCTGAAAAAAAGATTTTTTCAGAAAAACCAGCGGGCTGTTCCTGAATGAATTGAGCGAATCTACGGCGATGTCGTAAAGGTTAAAAGTTTGAGATAAGGAATAACATTATTGCAAAATTTTAAATGATATTAGTTAGAATTGGCTTGGGTAAAGACTAGCAGGTGTATCTATACAATATTGTAAATTTCTATGAAACATTGATTTTGACGATTAATTCTTATTGATGGATTTTGGGGTATTGCGTAAATGCGTTTTCATGAATTTTCAAACCATGTCGATTTCGACAGCAGTGAGCGATTTACTTAGAAACTGACAGTTACAGATCATAGTTTGCTATAAATTGAAGCTGAATTTACAGCCTATATCCGTCCCACTGCTCGGCATAGGTCTCTTCTCATTTCTTAGAGGGTTTTAGGGAGAGGAAATATCCGCCACGCTGCCCCAATGCATGTTGCGATCTTCACATGTCTTCAAATTATTTTTTTCATTCCCAGGCATGCAGGTTTCCCCAAAATGTGTTTCTTTACTACCGCTCATGTACTGTGAAATTTACAAATAGAACTTAGCTCTGAGCTACCACGGATATTTTAGTATTGTGATTAAAAAAATTAAAAAATGGAACACCTTGCCAGTATTGGAAAGTCAAACGAAGCCTGTTCAGGTTTATCTTAAGACCTTCTATAAATATTGTTACACATCTCGGATTACTTTATGCCAGATTTAAAGTACCAACAACGGCAATGGGAAGCTGTGTCAAAGGTGTGAGACATCTGATGATTGTATCGCTCATCCGTTTGCTAAGCGTGGCATGTGCACTTAATCCTCCCTACTATGTGTGTAGACCTAATTGTCTGAATACAATTTTCAATAATTCATTAATTGTGGTCGGTCAGCTTCAATTCCTGCACCAGTTGAACCTTGTAAGGCTTCAAAGCCAAATCCTTACGCAAAATTCGCCATGTGGTGGTTTTGGATAACCCCAATAGTTGAGAACGTCGAGAAATTGACAAATTTGGATCTTCTTCAACACTGTGGCTCACGGTTGCGATGTTTTCGGTTGAACGACCCGGTCGAACACGCGTTGGTGTTGGCACATTTTGTACCGAGCCTGTCGATTCAAATTTAGCGACCAAATTCTTAATAGAGGTCTCAGAAGGACGATTATGTTGTCCGAAAATATCACGAATTTTACAAAACGTAACTTTAACAGGACCACTATTTTCATAGTGGATTTTAATTATTTTAATGCGATTTTCGAGCGAAATTAAATTCATTGTAGCAATTGCCAAAGCATCTACTACGAATAGGTCAAAAAACTAAATGTCAAAACTGTCATGTTGTTGGTGTTGCCCCCATTTGAAAAACAAAGTTCTTGTTGAAAAACCCATTATTAAGAAAATCATCTCCAGCGTTTATTTGTATAATTATAGAGGCTTTTGAAGGTTTTTCAAAGAGTTCTGTCCTTTGAAGTTTTTTTAACTATATAGGTATATAATTAAAATATTCTACGAAAAACAAATTCTTTAACTATTCAAAATGTTAAAAGCAGTAATAAAAGATAACTATTTATTGTTTTTCGATTATTTACCCGACTGCCAAGGATGGGTCATTTGATGTTTTGATATAGTTGTGTCTCATGTGGTGATGTAGTGGCGGTGTAAAAACATCCACTACCCCATGTCATCCCGTGTCGTAAGAGTTGACAGAGTTAAACAAATCAGGAGACGGGCATCAGCGTCTTCCTAATGACGACTAAAAATAAACTGCGTTTGCAAACCCGCTTACCAAGTGTGGCAACTCTGGTAAATATCCGCGCTATGAGGCAATTTATGAGGGAGGTCTATGTTCATGTATGCATGCATGCCTAAAAGTAAAGTAAAGTTACAGCCTATATAGGTCCCACTGCTGGGCACAGGCCTCCCCTCATTTCTGAGAGGGTTTTATGGCATGGAAGTGTCCGCCGCGCTGCCCCAATGCGTGTTGGCGAACTTCACATGTCTTCGAAATATTTTTTTTCTTATTCCTCAGACATGCAGGTTTCCTCACGATGTTTTCCTTCACCGCCGAGAACGTGGTAAATCAGCACTTAAAATCACAATTAACAATTTCATTGGTGCCAGCGGGGATCGAACCCAAGTTACTAGCGTTCTGTTATATTTACAACGAGCGTTAACCATCTGAGCTACAACGGCATGCATGCCTATGTTACGACTAATAGGCTGTAACGGTACCAGTGTCTCGTGTTACCAATTTTCGACTCTTAATTGGAATCTATCAACTGTGCAGGAGATATTGTGCCACAAGTACGGAGGAACACCGAGGCAACTGGCCTCCACATTTACATAACAATTATTTTACTCATACACATTTTTATTATATAACTAAAACACCATAATAATAGAAAGAGGTAAATTTTGCAACAAAAAGTTCTCTTCGTGTAATTAATCCAAACTGACATTAAAGTAACATTAGAACGACAGAAGAATTACGTTTGACGTATGAACATTTCACTTTTCACTGATTTATTTATATTTGTGTTGGAGGATAAAAGTAACATTTAAAAAAATGCCAGTACAAATCGAGCAGAAGACGGTTGATCCCGAAGCTGAGCTTAGTAACGTTCAACGAATGGTATAGTTCATATATCTTGTTAAATTTGTCAGGACAGTTACGTTATTTGATCGTTATTCTTGGTGACATTTCCCTACTGACTACTGAATTCAAATGGTTGCAGAACCGACGAATTGGTTGGCAGCTTCAGCATTTTTTAAAATAAAATTTGTGAGAATTTTCAGCTCCGAACCTAACGTATATACCAACTTCATTATGCTTGCAGCATTTTTAAAATAGATCACAATAAGTACTTACGCCGCTAACATAATATGTAAGTAATAATAGTTTACATAGTGTTAGAACAACGCTGCAACTAGGTTAGGGTTGTTTCACGTATTGGTCGGCTCGACAGGAGTAGGTCCACGCTTCTACAGAATACCAGCGTAAAATAGCATGCTGCAAAATACTGCTGCGTTTCGTATGGTGAGTGTAAAGAACCGGAGACACTTTTTACTGAAAACGAGGCATTCCATCTTGGTCCTCAGGGGTGACAACGCATCTGCATTTGATTCTTAATCGAGGATAGATGAAGATGTTTATGGGCCACCGTATCCACTTACCATCAGGTGGACTGTGTGCTTGTTGGTCACCCTTATTCTATAAAAAAAATTATGAATGAAGACCATCTTTGGGCAGTTTATTACGTTTCAAGACCATAGTAGGTAGCTGCAAGTAAGATGTAGTTGTAAAAGTACAGTTATACTTCAAGCCGGGACAGCTTCTTAACTATACCATTAAGAGCAAGACCGGTCGTAGATGGAGTATTACTGCTATATATGGGCCGGCGCTGACAAATGCCGCTTGGCGGCTTTGAACTTAATACAAAAACGAATACTATATTGAAGGCTTATTGATGACATCAATTTGCCTAGAACCATTTGTTCCTTTCGGAGATTTAGATGGGGTTGGGTGTAGGTGGAGAATTGTGAAATCAGAAACAAGTTGCTTGTCCATTGCCTACGCAATTACAAACCCAATATTCCACTTGCTAGGCCAAACACATTTGGAACATTCTTTTCTGATACAAGTCCCACAAAAATATGGGACCTATTAGTACCAGGCCAGCATGGGCCTTCGAATATAACACTTATAACCATAGGGATGTAAAAAATATGGTTTGGTGCCCACGCAAATACAGTAATCTATTATTACTGTATTTGCGTGGGCACAACAATTTTATACGTGTTAGAGTCACGCTGCAGCTATATTATGGTTGTAGCACGAATGTGTCGGCTCGACCGGGGTAGGACCTCGCTCTCACAGCCAGCTTAATACTGTTGTATTTCGTATGGTGAGTGCATAGATCCGGAGACCCTATTTTACTGGAAACAAAGTATTCCATCTTAGTCCTCAGGGGCACAGTATAATAAATATTATAGACTGTGTCAGGAGACAACGCATCTGCCTATTGAGGATAAATGTAGATGTCTACGGGCCACAGAATCCAACTAACATCAGGTGGACTGTGTGCTCGTAAGTCGTAACAACAAAAACTAAAGGTCTCAATGTGGTCAGTGAAAAGTGGACTGCTACTCATAAATTATATTTTGCTTACTTCATGGTGGCTCATATTCTTTACTTGTTTAGTTTAAAAAGCTTGCGCCGCTATGTAGTGTGGAAAAACGCGCCGGCGGTATACCTCAACTGGCACCCCAAGAGAAGCAGCTTAGCATCCTTGCCAAGGAGTTACAGGAGACGCTGCTATGCATAAATGTTAGTACATATACTCTTCAAATGTCAATCATTGTATTTAAGACCAAATTTTAAGCTTACATTACGAAAGTGTTTCTTACCATTTAGCATGCCGAAGATAAGGAAGCTTTCGGAGAACATTTAATTTTAATTATTTCAATTTTTCGATGTTTAAAAATAAATAAATAAATAAATCATTATGAGCCGTGGTAGCTCAGATTTTTAGCGCTCGCTATAAATATCACAGTACGCGAGTAACCTGGGTTTGAACCCCATCTTCGTCGGGATCTAATATATAAATTATATTACAATATATAATAATAAATGTGGCGTTATTTAAATTTAAAATAGTCATCAAAGAACATTGGTTCTCTTAATTATTCAATTTTACAAAAAAAAAATTCCAAGCCTCGAAGGCTTAATTGAAGGATTTGATTGATTATATAATATAATCAATCAAATCAATCCTGAAATTGTTCTCTATCTGTTCCTGAAGTTTCATCACTATCAGCTCAGCTATTCCAAAGGTTTGCGGGGATAGACAGACAAAAATTTCAAGAACGGTTATTTATATCTTAACGGCATGCAAATAACCCTTGGAACACAAAAAAAGCAGTTCGATATGACATACGGACACTACAATTTCAATTATTGTATAGTTATAGATCTCCTCCAGACCGAATTTGTATCACGGCGGCCAGTCTCAGCGGATACTATAACCATCTCTACAGGATAGGATTATACTGCACTGGTGTATGCGCAAGCACAGGTGCGCTTTCTATTTCCTCACTCTCATAGCACAGAGTAAGGAGTAAGGACCAGGGGGGAAGCAGAACAACGTCGAAAATGTATATATACCTATTTTGATAGGGTTATCACCAGATGAATGTGAAAATTTTAAGGAAAAAATAATATTATATGATTTCAAATTTAACAAAATGTGATTTCATTGTAACTTAAATTAATATAACAACATATCTATTTATAGTAAATTCAACTGAAACTGCAAAAATTGCATATTTTGCTAATTTCCATAGTATTATGTATTATGGAATCTTGCTGTAGGGTAAAGCGAATATTGAGAAAATATGTGCGATTTATTAAAAACCGCGCGAATCCCTTCGACAGAATTTTAAGGAAATAGGTATTCTCACAGAAGCTTAATATCATATACTTCTATATTATATATTCGTAAGACAACGTATTCATCAGTACAAAAATCAGGTGGTGGTAGTGATGCCATATGTAGTAGGCAGTGGTGGTGGTGGTGATGTTGATAGTGGTAGTGGTGGTGGTAATGACTGTGGTTGTGATGCTGGTCGTGGCGATGGTATTGGTGGCGGTTGTGTTAGTGGTGGTACACTATCCACCATCATCAACGAGCACACCACCAACACTAGCACCACTACCTCGAACGCCAACACTAAGTACTACCATTCCTTCCTTCCATACTTCCATTTTCCGTACCTTCACCACTGTCTGGCAATTGTATTATTTTCTCTCGAATTTTATACATACTGTAAATCTATAATGTCTTATTTCATAATAAACAATATCTAAACTTAACTCAAATTGTAAAAAAAAAATAAAAAATTGATTTTTATAATTATTAAATATTGTTCTTCCATTTATTTAAATGCGCACGACTAACACAGCCCTTCCATGAATACTCTGACTGAGCCGGATCCAACCGGTTTGTACTCCGCCGGAGCGTCGGTGAACCTGTCAGTGAGAGCTCACCCACTCATCGCTGAGCTATGTATGTGTTTAATCGCAGCGAGCCGTTTGTATGTAGCTTCCCCTCTGGTCGGTTTCTTTACTCATGTGCTCATAGTCCGATGGGATGGTAACCCGACACGACCAGAGAGAGATCAGGCGCAGGACCAACGTCTTTACGTGCTTTTCGAGGCACGGGGTTGAGACACCGCCAACTGCCTGACCCCGGGCAGCTACTGAGAATTTCAATACAGAAAAAATCCAACAACTGATTTTTGACCAAACCCGAGGGGATTAGAACCCGGGATGAATAATATATTACTTATATACCTACAGGTTCTGCATGTTCTGAGTTATACGAGTAATACTGGACTAGAACAAATTAATTTTGAGCTTTCATTAAGTTTTCGGCTTCCTGACTTTGTTGGTTTCATTATAGCTGGCAAGGAAAGGCATGCACGCTCTTCGAGACTCCCAAACCAAGAGCGGCACGCGCAGGTCCATTGTGGAGTACGAGGCGAAGGAGTTGGAGCTTCGCGACGAGCGCGCCCAGCAAACGGAGTTGGACTGTCTGAACTACCTGGCCCAGAAACAACTCGTGGAGTTAATGAAGGAAGTGCCGACAGCGGCTGAAGTAATTTCTTCACACTATAATACATATATACTCTATTTTCTCTTGTGTACGTGATAGAACCATGTTGCAGCTGTATTTTTGCTGCTGCATGAAGAGGTATGCTCGACCAGAGAACAGACAACGTTAAATAGCAGCATAATTCTGCTGTGTTTCGTATGGTGAATTTAAAAACCTGAGATCCTTTTTACTTGTAACGATGCATTCCATCTCAGCCCTCGCGGTGACAACACATCCGCATTGTGATTCTTAATAGGTGATAAAGTCGATGGCCCGTAGCATTCACTTACGATCAGGTGGACTGTTTGTGTCGTTCGTCACTATAAGTATAACTCGTACGAATTAACTTGAGACCTGGGCCGATGACGTAATTGTCAATGTACGGTATGCAAAATAATGCGTCGTAATATTTTTTATTTGAAATTTTTGAGATTTTCATGAGATTATTAATAAAAACAAAATAATATGTTCTGGCAAGGGGTGAAGTAATAAGTGATATACTGTTGCCATTTTTATATATTTTAAATATTTATTTTTTATAATATATATATATATATATATATATATATATATATATATATATATATATATATATATATATATATATATATATTCTTTTTTGTACACCACAATACAGAAACATCAATATAGTTAAAATTAAATATTGTATATATAATATTATTTTTAGTTAACGCGTCAAGGAAGGACAAAGAAATAAACATACACACTTTCTCATTTATAATATTATTAATTTATTTATATTTATACACTTTATTGCACTATAAAAAGTGTTACAGATTCGTACACAATAAAAATACAAAGCATAACAGGCTTATTGCTAAAAAGCAATCTGTCTCAGGCAACCTTAGGGTGAAAGTGAATCAATCTTGGATAAGCGGAACAGCACAAACTATGTAAAATCAAGGAATAGAAGTAAGGAATATTAATAAGGATTTATTATAATATTTATTATTCATTGTCACTGTATACGATCGGTTCTATTCCGTCCATTAGATCGTCCTCACTTTCACTCTCTGAGCTGGATTCTTCCCCTCCGAAGGATATAATTAATTCTCTCTGTTGGATTTCTCCAAGTCTATCACTTTCCCAGTATTCATTTTCTAATCTTTCGATATGGTTAATTTCTTTCATCCAAATCGGAAGCCGTTATAGACTGTATTGCGTCTCTTGTCAAACCCTCTATTTCCCTTTCAAACTGGTTAACATTTTTAGCTGCCACCCTTTGTTTTATTAAGTTCCATATATATTCGATAGGGTTCAAATCACAATGGTAGGGTGGCAGCCGTAATACCTCGTGTCCATGCTCCTTCATGAGTTCGTCCACTATATATTTTTTCGGTGGTTTATTGAGCAGTATTATATGGTACAGTTCCGGTTTCGTCATTTTTTCATCAAAAGGAATGTTGTTTTTCCGAAGCCAACGCTGCATCTCACCTTTCAGGGACGAGCTCACGGGTGGTTTTTCAGACTGCGTTGAGCGGTAGGGAGCATTGTCTATAACGACGAGACTGTTTTGAGGTAAGTTTGGGATTAGTTTTTCTGTCAACCACTTTTTAAAGTTTTTACTATCCATTTCGTGATGGTAGTCCCCGGCATTACTTTTGCATTTGTAAAGCGATTCGGCACCAGGGATAAAGCCGTTTTCACCGCCAGCGTGCACCAATATCCGCCGCGGTCCTGGATTATCATTTTTTCTAATGCTTGCGTCATTGTTATTTTGCCAGCATTTGCGCACGGTATAGTGGGAGTGAATCCATGTTTCGTCTAAATAAGTTACGGGTTTTTGTCCACCCCAAGTTCATTGTTTTCTTTCTTCCTTCGTAAATAACGGGCTCTCCAGGCAGCAATGTCTGGTTTTTGTATTAAGACTTGTCTTGCGTTCTTACATTTTTTAAATTTGTACCCCAAGTAGTCAACGAGTATTCATTGTAACGTGGTTTTTTCACCTGTAAAATAAAGATTTTATTTTTAATTTTTAGTTATCGCGTGGTATTTTTTCAAAAAATAATTTAAAATTAAATATCTCAAAAATGGTTCACTTTTGCATATGGGTGTCCATACATAAAATTGTTGCAAATTACCAGTTCTAGCACCCCTAACAAGATTATGCTTGAATTAAATGTCACCTTGTATATGATATGACCTGACCGTATGATATATAATACATATAAAAAATGTCAATAAATATGGGTACGTACCTGGAAAATTTAGATCTGCTTTTACAGCCGTTAAAATCTTTTTCAATGTTGGAATTTCTTTCCGTACAGTATAGAAACTCTTGACAAGGTTTCTTAGAGCACACAGATCAAAATTGTCGAGTTCAATATTTTTTTGAGCTCTGTTTCCTTTTTTTTCCTGGAGTTGATAGTTTAAGTTCTGGTCTTGCTTGAGAAGTACATGGTTCCGATACTACTGTGACATCATCATTTTGGTCTTGAGAAATTGACTGAACTTTATTCGCCTCGTTTTTTATTCTTAGTAGTGTTGCCATTGATATGCCTGTTGCTGCACAAGCCCTCTTTAAAGCTTGGTCCACAGGAATAAGAAACTTTTTATTTGATTTTTCATCTTCGAAAAATTTTAAAACTTTTAGAGCAAGTGTCCGTGCTTGGCTATGTATTGTCTTTCCTCCCATCTTTTTTTAAAAATAAAAAAGGCGGAGTAACTCCTAAGCGTCACAAGAAAACGGCACAACACAACGTCCAAACTTAACAATAAAACAACGCAATTAACAACAAACAGATAAAATAACGTTGAAGTATAACAAAAACAAACAAAAGTCCAAACCAAACAACAAACAATTATCAAAAATATCGAACTAGAGTCGAGACGCGTATCCGTAACAAAAATGCTATCGGTACTGAGCGCGCACGGCCAGCGCGGAACGCTGTGCGGGGAGTCGGGAAGGGGGTCGCATTCCAGCGGAGTCTCAAGTTAATTCGTACGTGTTGTAAAGATGTGTGCGAGAATGCGTGTCAAGAAGCTTAACATGATTTCGGTACGTAGTACTATTATTTAACGGATACGTGGCACAGTGGCTTAGCAGTGAGATGCAGCGCTGAGGGCCGCGGGTTCGAATCGAATCCCGCACGAAATAAGTATATTTATGGAATATATAATGTGGTGTGGTGAATGTTTGTCCATGTGAAATTTATGTATGTAAACTGCCCAAATGATATAGGAGAAAATCCTGGTGTGGCAGTATTGCTAAAAAAATCTCTGATTTCTATCTTCCTTTTGAAGTCTGAAATTTTGTGTATTCTGAGATAATCTCAGGCTTAAACTCGAACTTCACAATGAACCTTAGGACTTAGTGAATCTTAGAATAGCCCTCAAGGGCCATAATATTGTAGCCATCTTTGTGCTAAGTATCTTTTTATATTTTGATGTATTAAGTATGACTGCAGCACGTATGGCTTACCGTTAAACTCACTTTTATATTTCGTAAGAATGCATCTCGGTGCATCTAAAATTTCTTATTTTTAGACCCAATTCTCGTCACGCCGGAGATACTTTTACTGGCAACGAGGTATTCTATTTTAGTTCTAAAGCTGTTAGTTTTCTATAACATAACATAACAAACGTAATAAATGAGGAAATACGACTGAGTGGGACAATATTACAGTCTCGGTACATCTAAAAATAATAATTTTATCATCATATATTCACCATTATCAGCTGTTATGCCTGCCTGAATATAAATAAAATAAGGATATCATCGATGTAGTCGGAAGTCAATTAAATACGCATTATTAAGGATAACTTAAAAACTAAATTTATATGAGACCACATGAGAACTGCCAGCTTTTAAATAAAAAAGAATCATCAAAATCGGTTCACCTAAAAAAAGTTCTGAGGTAACACACATAAAAAATACAGTCGTATTCAGAACCCCTCTTTTTTTGCAGTCGGTGGCTACCCCATCATAATATAATGTCGGTTTTTTTTAATTTATTTGTCTATAATACAGGAACTGGCGATGATAGAAAACGCCAGCAACCGCCTTCGTCGCATGGAGAACCGCCTGGACTTGGCTACGAAGCGATTCTGTGTCGTCAATTCGGACAATAAAAGTATTCGGGAGGAGATCAACAGACTTCTTGTTGAGAGGTTCGTTTATTACTAACTAGCTGGTCGCGGCGCCTTGCTGCCGTAAAAGAAATTATTGTGGTAATATCGTTTCAAAGCTGGAAGTGTTATATTGTATAATTGGGAATGATTATCACAGTCATTGAAATTGAAAAATATATCACTTTCAATTAAATTTGTCGGTATGATACGCACGCCAACTTCTGTAAATTATTTGTACTATGCCGATAACCTTTGTGCAAGTGCAAGTTGACAAAGTTTTACCGATATCTGATGAACGTTATGGCAGCGCATATAATGCGAACAAACAAACATTAATTTTTATATATTGAATCATAAAAATTCTAGGGATAGTGCTATGCAGCAAACCATAGAATACTATAATACATACATAATAGAACGGGGGAGTGGGCGGAGCCCACGTAGCCACTAAAATGTCCCTAACACGTCAATTCACACGTATCCTAAATGCAACACGAGATGTGGTTTGACGTTACAATCGTTTCCAAATTTCGCATGCAAATTATTTAGAAAATGCCAAATTGCAACCTATTTACAAATAAATATGTATTAAAATTTAAACCATTTTTAATGATGATTTTGAACATTAATCAAAAGTCTAAAATGTGTAAATTTACTCAGCCTGTCAACACAGCTAATTCGGGTTTAGCGACGCCAATCCTTGTACATAATAAAGTTGACAGCCATTCTATTGTGTATTATAGTATTCTATGCAGCAAACTATATTATGGTTGTAACAAAAACGGGTTGGCTCAACCAGGTAAAGACCACGCTGTAAATACCTGCGTAAAATAGCAGCTTAATACTTCTGTTTCGTAAGGTAAGTACAAAGAGCCGGAGACCCTTTTTACTGGAAACGAGGTATTCCATTTTAGCTCTTAGGGTTACAAGGCATCTGAATTTTGAATTTTAATCGAGGATAGATGTAGATGTCTATTGTCCTCAACATCCATTAACCATCAGGTTGAAACTGTTTCGTTTCTCTATCACTCTTAGCCTATTAAAAATTCGGTACGTAGCGGTTATCAAATGCATGGTGGCGGGATTCACTTCGAAATATGTCTTTTTTAATTTCTTAGACATGTATGTTTCCTCACAATGTCTTTCTAAGCCTTACTGCCTTGGTAAGCCAGCACTCAAAATGGTTATTATGCCATTAATAGTTTTCAAACCCGGAATACTCGCGTACTGTAAAATCCATAGCGGGAGTATTAAAGTGCTCGTAAACGAACTAGGCAACTAAGTTTGCTAAAATTTCTAACTGCATTTTTATTATTGTTAAGTTTTTTTATAACATTGGGTGACAAACAAACACACAGTTCACCTGATGGTAAATGGATGCTGTGGCCCATAGACATCCACATTTATCCTCAACTAAGGTTCAAAAAGCAAATGCGTTGTCATCCCTGAGGACTAAGATGGAATGCCTAGATTCCAGTAAAAACAGTCTCCGGTTCTCCACACTCACCAAACGAAACACAGCGGCATTACGCTGCTATTTTACGCTGGTATTCTGTGAGACCGTGATACTGCCCCGGTCGAGCCGACCCATTCGTGCTACAACTATGTATAATAAAGCTGCAGCGTGCCTCTACCACGTAAAAGTTGACGTCTACATCGTGCAACGCAGTGCAATACACAACGTTGTTTAATTTATAGCCTCAATGTTGCTTCACGTTTATGAACTCAATTGCTTGACGACACAGTATAGCACATAAGTTACACTGCCGGAAAATACTCTGCTTGAAAATATGTTACACAATAATATTCCACCAAAAGTATCTATATAAGTAGGTGTATCATTTTATACCCCGTTCACATGGCACTTTAAGACTTGAGGACAATTTCGGTAATTTGAATTCTGATCCTTCTTATTTATGAATTAGTGACCCACCCTGATTTCGCCTGGACGCTATCTATTAATGTAATTTTTGATATTAGTTTTATTTAAGACCATTTATTTAACAGTTTATGTACACACATACTTAGATAGGAAAATTGTGAAAAAAAAATTATGTACAAAGGCACTGCTTATTCCATAACGAAATTTCTTCCAGCAGGCCTATTGAAGGATAGTTTAAGAAAATAGAGGCAGTCAAAGTGTGCACTTTATTAAAATATACATATACAATACAAATACAAATATATAAACATAAATATAGATTACACGTATAATATATTATAACAAAAAAATATAATTCAATATATTAGATTTTTAATGTTACATATAATATATATATATATATATATATATATATATATATATATATATATATACCTTACACATCACGAATTAATAATTATGCTGTGAATGATATTTTAAACATAGACACCGACTTAGCGTCATTTTTCGATTTAATTAAAATCTAAGCTTCTCGGTTCTCGGATAAAATATAGCATAGATCACCTGCTCTCTATCTGATCGTAATGTAAAAAACTTTACGAACAATCAGTTAAACCATTGCGAACATTAGCTCAGACTGCTAGACAGATATACAGACATAAAAATTTATATAGTGGATCGCGATTTTTTCGATTTGGTGACAATAGAGCACAAAATGTCTGCTCGCGTTCGATGTGTACAAAATGGTTATCCATGTCATGTAAATTACCCCCTGAGTTCAATTGAAACAGAAACAGAAATTTTTTTATTCAATATAGATTATAAATAACACTTATTGAAAGTCATGTTAAACCATTGCGAACATTAGCTCAGACTGCTAGACAGATATACAGACATAAAAATTTATACAGTGGATCGCGATTTTTTCGATTTGGTGACAATAGAGCACAAAATGTCTGCTCGCGTTCGATGTGTACAAAATGGTTATCCATGTCATGTAAATTACCCCCTGAGTTCAATTGAAACAGAAACAGAAATTTTTTTATTCAATATAGATTATAAATAACACTTATTGAAAGTCATTTTTTAATTTATCACTGGTTCGGAAAAGAAGCTCTGTCCTGGGAAGAATTAGCAAGAAACCCACAGGACCCACAAGGACTTAAAAAATAATAACAGCTTACAATCATGTATGTTACAATTAACAACACAAACAAATTAGAAATAGCTTGGTAGCGATCACCCTTCCCAGGGGTTATTATCATCCATATCCTTAATATTACAATAACCGTTTTGATACAAACTTACTTTAATAAAGTTTTTGAACTTTGTACAGATCAAATTTTATATATTTTCTGGGACTTTGTTGTAATAGCGTATGTACATCGCCTCAAGGATGAATTACTGACTCTGTGGAGTCTAGAAACTGGTACAAAATATAAAAGGCGGTTATTTTGCTCTTACAAACAGATACTTTAATTTTATTTTACATGTTACTGTTACCGTCACAGCCTTTTAAAGTCCACTGCTGAACATAGGCCTCTCCTGTAGATTGCCTCGTAGGGGAGATATTTTCCATAGTTGCCACGGTTGACCACAATCGCAATTTTTCATTTCTTAGGCTGCAGGCACGAAATTAGTGACGATCGAGCGATTGCGGTAGTGGGGCGGCGCGACGCGCGACGCGCACGAAACAATCGAGAGCTAGAGTTCAACGCCGCGCCGCGCCACCTCTCCCCGCCCCGCTACCGCCATCGCTCGATCGTCGCTTATGTATTTCGTACCGGCAACCTTAGTCTTCATTGCTTTATTCATTCTCTAATCTCTACTCTCAGTCGTAATTAGGAAAACGCTGTTGCCCATCTCTTGATTTGTTCCTCTCCGTCACATCTTACGACACCCGCGAGGCGATACGGTATAGTGGATCCTTACACTGCAACTACACGGTTATTATTTTATATTTATAGATGTACGGCGAAACGTACATATTTCATGCCGTCTTAGCAGTTATAACAAACACAGCACTTTACGCGCCAGTACTCGGTGAGCAGTGCACTTCAAGCATTCATTTTTACTTTATCATTTATATTATTATATCAAATATATCATATCATAGTAACTTAGTATCATTTATATCATATATCACCAAGTATGGGATTTACACATTACAATAGATGTATAAAATAAAATAATATGTCATAACTTGTGGTAGAAACGACTTCAACATCCAGTGGAACCGCACAATCGGGAGACTGGTGAAGGGCAAGGAGTATTTGATGGACATTTTGGAGATCGCGAGCGCCGCTTTCAGCAACCGCGACGAGTGCTGCAGGAAGCTCGAGGCTCTCAAGTGGAAGGGAATGTTCCAGCTAAACAGAGATATTTTGGTCTAATATTTTTTTTATTTCATATTCATTTCTTATGACTCAATTCCCTTGAGCTGGTAAAGAATAACAAACTTCGATCCGGCATGCATTCTTGCTGCAGGTACGTTATGGTACATAGTAATACGAATGGGTCAGCTCAACTAGGGTGGGTCCACGCTCTCACAGCATACCAGCGTAAAGTACCAGCTTAATACTGCTGTGTTTCATATGGTGAGTGTAGAGAATCGGAGACTATTTCTACTGGAAATGAGACATTCCCTCTTAGTACATGTTTTTTCTTAATTGAGACTAAATGTAGATATTTATGGACCACAGCATCTACTTACCCTTAGGTGGACAGTGTGCTTGTTTGACACCTATTCTATTAAAAAAAAAACTAGAATCTATTATTCAAAAATTACATTCTAAACGCAGGATTTATGGTCTATCAAATCCTTCGATCAATGATTATACTATTGATCGAAGATCAAATCTGATGTAGTGACAGGGGCAATCCTGTACATGTTAATGATCTGTATCTGGACGTTAAACACCTCAGTGCCCCCCCCCCCTCGAAACTTCGGGAATATAAAATACGTTAATATCAAATAAAAGTAATTTTTACTTTTATATACGCTATAAAAGTAAAAACTAGTTCTATTTGATACTCCTTTATTGGTAAGGAGGCATTCAAATCTTCTTGTGTGGTATCCCAGTTTGATTGAAGTTGGTTTCAGAAGTCCTTGAACTGCAGAGCCACTCAGCATCAGTAGGACTATAAGCTTGTTTGACACTTCAGTTAAGTAAAAAATATAATTATTATTGTAATACTATTTATTATATTATTAAAATTGTTTGTAAAGTTTCTATCCCAAATATTACATAAATTACAAAAAAATTAAATATATTATCATAATTTAGTTAAACTGAAAAGAAATTAAGCTTATTTTATGATCCGGATTTTGTGATCCGGTGACCCTTTTTACTGAAAACGAGGCATTTAATTTTTAATCAATGATGGAATTATGTAGATTAGACATGTAACACAGAACACAGCATCCACTTGCCATCAGGTGGACTGTGTGCTCGTTTGCCACCCTTATAATATAAAGAATAGTAATACAAGTAACAAGATTGTGCCTATCCACTACTTAACAGATCATTTACAAGTACCTGCCGTTCTTCATAAGTTTATGTATTTAGTGTCTAATTATTAACTTGTTATTTCTCATGATAAGTGAATTGTATTCTTTTTGAGAAATAAATGATTTAAACCGTAGAATAAAGATTTTTCAAATTAACACTTCTGGCTAGTTTTACCGAAATTCTCGAAGTGCACACTCTTATTGATCCCATTGTAACTTATCATCATGTCCAACAAAAAGGAAATGCAAACGTTCGAAGGCGAAATAAACCATTTGGCCAAATTAGAAGAATTCCTGAGGGTCAAAGGCACGCGGAGAATTTGCGAAGCAGACGAGAAGGAGGAAATAAAGAGACAAGAGGAAATCCATCGGTGTGAGCAAGAGATCTCGAGGCATGACGCTCTACTGGAAGAGATTTTCGTTAGTAATGAAATTATTATTATTTATTCAATTGACTGACAACTGACAGCTCCATGGCGCAGTGGCTGAGCAATGAGTTGCAGTGCTAAGGCCGCGGGTTCGAATCCCGCACGGAACAAGTATTTGTATGGCCTACAAATAATTGTTCCGGTTCTGGATGTTTGTCCTTGTGAAATTTATGTATTTATACTGCCCCCACTGAGGGGCTAACGTTTTAAAATAGGTCGGTTTCTAGGTCAGGAGGATTCCTTTTCAGCAAAGAAGTCTGTCTGACCACCACTAACCATCTTGACTAGTATCTACCGCAAAGCGGCTGTGCTTGCACACTGCTTTTTAAGTATAATTACGAGCTGAAAGACGTGTTTACAAACAACCTGCTTAACTCGGAATGTAATTTAGTACTACTAAGAATTACTTCTTAATAAAACTAAGTATACCCTTAATGAACACTTCTAAGTACTTACTTATTTTAGCGTTTTATCTTCTAAGTTAAAACGCTTTATATGTAAGCTACTTCTTCACCATATTGCAATACCTGAAAAGGTACGTGTGTAAGTTTGTGCTACATGAGTAAAGAAACCGACCAGACAAAGCAGAGCAAAAGCAAAGTTTTTAAGGAGCGTTCAAAAATTTTACCTAAAAATAATGTCCTCCAGACCGAATTTGGATCACTACGGTCAGCCTCAACGGAGACCAGCCGTCGGCGCAGGACAGGATTACAGTGCACGTACTCGTATGTATGCGCAAGCACAGGTGCACTCTATATTCCTTCGTGTTGTCATCTACTATGGGACTACTGTTCTTTATCCCGTGCAGGTTTTGGGCCTCGGGGAGTTCCCCATTACCCGGGTAATTTTTACAGCCCATATCTATGGGCCGGTCTTAGGAGCCGTACATGTACGACATTGTCGGTAATCTTCGTTGGTGTATTGCGCGCCACCAGATCGGTGCTACCGGAGGGTCGGCCGTCTCAAAGCCCCGCGGAGTCCCGAGGTAAGGAGTCGACGCAGGGCCAATCTTGCCGACAGGAGTGCGCTCCGGACAGTAGCTGCTCCGGGCCTCCAGTGCTCCTTCCTGGCTCTAGGTGATGGCCTGGTATCCCTAGGCAGAAGTCGGATTATCTCGCGCCTCTGGGAAGGGATCTGCCGAAGGGTCAGCAACCTCCAGGTCCCGCGGAGACGCATCTCGACGCGGAGCCGAAGTCACCAACAGGCGTGCGCTCCCAGCAGCGCGCCGGACCTTTGGAGTTCGCTTCCCAGCGTGTAGATGAAACGCAGCGTTAGGTACTCAGCATCCCGGGTGGGGGGTCAGGGGCATCCTCGAGGCTCTACGCAAGCCGAGTTGGCCTCACAGCACGCGCACCCACTGCGAAGCGACGCGCTGTACTTCTCCCACCCGGGCGGGAGTCGACGACCGGCGGACGAGACCGCTTACTAGCGCGGTCCGGACGAGACTCTCTATTCCTTCACTCTCGCAGTCCGATGGGACGGTAAACCAACAAGACCGGAGAGAGATCAGGCGCAGGACCAACGGCTTTACGTGCTTTCCGAATCACAGACGTTAAACACCGTCAACTTTCTTACTCTGGACAGCTACTAAGAGTTTATTGACAGAAAAACTCAGTAACTGTTTTTTCCCGACCCGGGATTCGAACCCCGGACCTCATGATCAGTAGTCGCGGTTACAACCACCAAACCAACGAGACAGTCAATTTTATGGGATACCATAAAGGTGACTGTCTCGTTGGTTTGATATTAAGATATTAACATGTTAGAGTTGACTGACACAGGAAGATAACGCTAAAGAAACAAAACGTTTCAGCTTTCAATTATTTTATTTTCATTTTTTTTGAATAATTTGTTTTGGATTTTAGTTGAATGGTAAATTTTAAATATAATATAAGGTGTCTTACTTAAATTATCTAATAGAAAACACTCACACTGTATATATACAAGTTTGCACACGTTTTAGTACATCAATGTCAATAATAACAATGATTATTTCCAAATGAAAATATGCGCGAAATTTTGGTCAGTCAATACAAAAATTGCGATAAATTTGTGTTAACGTATGTAATAAATATATACTTATGTATAAGTTTCTATCAACCACATTAAAAATTAAAAATTATAACCAAGTTCTAATTATCTAGTGGAGTCTTTGGGATAATGAAAAATGATATACTTTTAGTTGCTTTGAACCAGTTACAATATAGTATTGCATTAAGAATTTTCAAGTAAACTTCTTTACACCGTATCATTATTCTTTTTTTTTACATAAGTAGGCTCATAATAATATTAATACTCATGCAGCCCCGGCGATGAAACGTTACAAGAAAACGTAACGTTTTTTTTAAATACCTTACTAAATGTCTCCCCTACGTCGATAAAGAAGTTTTACTTCAAAAAATATATAAATAGACTGTTACCTCACTTAAGTAATTGTACCTTTCAACTACCTTGTACTTCAGCTCCAATACAATCTTTAAAGGGCTACGCCGGGACTGATAGAGTGGCAACTATTATAAGCAACTTCGACGCCACCGAGATGCAGAACTACTCAGTGTTTATACTACTGTGCGAAGTCCTGCAGGAAGGTATCATTATGCGGAGGGAGCTGGAAACTTTACGCCAACGTATACGTGAGTAGAGTATACGTTACCTTTTTACAAGAGTGGGCGACGCAAAGGACGGTATTGTGTTTATAAGCCTATATGTGTATGTTTGTTCCTTTGTAGCGCTGTAGAGACCATAGAATACTATAATACATACATACAATACTATAACACGCAAGTATTCTATGGTAGAAACCAAATGCGTGGGCCGATTTTAACGATTCTTACGTGTAACAATTTAACTTAATCTTGCGTTTGTCACTAACGACATGACAGTAATCAAAATTCAATATGGCGACAAACAGACGCCATTTTGTGAGAAAGAAAAAAATAAAGTCGACGAACTATGTCACGTGGGTGAATATATAGTATATATATACATTAATATGCATGTACCTCTCATACAGGTAAATGCAGGATGATTTTCTTTTTACCCATATATTCGTTTATAACTTTTTTGCAAAACAGTAAACGAAGTTTATATATTTTTTTGTTAATTTACACAAAAAACGAACATTTAAAATACGTTGAATGTTTTTTGTTTGTTGTTTCTTAATTTTTTGTCTCACTTAAAGTTTTTATACGGTTTTTGAAATTATTTTTAGATTTAAAAAATTTCTTTAAGTTGCTCTAGAAAATCGAAATAATTATAAAAGTTAAAATTTTGGTGTTTTGTTGAGTGTAAGATCGAACGAAGTGAGCTGGGGACTTAGGGCATCCCGACTCGATGGCGGGGTCTATTCGTATTCGCTCGCTCACTGGACCCCGCCATCTCCTTCTAACCTAACCTGGATGGGAGGGGATCTTACACTCAAAAAAACACCAAAATAAAAAAATTATAAACAAACATTTTTAATGTTTTTTTTAAATGCTCGTTTTTTTGTGTAGATTATAAAAAATATAACAACTTCATTCGATTATTTGTAAAAAAAAGTTATCAACAATTAAACTTGAATGAGTGCATTTTCATGAAAATTTAAAGCCCAGAAACCTGTAATTTTTTTTCATAAATTCGCCGTAAAAACGAAGATTTTTAAAAAGAAGTTATCGAAATCGGCTGGTTTTTCGATTTTCTAGAGTCAAAAAACAAGGTGACCGCCATAGTATAAAATTTTACCAAGGATAGATGTAGATGTCTACGTGCGACGGCATACACTTATCATCAGATGGACTGTGTGACCGTTTGTCGCCCTGAGTCCCTAAAAGGAAAATATATCCCATTTTCATATTTGCCTGCAGCAAAGAATATTGTATTACGTATTTATGATCGAACTTAGCTCATGGAAACTTAGGTAATTCAGCAAGTCCTCGATACCTCTAAAGATCTTCAGTGACAATCCCGACATGCTGAGATACTCGTTCCTGGCCGACTACTGGTTGCCATGGCTGCTATACGTACACTGATGACCTTTTTCACCGTCTGGAATAAAATAGGGTGTAACTTGTGAACGGAGTAGAAGCCTATGGCACTGATATTTTACAAAAAATAAAAACAAAATTTTTTAATTACATAAATTTGTTAATTAAATTAAAGTTAATTACATAAATAAATTAGTTAAATAAAAGAGCCGTGGTAGCTCAGATGGTTAACGCTCGACGTAAATATAACAAACGCGAGTAACCCGGTTTCGATACCCGCCGGCACCAATGAAATTGTTAATTGCAGTTTTAAGTGCTGATTTACCACGTGCTCGGCGGTGAAGGAAAACATCGTGAGGAAACCTGCATGTCTAACAAATAAGAAAAAAAAAATATATTTCGAAGACATGTGAAGTTCGCCAACACGCATTGGGGCAGCGCGGCGGACACTTCCTTGCCCTAAAACCCTTTCAGAAATGAGGGGAGGCCTGTGCCCAGCATTGGGACGTATATAGGCTGTAACTTTACTTTAGTTAATTAAAATGTATCAAAATTCAAATCATATCCACCTTAGTCTGTGACCCTGCCAAGTGACAAGGTCAAATATGCCTACTAAATTTATTGTTTTATTGCCGTTCGTAAAGTAGGGTGGATATGATTTGAATTTCGATAGATTTTAATTAGTTTTATTATTTAACTCTAAATTTTTGTTTTTATTTTTTGTAAAATATCAGTGCCATAGGCCTCTACTTCGTTCACATATTACACCCTATTTTTTTCCAAACGGTAGAAAAGGTCATCCGTATAATAGCATAAAATTAATGCTTTATAATGGAACTGAGGTGACAAATGAAATTATAGTCCATCCAATGGTAAGGGGCTGTTACAGTCCATGGAAACCGGCTTCTTCTTAAAACAAAAAGGCCACAGATGCGTTGTCACCTCTGAGGACTAAGCCGGAATGCCTCACAGCCTATACTGGCTCTCTACCCTTCCGACCAGAACACAGGAGTGCAAACACTGATATTTACTGGCACATGTACTCATAAGTATAAGGGTGGTATCTACCTAAACGGACTCCGAGGCGGATAAGAAATCCTACCGCCTTTTATTGGTAACGAGGCGTTTCATCTAAGCGACACGCATCTACATTTTGACTCTTAATAGGGGATAAACGCAGTTGTCTAGCATTCAGCAGGTCACAGCATTCACCAACTCTCAAGTGCATTCCACTTCTGGGTAAGTGAATGCTGTGACTTTGTGTGTTACTTATTTTTAAATACCAGCGTTTTGGATGCTTCTCAGCACATATTGCTGATGTAAAACACTAACACTCACGTAACATATCCTAGATGGCTCCCACCATTACACCACGTTTGATAGACCACAAATCCTCGCGAAGGAACATCGATTCCTACCAAAGACGATACTTTAAAAAACATCCTAATATCAATAGAGATGGAGGCTGGGTACTACCACATGCTTGGGATCCTACAATTAATAAAATTAAAACTAAAGCATACCACTGTAAGACTTCATAACAGTAAGCTCATTCTGCCTAGATCGGCCCAAAAGTAATCACTAAAAAGCTAAAGGTACTCCGGGTTAACTTTGACATCGGGACGTCAACCACCTCAGACCCCTCGTGACCACGGGTGCTACAAAGCACCGAAATACGAAACGTTGGGAATTCAAAATAAGTAAAATTAAACCCTGAGCGGGTCCGTAAAAATAGTTTTTTTTTTCAATTTGTAATTTTCGCGCAAATATAAGAAATCATGACTTTTACTTTAAAAAAAATAAGTGGATCAACGCGACTTCAACGAAGCACGTGAAGAAAAACAAGAGAAGCGATTAACGGGGCTGAAGATAAGCTTGGACGGGAAACGGCGTCTCACCCAGCAGGTTGCAGAGAGGAACACTAAAGCGGACGCCACCATTTTGAAAGTTCTCAAAGGAATCGATGATTTAGTGAGGTGAAATTTTACTTACATACATCACAAACTATCACGCCTGATACATATAAAGGGTAGGCAGAGACCACGGATCTTAAGTTTGACACGATTCTGAGATCCGCTTTCGCTTTTACACCGATATACTTACGCATACATTATGCTCGTCAATTAAGACTACTCTTAATTTAGTCCATTTTCATAATTTTTGTATAGCCATGCCACAGCTATATATGTAGATGTAGCACGAATGGGTCGGCTCGACCGGGGAAAGACCACGTTCTCACAGAAACCCATTTTAATATAGCAGCTTAATGCTGCTGTTTCGTATAGTGAGTGTAGAGAACCCGAGACCCTTTTTACTGAAAAGGAGGCATCTTAGTTCTCAGGGGTGACAACGCATCTGCATTTTTGTTCTTAATCGGGACTGATGTAGATGTCTACGAGTCACAGTATACACTTAAAAGCAGGTGAACTGTCCCTTATTAAATAAAATAAATAAATAAAATTTCATTATAATTACTGCCAATTTGGTCGACAGGGCGTCCCTTACCCATTTTATTCCTTTTTATATACCTAGTTATAACATCTTCTTGAAAACCACAATTTCATAGTATATGTATAAAAACATATTTATTATTGTCTCTTAGAGTCACACATTACGCAACAGGACAGGGGAAATAACCCTGATAAAAATAAGAAGCGCCTGGGTTGGCGTAAAGAAACAGGCATAAATATGATTAACCTCATGAAATAAGTATCTAACGACCTTTCTACTTACAGTATTAGTGATTACAAACATGTCGGTACATAGCATACGACGCGCGGGGAAGTGGGGACGAAATTAGAATTTGAGCTGACTTACTATATCCCCTTGAAAAGCACGTAAAACCGTTGTTGGTACTACGCCTGATCCAGCGATTGATCCTGATCTTTGTCTTGCGATGTCGTCGGGCTATGAGAGTGAGGACACCTAAACTCCTATCCAGCGCAGATCGGCCAGCCTACTTTAGTCTGCGCAGCGTATTTTGCAGAAATCTGAAGGTCGTGCTGATGTAGGTACATTTTTGTACCTCACATCAAAGGAGCCGCCGTTGAACTTCTGCATTGTAGGGATGCATCTTCAGAGTTATTAGGATCAAATAAATCGGAAACATTTGTAAATTCAATTCGGTTTGCATAGCTGTTATTCGGACAATTGCATTCGTAACACACCACAAGGTCAAAAAACAACTTACTTGTTTGTACCGGGTAGATGGTGTAGCTCTCACAAGCTTTGGTACGCACAACATTCACACAATGTATCTATGCCGCAAATACCTATTTCTAATGATAAACAATACATAAAATAGTGTGTCATGTTTTTCAGTTTTCAGTTTCTTCTACCACTATAATATGAAAGGAAAGCAGAGACAGTTCCTTTTATGATATTTAAAGCTAGAGCCCCGGGATCGCCTGAATGCGATCTATTAATGTGGCTTCATTAAGATTGAAGATAAAAAACCATTTTTCTTATCATTTTTTCGATTTCCTGAATGAAGCCTCCACATTTCTTTCTCGGAAAAAATGTAGCTTAGATCGCGCATTGCTCTCTATCTGTTCGTAAAGCTCCATCGCAATTGTTTCGATCAAACCTTCGATTAGCCCGGACAGGAAGAAAGACATACAGACAAACAAACATTTTTATATATTACTTTTCGCTCTTTGAAATATCTCTTGAAGCGTTACTATTAGACACTACCCAGCTGTGCGTTGCCACAGGCTCGTGATGATGAGGACTTCAGGCTATAAAGCAAAACAAAATCTTAACACTCTGTCTTCGTACTAGACTTGCCAGGTGCGACTGCACTCCACTGCTTACACTGCTGGGCAATCACAAGGAGGTGACCAGGTGGAATGTGTCCAAGTTTCTTAGAATCCTAGAGGCGGAAGTCAAGAGTCTCATCGAAGTAGTGTATGGCGCAGTTAAGGTGTGTATTAAATCAATGTAAAACAGTAAGTTTCCATGGAGCACATACAAAAAATGCTCCTACCTTTCCAAGCCAAAGGCTCGTACAAAATATAGAATAGAATAAGGGTGAGAAATTAGCTCACAGTCCACCTTATCGTAACTGGATACTGTGGCCCATACACATCTACATCTATCCTCGATTAAGAATCAAAATGCAGATGCGTTGTCAGGTTGTCACCACTGAGGATTAAGATGGATTGCCTCGCTTCTATTAAAAAGGGTCTCCGGTTCTCTACACTCACTATACGAAACACAACATCATTGAACTGCTCTATTTTACACTGGTATTCTACGAGAACGTGGTCCTACCAAGATCAAGCCGACCCACTGGTGCTGCAGACATATCATAGTTGCAGCGTGGTTTGCGACGGTAAAAAAAAAACCTTGAAAGTATTCATATGTATCGTAAGCAATTAAAATTATGTAGTGGGTAGACTGATGGCATTTACTTATAGTGATGACAACGTATTTTGATTGCAATTTGCAATTGTGAGCATGTTCATCTTGCGCCACTATATTCGGCCGCGTCGGTCTGCCGTATCATCGACTATGTGAGTGAGGGAATAGAGAAAACGTCTATTCTAGCGCACATAGTCGTGCACTATAATCCTGTCCTGCGCTGAGTCTGCGCTAGTTACCGTGACGCTAGTCTCAACTGAGACTGGCCATTATTATTATTATTATTACTGCACATTTGTCCCATTAGACGTACAGTTGTAGCTCAGATGCAATGACGCGCTCACTTCAAATATCATATTACGCTAGCGACCCGAGTTTGATTCCTGTAGGCACCAACGATATTGTTAATTGCAACTTTAACGACGGTAAATGAAAACATCGTGAGGTAATCATGTATATTTAAGTAATCAAAGTGAAAATTTCGAAGTCCGTAAAACGCTTTTATACGTGGTAGAGCCATGCTGCAGTTATATTAGTAGTATAGTTGTAGCACGAATGGGTCGGCTCGACCGGGGAAGGACCACGCTCTCACAGAATACCAGCGTGAAATAGTAGCTTAATGCTGCTGTATTTCGTATGGTGAATGTAGAGAACCGGAGACCCTTTTTACTGGAAACGAGGCATTCCATCTTAGTCCTCACGAGTGACAACGCATCTGCATTTTGATTCGTAATCGAGGATAGATGTAGATGTCTATGGGCCACAGCAACCACTTACCATCAGGTGGACTGTGTGCTCGTTTGTCACCCTATCCTATATATAATATATAAAAAATATATTTTAAAAAAACGCATTAGGGTAGCGCGGCGCACACTTTCTTGCTCTTAAACCCTCTCAGAAATGCAGCGACACGTATACATAAAGGCTATAACTTAAAAGTTTCATTTCAGCCTCCAGCACCAACGCCTAAAGCCCGGAAAGGACCAGCTCCGCAAGCTGTTAAATTGGTGGCAGATCCATACGTGGAGCAGTTACGACCAAATAAAATTGAGAAACTTATACCCTACACACCATGTGCATAGTAAGTATTAATTTCCTCCAGACCGAATTTCGGTCACAGCAGCCAGTTTCAACGGAGACTAGTCATCGGCGCAGAAAAGGGCACTCTCGTAGTACGATGGGACGGTTATTAGACGTGAACGGAGAGTGATCAGGCGCAGGACCAACGGCGTTAAGTGCTTTTCGAGGCATGGGGGTGAAACACTACCAACTTCCTGACTCTGGGCTCATGATCAACAACCGCGCTTAAGACCTGTCAGTAGATATCTGCCTGTCCTAGATCCTTCATTATCATCATGATAATGATACCCACTTGCGGCGGGGATATAGAGTACCTACTTTATCTTTTACTATGTACATATCTGGGTAAAAACTGTGTCTATGTTCAAAAAAAAATATAAATTAGAAAAAATACCTCAAACTCAATCTGTCTGTTATTGAAAACCGAATGTAAATCTCTACAGTATATCTGAGATCAGTCCGAAGATACACACAGACAGATGCGGCATGCGATTTTAATTTATAATAAGCATAGAATTTAACATTTTATATTATTTTTTCGATCTCTAATTGCTCACAAAGTTCTTAGACGGCGCTTTAGAGACCTAACGACAGTTCTATATTTTTATGTACTCGTAGATCTAATCCTACTGTAAACAAATGGTAAAATTAAAAAATTTGTACAAACGACTTCAATATGATTAAAATGTGAGCATCATCAATGTATTCGAAGTCAATCAAATAGGCAATCAGATCTTGATTAAATCAGATAAAAAAAGTGTGATTAAAATCGGTCATATTCAATAACTTACAGTTGAATTGAATACCTCCTACTTTTTGAAGTCGATAAAAAGTATTCTATAATTTATTTATTTTTCATTTCACAGCTGTGTCGAGGACTACATAATGAATCTGGTATTTGAAACCCCGGCTGTACCAGCTGATGAAGAATACATTCAAAGCATCTTTCATCTTGAAGATATTAACACCAAGTTTGGAATTTACACATTGACAATACCATCGTAAGTTTTCTTTAAAAATACCTATTATTTTCGTGTGTGTGGATCATTGTTGCGTCTTTCGTTGAATCATTGTCGAAAACTAATGATATGAGTGTGTCGCTATCCCTAGAGTTTCGTTGCCTGGCGCTGTAAGTAATTATACGGGACCGGTTCTTACTATACAAAATGCGGCGGAACTATGGTGCGGACTGCGGAAATTGTGTGATATACTGGATGACCTTTTTTAAAGTCTGGAAAAAATAGGGTGTAACATGTGAAGAAGAAGTGTTGAGTGAAGCCTATGGCACTGATATTTTACAAAAAAAATAAAAATAAAAATTTTGAATTAAATAAATAAATTAATTAAAATCTATCGAAATTCAAATCATATCCACCCTACTTTACGAACGGCAATAAAACAATAAAATTAGTACTAGGCATCTTTGACCTTGAACTTCACACGGTCACAGGTTCAAGGGCAATGGGCAAAGTAATTGTTTAAAAAAAATTTATGCAAACGTTTAATTCAAAATTTTTGTTTTTATTTTTTGTAAAACATCAGTGCCATAGGCTTTCCTTCGGTCACATGTTACACCCTATTTTTTTCCAGACGGCAAAAAAGGTCATTCAGTATATTTATTTATTTATTTATTTATTCACAAATTGCGTTACATGTGACTTGTGAACTAAACAAAACATGCAAGTTCTAACAATCACGTGCACCTCGAAAGGCATAGCAATGAACGGGAGAGGGGCAGACACTTAAAAATTCTTTTCCTCAATGTATTCATTAATTGAATAATAACTTTTTTTAATAAGTATCTCTTTTAAAGATCTTATGAATTTATTAATATTTGTTTCGGCTTTTATGTATTCCGGCAATTTATTATAAATTTTTATTGACATCGAGTAAGGACCTGTACTGTGTAATTTTAATTTTGATTTCGGTTGCAAAAGGTTATTCTTATAGCGAGTTACGTTGTGTCGGAGCGCGTCTATGATTTTGGTGTAAAAACTTGGGTGTCTTTTTACAAATTTACATGTTTCTAATATATATAGGCACGGTAATGTTAAAATTTTGAGACTTTGAAAGTGAGGCTTGCAACTTTCTCTTTGCTTGATATTTGCAAGTACGCGTATACATTTTTTTTGTAAAATAAAAAGTTCGTGTGAGTCTGCACTGTTGCCCCATAGTATGATGCCGTAGTTTAGCCACGCTTGAGCGTAGGCGTGATAGGCTGTCACTGCCGTTTTTAAATTTGTAGATTTTTTTAATTCTCTTAAAGCATATATAAATTGTGATAATTTTAACTTATTTTTTTGAATATGTGATTTAAAATTAACATTCGAATCTATATTTATACCCAGCAAAGAAAAATTTTGAACACATTCTAATTTTGTTTGATTATATGTATAATTTATCTCTAGTTCATGTTTTTGTCGTGGTCTGAATTGTATTAGTTTAGTTTTTTTGAAATTAACTTCTAAATTATGATCGCTTAGCCATTGTTTTACTTTATTTATAATTATGTCGATTCTTTCATTAAGTTTGGTACCATTGATATAAGGGAACACAACGGAAAAATCGTCGGCAAACATCACACAAAACTCATCAATAATCTTGGGGAGGTCATTGATGTAAATAAGGAAGAGGACACATCCGAGTACGGAACCCTGAGGGATAGAGTCCCGCACCGGCTGAGTCCTCGACCTGACACATGTTATGGTTTTTGAATCTTGATCTACATTTTCTATTTCGACGTACTGTGAACGATTGCTGAGAAAGGAAGCAAACCACTTATGAGCTACACCACGGATACCAATGTCATAAAGTTTATTTAAGAGAATGTCATATTTAATTTTTTCATATGCTTTTGTCATGTCAAATAAAATTCCTATTGCGTATTTCTGATCGTTTAATATGTTCAAGACTTCATTAAAATATTTAAATGCGGCTAGGGTTGTCGAGCGGTATTTTCTAAAACCATTTTGGGAGTCGTCGAAAATATTGTACTTTTCACAAAATGAGTATAATCGTTTGAACATAGCTCTTTCAAAAATTTTTGAAATTACGGGTAAGAGTGCAATGGGTCGGTAGTTATTGGGGTCCGCTTTTTGTCTTTTTTATGTATTGGCTTTATAATAGCAATTTTTAGTAGGTCAGGGAATACTCCTTCAGAAAAGGATTGATTTATAATTAAAGTTAACGACGGAACTATTTCTTCGGCACATTTTTTAATAAGAGTGGACGGCAGCTCATCAACACCGAAGCTAGATTTTAATTTTAGTTGTCGCACCAATGACATTACCTCTCGTTCATCCACTGGGGTTAAGAACATCGAGTGCAGAGAGGGGGCACATAACCGGGCGGCCGCGTGGCGCGAGCGCACTACCTGCCGCGCCGCTCCCGACTGACGCGAATAGTTCGTTAAAAACATTAGAAACCTCATACGGGTCAGATATTGGTTCATTGTTGATATGCAATTTAATATTTTCATTATATTTTTTTACCTTAACATGCTTCGTTTTTTCATTTATTATTTGCCACATACATTTAATTTTATTAGTTGCTTTATTCATTCTTTTAATTGATTGTAATTGTTTTGATTTTATTATAACCTTTTTTAAATATTTTTCATATTGTTTGTAATAATTTTGTAAAATTTTATTTTTCGAATACATAACATGAATTTTTAGTAATCTTTTATGTTTACAAGATTTTTTAATACCGTATGTTAGCCATGATTTATATCGTTGTTTATTATAAATTTTTAATCGTTTATATGGAATACAATATTCTAGTGCATCGTGTAAAATTTTATTTAGTGAATTGTAATTACCATCAACAGTTTTAATATTAGAAATGAACCTTTGCCAGTTTGTATTTTGTAAATATTGTTTGAATTTATTTATATTATTTTCATTGTATATTCTTTTACATATATAAAAATAAGGATTGTTATTTTGTTCTGATGGAACATTTTTTAATTGTAGCATTGCACATTTGTGGTCTGAAAAGCCTAACTCTAATACCGTAGCACTTACGTTTTTTTGACTGAAATTTGTAAATATCAAATCTATACATTTTTCCAGGCGTGTGGGTTCTTTTATAAGTTGCTTAAAATTTGACTCTAGCATGGTATTTAGGAGTTCTGATGATTGTTTTGATTTTACTAATGTATTCACATTAAAATCGCCACCAATAATAATTTTTTTATCTTTATATTTTTTTATGATATATTGAAGAATTTGATTTAATCGACTGTAAAATATGTCTGTCTCTCTACTGTTCCAATATAATGTAATTAACAATATATCCAATGCCGAAAGTTCAACAGTACAAACTTCAATAATATATTCAATAGACATGTACATGATATCCGTTCGTTCAACGTATTCGATGTTGTTTTTAAGTAATATGCACACACCGCCGCCGATATATTTTTCTCTGTGGAACGCTGCAGCCAAGTGGTAATCGCAAAGTTGCACGTGTGAGGCCTTATTTTTTGTAAGCCAAGTTTCGGAGATACAAATTGCTTGGTATTCATTTTTGTGGTCATCCAGAAATGATTCTAATAAATCTCTCTTATTAAATAAGCTTTGCATGTTTTGAAAAATAATGTTAAAAGTAGGTGCTGTGCTGCTCACGAAAGTTATAATTTTTTTTATTTATGTTTTTCGAACGTCTATTATCTCTTTCATTCGTTTTCTCACTTTCAGTGTTTCCTGATTTCGATGCATCATTCACTTCGACATCGACATGTGACTGATCATTATTAGTGTGTTTATATTCCTTGCCGTTAATTAAAAGTTTATTATTCCTCAGTATAGCATGATGGCCTTGTTTTCTGGCTTCATGCATTAAATTTCTTAACTTTTTCCGTATCTGGCGTGAATTTTCGTCCAGGTGTTCAGTGATGGCAAGTCCTGTATTACTAAAATATAATTTGTTATCAAGGATATAATTAACCATTTTTTTGCTTATTAGTTCGATAACAAGCGGTCTTCTATTTCCCTTCTTTCCAAGTCTATTTATACTTTCTATATACTCTTCCAAATTAATATTTAATAAATTCTGAAATATGTAAGTCACACGGTTATGCAGTTCGTGTTCAGTCTCCCAGTAGTTTTCATCCAATCCGTATAGGACAAACTTCCTATTATTTTCGAAATTGCACAACCACTCTACTTGCTGTTTTGTTTGTAGTGACATTGTTCGCTGTAATTCGTTAATTTCTAACTGTAATCTATTTGTTTCATTCTGGAGATCTTTTATTTGTGTGTTTAGTACGTTTATTTCTGTTTTCATAGTATGTTGTTCTGTAGATATAGTATTTATATGTAGTGATATTTCATTTGTTACTGTAGTTGAAATTTCTTGTAATAACATAGTTTTTAATTCTGATAATAGTGTATTCTTATTGTTTTCCAGTTTTTTTTCTAAAAGTTCTTCTATTTGGGTAAGCAGTAGTGAGTCAATTTGACAGTTGTAATTTTTCAAGTTGTTCTCCGTACACGTATTCCCCAAAATACTTTCATCATCATCATAGACCATGGTTGTATCATACGAGCTTGTTGTTTGCTTCCTTCTCATCGTCACATTAACCTCAGTTGTTGGTGATTGTTGTGGTTGAAGGCTATTTTGGGTGCGTACTGGTGTATTTGTGTTTCCAGTTTTGGGCATTTTACAACGACAAGCCTGGCATTTCCAATTTTGTTTGTGTTCAGCGCTCATCGTATTATTAAATCGCACAATAGGAACATTTGCGCAATCTAAATCATAGCTTGATTTACAAAGCGAGCAGGTTAAGTATTCTCTCTTTGGAAGTTTTTGTAAACAACCAGCGCATGTGGTCGCCATTTTAAAGAATTCCTCAAACGAAACGAAAAAACGAAAAAGACAAATTCGACAGGTGTCCCCTGGGTTTGAACTCGCAGCTACAAGAATGTACAATGTGCAGTCCGTTACTGGCCACAAAGCTGTAAGCGATTTACTTACAGTGGCGAAAGTAAGCAAGTAGTTGTTAAGTAAATAGCAAGGTGACTTCGGGTACTTCTTGGTTCAAAGTCCGTTTATTAGCTGGCAAAGTACCTTCATTATTTTTGTTGATTATTTGAATTTGTGTACACTAATTTCACTTCAAGAAACCGATTCTATTTAAATTTAAATATTGGTTGCTCACTTTGAAAAGTTCACACCGGTAAATTTTTTGCGGTTTTTTTATTAACTTTATTGTTCATAGTTCACAAATAAACAGCACTTTTTTGGGTTTCACACACCACTATACTGAATTTCGTTTTTTATTTCCTTTTTTATGAATAAAATACCGAGATAACAATATTCACTGATAATTTAGTCTGTCTTTATAATTTTTTTATGCTATGATAAAGAATTTTGAAGAAATACTATTTATTTGAATATTTTTCCGCGGAGCTAATGTGTAACGTGTCGCGCCCTCTACGCGTATAGTATACAATATGGAGTAATAGAATAGAATAGAATATTCAAAATCATTTTTTGCTTTTACCATTGGTTCGTTAAAAAAAACTTCAATCGTGGAAAGAACTAGCAAAAAAGCCAGCGGGAGTTTTCTTTTCATAGTAAAGTTAAACTTCACTGTTTAACTTTACTTTAAAAAAAACTACACAGGTTGAACAAACTACTTACAAAATTGTTTAGCTATATAGCTAACATATAGCTTGGAGGCGACCACCTCATTCCCAAGGGTTATTATCAATTCATTTACATTACCCTTTTTTATACAGTTTTTGTTTAATAAATATTTTTAAACTTTTTAATTGTTGTTGTAATATCGTTTACATTGCCAGATGAATAAATTACTAGCTCTGGAGAGTCCAGGAACTGGTATCACTAGCTTACCGGTTTGTTGATAGTTCAATTATACCCTAGTTCAGTAATACAGTTATACAGCCATGTGTAACGATTTCTTTTGGTATATAGTAAGCAGCCACTTGGCTATGTCATATAAAAAGATGCGGTGTCGGTTTTAGTTATTTTTTTATTTTATTCGACTTCATCATTATTGTCATGACTTCTGCCTACCACAAGTACACTGCTGAGCAAAGGGCTCCTTGGGGAACGCCATTCCAGTCCTGAGTCACTTGTATACATCGACTTCCTGCATTTTTGAGGGTCGTCACTCTCACCTAGTGTTGGGCCGCCTGACACTTCGCGCACCAGTATGAGGCTGCCACTCGAGAGATTTCTTGTCCATCGGTTGTCTTCAAACCATATGGCCGACTCATTCACCACTTCAGCTTTACCTATTAAGGCGGTACCCCGACCAAAATCTTGCAAAAGTGCGTTTTTCAGACTATTATCTCATTAGTTATGAGAAATAAGCTACATCTAAAAGCACATTATTAATGTTCGATATCTTATCATCACATTCCACGTTCTAATTTGTTTTCATGTGTTATAAATATATTTAAAATCTACTTTTAAAAATGACTAAAATTACTGATTACATGCATCTGTTGCTAAAGGCAACGCTTAAAAATCTATGTTATTCACGTTTTATTTAATTTCTTAAGTTCGTTTTTCTTTTTAATTAAAATAATTACAAAAATTCTGGCGTATTTTTACGCGATATATTGTAGCGGGAGCGCGTGGATTGTATAGGACCGAACGCTCAAGGTCGTTCGCTAGGGGAAACACCTAAAGCTATGTCGGTCTCTGGCTCTAAACGTGTTTTGTGTATCATCGCAAAGCCAGCAATACATGTTGGTCAAGCTTTAGCCTACGCGAGCATTGGCAAATCGATACAAGACGAGTGCTATACAGTCTACATGTCGGCGAAGTTTGAAAGAGTGAACATACTGACATGGCTGATTAACATGTGGACATGACTTGCCGAGTGCAGAGAAGCGCATTTGATTTGCGCAGAAAAACCGACACTATTCTGAAGTGAGACGAGTTTTGGTGAGCGATCCAGAGTGGTGGCAAGGCACCCTAAACAAACCGTACAATACACGTTGGTGCTCGCCTGCACTCGACTAGCTAAGCGAGCGACGCTTGGTGAGGCTAAACAAATAAGCTCTCTATTATTGGTACTAATGGTGGTTAATATAGCGCACAGCGTAATATTATAGCGCGCTATCTCTTCATAACGCATAGCGCGTGCTATGTAAGTAGTAGCCATGGCGCTATGACGCTATTATGCTTTGGCGCTATTCATATCAAGTGGCAATTAGTTCTAGCAGTAACGCTGTTGGGAGTAGTCGTGTGACGCAAATTTAATCTATCAACACGCTATTCATCGCGCGCGAACTAATTTAGTGTTAGACGTTATTTAGTTAGTGTATACTGTATATTTATAAGTGATCGAAGGACACAGTTGTCTGCTACAAAAGATGCCTAACTAATGTTTTTAAATGTAATTAAAATATAGATAAATAAAATAAAATAAAAATAAATAAAATAGCCTTTATTTCTACTACAATACAAACTTGACTTATGATTAATATAGGTAATAATAGTAAAGAATAGTTAATATGTATTTTTTTACGTATAATAATGTATGTATATATATATATGACTTAGTTAATGTTAGTAGCAGTCGCCTCTGCGGCGTAGGCCTCTCCCAAACCTTTCCACATATCTCTACCCCGAGCCACTCGCATCCATAGCAGTCCACATCTCTGATTAAAAATATCTCTCCACCTTTTACTAGGTCTCCCTTTTTTTCTTTTTTTGTCTCTTGGTATCCATTCTGTTAAACGCTTGGTCCATTTGTTATCATTCATTCTACAGATGTATTCTGCCCAGTGCCATTTCAGTAGTCTTGTTCTTTTTCTTACATCTACTACTACTACACTACTACGTTATTAACCTTATCTGATATTTTTAGACCAAGCATGCTTCTTTCCATTTTACGTTGACATATAGCAATTTTTTCTTCGTCTTCTTTTCTCAGTGACCACGTCTGGCAGCCATATGTCAGGCATGGCAATATCGCTACTTCGTAGAGTTTTTTCTTTATATTTATACTAATATCTTTATTTTTCATTATTTCTTTCAATCCCCAATATTTCTTCCAGGCTATAGTTATCCTTCTTTCTATTTCTTTTTCTGTATTTTTTACTAATGACACTAGCTGTCCTAAATATACGTATTCCTTTACATATTCAATTTTTTCATTTGCTATTCTAATATCCTGAGGTAGTCCGTTGGTTAAAATCTTGGTTTTCATCGTGTTCATTGACAATCCCACCTTTTTACTTTCCATTGCTAGTTCGAACACCATATTCTTCAATTCAGTAGCGCTTTCTGCGAAGACCACTAAGTCGTCCGCGAAACGCAAATGGTTCAGTAGTTCTCTATCTACCTGTATTCCTTTCTTTTCCCAATTTAGACGTCTGAAAATAGATTCGAGCACTGCTGAAAATAACTTCGGGGAGATAGGGTCTCCCTGCCTTCCTCCTTTTTGTATAGGAAATTCTGTACCTTCCTGTTCTAGGCGCACTTTAGCGAGATATTTTGTATCTATACTTTTAATTATATTTATATATTTCTGATTGACACCTTGTTGTATAAGTGATGTCCATATAGCTTCGAATTGTAAAGAATCGAATGCTTTTGTGTAGTCTATATAACGTCTTCTCATATTCCTTTGCTTTTTCAATAAGTTGGGTTATAACTTGTATGTGATCTACAGTTGAGTTACTTTTGCGAAAACCTGCCTGTTCCCGCGGTTGGTTTTCATCTAGACTGTTTGTTATCCTATTTAATATGATCTTTGAAAAAATTTTATATAAATTTGACATGAGACTGATTGGTCTATAGTTCCCTAGATCACTTCTATCTCCTTTTTTGAACAGTAATATGATTGTAGATTTTGACCAATGATCTGGTGTGTTTTCAGTTCTAAGTATGTTACTGAACAATGTTTGAAGAGGTTCCAAAAGTGTAGCGATTAGTGCTTTAAGAACTTCGTTAGCTATATTGTTACTTCCTGGAGTCTTGTCGCTTTTTGAGATTTTATTGTGTGTTCGATTTCTGATCTGAGAATGATTGGTGTTTCTGTGTTTGCATTCAATGTATTATAATCGTCTGTTTTATAATCGTCTGTTTTTTCACTTAAGAAGGAGTAACTGCTTTCTGGGGTGGTATATAGCCTTATAAAATGGGACATTATAGGTTTATGTGAAACAAGAAGAGAAAATGAAGCAATAGAGGAACACACACACGTGGAGTGGGATTCTTGATTAAAAAACATTTAAACAATAATATAGTGAATATAAAAAGTTTCTCGGATCGGGTATCGTTACTTGAAATATAAACATCTGATAACTCTACCTGGTCACTCGTCCAATCATACGCCCCCACAGAGCAACGCACTAAAGAAGACATAGAGCATTTTTATACAACAATGCAATCTGCCTTAGATTCTATTCACACAAAAAATATAATTTTACTTGGAGACTTCAATGCAAAAATTGGGAAAGCTCGAAAAAACGAAGGAAAGATAATTGGACAATACGCACATGGAAAAAGAAGCCCAAACGGCCAGAGACTAGTAGAATTTGCACTCGAAAATGATTACTATTTCATTAAAATATGGATACAAAAGTGTTAAATTAGATATAATAGTGTTTGTAAATAGTTGATTTTTGTATATACAATTAATAAACTTTTAAATACACCTTTGATTTATAATTTATAATAAGGTTAAAATAAATTTTACATCAATTATAATAAAAAATGATAAATTTTATTTTGTTTTAAAAAGTGCAGACCTTAAAAATATTTAGGATAATAAAAAGTCTAAAAAGTATGAAAGAGCTTGTGAATGTTCTCATATAGCACGCGGTCTATCCAATGAACGACATGTAATGTAGCGTGCTCCGAGATATAGCGTGCTGCTAAACTTAACGCGCTTGCCAGCCTCCTACACACTTTTTTATAAAGAGCGCGCTATAACATAGCGTATTTAATAGCGCGCTAGAAATTTCTTGTTTATAGTCTGTAGCATGCTATATTTATAGTCGTTTTGAACAACTTTAATTGGTACTTGCTTTCGCTCTGCCGACATGTATAGCGAGCTTTACGGATAATATTACCTACTACAGTCTATTTTTATTATACGAGTACTGCGATATTGCAGAGAGAAACTCCGCGATAGCCCTTTCGTTAAGCAAACATAAGCTTCCTCATACGGCCAGCAATAAAGAACCACTCGTATTTTCAAGTTTTCAGATATACATGAGCTACGTTTATGGAGATCGCAATTTTAATGTGGATTTATTTATTTCAGAAAGCGTCATCCGTTTCGAGGGTCCAAAAAAGACTAAGCTTTTGTATTATTTCCATTGTGAAATAAAATTTACTTTAAATTAATTTCGGTTACAATATTTTCTATTCATTTACGTGATATTTTGTTAAATTAAATTATATTTGAACTTTTATACAATTGTTTTTCTTTTCTTAATTTGGTTGGCTAAGTTTACTAAGACTCTGTGTAAGATCTCAATATATTTATCAATAAAACTGTGTATAAGGGTAGTGTTCAAAAAATTGCCGTTTTCACCTGCCACTTTTTTTATGTTGTGGTTACTTTGTTTTCCTTTTTAGGGCCATGGAACTTACATGGAAAGTTGAAAGTACATTATCAGCATCAAGGCCAATTCTCTACACACTTTTAAAGCAACATGAAAATAGCTAAAATTTAAATTGTAATTACATTTTTCATTAACCTGTGTGTCCAAAGAATGAGTGTATGATAATTTTATACGTAAAATATTATACATTAGGGATATTACGAAATACAATAAAAAACTTTATTTATGAAAGCCCAGGCTATAATCTCTGCAAATCTGTGCCTCCTAAATCGAGAAAATAGGAAAACAACGAAGAAAAAGTTTTTGTAAGCAATAATCAATAAATTATATAATTAGTAAGCTGAAGTGGCAATGGGCCGGCCATATAGCTCGAAGAGCCGATAACCGATGGGGAAGAAAGGTTCTCGAGTGGCAGCCTCGTACCGGTAGGCGTAGTGTAGGGCGACCCCCCACTAGATGGAGTGACGACCTGGTAAGATATGCAGGAAGTCGATGGATGCAGGTGGCTCAGGACCGTGCTTTGTGGCATTGCTTGGGGGAGGCCTATGTTCAGCAGTGGACTTGTGAAGGGCTGTAATGATGATGATGATGATGAATCAATAAATTGTACGCGATACAATCGCATAAATTTTGTTTAACATTAATAAAAAAATAATTATTGGCTTTTTAGAGACAGGAAACCTAAAAACGTAATCGATTGCATAAAAAGGTGAATATATGAATAATAAATCATTCCTAAGTTTTTTTATATAGAAATAGGGTGGCCGTAAATTTTAAGTTTTCATAATTTCAACAAACTTGGAAAACAGCATTGATCTTAGTATGCTGCATGCGTAGATGTTTCTGCATAATTAGGGATTATAGCTACTATACACGCATGCATAAAATGAAAAAAAATATTAAAAAATAGCTTTATAATTAATAGTGATTCTGTAAGTTCTAGGAACACAAGCATAAGCCAGTAATGTTTTTGGACTTCAGAGTTAGTAATTTCTTGTTGCGGCAAAAACGCTTTCTATTACAAAATTATAATTATACAAAAGTTGTTTTAAAAGTATACGTAATTATTTTTTTGTATTAGTTTTGTGTATTAATTATAATACTCTACAGAAAGTGATACATTTTTATTCAAAACTTCAACAAATTGTGTAACAAAAAACTTCACCTAATTGTCAACTAGCGACATCTGGTGAACGGAAGATTAATTGACTTTCTTTACTCCTCAGACAGGAACACAGCAGTGCACTGCGATTTTCTGAGTTATTTCACTAGATGTCGCTTTACGAAAGATAATAACAGAATTATAACACGCTATGGTTTTGTTTACAATCAGCATATACATAATAATTTACTGACAACTAATAATACCGCCCTCTTTTCCCAAAAGAGGGTCGCTCATGATAAGGCACAATAGAGCTTAATCAGCCAGCTGCCTGTCCCCAAAGGCGGTTTTTAGGGGGTATCACTTAGGGTCCCCGGTAGGACAGTGAGTCCCCCATAACCACGATAGACCGGCTATCTTGGTATGCGTAATGCATTTTCCGCCTCCCTACGTACAGGGTAGCCCTTTAATTGCTTCGGGCGCAAAAAAAAAAAAAAAAAAACTAATAATCACTCTGGTTTCCCTTCAAAACGAATAAATCTTTCGCCTTTTACTAAAGATTTCCGTGGAGGGGAACACTCAAATGAGTCTTACTCAATTTTTGATGCCCTACGTCCGTGGGGCTTATAAAGATTTAAAATCTATTATCTATCGTCGTCATCGTCGGTCTTATTCGCAGAATACTTTATTACGGCGTCGTCGTCGCATTGTTAGTAGATAAGAACGCTGTGGACTCTCAGTTTAGCCGTCTATGAATTCGACTAGTTAACGAATGAACTGTAGACCGTCGAAACGTCGATTGAACGTAGACCGTCTATTTAAACCGTTCGTTGATTCAACGCCCATTACTACAGAATACCATTACTGCTAGCGGAGAGTCTTATTCCAAAAAATGTTTTGGTCCTGTCCTGGTTTAAACCAAACCTGGATCTGTGAGATCCAGGTTTGTTACGGTTATTAGCTTTAGCACCAGTTTCAAAATGTATTCTTATTCCAAAACGCAGACTATCCGTGGACTAGTTAGTACCAAAATTCGTCCTGGTTTAAATATCATCCACAGATAAGAAACAAGAAATTACATTCTTTCATTCATTCCTACAGGTTTCATTCAATGCAACGTTCTGTTTCATTAAATATTAATATTATTTTCACACTTAATTATGCTTAAATAATTATTCATCAATACAAATCATATTGTTATTTGTGTAGGTAAAAATCTATTGAACAATCACGACTTATACTTTTATTAAAGTGCTTTTTATAATCGTTTTCATTTTAACGACTCTACCGTGAAATGGAGTAAATTACATAGATACCGCGAGTGCGCGATCAAAAACGTTCAAAATTGTTTATGTTGCGTCCTTATGTTATAATAAGTAAATGCTCTTATTTTAATACATTGCATTGACCTCAGTATTGTGGTATTGCAGATAGTAAGGTTTTATTTGGATCTATATTTACAATAATGGAACAAAAGAAAAAAAGGGGTAAAAATTGGATTAATTGAAGAAAAAGTTAGTGAAACATCGTAATTTATTCGTTAGTGCGTAGCAACGCTCTTATCCTCCTATCATCCTTATTTCGACTAAAAATAATGTTCTTATTATTATAGGAAATATTACGTACTTTTATTGCGCATTCAGCACCCATTTTAGAAGATAAGTCAACGAAAACGTGCGTAAACATGAAAAAAATAAAAGAGTGGAAGAATATACTTAACTAATAAGTAAGTACTTAATGCATTTGTTGTGTACAAGTAGGCACGGTATTGTTTACAAGATTTTTTCTTTTATTTTAGATTTAATGAGATAACAGTTAAATGCCGATCAGATGGGGAATTGAAGTTGCTTGGAAGAGGATGAAATTGTCGGCTATATCCATGCTATATCAAACTTATGTACATATAGGAGGGAACGATCAAAAACAGGGGGTGGCGAAAAACCACCATCACCTACTCCTGAGGACTTACAAATTATGGTAATTGCTCCTCACGACTTTGTCATTGAAGTTAACGATTATGATAGTGATGCAGTGGTAAATAAAATTACTTATATGTCTTACACATTTAATTAAAATGAAATAACTTTATTTTGTATACTAAATATAATTACTAAATTGTATAAATAATCTGCCATTAAAGGCATACAATTTACAATTCAAAATTATTTTTAAATATTCAAAACTTAATAAATGTTTGTAATAATTTCTTTTCAAGTAATTACATTCTTATTCAAAATTGAAATGTCGTAAATTCATACATAGTGGTTTGTATATCATAACATACATGTTACTAGATTATCTACACTTGTCGACTATAATTTTCTATTTTATAATTAATAACTTGTATTACCTATTGCCTCGATCGTAACATTTCCGCAGCATATACTCGTAAAATACCTGATTCAATTAAGGGCAATATTAATATTATATAGGTAATGACAGGAAAACATGATAAATGTTTTAGTGATTTATTTTAGAATTCAGTGACTGTGGCTACAACTACAAAAGAAATATTTGCTGACCCTAAGCCTTGCCTTAGTTTTAAAAAAAAACTGACACACCAGTAGTTATAAACATAGAATATCCAGAACCCAATGTTGTCGAGACGCAAGGTAAATAATAATTATTGATTCTTTATTAAAAAACAAAATATATTATTATAATAGTTACAATCATATTATGTAATACACAAGTTTGTCTCAATATTAAACATGTTTAATTTACTATAACCTTTATTTATATTAAATTTTAGAAATATCAAACTACGGACACAGAAATGAAAATAACCAACAATGAAACTGCTAATACAAGGGGCATTACAAAAACAAAAGACAGGAAAAGGGCTTGCAAAATAGGTATATTGAAATAATTACTTTAATACATCTCATACTTTTTAAGATTTGAAAATTAGTATTTAATTTAACACTAGAAATGTTTCATGTTTCCAAATATTAAAAAGCAAAGTTAATATTAATTGATTGAAAAATAATTATAAATATATTTCTTTTGCTTACAAGGTTAACTTCCTTTCTAGTACATACTTTTATTACTTCATAATACTTAGTACATAAAAAAAACTTACATTAAGTATTCTATTTCATTTTACAGAAGAGAAGATATACAGCAAACAATCATAAAAAGCGATACAGATTTTAAAAAAAGACAACTAGAAATGATGGAAGGGAACATATAATATACAACATTAAAATAGCCAAATTGAAAATTAAAAAACTAGAATTACAAATATCTTTGTTAGAAAGTCAAAAAAATACAAGTTAAATAGCAGCTTAATGCTAGTGTGTTTCATATGGTGAGTGTATAGAACCAGAATAGAATTGAATAGAATGATTTTTATTCAATATAGATTATTACATAACATTTATTCAAACGACATTTTTTATTCACCACTGGTTTGGAAAATACCTCTGTCCTGGGAAGAACCAGCAAGAAACCCAGCGGGACTTTTCTTTTAAACATATTTCACTTTACAAATTTTGGTTTACAATTTTTAAATTAATTTTAATAGAAACAGCATAGCAGCGATCACCTCATTTGCAGGGGTTATTTTCATTTATGTATTCTTTGATATTATAATAACCCTTTTTATATAATTTTTCTTTAGTAAAACATTTATGCCCAAATACTTTAACACTACTCAATTTTAAGATGCAGTTAAGTCTTGTGCTATCTCTACATTGAGTTATACAAGACATATAAATCATGTAACATATAAATCAATGTATCTCTATCACTAAGTCAAAGTGAATGTGACACCACAAGACCTACCTACCTACCTACCTTATATAAATCACAGATTACCTCCTAAGGAGATAATCTGTGATTTATATAATGCATAAATATGGCATACAGTGATGTAGAATCTATTAAAAATTCGGCGTTTGTCAAATATACGAAATCAGCGTTGCTAGCGATGTGTAATGAAATTATTTTACGATATAACAATAATATATCGGAACAGCAATGTCGTATCTAATAGTTAATATCGCCAAACAATCTCTATTCATTGATTTGCTATATCATGAATCATGATATAGTCAACTAACGCTGTTAAATTTTATGATTTACCGCCATTTCACGCAATAATCGACTAATGCATGATGTAAATACTAAGATCTGACCAATACAATATATAAATATTTTTTGATTTAAACTATAAGGGTATTGTTGTAGTTGTGTGCTAATTGCAATTTTTATCAGTTTATTTATAGATAAAAAGATACCTACTAAAACTTTTTATAGATTAGAAATTAAACTTAGAAATATCATTAGTTTTACGATTTTCGATAGTGACATCATTATTATCTAGTTAAGTAGTAATTAATTATTATAAAATTAATTTATATCTACTAAAATGAAATAAAAAAACTAAAGAATGTACTTTATGATTTTCAAATCAATTATGAATTTAACTTAATAACAATATAAAAGTAAGTTATTTTTCACCCTCCCTCCCTCCTTTTTTCAAGTTCCGTGATCGAATAAAATGTAAGTTAAAATGATGCATTACCACGCATTACAAATTTAAAAGATAAAAAGGACAGAATGTTAATATTATAATTTTTTTAACTATAATTTTTGTTTAACATTTGCCTATATTACTTATTCTGAATCTCCTCAAATTTTTCCGGTTATTGCAAAATAACATATGTATAGAGAAAAGTTTACATTTGGATTAAAATATCATGAAAAAAATTAGAAATAGCTTTATTAATAATAGTGATTCTGTAAGTTCTAGGAACATGTTTAAGCCAGTAATGTTTTTCGACTTCAGAGTTAGTAATTAATTTCTTGATGCGGCAAAAACGCTTTTTATTACAAAATTTTAATTATACAAAAGTAGTTTTAAAAGCAAAGATGTTTTATAGATACCTATAAAACATCTTTGTTTAAAAGTATATGTAAAGTAATTACTCCTTTTAGGTTAATCGATTGCATAAAAGGTGAATATATGAATAATAAATAATTCCTTTAATCTATCTAATTAAAGTTTGTTAATGGAATTAGGGTGGCCGCAAATTTTAAGTTTTGATGATTTCAACAAACTTGGAAAACAGCATTGATTTTAATATGCTGCATGCGTAGATATTTCTGTATAAAAATATATAAAACTTATAATATATGTGTAAGTAATTACCTCTTTTAAGTTAATTAATAATTATATCGATATATTGAAAATGGGCCAAATTAGGAGGAGTGGATAATAAATATCTCATATATTTTAAATTCTCATAAATTTACCTTCTTATTCTAACGATATTGTAGCAGTTTTTCATTGCCTAAAAACGGACAAAAAGACATTTTCTAAAAATAAATCCTAGCTAGATCGATTTATTATCCCCGAAACTCCCTGGACACTAAATTTTGTGAAAATCGTTGGAGCCGTTTCCGAGATCCCGATTATATATTTATATATATACAAGAATTGCTCGTTTAATAGTATAGGATTTATATACTAGGTATTGAGTGTTTTACCTAATTTATAGTTACACTAAATAAATAGTTCTAAATATTTTTTTAAGCTGACGAGAATTCCTTTAAGATGAAAATTGTTGATTATTATTTTCGTATTGCTATAAGAATTGTCTTAACACAAGTGGTAACATTTAAAATTTTGTAATACTTATATTTAAATAAAATGAGAACGTCAATGTATTCGAAGCTAATTAAATACGCATTATTAATGATAACTCAAGAACTACTGATCAGAACTTGACAAATTTATGATCACATGAGAAGCATCAGTTTAAAAAAAAAGAATCATTAAAGTCGTTTTACCTAGAAAAAAGTTCTTAAAAAAATAAAGAGATGACCTTATGAAATATTCTGCAGCGTATATTCATATTTAATTTCCGCACACGTTAATAGTTTTCAAATCAGTGATTTTTAATGACAGCAAAAAATTTCACCAAACATAATTATGTTCTGCCTATGGAGCGTAGAAGTATAGTTCCGCCTAAACTATTAGTTCTAGAGCCGCAATTTTTACAGATGTTGATGATTGATGAACCACTATTGACAACTATTGTGCTCTTTCTACAGAGTTATTTTTCAAAGAGTAGCCAAATTTCAAATTTAGTTTAAATATGCAATGCGTCCGTTCACGTACTAACGATATTCTAGGTACATATATAGGATGTTTTTTAGACGTATAGAACTTTGAAATGGAATAAAACAAACATGTTTTTTTTTTATGAAATTTACTTTATTCGAAAGACTATTTTCTGGCATTATAATTTAAATATGACTTCTGGCATATGACCGCTACGGCTGGCTCGGACGTAGTCTAATCTGGAGGTCCAAGTTTCGATGACTTTTTCCAACATTTGTGGCCGTATATCGGCAATAACGCGCCGAATGTTGCCCTCCAAGTGGTTAATCGTTTCGGGCTTATCGGCGTAGACTTGCGACTTCAAATATCCCCACAGAAAATAGTCAAGCGGCGTTAAATCGCACGATCTTGGAGGCCAATTCACTTGTCCGAAACGTGAAACTATGCGGTTACCAAACGTTTCCTTCAAAAAATCAATTGTAGCACGAGTTGTGTGACATGTTGCGCCGTCTTGTTGAAACCACAACTCCTGCACATCATGGTTGTTCAATTGATGAACGAAAAAGTCAGTAATCATCGCTTTATAGCGGTCACCATTGACTGTAACGTTCTGGTCAGCATCGTTTTTAAAGAAGTACGGACCAATTATTCCACCAGCCCATAAGGCACACCACACAGTCAGTTTTTCTGGATGTAACGGTCCAACGGTCCAAGACATTCTCGGAACCACAGACTACCCAGCCTACGAAGAAGAAGTGCCTAGGCTGGGTGGTCTGTGCTCGGAACAGATATTAAAGAATAAAAAAAAAAATTATGGACTGACGAAGCAAAATTCACAAAAGCTGACATTACAAATCACAGAAATGATTATCTCTTGTGCTCGGTAAACTCACAAGCTGTGCACCCAAGTTGGTTTCAACATGAATTTTCATTGAATGTATGGCAGACATAATCAACGATCGTTTGATAGGGCCGTTGGAATTACCTCCTACATTAAACGTCACTAGATTTCTGGAGTTCCTAGAGACACAGTTTGCTGATAGCTTTATGGAGCTACCTTTATCGTACCGTCAACGTATATGGGTCCAGCTTGATGGTACACCTGCGTACTTTTCTCGAGTTGTGATAGACTATTTAAACAACAACCATTCGCCGTGGATCGGTCGCGGTGGTCTAGTAGCGTGGCCACCTCGCTCACCCGATTTGACACCTTTGGATTATTCTTTGTGGGGTCATATGAACAAAGGTTTCCAAACACAGTTCCAAACACCAGCGAAGAACTCATCACAAAAATAATGTCAGTCGCCGAAGAAATAAAATCTGATTTACAAATGAATGCGCTCATCAACTCAGGTGGCACGTAGAGCTTTAGCTTGCCTACAAGCTGGAGGTGGCCACTTCGAACAACTGCTTTAGATATTTTAATTGTAGGTCCGTTTTGTAAAACAATTTAATTAAAACTAGTAAGTAACTTAAGTGTTTTAATGTTTTCCTGTTTCAGGGAGTTTCAGGGTTTCGACAAAGGCCCTTTGTGCTTGCGCATATGCCACGAGTGTGTACAACCAACAATAAGTCTTAACAAACACGCAGCTTGTAGCTCAAAATCTGTCGATCTAGTTAAAAAATGAAAAGAGTAATCGGGGTTGTTTTTGCAGTATCTTACAATAATTTGCTAATTAGCACAATTTTTTTTTTATTTGGATTTAAATATGTTTTTAAGTTACGAGTGTGTGAACCCATCTTTTCATAATATAAACGATAAACAATATTGTTGCCCTACGAATGATCTTATTTTTATCTCAGTAAGACCAAAACTTTGAGAGATATGATTTTTTTGTACACACGTAGAGAATACCTCAAGAAAAAAAACAAAATGGCTGTCACATAGAGGGGAAGGTGTTTATAGATTTCGGTGTGTAAGGTAGGTATTTGTGTATTAAAAGTAATATAAGTAACCTAGAATATCGCTAATACGCGACCGGACCATAGATATATTTCTATGGACCGAACATTTGAGTTTGTATAGTAAATATTGACATACAATTATTGCTGTTTTGAAAATATCAGTAAATAAGGCTGTATTTTTATTTGAAACTAGCTTTTCACCCTCGCCTTCGCTTGCGTCGACTTGAATTGTATAAACATCGAAATGCTATTTCGTAAAATTGGCAAAACTGGATCACTTGTAGAGACACGTCGGTATAAGTGTCTATATTGGAAGTAGTACATGATTGAAATTTGCAATATTATATGTTACAGAAACACATGAGTGAGTTTATCAGAATTGCATTAATATCATACGGCTAGACTTTCTTATATCGGGCACGTCTTTCGACGTGTCTCTATGAAGGGAAAATTGCCCTAGAATCAGAAATGCGTTATTTACACCATATTTATAATTAAAGTTCATATAGTTTTGACAATGTAATGTTGAATTTAATGGTCTTTATTAATATTGGCCCCATCGAATATTGATTAGCAACACATGCAGTATTTTTTTACGTTTGAATAGACTTCAAAATTTCATAAATGTAGAAATGTAGAACTATCCACAGTGAACGTGTGAAAAGAACTAAATTGAATTTGAACTAAATGAACGGGAGTAATGAAATCTACATAAGATGAGCAGCAGCGTCTTCCTGATCATAACTCAAAATAATAAAAATATCCAGTTGGCAACTCGCATGTCAAGCGTGGCAACTATGGCAAATATCCAACTTATTTGGCAATCTGTGGGGGGAATTCAATTGATGAACGGTAGTGAAAATATATTAGCCATGTAGAGGCGGCGAAAAAGAAACCACTAGCCTATTTCGGCCCGTGGGTGTCGTAAGAGGCGGCAGAGGGAAACTGAAACAGGAGCTGGGTGGCAGCATCTTCTTGATAACAGCGCAAAGTAATAAAGAGCGGCCGTTGCCAACCCGCTTGCCAAGCGTGAATACTTCTGCGAATATCCAGTCTTTGTGACAAACAATGGGGGAATCCTATGAACAGCAGCGGATAGCCCTATGAAAAGTAAAAAAGTAGCAGCCTAGATACGTGAACCCGTCTAAATGCCAAACGATAATCTCAAGATTATTATCTAAACTGGATATTCCCACCCTACCATCAATTATGTTTAATAATAATGTCATACCATTCTCTACTATCGTAAAGAACCTTGGTCTGTACATCGATGGTTGCTTAACATGGAACAAACATATACAGGAGGTGAGTCGCAAAACTGCTGGAACTTTGCGATCTGTATATCGATTTAAAAGCTTTCTTCCCACCAATACCAAGATTTTACTTGGCCAATCACTTATTGTACCGATTATTAATTATGTCGATATGTGTGTTGCTCAGACCTGTCTCAACTTCATCTTAATACATTGGATCGTCTGCTTAACAACTGCATCAGATACATTTATGGTCTTCGTAAATACGACCATGTATCTTCCTTTCGTACACAGTTAAACTGGCTGCCTATCCGTTAGCGCAGATATGTTAGAATACTCTGCACCCTTTTCTCAATTTTGTACGATCCATGTGCTCCCGAGTATCTGAAATCTAAATTTCAATACCTGGGAGATTCTCAGAATTTTTCTATCCGTTCCTCGGCCAATCTTAAGTTGCTCACTCCTTTACACCGTACTGGTTATTTATCTCACTCTTTCGCCCTCATGGCCATCAGACTCTGGAACGACATTCCTCTAGACATTAAAAAAGCTCCCAAAAAATTCGTCTTTAAAAATCAAGTCCGTAAGTATATGATTAAATCGTCGCAAGTTTGAATTAACTTAGCTCTCTTTTTCGTATATATTTCATATTTGCCCAAACCTATTGTGTATGTATATATATAGATATATACTTATGTATTTATGTGTATATAGTGTATGTATGTATGTATATATATCCTATTATATGTTTATATGTATGTATATATATATATATATATATATATATATATATATATATAAATGTGTGTATATATATGTATATATGTGTATATAATATGTATGTATTGTTTATTATATACATTATTATTTCTTTTATCCTCTCTATTTGATTATTGCTGCACCGCCTCCATAATGTCTATCTCTGTTTAGCCTAATGGTTGACTGGGAGAGAATGCCCTATGGCATTAAGTCCGCCATATGTACTTTTTTGTGCATGAAAGCATAAATAAATAAAATAAATAAATAAAATACATCCCAATACTTGGCACTGGCAGCAGAGAGTTTTAGGGCAAAAAGGAGTTGACTGACTCTAACGCGGCTCTCTATTATCTTGAAGTTAATGCTGTTAGACTATGCGTCTCTTACAGCTTCATCTTGTCTCAGGGCTAATTAAAAAAGGGAAAGGCAATGAGGTGAGGATGATGATGAGATGGTTTATGATTTGATATTGTTACCAATCATCATATCGCCTTTTTAGGCGTTTTTCTTTGAGCTATCTAACCGCAGTCCGAGGGGGGGTGTGCGGACCCCCATCTCTGACTGCTCAGCTCGTGTCGGTCGATGGTCTGGGCGGTGAGAACCGTCCAGGAACGCGGGTGTACGGTGTGTACGCGGTGTGAGCTGGAACGCGTCGTGCCCGTCTGCGGGTGCGACGCGTCCCATTCGTAGTCCTATTTGTGTTTGTACCATTTAATGTGGGTGTAGTGTCGTTGTGTGATGTGCCTGCGACGCTTGGGTCGACTGGATCGAGCGATAGAGGTGGTTCTATTAAAATATTTCGCGGTCTACGGAGATAGGTCGCGGCGTTTGCTATCGGAACGTAGTTAGCTGCGTTTGTCACTAGCGGGTTAGGGTGGGTTTCTATCTTATCAAAGTAGCGTTGGGACATCTCCTTAAAATATTCAGAGATAGATGGTAGTTCACAATCGTTGTGTAAGTCGGAGTTCCGTTGATACCACCGTGCGCCGGTGGCTTTCCGGATGAAAAAATTTTGTACTTTTTGGAGCTTGGAAATATGGGTCTTATAAGTATGGGCGAAGGCTACACTTGCATAGGACATAACCGGTCTAATGCAGGTTTTGTACAGCCGGAGTTTGTGTCTTAGCGACAGTTTGCTCTTACTGTTAACGAGGGGGTGTAGACGGCCAATTATTGACTTGGCTCTGTTGCGTACTACACTTATGTGCGTCTTGAAACTCATGCGGGAGTCGAAAGTGACGCCTAGATATTTGGCCGATTTTTCCCAAGGGATTGGGCGGTCGTATAAAGAGATTGTTTTGGGATTAGAACCTCCTGTAGAATTCCGTTGAAAGTATACTGCTACACTTTTTTCGGGATTCACGTCAATTCTCCATAGGCGAAACCATTCACCAAGGCGATTGGTAGCTTTTTGGAGTTTTATAGCGAGTCTATTTTTGTTGCGCTCTGACACGAAGAGTGCCGTATCGTCGGCAAAGAGAGCGGTGTTCACTACGGGGTCTTTTGGGATATCACTTGTGAAAAGTGTGAAAAGGAGTGGAGATAGTACGGAGCCCTGTGGAACCCCGGCCTTGAGGAAACGTTTCGAAGAACGAGTTCCCTCCACTCGATATCGAAAAGTGCGGTTCGAAAGGAAAGCTCGTATGATGTGCACGAGCCTATCGGGCACGTTTAGTTTGTACAGCTTGTAAATCTAGCCGTCGTGCCAGACCTTGTCAAACGCCTTCGCGACATCGAAGAAGAGGGCTCCCGTGTTTCGAGACTTTTTCTTTAACGGGTTTTGACTGAAGCCAGACAGGATGTATTCTGTTAGGCGATGAATCTGGTGAGTGCATGAGTGATTGGCTCTAAAGCCGAACTGTTCGTCTGGGAGGAGTCCGTTAGCTTCGGTGTAATGACGGAGGCGCTTGTGAATAATGCGCTCGTATAGTTTGCCCAATGTGTTGAGCAGGCTAATGGGTCTGTAACTAGAGGGACGATTACGCGGTTTACCCGGTTTTGGGATTCCTATTACGTCTGCTTCTTTCCAGATGTCCGGGAAAGAGCAGTTCGTGAGAAAGGTGTTAAATATTCCTACAAGGAGGCAAATAAGTGGCGCCGAAAGGGATTTAATAACCTTGTTGCTGATGCCATCTGGCCCAGGGGCTGATCTATTTTTAAGACTTTTAATGGTTTCGGTGACTTCATCTACTGTCACAGGATCGAGAGGTTCACCCGCTGGTGGCAGCGCAGACCTACGTTCTACTTCCGATTCTACCTCTAATAGGTGAGCGGGATCTATTGGTGCGGTGGATGGCGTGCACTGGTACTCTAGACTGTCTGCTAGGCATTCGGCTTTTTCGAGATCGTCAAGGGCGAGATCGGGGTGGTCCAGCCTCACGAGAGGCGGCATCGGTGCGGATTTGTCGGCTTTAAGAGCTCGCGTTAATTTCCAGAAGGCGTCATGGGACGGTTCGATATCTTCTAAGAGGTTATCCCATCTATCGTTTCTAAACTCGGCTACACGTTGTTTAATCTCGTTTTGCAGAGAACGTACCCGAAGTCTATTGGTTTCCGTGCGGTAGCGGTCGTAAGTTTTAAGCGCGGAATTCTTCGCTCTAATCAGCCGTCGAACATCCGCCGGAAGTTTCGTGTATTGATCGCTCGACACACGAACCTTACGGGAGCAATCTTCGACCGCTGTTGTGAGGTGAGTCGAGAGGGCGCTAATCGCCCTATCGGCCTCCTCTAGCGAGTCTATCTTGTCAGGTATAGTATCCAAATGCTGGGAGTTCGTAGACTTAAGTTTGATCTCAAGTTTACGCCAGTCGACAATAGTTTTGGTCTGAGGGACCTCACCTGCCGGCTGGCCCAGTTGTAAAACGACCGGCCTGTGGTCTGAAATTAGCTCCATAATAGTCTCTATCGAATTAATACTAAGTCGGATGTCTTTAAGTAATGCTATATCGAGGACGTCCGGATGTTGGGTGTATAGAAAAGGATAACGAGTTGGACTCTCGGGAGCGATAACATCGAAGTTAAGTCTCTCCGTGAGGTCTCTTAGTATTTTTCCGTTAGAGTTGTTAACGTTAGAGTTCCAGCTAACGTGCTTACTATTTAGGTCTCCTGCGATTAATACGCTAGGGCCTAGGTTTAATAGAGCCGATATGTCGGAATCTAATATACTTTTTAAAGGAGGTAAGTATGCTGATGCAATTATTAATGGCGGATGGCCAGTAAGTGCTATCCTACAGACCGACGCTTCTATGTTAGTAAGCGGCGGAGTATCTATCGGTACACATTGCAAGGACCTTTTGTAGTAGATCAAGGTGCCGCCTTTAGGTCCGGTCAACCTATCATTTCGTACTAGGGTATAATTGGCTATTTTGGGATCGCTCAAACTAGGTTTCAAGAAGGTCTCTTGCACTAGCATGATGTCGATATCATGGTCGCGTAAAAAATACATGATCTCTTCCTTTTGATCTCTGACACCGTTTGCGTTAAAGTACGCGACAGTCAGAGACCTAGGCTTAGTTCTACCTACAGATCTAACTTCCATTTTAGTTATAAAGAAAGGAGTCGCTTAGGCGCACTGGAACGAACCTATCGCTTGGATAAGACTGAGATGCTCAATGGTAGCATTGAGCTTATCCTGAATCGAACTAGCTTCGCGGAGTTTGCGGGCTAGAATTGTGACTTCGGCCACATTAAAACTGCTAGCGAAGTTGAACACTAACGAAAGGTCATTGTTGATATTTGACGGTGCCTGAGGGGCGGGTTTGGGTTTCTGGGTCTGGCGAGGAGGCACTGGCCGTGAGGCGGCCGCGCTAACTATCGCCGGGGGCTTAGCCCATGCGTTGGGCATAGGTGCTGAAGGCACCGGAAGGCTTGGGCCTTGCCCGGAAGCCCCTGTAACGGGGGCGGGCTTGGCTGTAGCCTGAGCGGGCGCGGGTTGCGGCACCGAGATTGGTGCGATCGATGGAGCAGAATGCCGTGGGCGCGACCTACTGAGGTTGCCCGCACGTCCGCGCCGGATTGCTCCTCCATTCTGCTTCCTACGCGGCGCTTTGGAACACCCGCGATAGCTCTCTGGGTGTCCCTCTTCACCGCACAGAACACAGCTTGGAGGGCCCTCCGTCTCGGGCGTTCGGGGGCACTCAGTAGTGCCATGATCGCCTAAGCACTTGACGCACCTAGGCCTGGCGAAACAATTCTTAGCCGAGTGGCCGTATAATTGGCATCGGTAGCATTGGCCAACGATGCCCCTATTACGCGGGGACTCTACTACAATCCCCGTTAGATTGCATATTCTCGTTATATTATATATTTGTTTGCCCTCTTGAGTTAGGTCCAGTATGACAAGACATAAATCGAAGTATCGTTTCTTGTCTGTAGGGTGGTGCATCCTGTGCACTTCTCTAACCGGCAGGTTTTGCGATTTAAGATCGCTTAGAATGGATTCGGTGTCAAGCTCTTTAGGGAGCCCGCGAACTACGACACGGAGGTTACGGTCCTCCGCGAGTGAGTAGGTATGGAAGCTCAAGTTTTGAGCTTTTAGATGCGCAGTTAAAGCGCGGAAATCGTCCGTCGTTGCGACGTGGATGCGGATGCCTTGAGGTCCATTGTGGACTTTGGGGCAGAATATTTTCTTGGAGTCTATCCATTTGGAAAGGTTGCTCCAGCGCGACTTGTCCTGTAATACTATTGGTGGCGGCGGCTTCTCCTTTCTAGGTTCGGCCTGAGTCGGTTTCGCGGTTTTAATCGCGGTAATTTTGCGCGCGGAAGGCGCGGCTTTTTTTGCCGGAGTGGCGTTGGGCGACGTAGGGGCCGAGTGAGGCTCGTTTCCCTTTTTCGCGGCGGTGCGCTTACGCTTTTTACCCGAGACTAGGGTGAAGCCTTCGTCATCGGGTTTGTTAGGTCGGTGTATCTCAATGTCCATTTCGGAGCCTGATTCGGCGTCCGAAAACCGCGGTGAAGGACCGCGGGTGGAGAGCGCAGAAGGCGCGGGGGACGCGGCGTCGTAGACTGTGTCGATGGACACAGGAGTCGAGCGGCCGGAGCTCGGCGAAACGGGATCGTCGATGCGAACTACTGGGCGTTCAGCGGTGGACGAGTTACGTTGGGCTAAGAATTTAGCCCAAGTGTCGGGGCACACTTGGCCGAAGAAGTCGGCGAGTTCGGCTATGGTTATAGCCGCCATCTTGTCAGTGGTTTTTTTAAAAAAACACTTGTGTATCAAGCCCCCCCACCTTTCGGCGGGGGAGGTGTGTGCCTAAACGAACACCTATACGCCTAGCGCGTTGGTACACTAGGGTGTGTACCTAGCTGTCGCCTAGTGCAACAAGCGAACACAGAAAAATTAAAAAATAGAATAGCTGCCTCTGAGGCAGCGGGTGTGTAATAAAAACTACTTACAGTTTTTACGGGAAATCCAGAGAACGTGGGGCACTACACTAGCACTACACGAAACAGAACAATGGGCCGGCGGCCCGATGCACCTGGCGGCCGTTACGGAGCACAGCGACACTGAAGCACTCGCGCGCGCAGGTAATAATGTCTTTGTCTTCTTTCTTCTTGGAATCAACGCACTGGGAGCGCATGGGCTCGACCGAACAATGGCACTTAACGGTTGGTTGGTCGCAGGCGACCGAACGCGGCGAGGTACCTGATCGGAATGGCACTCAAACAGCACTCCCGCACTCACTGGCCCACTCCGCGCGGCTTAACCTACTTCAACTAACTTATGCACGACGCAAAACGACGGGATACCTGCTTAGTACAACCAGCACGGGTTGAGCAACTCAGGGGCGGTGGGCGGAGCCACGGGGGTCGCGTCCGGATAGGTTCGACAACTAGCGAGGGTGCATACAACAACACGGAAAAGCAGCCGTAGTCCTAATTATTGTATTTAATTTGTTAAATATGTACAACTTATATTCGATAATATAAAAGAATGATGTTGTAACTATGCAATAACTCTCCCAATAAAGGCATCGAATAAATAACGAGAGTTAGCATAGAGCTTAAAATATAAATTGTATTCTTATAGTTAATTTACCTTTGTTGCATATCACTTTTATTATGTATTACTTTTCTTACATATTACCATACCTTTCTAGTAAAAAAGATAATTGTAACATCAATAGGGCATGTTATCGTGACGCGGCTGCGGAGCAAATGAAGCTACGCGTAGGGCGACACGACGTTTTATATTTATAGTGCTGAGGTGCGGGGCAGGGTTCTCAGCTTAAAAATTGTGAATTATAAAGTTAAAAACCTTTTAGAATGCAAAATAAGTATTGTGTACATAATAATGTAATAAGTAGATGTAAGAATATTGTATAGTTAAATATGATTGTTAAAAAATAAAAGTTTTAAAGAAATAAAGAAAGGCGCGGGGGTGAGGCAAGGGTCCGCTGGCCAGCAGCGGCCGAATCATATAAAAGACGGGCCGGCCGGTAGGGTCGGCAGTGAGTGGAGTGAGTGGTGCGCGCTGATTCCGATCAGGTACCTCGCCGCGTTCGGTCGCCTGCGACCAACCAACCGTTAAGTGCCATTGTTCGGTCAAGCCCATGCGCTCCCAGTTCGACTATAAGAAGAAAGAAGACACAGACATTTTTACCTGCGTGCGCGAGTGCTCCAGTGTCGTTGTGCTCCGTTACGGCCGCCAGGTGCATCGGGCCGCCGGCCCATTGTTCTGTTTCGTGTAGTGCTAGTGTAGTGCCACACGTTCTCCGGATTTCCCAGTAAAAACTGTAAGTAGTTTTTATTACACACCCGCTGCCTCAGAGGCAGCTATTTTATTTTAATTTCTGTGTTCGCTTGTTGCACTAGGCGACAGCTAGGTACACACCCTAGCGTACCAACGCGCTAGTTGTATAGGTGTTCGTTTAGGCACACACCTCCCCCGCCGAAAGGTGGGGGGGCTTGATACACAAGTGTTTTAAAAATCCACTGACAAGATGGCGGCTATTACCATAGCCGAACTCGCCGACTTCTTCGGCCAAGTGTGCCCCGACGCTTGGGCTAAATTTTTAGCCCAACGAAACTCGTCCACCGCTGAACGCCCTGTAGTACAGATAGACGATCCTGCCTCACCGAGCACCGGCCGCTCGACCCCTGTGTCCATCGACACAGTCTACGACGCCGCGTCCCCCGCGCCTTCTGCGCTCTCCACTCGCGGTCCTTCACCGTTGTTTTCGGACGCCGAATCAGGCTCCGAGATGGACATAGACATCCGCCGTCCTAATAAACCCGATGACGAAGGCTTCACCCTAGTCTCGGGTAAAAAGCGTAAGCGCACCGCCGCGAAAAGGGGAAACGAGCCTCACTCGGCCCCGACGTCGCCTAACGCCACTCCGGCTAAAAAAGTCGCGCCTTCCGCGTGCAAAACAACCGCGACTAAAACCGCGAATCCGACTCAGGCCGAACCTAGGAAGGAGAAGCCGCCGCCTCCTATAATTTTACAGGACAAGTCGCGCTGGAGCAACCTATCCAAGTGGATAGACTCCAAAAAAATATTCTGCCCCAAAGTCCACAATGGACCACAAGGCATCCGCATCCACGTCGCAACGACAGACGATTTCCGCGCTTTAACTGCGCATTTAAAAGCTCAACAATTGAGCTTCCATACATATACTCTCGCGGAGGACCGTAACCTCCGTGTTGTAGTTCGCGGACTCCCTAAGGAGCTCGATACAGATTTCATCTTAAGCGATCTTAAATCGCAAAACCTTCCTGTTAGAGAAGTGCACAGGATGCACCACCCAACAGACAAAAAACGATACCTAGATCTCTGTCTTGTCATACTGGACCTGTCTCCAGAGGGCAAACAAATATATAACATCACGAGAATATGCAATCTCACAGGAATTGCAGTAGAGTCCCCGCGTAATAGGGGCATCGTTGGCCAATGCCACCGATGCCAATTATACGGCCACTCGGCCAAGAATTGCTTCGCCAGGCCTAGGTGCGTCAAGTGCCTAGGCGATCATGGCACTACTGAGTGCCCCCGAACGCCCGAGACGGAGGGCCCTCCAAGCTGTGTTCTGTGCGGCGAAGAGGGACACCCAGCGAGCTATCGCGGGTGTTCCAAAGCGCCGCGTAGGAAGCAGAATGGAGGAGCAATCCGGCGCGGGCGTGCGGGCAACCCCAGTAGGTCGCGCCCACGGCATTCTGCCCCTTCAGTTGCACCAATCTCGGTGCCGCAACCCGCGCCCGCTCAGGCTACAGCCAAGCCCGCCCCCGTTAAAGGGACTTCCGGACAAGGCCCAAGCCTTCCGGTGCCTTCAGCACCTAAGCCCAATGCATGGGTTAAGCCCCCGGCAATAGTCAGCGCGGCCGCCTCACGGCCAGTGCCTCCTCGCCAGGCCCAGAAACCCAAACCCGCCCCTCAGGCACCGTCAAACATTAACACTGACCTTTCATTAGTGTTCAACTTCGCTAGCAGCTTCAACGTGGACGAAGTCACAACTCTAGCCCGCAAACTTCGCGAAGCTAAATCGACTCAGGATAGGCTCAATGCTACCATTGAGCATCTTAGTCTTATCCAAGCGATAGGTTCGTTCCAGTGCGCCTAAGCGACTCCTTTCTTTTAACTAAAATGGAAGCTAGACCCGTAGGTAGAACTAAGCCTAGGTCTCTGACTGTCGCGTACTTTAACGCAAACGGTGTCAGAGATCAAAAGGAAGAGATCATGTATTTTTTACGCGACCATGATATCGACATCATGCTAGTGCAAGAGACCTTCTTGAAACCTAGTTTGAGCGATCCCAAAATAGCCAATTATACCCTAGTAAGAAATGATAGGTTGACCGGACCTAAAGGCGGCACCTTGATCTACTACAAAAGGTCCCTGCAATGTGTACCGATAGATACTCCGCCGCTTACTAACTTAGAAGCGTCGGTCTGTAGGATAGCACTTACTGGCCATCCGCCATTAATAATAGCATCAGCATACTTACCTCCTTTAAAAAGTATATTAGATTCCGACATATCGGCTCTATTAAACCTAGGCCCTAGCGTATTAATCGCAGGAGACCTAAATAGTAAGCACGTTAGCTGGAACTCTAACGTTAACAACCCTAACGGAAAAATACTAAGAGACCTCACGGAGAGACTTAACTTCGATGTTATCGCTCCCGAGAGTCCAACTCGCTATCCTTTTTCAAACAACCAACATCCGGACGTCCTCGATATAGCTTTACTAAAAGACATCCGACTTAGTATTAATTCGATAGAGACTATTATAGAGCTAGTTTCAGACCACAGGCCGGTCGTTTTACAACTGGGCCAGCCGGCAGGTGAGGTCCCTCAGACCAAAGCTATTGCCGACTGGCGTAAACTTGAGGTCAAACTTAAGTCTACGAACTCCCAGCATTTGAACACTATACCTGACAAGATAGACTCGCTGGAGGAGGCCGATAGGGCGATTAGCGCCCTCTCGACTCACCTCACATCAGCGGTCGAAGATTGCACCCGTAAGGTTCGTGTATCGAGCGATCAATACACGAAACTGCCGGCAGATGTTCGACGACTGATTAGAGCGAAGAATTCCGCGCTTAAAACTTACGACCGCTATCGCACGGAAACCAATAAACTTAGGGTACGTTCTCTACAAAGCGAGATTAAACAACGAGTAGCCGAGTTTAGAAACGATAACTGGGATAACCTCTTAGAAGGTATCGAACCATCCCAAGACGCCTTCTGGAGACTAACAAGAGCTCTTAAAGCCGACAAATCCGCACCGATGCCGCCTCTCGCGAGGCTGGACCACCCCGATCTCGCCCTTGACGATCTCGAAAAAGCCGAATGCCTAGCAGACAGTCTAGAGTACCAGTGCACGCCGTCCACCGCACCAATAGATCCCGCTCACCTATTAGAGGTAGAATCGGAAGTTGAACGTAGGTCTGCGCTGCCACCAGCGGGTGAACCTCTCGATCCTGTGACAGTAGATGAAGTCACCGAAACTATTAAAAGTCTTAAAAATAGATCAGCCCCTGGGCCAGACGGCATCAGTAACAAGGTTATCAAATCCCTTTCGGCGCCACTTATTTGCCTAATTGTAGGAATATTTAACACCTTTCTCACGAACTGCTCTTTCCCGGACATCTGGAAAGAAGCAGACGTAATAGGGATCCCAAAACCGGGTAAACCGCGTAATCGTCCCTCTAGTTACAGACCCATTAGCCTGCTCAACACATTGGGCAAACTATACGAGCGCATTATTCACAAGCGTCTCCGTCATTACACCGAAGCTAACGGACTCCTCCCAGACGAACAGTTCGGCTTTAGAGCCAATCACTCATGCACTCACCAGATTCATCGCCTAACAGAATACATTCTGTCTGGCTTCAGTCAAAACCCGCTAAGAAAAAAGTCTCGAAACACGGGAGCCCTCTTCTTCGATGTCGCGAAAGCGTTTGACAAGGTCTGGCACGACGGCTTGATTTACAAGCTGTACAAACTGAACGTGCCCGATAGGCTCGTGCACATCATACGAGCTTTCCTTTCGAACCGCACTTTTCGATATCGAGTAGAGGGAACTCGTTCTACGAAACGTTTCCTTAAGGCCGGGGTTCCACAGGGCTCCGTACTATCCCCACTCCTTTTCACACTTTTCACGAGTGATATCCCAAATGACCCCGTGGTGAACACCGCACTTTTTGCCGACGATACGGCACTCTTTGTGTCAGACCCCAACAAAAATAGACTCGCCAAAAAGCGACCAATCGCCTTGGTGAATGGTTTCGCCTATGGAGAATTGATGTGAATCCCGAAAAAAGTGTAGCAGTATACTTTCAACGGAATTCTACAGGAGGTACTAAACCCAAAACAATCTCTCTATACGACCGCCCAATCCCTTGGGAAAAATCGGCCAAATACCTAGGCGTCACTTTCGACTCCCGCATGAGTTTCAAGACGCACATAAGTGTAGTACGCAACAAAGCCAAGTCAATAATTGGCCGTCTACATCCACTCGTTAGCAGTAAGAGCAAACTGTCGCTAAGACACAAACTCCGGCTGTACAAAACCTGCATTAGACCGGTTATGTCCTATGCAAGTGTAGCTTTCGCCCATACATATAAGACCCATATTCTAAAACTCCAAAGAGTACAAAATTTTTTCATCCGGAGAGCCACCGGCGCACGGTGGTACCAACGGAACTCTGATTTACACAACGATTGTGAACTACCATCTATCTCCGAATATTTTAAGGAGATGTCCCAACGCTACTTCGACAAGGTAGAAACCCACCCTAACCCGCTAGTGACAAACGCAGCTAACTACGTTCCGATAGCAAACGTCGCGCCCTACCTCCGTAGACCGCGAAATGTTTTAATAGAACCACCAATATCGCTCGATCCAGCCGACCCAAGCGTCGCAGGCACATCACACAACGACACTACACCCACACTAAATGGTACAAACACAAATAGGACAACGAATGGGACGCGTCGCACCCGCAGACGGGCACGACGCGTTCCAGCACACACCGCGTACACACCGTACACCCGCGTTCCTGGACGGTTCTCACCGCCCAGACCATCGACCGACACGAGCTGAGCAGTCAGAGACGGGGGTCCGCACACCCCCCCTCGGACTGCGGTTAGATAGCTCAAAGAAAAACGCCTAAAAGGCGATATGATGATTGGTAACAATATCAAATCATAAACCATCTCATCATCATCCTCACCTCATTGCCTTTCCCTTTTTAATTAGCTCGCGGCCTTGCAGGCCGCGAGCCCTGAGACAAGATGAAGCTGTAAGAGACGCATAGTCTAACAGCACCAACATCAAGATAATAGAGGGTCGGCAGTCGCTCTCCAGCCACTGAAAAGGCACTACCAGAAGAAAAAGTACAAGTTCCTCCTCACCGCCGCTTGCCTCCTATATAAACAGTGAACAACGCGTTTTATTCATTTTTCGAATGGCGTTACGGCGATCCGTAACATAACTATACCTAATAATGATTTCCGAAATAATCATTCAGGTGTCTTTGCGGTGTTTTTCATTACCGCCGCGAAAGTGCTAAATCGAAACTTCAAATTGCAGTTAAAATACGAGTAGGGTCGGTACGGATCGAATTTGGGTTGCTTCGTACTACGAAATTTACGTTCATCATACGCTATCATTATATCATTATAAATGACTTTCAAGATTATATCGATGTAGTTCTACTCATAGTTGAAATTAAAATAAACTTGTGTTTAAAATTTGCTTCCTTTGATATTTATAGTATTTTTTCGCTAGAGCCTGCTCATTTACTCGTGTGAGTTATGGAACCGGGACTGTCACAAAAAATTAATAGTTATCTCTGAAAATATAAAAGCTATCTTAATGTATGACAAAATGTTTTAAAAATCCTATTAAAAGCATTGACTTATATATCACTAGCGTAAGGACCGGGCCGACCGACAACTAAAACGGACCAGTACGCTGGCCCTAAAATTACAGCTTAGGGCCAACATGAATCGGTCGACAGTGGTGCGCGCGCAGGACGTATTTGCCTGGCATAAATATGTCTATTTGCGTGGTAAAAGAATGCAAAAATTACGATACCAAGATTTAAAAAACAAATAGGATGTCAAATCATCGGTAAATAACCTTATATAAATTTTGTTACAATGAAATTTTTATAAAAACGCAATTTTAAAGTTTTATTTTACAGTTAGTTTAGTTACGTTACCAAGATTAGGCCAAGGTTGGATTTAGACCCTCAAAAATATTGTACACGGAATATAAATTTATACAATTAAAAAAAATTATATCATTTTTGACGTTTCATGTTTATATTTCCCATGTGCGGGATTTTGGCGTCACGCGGCGTCACTCGTCTAGTTTATCTATAAATACGTTTCGTTTTTGACGGTTTTATTTTTATTCTGTTAAATTTTTGTTTAAAGAACTTAATGTAAGTTAAATATTTAATATTGGTACCTAATATATTTTATATTAAATAAGGGTAAAAAGAAAAGCCTCCAAACCAAACCCCCGGTGTCACTCATGACACTTGTCTATTAAATTTTTTTTCCGCGCCATGTGTTGGTATGGGTGAAAATTACGACAGTTTCATGAAACGCTGTAGTACGTACAATGTTAAAATGGTGGCTGCGGCTCGCGCGAGAGAATTTTTGCCTTCGTAAATATTAGTTGACTTTTGGAATTGGTGAAGGTACCGACATGATGGATTACCAGAGAGGTAAATATTATTTTTAAGATGTTTTTTGTTATTGTTTTGTGTTTTTTGTGTGCTATGTTTATAGATCTATCAGGTTTTGCAATAGATCTTTCAAAATGTATCTACTTTGTTAATTATTTTCGACTTTTACTTCGAGTGTCACTGGTGACACTTTCGGCACTCATGATTTAAAATATTGATTTTTACAGGATTGTCTGATGGTGACATCGAGTCGGCGTTGTTCAACTTTGCCGAGTCAGATTTCGAAGACATTCATGATGATGAGGAGGAAAACTTTTCTACAGTTCGGAAAGACATTTCTGAAGAAGTATTGGCCCGGTCACCTGACGGTAGTGAGTGAGATTCTTCAGACGAAGAGCCGCTTGTTTCACTACAGCGAATTAGGAGATCAAAAAATCGACCGCTGCGATGGGATCACACAAGTAACTTCCAGAATTCTTAAGCAATCTTTATGAGGATGCACTATTAGTTAAACTAAGAATCTTCAAACCTTCCTATGTATATTTTTGCCATTAAGTATATCAAACCTGAATTCTTTGACCAAATGTCACAATGTGAAATGTATGACACAATGTAAAAATATTTGCAGCACCCATAGAACTGGAAGATTTTTAAATACAAATTGAGAGGAAATGCGAACTTTCATAGGCGTTTTAATGGTTATGTGTACATTAGGACTTCTCCGAATGCGTATGTTTTGGGCTGCTGAAATCAGGGCAGCACTAGTTACTAATGCAATAACACGAAATGGATATTTCCAATTGAGAAGCAACATTAAAGTCGTTGACGATCGATTAGTATCTCCATCTATGAAAACTGTAGACAGATTTTGAAAAATTCGTCCACTAGTTCCAACGATCGAAGCCGACTGTAGACAAAACCAAAGATGCCAAAATGTCAAGTGATAGATCACTAGTGAATGAGGAAAGGGGAAGTTTCGACTGCATCGTCAGGCAAGACAAAGTCATTGCTGTTGTTAAATGGCTGGACAGCAAACCAATGCTATTATTACCCTTTTACTTATAATATCATTGCATAAAACGAAAAAAATTTAAAAATAGCTTTATTAATCATAGTGATGCACATTCTGTAAGTTCTAGGAACAAGCATAAGCCAGTAATGTTTTTCGACTTCAGAGTTAGTAATTTCTTGATGCGGCAAAAACGCTTTCTATTACAAAATTATAATTATACAAAAGTTGTTTTAAAAGTATATGTATAAGTAATTACCCCTTTTAGGTTAATTAATAATTATATCGATATATTGAAAATGGGCCAAATTAGGAGGAGTGGATAATAAATATCTCATATATTTTAAGGATGTAAAAGAGACGAGCACCGAGCAGGCCGAGGACAGTTGCCTTGGACCACAAGAAATCAATATTTAATCAATATTTAATAGAAATCAAATTAATACATTAAAAATAAATAGACCAAAACAGAAATTTTTATTCAAAACTTCAACAAATTTTGTAACAAAAAACTTCACCTAATTGTCATCTAGCGACATCTGGTGAACGGAAGATTAATTGACTTTCTTTACTCCTCAGACACAGCAGTGCACTGCGGTTTTCTGATTTATTTCACTAGATGTCGCTTTACGAAAGATAATAATCGAATTATAACACGCTATGGTTTCGTTCATAATCAGCATATATATAACAATTTACTGACTGTTGATGATATTCACTCTGGTTTGCCTTCAAAACGTATAAATCTTTCGCCTTTTACTAAAGATTTCCGTGGAGGGGAACACTCAAATGAGTCTTACTCAATTTTTGATGCCCTACGTCCGTAGGGCTTATAATGTCAATTGTCAACAGTATAATTTTAAATAATATACCTAATACCTATTATGAAACCTATGTTCTGCGGTACTGGCCATTTCTAATCAAAATATTTTTTGTTTAGATTAGATTTGTAATGGCCCCAAGAATTAAAATTTCAAATGAATTTGATTTTTAAAACGTGGAATTCTTTTTTCAAAATAAGTCATTAGCGTTATGTTTTTATCGCATTTGAATCTTTTTCGCCATCATGGATACGTTTAAAATAAGAGTCATTATGGAATACGAGTACCGTCTTGGCAGCAAAGCGGCACAAGCGGCAAGTGACATCAACGATGTGTAAGTGGCAAACAAAACATTACAAACGAACGCATTACCCGTTATTGGTTTGACTGCTTCCGTTCTGGAAATATCGACCTTAAAAATGAGCTAAACCATTATATAATTTTAATATAATTTTTAATAATGATTTCTTATATTTACGCGAACACTACACATTGAAATAATACTAGTTTTTACGGAATTTCGTAAAAACTAGTATTATTTCAATGTGTAGTGTTAAATTCCGTGAAAACTAGTATTATTTCAATAATTTTTAATTTTATATATAGTATATACATATGCGGGTAGTACGGATAATTAATTATTATTTATATGCTAGGTATTGAGCTATTGAGTGTTGTACCTAATTTATAGTTATACCACAGTATAATAAAAATACTAAGTAAATAGTTCTAAATATATTTTTAAGCTGACGAGAATTCCTTTAGGATGAAAATTGTTGATTATTATTATTGTATTGCTTTAAGAATTGTCTTAACATAAGTGGTAACATTTAAAAATTTGTATAACCGACTTCAATTTAAATAAAATGAGAACATCATCAATGTATTCGAAGTTAATTAAATACGCGATCTTAATGATAACTCAAGAACTACAGATCAGAACTTGACAAATTTATGATCACATGAGAATCATCTGCTTTTAAATAAAAAAAGAATCATTAAAGTCGTTTTACCTAGAAAAAAGTTCTGAGATAGCACACATAAAAATACAGTGTAATTGAGAACCTTCTCCTTTTTGCAGTCAGTTGTAAAGAAAATAAATAGGTGACCTTATGAAATAGTCTGTAGAGTCAAAGAATATATACAGTACGCGAGTAGAGTGTATATTCATATATAATATCCGCACACGTTAATAGTTTTCAAATGAATAATTTTTTAATGATAGCAAAAAATTTCACCAAACATGATTATGTTCTGCCTATGGAGCGTAGAAGTATAGTTCTACCTAAACTATTAGTTCTAGAGCCGCAATTTTTACAGATGTGAACCACTATTGCCAGCTATTGTACTCTTTCTACAGAGTTATTTTTCAAAGAGTAGCCAAATTTCAAACTTATAATTTAAACTTAATATAAGTACTTATAGTTTAAATATACAGTGCGTCCGGTCACGTACTAACGATATTCTAGGTACATATATAACAACCATTTTAAAACTTACACAAATACCTTACACACTGAAGTCTAATCCCCTTCCCCTCTATGTGACAGCCATTTTGTTTTTTTCTTGAGATATTCTCTACGTGTGTACAAAAAAATCATATCTCTCAAAGTTTTGGTCTTACTGAGATAAAAATAAGATCATTCGTAGGGCAACAATATTGTTTATCGTTTATATTATGAAAAGATGGGTTCACACACTCGTAACTTAAAAACATATTTAAGTCCAAATAAATATCCAATAATTGTGCTGATCAGCAAATTATTGTAAGATACTGCAAAAACAACCCCGATTACTCTTTTTTTTTACTAGACAGATGGTTAGCTTAGCTACAATACACTACAATACTGTATGCTCATTACTTTAAGAATTATTGTTGTTTGAACATAGCGTATGCGCAAACACAAAAGGCCATTGTATAGAGGCATCTGGCGTTGCCTGCTCTCGAATTGATGCAGTGACGCATTCCATTCAGGAGCAGGCCGGAAATACTGCAAGCTACTACGAAAGTAACTGAGATAGAACATACTGGATACTGGTCCTATGATGAAGAAGAAGTGCTTAGGCTAATAACCTGTGATTCCAGACTAAGCGTTCGACGGATTGCAACTACATCTGTCTAAGTGAAATGTATGGAGAATTTTGAAAAGAGAGATTTTCATTTTCAACGGGTCCAAGAAATTTTCGGAACAGATATTGCAACAAGGTCTGTATTTTGTTCGTGGATCATTCGAAGTGTGAGACAGAACCGTCATTTTCAGCAAAAAAAAATGGACTGACGAAGCAAAATTCTCAAGAGCTGACATTACAAATCACAGAAATGATTATCTCTTGTGCTCGGTAAGCCCAGAAGCTGTGCACCCAAGTTAATTTGAAAATGAATTTTCGTTGAATGTAACGATCGTTGGATAGGGCCGTTGGATATACCTCCTACCTTAAACGGCACTAGATTTCTGGAGTTCCTAGAAACACAGTTTGCTGCTTGGAGCTACCTTTGTCGTACCGTCAACGTATATGGGTCCAGCTTTATGGTGCACCTACGCACTTTTCTCGGCCAGTGGTAGACTATTTAAACAACAACCATTCGCCGTGGATCGGTCGCCGTGGTCTAGTAGCGAGGCCACCTCGCTCACCCGATTTGATACCCTTGGATTATTTTAAATATAAAGTAAAGTTACAGCCTATATACGTCCCACTGCTGGGCTCAGGCCTCCCCTCATTTCTGAGAGGGTTTTAGGGCAAGGAAGTGTCCGCCGCGCTGCCCAAATGCGTGTTGACGAACTTCACATGTCTTCGAAATATTTTTTTTCTTATTCCTCAGACATGCAGGTTTCACGATGTTTTCCTTCACCGCCGAGCACGTGGTAAATCAGCACTTAAAATTGCAATTAACAATTTCATTGGTGCCGGCGGGGATCGAACCCGGGTTACTCGCGTTCTGTTATATTTACAGCGAGCGTTAACCACTGAGCTACCACGGCTCTTTTAAATATAATATTTTTAATATTTTAAATATAATATAAATTATATTTAAAATAATTTTCGAGAGAGTTTCATATATTACATATTATGTGGAATGGCTAACATGACCATACGTCCCACTTTAGGCGGGACGGTCCTGATTTAAAGGTTTGTGTTCCGTTTTTTTTGTGTAACAAAATGTCTCACTTTAACAAACACAAGCGTAGCATCATGCAAACTCTGTCACTCGTGCCATCATTATGACACCGCGCGTACCAGGTTTACCGGCATGACCTGAATAGTTACGTGATTATTCTGAAAACATAAACATTTAAACTTAAAGTTACGAAGTGACAATTTTTTATTAATCTACAATAAATTATTCAATAACAAAAGTTATTTCTAATTAGTATTTATTTATTGTTCAGAAAAAATTAAAAAGCCAGCAGCTAGATTTTATATGATTCTAAGTTCCTCATTCTTACTTTTGATCATTAAAAGATTAAAACAACTATGTGTTTTATTTTTAAAACTATAATAAAGGGCTCCAGATTGAATTTTGGTAACGGCGGCCATTCTCAACGGAGAATAGCCATCTGCGCAGGACAGGATTATATTACTCAAGTGTATGCGCAAGCAAGCACTTTTTTTATGTTGTGGTTACTTTGTTTTCCTTTTTAGGGCCATGGAACTTACATGGAAAGTTGAAAGTACATTATCAGCATCAAGGCCAATTCTCTACACACTTTTAAAGCAACATGAAAATAGCTAAAATTTAAATTGTAATTACATTTTTCATTAACCTGTGTGTCCAAAGAATGAGTGTATGATAATTTTATACGTAAAATATTATACATTAGGGATATTACGAAATACAATAAAAAACTTTATTTATGAAAGCCCAGGCTATAATCTCTGCAAATCTGTGCCTCCTAAATCGAGAAAATAGGAAAACAACGAAGAAAAAGTTTCTGTAAGCAATAATCAATAAATTATACGCGATACAATCGCATAAATTTTGTTTAACATTAATAAAAAAATTATTATTGGCTTTTTAGAGACAGGAAACCTAAAAACGTAATAGATTGCATAAAAAGGTGAATATATGAATAATAAATCATTCCTAAGTTTTTTTATATAGAAATAGGGTGGCCGTAAATTTTAAGTTTTCATAATTTCAACAAACTTGGAAAACAGCATTGATCTTAGTATGCTGCATGCGTAGATGTTTCTGCATAATTAGGGATTATAGCTACTATACACGCATGCATAAAATGAAAAAAAAAAATTAAAAAATAGCTTTATAATTAATAGTGATTCTGTAAGTTCTAGGAACACAAGCATAAGCCAGTAATGTTTTTGGACTTCAGAGTTAGTAATTTCTTGTTGCGGCAAAAACGCTTTCTATTACAAAATTATAATTATACAAAAGTTGTTTTAAAAGTATACGTAATTATTTTTTTGTATTAGTTTTGTGTATTAATTATAATACTCTACAGAAAGTGATACATTTTTATTCAAAACTTCAACAAATTGTGTAACAAAAAACTTCACCTAATTGTCAACTAGCGACATCTGGTGAACGGAAGATTAATTGACTTTCTTTACTCCTCAGACAGGAACACAGCAGTGCACTGCGATTTTCTGAGTTATTTCACTAGATGTCGCTTTACGAAAGATAATAACAGAATTATAACACGCTATGGTTTTGTTTACAATCAGCATATACATAATAATTTACTGACAACTAATAATCCCGCCCTCTTTTCCCAAAAGAGGGTCGCCCATGATAAGGCACAATAGAGCTTAATCAGCCAGCTGCCTGTCCCCAAAGGCGGTTTTTAGGGGGTATCACTTAGGGTCCCCGGTAGGACAGTGAGTCCCCCATAACCACGATAGACCGGCTATCTTGGTATGCGTAATGCATTTTCCGCCTCCCTACGTACAGGGTAGCCCTTTAATTGCTTCGGGCGTAAAAAAAAAAAAAAAAAAACTAATAATCACTCTGGTTTCCCTTCAAAACGAATAAATCTTTCGCCTTTTACTAAAGATTTCCGTGGAGGGGAACACTCAAATGAGTCTTACTCAATTTTTGATGCCCTACGTCCGTGGGGCTTATAAAGATTTAAAATCTATTATCTATCGTCGTCATCGTCGGTCTTATTCGCAGAATACTTTATTACGGCGTCGTCGTCGCATTGTTAGTAGATAAGAACGCTGTGGACTCTCAGTTTAGCCGTCTATGAATTCGACTAGTTAACGAATGAACTGTAGACCGTCGAAACGTCGATTGAACGTAGACCGTCTATTTAAACCGTTCGTTGATTCAACGCCCATTACTACAGAATACCATTACTGCTAGCGGAGAGTCTTATTCCAAAAAATGTTTTGGTCCTGTCCTGGTTTAAACTAGAGATGAAACGGATATCCGGTAACTATCCGGTATCCGGCCTATCCGGCCGCCATAATACTATCCGGCCGAATACCGGATAGCTACTATTCGGCCGGATAGACATCCGGCCGATTAAAAAAAAAAGCTGGATAAAAGAAACATATTTTTGAGTAATTATTTGCTTTATTTAGTAAGAATCACATTACTTAAATATAATTAGTTCAAGTATTAAATTTTTAATTACACAATAGTAAGTTAATGTAATACAAGGAAAATGAATGAATTAGTAGGTACATTTAGTACTCATACTGCACTAAGGGCAAATTTTGGTGAATAAATAGTAATTTCTCTGCATTAAGAGGTAACAGGCGGTTGCGTTTCTCTTCATAAATAAGCCCAGCTTCAGAGAAAAGTCTTTCGCTATACACACTGCTGCAAGGAGCAGAAAGGTAGATTTTGACAAACTTTGTTAAATTTGGGTATTGTTTGGCATTAGCTGCCCACCAAGAATAAGGGTCGCAAGTGCGATCAATTCGCACTGACTTGAGATAAAAATCCAGCTCACAGGTTATCGCATTTCTTTCTTCACGTTGCGCACTTGGTCAGTGTTGTTTTCATTTGCTACTTCATCAAAGCAGTCCCAAAACGTGTCATGAGCTTTGCAAGATACAGCTGGCTCTGTCTCCTCTCCTCTACTCTTTTTAGCCGGTGTTGAAGATGAACTGCTACTTGAAGACTCTTCATAAGACATTTTCAAATATTCCAATAATCTCCTGGCGTGCTTTTGCAGCTTCAGTTACCCCCAAGTAGTTTGTTTTGAATCTAGGGTCTAGATAAGTTGCAATCAAGTAGTTTGAGTCTTGACTTATGGAGGTAAAACGAGTTTCTAACTCAGATTTTAACGAGGCTCGCATATGTAATAAATCAGGAGTTCTTTGCTCAGTTTCAGTTTTATCTAAGTATTTTTTTAAAGCAGTAACGTGTGGTATAACTTCCGACACGCATGATAGTCCAGAACTTGTTATTTTAGTAATTTCTTCAAAGGGCTTTAATAAATTGATACACTGCTCCATCAAACTCCACTGTTGAGCTGTCAAATTTATGAGCGTATCGTGATCAGCAACATACAATGATATGGCCCGCTTCTGTTCTAACAAACGCTCAATCATGTAAAAAGTGGAATTCCACCTAGTGCTAATATCTTGCACTAACTGATGCTCGGGTAAACTTAGCTCTTTCTGGATCCTCAGCAGTTTTTCTTGTGCTAGACCTGAGTGATTGAAGTGCGTCACAAGTCGCCTTCCAGCAGCAATTGTTGCTGTTACTTCAGTCTGGACTTTGAGCGACTCGTTTATGGCTCTTTGAAGCGTATGTATAAAACATCTAGCAGAATCGTATTTAGCCAAACGAACACCCTTCACCATATTAGCACCACTATCATGAATGAACAAATGTATTTTAGTGTGCTCAATATCCCAGCGGTTTGCGACATTGTTGAGTTCCATTGCTATATTTTCTCCTGTGTGTGAACCTGAGAAAGGCTTCATTGCCAGAACTCCGTGTTCTAGTTTAAATTCAGATGATATCCAATGAGCTGTAAAACTCAGAAAGCTAGCATTATTGTGTAAGCAAGTCCATATGTCAGATGTCACTGAAATAGCGAAGGCACTCGAAATGTTACGTTTGATTTCTCGTAAATTCTGTCATACATATCAGGAACGATTTTTTGGGTAATATAAGTCCGGCTTGGCAGTTTATAGCGGGGTAAAGCTTGTTCTAAGAGCCTGGTAAAACCGGTTCTTTCCACTATGGACAATGGCTCGTTGTCGAGTGCAATCATTTCAGCTACTAAATAATGGTACTTTCTCGCTTTAGTATCATTTATATCCCAGAGCAATTTGCTTTCGTATGATTCTGTCATAGTCAATTGCTTTTTTGCTACTGAAGATGAACTTGTCCCCGCAATGGCTATAGAAACTCTAGTAGGCTCAACAGCGTTCTTGTCTTTATTTAAAGCACTAAATTCATCTGTATGTTTTGATTTTAAATGATTTTTCATAGCAGAAGTACCTAGAAAAAAATGACTTAATTAGGTATAAAGAAATAAAGGTAAAATAAGTAGGTATACCATAAAAATAGAAATACTACGATAAATAACATTAAACATTATATTTACTTAAAATAATATGTGCCTAACAACTAGATACTCGTAGGTAGATAATCAATAAATTACAATAAAAAAAACACAGCTTCATAGCTACCACTACCAGTCGTTTAAGTAATGCCTATCAAAAAATACCTAAAAAACGAAATACCCCGAAATCAATAATTATTGAATATGTTACGAAACTTGCAAGATATTATTTTACTTGATAGGTATTAAAATTATTGCAATTAGATTATTTATTATTAGATGCATACCTGCTTTTTTCCCTTCGCCGCCACGAGAAATATTAACATTGCATAATAAACAAAGAGCTAACTTTTTATTTTCACTGCTTATGTCAAAGTATTCCCATAAAGGCGATTTTTCCTCACTGATGCCATTTCTCGTTGCTAAATCTTTTAGACTTATGTATGTATGTACTTAAAATAATAATAATAAGAGCACAAATAAAATTATAACCTAAAAACGATCACGCACGTGTCTGCACTGCATGCAATAGACACAATAATAAAATTGTACAATTGTTAACTTCACTCATCAACGAAAAGACCCGAATCGAACCAAGTCCATCCGATCGTTCGCGCGACGCCTACGCAAACGGCTAAGTTTCGCCGGATATTCGGTGGCCGGATATTCGGCTATCCGGCCACTTGGTCGGCCAAATATCCGGTATCCGATATCCGGCCAAACTGCTATCCGTTTCATCTCTAGTTTAAACCAAACCTGGATCTGTGAGATCCAGGTTTGTTACGGTTATTAGCTTTAGCACCAGTTTCAAAATGTATTCTTATTCCAAAACGCAGACTATCCGTGGACTAGTTAGTACCAAAATTCGTCCTGGTTTAAATATCATCCACAGATAAGAAACAAGAAATTACATTCTTTCATTCATTCCTACAGGTTTCATTCAATGCAACGTTCTGTTTCATTAAATATTAATATTATTTTCACACTTAATTATGCTTAAATAATTATTCATCAATACAAATCATATTGTTATTTGTGTAGGTAAAAATCTATTGAACAATCACGACTTATACTTTTATTAAAGTGCTTTTTATAATCGTTTTCATTTTAACGACTCTACCGTGAAATGGAGTAAATTACATAGATACCGCGAGTGCGCGATCAAAAACGTTCAAAATTGTTTATGTTGCGTCCTTATGTTATAATAAGTAAATGCTCTTATTTTAATACATTGCATTGACCTCAGTATTGTGCTATTGCAGATAGTAAGGTTTTATTTGGATCTATATTTACAATAATGGAACAAAAGAAAAAAAGGGGTAAAAATTGGTTCAGAAGAAAAAGTTAGTGAAACATCGTAATTTATTCGTTAGTGCGTAGCAACGCTCTTATCCTCCTATCATCCTTATTTCGACTAAAAATAATGTTCTTATTATTATAGGAAATATTACGTACTTTTATTGCGCATTCAGCACCCATTTTAGAAGATAAGTCAACGAAAACGTGCGTAAACATGAAAAAAATAAAAGAGTGGAAGAATATACTTAACTAATAAGTAAGTACTTAATGCATTTGTTGTGTACAAGTAGGCACGGTATTGTTTACAAGATTTTTTCTTTTATTTTAGATTTAATGAGATAACAGTTAAATGCCGATCAGATGGGGAATTGAAGTTGCTTGGAAGAGGATGAAATTGTCGGCTATATCCATGCTATATCAAACTTATGTACATATAGGAGGGAACGATCAAAAACAGGGGGTGGCGAAAAACCACCATCACCTACTCCTGAGGACTTACAAATTATGGTAATTGCTCCTCACGACTTTGTCATTGAAGTTAACGATTATGATAGTGATGCAGTGGTAAATAAAATTACTTATGTGTCTTACACATTTAATTAAAATGAAATAACTTTATTTTGTATACTAAATATAATTACTAAATTGTATAAATAATCTGCCATTAAAGGCATACAATTTACAATTCAAAATTATTTTTAAATATTCAAAACTTAATAAATGTTTGTAATAATTTCTTTTCAAGTAATTACATTCTTATTCAAAATTGAAATGTCGTAAATTCATACATAGTGGTTTGTATATCATAACATACATGTTACTAGATTATCTACACTTGTCGACTATAATTTTCTATTTTATAATTAATAACTTGTATTACCTATTGCCTCGATCGTAACATTTCCGCAGCATATACTCGTAAAATACCTGATTCAATTAAGGGCAATATTAATATTATATAGGTAATGACAGGAAAACATGATAAATGTTTTAGTGATTTATTTTAGAATTCAGTGACTGTGGCTACAACTACAAAAGAAATATTTGCTGACCCTAAGCCTTGCCTTAGTTTTAAAAAAAACTGACACACCAGTAGTTATAAACATAGTATATACAGAACCCAATGTTGTCGAGACGCAAGGTAAATAATAATTATTGATTCTTTATTAAAAAACAAAATATATTATTATAATAGTTACAATCATATTATGTAATACACAAGTTTGTCTCAATATCAAACATGTTTAATTTACTATAACCTTTATTTATATTAATTTTTAGAAATATCAAACTACGGACACAGAAATGAAAATAACCAACAATGAAACTGCTAATACAAGGGGCATTACAAAAACAAAAGACAGGAAAAGGGCTTGCAAAATAGGTATATTGAAATAATTACTTTAATACATCTCATACTTTTTAAGATTTGAAAATTAGTATTTAATTTAACACTAGAAATGTTTCATGTTTCCAAATATTAAAAAGCAAAGTTAATATTAATTGATTGAAAAATAATTATAAATATATTTCTTTTGCTTACAAGGTTAACTTCCTTTCTAGTACATACTTTTATTACTTCATAATACTTAGTACATAAAAAAAAACTTACATTAAGTATTCTATTTCATTTTACAGAAGAGAAGATATACAGCAAACAATCATAAAAAGCGATACAGATTTTAAAAAAAGACAACTAGAAATGATGGAAGGGAACATATAATATACAACATTAAAATAGCCAAATTGAAAATTAAAAAACTAGAATTACAAATATCTTTGTTAGAAAGTCAAAAAAATACAAGTTAAATAGCAGCTTAATGCTAGTGTGTTTCATATGGTGAGTGTATAGAACCAGAATAGAATTGAATAGAATGATTTTTATTCAATATAGATTATTACATAACATTTATTCAAACGACATTTTTTATTCACCACTGGTTTGGAAAATACCTCTGTCCTGGGAAGAACCAGCAAGAAACCCAGCGGGACTTTTCTTTTAAACATATTTCACTTTACAAATTTTGGTTTACAATTTTTAAATTAATTTTAATAGAAACAGCATAGCAGCGATCACCTCATTTGCAGGGGTTATTTTCATTTATGTATTCTTTGATATTATAATAACCCTTTTTATATAATTTTTCTTTAGTAAAACATTTATGCCCAAATACTTTAACACTACTCAATTTTAAGATGCAGTTAAGTCTTGTGCTATCTCTACATTGAGTTATACAAGACATATAAATCATGTAACATATAAATCAATGTATCTCTATCACTAAGTCAAAGTGAATGTGACACCACAAGACCTACCTACCTACCTACCTTATATAAATCACAGATTACCTCCTAAGGAGATAATCTGTGATTTATATAATGCATAAATATGGCATACAGTGATGTAGAATCTATTAAAAATTCGGCGTTTGTCAAATATACGAAATCAGCGTTGCTAGCGATGTGTAATGAAATTATTTTACGATATAACAATAATATATCGGAACAGCAATGTCGTATCTAATAGTTAATATCGCCAAACAATCTCTATTCATTGATTTGCTATATCATGAATCATGATATAGTCAACTAACGCTGTTAAATTTTATGATTTACCGCCATTTCACGCAATAATCGACTAATGCATGATGTAAATACTAAGATCTGACCAATACAATATATAAATATTTTTTGATTTAAACTATAAGGGTATTGTTGTAGTTGTGTGCTAATTGCAATTTTTATCAGTTTATTTATAGATAAAAAGATACCTACTAAAACTTTTTATAGATTAGAAATTAAACTTAGAAATATCATTAGTTTTACGATTTTCGATAGTGACATCACTATTATCTAGTTAAGTAGTAATTAATTATTATAAAATTAATTTATATCTACTAAAATGAAATAAAAAAACTAAAGAATGTACTTTATGATTTTCAAATCAATTATGAATTTAACTTAATAACAATATAAAAGTAAGTTATTTTTCACCCTCCCTCCCTCCTTTTTTCAAGTTCCGTGATCGAATAAAATGTAAGTTAAAATGATGCATTACCACGCATTACAAATTTAAAAGATAAAAAGGACAGAATGTTAATATTATAATTTTTTTAACTATAATTTTTGTTTAACATTTGCCTATATTACTTATTCTGAATCTCCTCAAATTTTTCCGGTTATTGCAAAATAACATATGCATAGAGAAAAGTTTACATTTGGATTAAAATATCATGAAAAAAATTAGAAATAGCTTTATTAATAATAGTGATTCTGTAAGTTCTAGGAACATGTTTAAGCCAGTAATGTTTTTCGACTTCAGAGTTAGTAATTAATTTCTTGATGCGGCAAAAACGCTTTTTATTACAAAATTTTAATTATACAAAAGTAGTTTTAAAAGCAAAGATGTTTTATAGATACCTATAAAACATCTTTGTTTAAAAGTATATGTAAAGTAATTACTCCTTTTAGGTTAATCGATTGCATAAAAGGTGAATATATGAATAATAAATAATTCCTTTAATCTATCTAATTAAAGTTTGTTAATGGAATTAGGGTGGCCGCAAATTTTAAGTTTTGATGATTTCAACAAACTTGGAAAACAGCATTGATTTTAATATGCTGCATGCGTAGATATTTCTGTATAAAAATATATAAAACTTATAATATATGTGTAAGTAATTACCTCTTTTAAGTTAATTAATAATTATATCGATATATTGAAAATGGGCCAAATTAGGAGGAGTGGATAATAAATATCTCATATATTTTAAATTCTCATAAATTTACCTTCTTATTCTAACGATATTGTAGCAGTTTTTCATTGCCTAAAAACGGACAAAAAGACATTTTCTAAAAATAAATCCTAGCTAGATCGATTTATTATCCCCGAAACTCCCTGGACACTAAATTTTGTGAAAATCGTTGGAGCCGTTTCCGAGATCCCGATTATATATTTATATATATACAAGAATTGCTCGTTTAATAGTATAGGATTTATATACTAGGTATTGAGTGTTTTACCTAATTTATAGTTACACTAAATAAATAGTTCTAAATATTTTTTTAAGCTGACGAGAATTCCTTTAAGATGAAAATTGTTGATTATTATTTTCGTATTGCTATAAGAATTGTCTTAACACAAGTGGTAACATTTAAAATTTTGTAATACTTATATTTAAATAAAATGAGAACATCAATGTATTCGAAGCTAATTAAATACGCATTATTAATGATAACTCAAGAACTACTGATCAGAACTTGACAAATTTATGATCACATGAGAAGCATCAGTTTAAAAAAAAAGAATCATTAAAGTCGTTTTACCTAGAAAAAAGTTCTTAAAAAAATAAAGAGATGACCTTATGAAATATTCTGCAGCGTATATTCATATTTAATTTCCGCACACGTTAATAGTTTTCAAATCAGTGATTTTTAATGACAGCAAAAAATTTCACCAAACATAATTATGTTCTGCCTATGGAGCGTAGAAGTATAGTTCCGCCTAAACTATTAGTTCTAGAGCCGCAATTTTTACAGATGTTGATGATTGATGAACCACTATTGACAACTATTGTGCTCTTTCTACAGAGTTATTTTTCAAAGAGTAGCCAAATTTCAAATTTAGTTTAAATATGCAATGCGTCCGTTCACGTACTAACGATATTCTAGGTACATATATAGGATGTTTTTTAGACGTATAGAACTTTGAAATGGAATAAAACAAACATGTTTTTTTTTATGAAATTTACTTTATTCGAAAGACTATTTTCTGGCATTATAATTTAAATATGACTTCTGGCATATGACCGCTACGGCTGGCTCGGACGTAGTCTAATCTGGAGGTCCAAGTTTCGATGACTTTTTCCAACATTTGTGGCCGTATATCGGCAATAACGCGCCGAATGTTGCCCTCCAAGTGGTTAATCGTTTCGGGCTTATCGGCGTAGACTTGCGACTTCAAATATCCCCACAGAAAATAGTCAAGCGGCGTTAAATCGCACGATCTTGGAGGCCAATTCACTTGTCCGAAACGTGAAACTATGCGATTACCAAACGTTTCCTTCAAAAAATCAATTGTAGCACGAGTTGTGTGACATGTTGCGCCGTCTTGTTGAAACCACAACTCCTGCACATCATGGTTGTTCAATTGATGAACGAAAAAGTCAGTAATCATCGCTTTATAGCGGTCACCATTGACTGTAACGTTCTGGTCAGCATCGTTTTTAAAGAAGTACGGACCAATTATTCCACCAGCCCATAAGGCACACCACACAGTCAGTTTTTCTGGATGTAACGGTCCAACGGTCCAAGACATTCTCGGAACCACAGACTACCCAGCCTACGAAGAAGAAGTGCCTAGGCTGGGTGGTCTGTGCTCGGAACAGATATTAAAGAATAAAAAAAAAATTATGGACTGACGAAGCAAAATTCACAAAAGCTGACATTACAAATCACAGAAATGATTATCTCTTGTGCTCGGTAAACTCACAAGCTGTGCACCCAAGTTGGTTTCAACATGAATTTTCATTGAATGTATGGCAGACATAATCAACGATCGTTTGATAGGGCCGTTGGAATTACCTCCTACATTAAACGTCACTAGATTTCTGGAGTTCCTAGAGACACAGTTTGCTGATAGCTTTATGGAGCTACCTTTATCGTACCGTCAACGTATATGGGTCCAGCTTGATGGTACACCTGCGTACTTTTCTCGAGTTGTGATAGACTATTTAAACAACAACCATTCGCCGTGGATCGGTCGCGGTGGTCTAGTAGGGTGGCCACCTCGCTCACCCGATTTGACACCTTTGGATTATTCTTTGTGGGGTCATATGAACAAAGGTTTCCAAACACAGTTCCAAACACCAGCGAAGAACTCATCACAAAAATAATGTCAGTCGCCGAAGAAATAAAATCTGATTTACAAATGAATGCGCTCATCAACTCAGGTGGCACGTAGAGCTTTAGCTTGCCTACAAGCTGGAGGTGGCCACTTCGAACAACTGCTTTAGATATTTTAATTGTAGGTCCGTTTTGTAAAACAATTTAATTAAAACTAGTAAGTAACTTAAGTGTTTTAATGTTTTCCTGTTTCAGGGAGTTTCAGGGTTTCGACAAAGGCCCTTTGTGCTTGCGCATATGCCACGAGTGTGTACAACCAACAATAAGTCTTAACAAACACGCAGCTTGTAGCTCAAAATCTGTCGATCTAGTTAAAAAATGAAAAGAGTAATCGGGGTTGTTTTTGCAGTATCTTACAATAATTTGCTAATTAGCACAATTTTTGGATATTTATTTGGATTTAAATATGTTTTTAAGTTACGAGTGTGTGAACCCATCTTTTCATAATATAAACGATAAACAATATTGTTGCCCTACGAATGATCTTATTTTTATCTCAGTAAGACCAAAACTTTGAGAGATATGATTTTTTTGTACACACGTAGAGAATACCTCAAGAAAAAAAACAAAATGGCTGTCACATAGAGGGGAAGGTGTTTATAGATTTCGGTGTGTAAGGTAGGTATTTGTGTATTAAAAGTAATATAAGTAACCTAGAATATCGCTAATACGCGACCGGACCATAGATATATTTCTATGGACCGAACATTTGAGTTTGTATAGTAAATATTGACATACAATTATTGCTGTTTTGAAAATATCAGTAAATAAGGCTGTATTTTTATTTGAAACTAGCTTTTCACCCTCGCCTTCGCTTGCGTCGACTTGAATTGTATAAACATCGAAATGCTATTTCGTAAAATTGGCAAAACTGGATCACTTGTAGAGACACGTCGGTATAAGTGTCTATATTGGAAGTAGTACATGATTGAAATTTGCAATATTATATGTTACAGAAACACATGAGTGAGTTTATCAGAATTGCATTAATATCATACGGCTAGACTTTCTTATATCGGGCACGTCTTTCGACGTGTCTCTATGAAGGGAAAATTGCCCTAGAATCAGAAATGCGTTATTTACACCATATTTATAATTAAAGTTCATATAGTTTTGACAATGTAATGTTGAATTTAATGGTCTTTATTAATATTGGCCCCATCGAATATTGATTAGCAACACATGCAGTATTTTTTTACGTTTGAATAGACTTCAAAATTTCATAAATGTAGAAATGTAGAACTATCCACAGTGAACGTGTGAAAAGAACTAAATTGAATTTGAACTAAATGAACGGGAGTAATGAAATCTACATAAGATGAGCAGCAGCGTCTTCCTGATCATAACTCAAAATAATAAAAATATCCAGTTGGCAACTCGCATGTCAAGCGTGGCAACTATGGCAAATATCCAACTTATTTGGCAATCTGTGGGGGGAATTCAATTGATGAACGGTAGTGAAAATATATTAGCCATGTAGAGGCGGCGAAAAAGAAACCACTAGCCTATTTCGGCCCGTGGGTGTCGTAAGAGGCGGCAGAGGGAAACTGAAACAGGAGCTGGGTGGCAGCATCTTCTTGATAACAGCGCAAAGTAATAAAGAGCGGCCGTTGCCAACCCGCTTGCCAAGCGTGAATACTTCTGCGAATATCCAGTCTTTGTGACAAACAATGGGGGAATCCTATGAACAGCAGCGGATAGCCCTATGAAAAGTAAAAAAGTAGCAGCCTAGATACGTGAACCCGTCTAAATGCCAAACGATAATCTCAAGATTATTATCTAAACTGGATATTCCCACCCTACCATCAATTATGTTTAATAATAATGTCATACCATTCTCTACTAACGTAAAGAACCTTGGTCTGTACATCGATGGTTGCTTAACATGGAACAAACATATACAGGAGGTGAGTCGCAAAACTGCTGGAACTTTGCGATCTGTATATCGATTTAAAAGCTTTCTTCCCACCAATACCAAGATTTTACTTGGCCAATCACTTATTGTACCGATTATTAATTATGTCGATATGTGTGTTGCTCAGACCTGTCTCAACTTCATCTTAATACATTGGATCGTCTGCTTAACAACTGCATCAGCTACATTTATGGTCTTCGTAAATACGACCATGTATCTTCCTTTCGTACACAGTTAAACTGGCTGCCTATCCGTTAGCGCAGATATGTTAGAATACTCTGCACCCTTTTCTCAATTTTGTACGATCCATGTGCTCCCAAATATCTGAAATCTAAATTTCAATACCTGAGAGATTCTCAGAATTTTTCTATCCGTTCCTCGGCCAATCTTAAGTTGCTCACTCCTTTACACCGTACTGGTTATTTATCTCACTCTTTCGCCCTCATGGCCATCAGACTCTGGAACGACATTCCTCTAGACATTAAAAAAGCTCCCAAAAAATTCGTCTTTAAAAATCAAGTCCGTAAGTATATGATTAAATCGTCGCAAGTTTGAATTAACTTAGCTCTCTTTTTCGTATATATTTCATATTTGCCCAAACCTATTGTGTATGTATATATATAGATATATACTTATGTATTTATGTGTATATAGTGTATGTATGTATGTATATATATCCTATTATATGTTTATATGTATGTATATATATATATATATAAATGTGTGTATATATATGTATATATGTGTATATAATATGTATGTATTGTTTATTATATACATTATTATTTCTTTTATCCTCTCTATTTGATTATTGCTGCACCGCCTCCATAATGTCTATCTCTGTTTAGCCTAATGGTTGACTGGGAGAGAATGCCCTATGGCATTAAGTCCGCCATATGTACTTTTTTGTGCATGAAAGCATAAATAAATAAAATAAATAAATAAAATACATCCCAATACTGGGCACTGGCAGCAGAGAGTTTTAGGGCAAAAAGGAGTTGACTGACTCTAACGCGGCTTAACCTACTTCAACTAACTTATGCACGACGCAAAACGACGGGATACCTGCTTAGTACAACCAGCACGGGTTGAGCAACTCAGGGGCGGTGGGCGGAGCCACGGGGGTCGCGTCCGGATAGGTTCGACAACTAGCGAGGGTGCATACAACAACACGGAAAAGCAGCCGTAGTCCTAATTATTGTATTTAATTTGTTAAATATGTACAACTTATATTCGATAATATAAAAGAATGATGTTGTAACTATGCAATAACTCTCCCAATAAAGGCATCGAATAAATAACGAGAGTTAGCATAGAGCTTAAAATATAAATTGTATTCTTATAGTTAATTTACCTTTGTTGCATATCACTTTTATTATGTATTACTTTTCTTACATATTACCATACCTTTCTAGTAAAAAAGATAATTGTAACATCAATAGGGCATGTTATCGTGACGCGGCTGCGGAGCAAATGAAGCTACGCGTAGGGCGACACGACGTTTTATATTTATAGTGCTGAGGTGCGGGGCAGGGTTCTCAGCTTAAAAATTGTGAATTATAAAGTTAAAAACCTTTTAGAACGCAAAATAAGTATTGTGTACATAATAATGTAATAAGTAGATGTAAGAATATTGTATAGTTAAATATGATTGATAAAAAATAAAAGTTTTAAAGAAATAAAGAAAGGCGCGGGGGTGAGGCAAGGGTCCGCTGGCCAGCAGCGGCCGAATCATATAAAAGACGGGCCGGCCGGTAGGGTCGGCAGTGAGTGGAGTGAGTGGTGCGCGCTGATTCCGATCAGGTACCTCGCCGCGTTCGGTCGCCTGCGACCAACCAACCGTTAAGTGCCATTGTTCGGTCGAGCCCATGCGCTCCCAGTTCGACTATAAGAAGAAAGAAGACACAGACATTTTTACCTGCGTGCGCGAGTGCTCCAGTGTCGTTGTGCTCCGTTACGGCCGCCAGGTGCATCGGGCCGCCGGCCCATTGTTCTGTTTCGTGTAGTGCTAGTGTAGTGCCCCACGTTCTCCGGATTTCCCAGTAAAAACTGTAAGTAGTTTTTATTACACACCCGCTGCCTCAGAGGCAGCTATTTTATTTTAATTTCTGTGTTCGCTTGTTGCACTAGGCGACAGCTAGGTACACACCCTAGCGTACCAACGCGCTAGTTGTATAGGTGTTCGTTTAGGCACACACCTCCCCCGCCGAAAGGTTGATATGATGGGGGGGCTTGATACACAAGTGTTTTAAAAATCCACTGACAAGATGGCGGCTATTACCATAGCCGAACTCGCCGACTTCTTCGGCCAAGTGTGCCCCGACGCTTGGGCTAAATTTTTAGCCCAACGAAACTCGTCCACCGCTGAACGCCCTGTAGTACGGATAGACGATCCTGCCTCACCGAGCACCGGCCGCTCGACCCCTGTGTCCATCGACACAGTCTACGACGCCGCGTCCCCCGCGCCTTCTGCGCTCTCCACTCGCGGTCCTTCACCGTTGTTTTCGGACGCCGAATCAGGCTCCGAGATGGACATAGACATCCGCCGTCCTAATAAACCCGATGACGAAGGCTTCACCCTAGTCTCGGGTAAAAAGCGTAAGCGCACCGCCGCGAAAAGGGGAAACGAGCCTCACTCGGCCCCGACGTCGCCTAACGCCACTCCGGCTAAAAAAGTCGCGCCTTCCGCGCGCAAAACTACCGCGACTAAAACCGCGAATCCGACTCAGGCCGAACCTAGGAAGGAGAAGCCGCCGCCTCCTATAATTTTACAGGACAAGTCGCGCTGGAGCAACCTATCCAAGTGGATAGACTCCAAAAAAATATTCTGCCCCAAAGTCCACAATGGACCACAAGGCATCCGCATCCACGTCGCAACGACAGACGATTTCCGCGCTTTAACTGCGCATTTAAAAGCTCAACAATTGAGCTTCCATACATATACTCTCGCGGAGGACCGTAACCTCCGTGTTGTAGTTCGCGGACTCCCTAAGGAGCTCGATACAGATTTCATCTTAAGCGATCTTAAATCGCAAAACCTTCCTGTTAGAGAAGTGCACAGGATGCACCACCCAACAGACAAAAAACGATACCTAGATCTCTGTCTTGTCATACTGGACCTGTCTCCAGAGGGCAAACAAATATATAACATCACGAGAATATGCAATCTCACAGGAATTGCAGTAGAGTCCCCGCGTAATAGGGGCATCGTTGGCCAATGCCACCGATGCCAATTATACGGCCACTCGGCCAAGAATTGCTTCGCCAGGCCTAGGTGCGTCAAGTGCCTAGGCGATCATGGCACTACTGAGTGCCCCCGAACGCCCGAGACGGAGGGCCCTCCAAGCTGTGTTCTGTGCGGCGAAGAGGGACACCCAGCGAGCTATCGCGGGTGTTCCAAAGCGCCGCGTAGGAAGCAGAATGGAGGAGCAATCCGGCGCGGGCGTGCGGGCAACCCCAGTAGGTCGCGCCCACGGCATTCTGCCCCTTCAGTTGCACCAATCTCGGTGCCGCAACCCGCGCCCGCTCAGGCTACAGCCAAGCCCGCCCCCGTTAAAGGGACTTCCGGACAAGGCCCAAGCCTTCCGGTGCCTTCAGCACCTAAGCCCAATGCATGGGTTAAGCCCCCGGCAATAGTCAGCGCGGCCGCCTCACGGCCAGTGCCTCCTCGCCAGGCCCAGAAACCCAAACCCGCCCCTCAGGCACCGTCAAACATTAACACTGACCTTTCATTAGTGTTCAACTTCGCTAGCAGCTTCAACGTGGACGAAGTCACAACTCTAGCCCGCAAACTTCGCGAAGCTAAATCGACTCAGGATAGGCTCAATGCTACCATTGAGCATCTTAGTCTTATCCAAGCGATAGGTTCGTTCCAGTGCGCCTAAGCGACTCCTTTCTTTTAACTAAAATGGAAGCTAGACCCGTAGGTAGAACTAAGCCTAGGTCTCTGACTGTCGCGTACTTTAACGCAAACGGTGTCAGAGATCAAAAGGAAGAGATCATGTATTTTTTACGCGACCATGATATCGACATCATGCTAGTGCAAGAGACCTTCTTGAAACCTAGTTTGAGCGATCCCAAAATAGCCAATTATACCCTAGTAAGAAATGATAGGTTGACCGGACCTAAAGGCGGCACCTTGATCTACTACAAAAGGTCCCTGCAATGTGTACCGATAGATACTCCGCCGCTTACTAACTTAGAAGCGTCGGTCTGTAGGATAGCACTTACTGGCCATCCGCCATTAATAATAGCATCAGCATACTTACCTCCTTTAAAAAGTATATTAGATTCCAACATATCGGCTCTATTAAACCTAGGCCCTAGCGTATTAATCGCAGGAGACCTAAATAGTAAGCACGTTAGCTGGAACTCTAACGTTAACAACCCTAACGGAAAAATACTAAGAGACCTCACGGAGAGACTTAACTTCGATGTTATCGCTCCCGAGAGTCCAACTCGCTATCCTTTTTCAAACAACCAACATCCGGACGTCCTCGATATAGCTTTACTAAAAGACATCCGACTTAGTATTAATTCGATAGAGACTATTATAGAGCTAGTTTCAGACCACAGGCCGGTCGTTTTACAACTGGGCCAGCCGGCAGGTGAGGTCCCTCAGACCAAAACTATTGTCGACTGGCGTAAACTTGAGGTCAAACTTAAGTCTACGAACTCCCAGCATTTGAACACTATACCTGACAAGATAGACTCGCTGGAGGAGGCCGATAGGGCGATTAGCGCCCTCTCGACTCACCTCACATCAGCGGTCGAAGATTGCACCCGTAAGGTTCGTGTATCGAGCGATCAATACACGAAACTGCCGGCAGATGTTCGACGACTGATTAGAGCGAAGAATTCCGCGCTTAAAACTTACGACCGCTATCGCACGGAAACCAATAAACTTAGGGTACGTTCTCTACAAAGCGAGATTAAACAACGAGTAGCCGAGTTTAGAAACGATAACTGGGATAACCTCTTAGAAGGTATCGAACCATCCCAAGACGCCTTCTGGAGACTAACAAGAGCTCTTAAAGCCGACAAATCCGCACCGATGCCGCCTCTCGCGAGGCTGGACCACCCCGATCTCGCCCTTGACGATCTCGAAAAAGCCGAATGCCTAGCAGACAGTCTAGAGTACCAGTGCACGCCGTCCACCGCACCAATAGATCCCGCTCACTTATTAGAGGTAGAATCGGAAGTTGAACGTAGGTCTGCGCTGCCACCAGCGGGTGAACCTCTCGATCCTGTGACAGTAGATGAAGTCACCGAAACTATTAAAAGTCTTAAAAATAGATCAGCCCCTGGGCCAGACGGCATCAGTAACAAGGTTATCAAATCCCTTTCGGCGCCACTTATTTGCCTCCTTGTAGGAATATTTAACACCTTTCTCACGAACTGCTCTTTCCCGGACATCTGGAAAGAAGCAGACGTAATAGGGATCCCAAAACCGGGTAAACCGCGTAATCGTCCCTCTAGTTACAGACCCATTAGCCTGCTCAACGCATTGGGCAAACTATACGAGCGCATTATTCACAAGCGTCTCCGTCATTACACCGAAGCTAACGGACTCCTCCCAGACGAACAGTTCGGCTTTAGAGCCAATCACTCATGCACTCACCAGATTCATCGCCTAACAGAATACATTCTGTCTGGCTTCAGTCAAAACCCGCTAAGAAAAAAGTCTCGAAACACGGGAGCCCTCTTCTTCGATGTCGCGAAAGCGTTTGACAAGGTCTGGCACGACGGCTTGATTTACAAGCTGTACAAACTGAACGTGCCCGATAGGCTCGTGCACATCATACGAGCTTTCCTTTCGAACCGCACTTTTCGATATCGAGTAGAGGGAACTCGTTCTACGAAACGTTTCCTTAAGGCCGGGGTTCCACAGGGCTCCGTACTATCCCCACTCCTTTTCACACTTTTCACGAGTGATATCCCAAATGACCCCGTGGTGAACACCGCACTTTTTGCTGACGATACGGCACTCTTTGTGTCAGACCCCAACAAAAATAGACTCGCCATAAAGCTCCAAAAAGCGACCAATCGCCTTGGTGAATGGTTTCGCCTATGGAGAATTGATGTGAATCCCGAAAAAAGTGTAGCAGTATACTTTGAACGGAATTCTACAGGAGGTACTAAACCCAAAACAATCTCTCTATACGACCGCCCAATCCCTTGGGAAAAATCGGCCAAATACCTAGGCATCACTTTCGACTCCCGCATGAGTTTCAAGACGCACATAAGTGTAGTACGCAACAAAGCCAAGTCAATAATTGGCCGTCTACACCCACTCGTTAGCAGTAAGAGCAAACTGTCGCTAAGACACAAACTCCGGCTGTACAAAACCTGCATTAGACCGGTTATGTCCTATGCAAGTGTAGCTTTCGCCCATACATATAAGACCCATATTCTAAAACTCCAAAGAGTACAAAATTTTTTCATCCGGAGAGCCACCGGCGCACGGTGGTACCAACGGAACTCTGATTTACACAACGATTGTGAACTACCATCTATCTCCGAATATTTTAAGGAGATGTCCCAACGCTACTTCGACAAGGTAGAAACCCACCCTAACCCGCTAGTGACAAACGCAGCTAACTACGTTCCGATAGCAAACGTCGCGCCCTACCTCCGTAGACCGCGAAATGTTTTAATAGAACCACCAATATCGCTCGATCCAGCCGACCCAAGCGTCGCAGGCACATCACACAACGACACTACACCCACACTAAATGGTACAAACACAAATAGGACAACGAATGGGACGCGTCGCACCCGCAGACGGGCACGACGCGTTCCAGCACACACCGCGTACACACCGTACACCCGCGTTCCTGGACGGTTCTCACCGCCCAGACCATCGACCGACACGAGCTGAGCAGTCAGAGACGGGGGTCCGCACACCCCCCCTCGGACTGCGGTTAGATAGCTCAAAGAAAAACGCCTAAAAGGCGATATGATGATTGGTAACAATATCAAATCATAAACCATCTCATCATCATCCTCACCTCATTGCCTTTCCCTTTTTAATTAGCTCGCGGCCTTGCAGGCCGCGAGCCCTGAGACAAGATGAAGCTGTAAGAGACGCATAGTCTAACAGCACCAACATCAAGATAATAGAGGGTCGGCAGTCGCTCTCCAGCCACTGAAAAGGCACTACCAGAAGAAAAAGTACAAGTTCCTCCTCACCGCCGCTTGCCTCCTATATAAACAGTGAACAACGCGTTTTATTCATTTTTCGAACGGCGTTACGGCGATCCGTAACATAACTATACCTAATAATGATTTCCGAAATAATCATTCAGGTGTCTTTGCGGTGTTTTTCATTACGGCCGCGAAAGTGCTAAATCGAAACTTCAAATTGCAGTTAAAATACGAGTAGGGTCGGTACGGATCGAATTTGGGTTGCTTCGTACTACGAAATTTACGTTCATCATACGCTATCATTATATCATTATAAATGACTTTCAAGATTATATCGATGTAGTTCTACTCATAGTTGAAATTAAAATAAACTTGTGTTTAAAATTTGCTTTCTTTGATATTTATAGTATTTTCTCGCTAGAGCCTGCTCATTTACTCGTGTGAGTTATGGAACCGGGACTGTCACAAAAATTTTATAGTTATCTCTGAAAATATAAAAGCTATCTTAATGTATGACAAAATGTTTTAAAAATCCTATTAAAAGCATTGACTTATATATTACTAGCGTAAGGACCGGGCCGACCGACAACTAAAACGGACCAGTACGCTGGCCCTAAAATTACAGTTTAGGGCCAACATGAATCGGTCGACAGTGGTGCGCGCGCAGGACGTATTTGCCTGGCATAAATATGTCTATTTGCGTGGTAAAAGAATGCAAAAATTACGATACCAAGATTTAAAAAACAAATAGGATGTCAAATCATCGGTAAATAACCTTATATAAATTTTGTTACAATGAAATTTTTATAAAAACGCAATTTTAAAGTTTTATTTTACAGTTAGTTTAGTTACGTTACCAAGATTAGGCCAAGGTTGGATTTAGACCCTCAAAAATATTGTACACGGAATATAAATTTATACAATTAAAAAAAATTATATCATTTTTGACGTTTCATGTTTATATTTCCCATGTGCGGGATTTTGGCGTCACGCGGCGTCACTCGTCTAGTTTATCTATAAATACGTTTCGTTTTTGACGGTTTTATTTTTATTCTGTTAAATTTTTGTTTAAAGAACTTAATGTAAGTTAAATATTTAATATTGGTACCTAATATATTTTATATTAAATAAGGGTAAAAAGAAAAGCCTCCAAACCAAACCCCCGGTGTCACTCATGACACTTGTCTATTAAATTTTTTTTCCGCGCCATGTGTTGGTATGGGTGAAAATTACGACAGTTTCATGAAACGCTGTAGTACGTACAATGTTAAAATGGTGGCTGCGGCTCGCGCGAGAGAATTTTTGCCTTCATAAATATTAGTTGACTTTTGGAATTGGTGAAGGTACCGACATGATGGATTACCAGAGAGGTAAATATTATTTTTAAGATGTTTTTTGTTATTGTTTTGTGTTTTTTGTGTGCTATGTTTATAGATCTATCAGGTTTTGCAATAGATCTTTCAAAATGTATCTACTTTGTTAATTATTTTCGACTTTTACTTCGAGTGTCACTGGTGACACTTTCGGCACTCATGATTTAAAATATTGATTTTTACAGGATTGTCTGATGGTGACATCGAGTCGGCGTTGTTCAACTTTGCCGAGTCAGATTTCGAAGACATTCATGATGATGAGGAGGAAAACTTTTCTACAGTTCGGAAAGACATTTCTGAAGAAGTATTGGCCCGGTAACCTGACGGTAGTGAGTGAGATTCTTCAGACGAAGAGCCGCTTGTTTCACTACAGCGAATTAGGAGATCAACAAATCGACCGCTGCGATGGGATCACACAAGTAACTTCCAGAATTCTTAAGCATTCTTTATGAGGATGCACTATTAGTTAAACTAAGAATCTTCAAACCTTCCTATGTATATTTTTGCCATTAAGTATATCAAACCTGAATTCTTTGACCAAATGTCACAATGTGAAATGTATGACACAATGTAAAAATATTTGCAGCACCCATAGAACTGGAAGATTTTTAAATACAAATTGAGAGGAAATGCGAACTTTCATAGGCGTTTTAATGGTTATGTGTACATTAGGACTTCTCCGAATGCGTATGTTTTGGGCTGCTGAAATCAGGGCAGCACTAGTTACTAATGCAATAACACGAAATGGATATTTCCAATTGAGAAGCAACATTAAAGTCGTTGACGATCGATTAGTATCTCCATCTATGAAAACTGTAGACAGATTTTGAAAAATTCGTCCACTAGTTCCAACGATCGAAGCCGACTGTAGACAAAACCAAAGATGCCAAAATGTCAAGTGATAGATCACTAGTGAATGAGGAAAGGGGAAGTTTCGACTGCATCGTCAGGCAAGACAAAGTCATTGCTGTTGTTAAATGGCTGGACAGCAAACCTATACATCTTGCCTCGACAGAAACTGCTGTTGAACTGTTGGGGACATGCCGGCGATGGAATAAGAAGGAGCAGCAGTGCATTGCCACAGCCAGTAGCGATCATAAACAATAACTAGTACATGGGTGGAGTTGACCTTTTGGATCGCATAATTGGCAAATACCCAATGCGCGGCAGAAGAGGGAAGTGGACCGTTCACGATATTCTTATTTTTTTCGATTTTGCCGCAGCTGTTTCGTGGATTCAATATCGGGAAGATGCTGTCAAAAGTGGACTTCCAAGAAAAGATATGAAACAATATCCGGACTTTAAAATGGATCTGGCGAAACATTTGTTGTTTGGAAGTCAAATATTGGTTAAGCCCCAATGTTCCAGTCCTGACCAGGCGCGAGTCACACGCAGTAGTCCCTCCCTTTCACGTTTGACTCGCGATACTCATTTCAGTCCTGCCCAGTTGCACGTCGCTCATTATAGTACTTCTGAAGAACTGGACGAATTAAACATTGGAGCTCTGTCAACACAGCGAAAACGTAGACTTGTTGAACCGATTCCTCACGTAGTGAAGAGACTCAAGAAGTAAAACACTTACTCGTATTTGTGAAGGGCGGTGGGGCAAAATGTCTCCTTAGCTCGTGTAACCAGCAAACCTTTGTTAAATGGTCAGACTACAACATATTTTTATTTTTCAATGTATGTGTCATGAATTTTATAGGTCAGGCTATGTTTAATACATAAAACTAATAAAAAATACAAAAAAATTCTATCCCTCCTATTTGCGTCAAAATGGGGGGTGTCACCAGTGACACTACGGGTTTCAAAGACATTAATACATGTTTGAATTATTGAATGTTTTATTAAATTAAAGTAAGGTAATATCCGTGTTTTTAGATTCAAATTAATCCGCCAATAAATATTAATAGTATTCAGTATGTGTAAGGTTTCATTTTTATTATTGTGATGTGTGAAAACTGAAAAATACAATTGTTTTTTCAGTTTTCAAAATATCAAAAATCATGCAAGCAGTGCCAAGTGCCAAGATGTATAGGTTTGCTGTCCAGCCATTTAACAACAGCAATGACTTTGTCTTGCCTGACGATGCAGTCGAAACTTCCCCTTTCCTCATTCACTAGTGATCTATCACTTGACATTTTGGCATCTTTGGTTTTGTCTACAGTCGGCTTCGATCGTTGGAACCAGTGGACGAATTTTTCAAAATCTATCTACAGTTTTCATAGATGGAGATACTAATCGATCGTCAACGACTTTAATGTTGCTTCTCAATTGGAAATATCCATTTCGTGTTATTGCATTAGTAACTAGTGCTGCCCTGATTTCAGCAGCCCAAAACATACGCATTCGGAGAAGTCCTAATGTACACATAACCATTAAAACGCCTATGAAAGTTCGCATTTCCTCTCAATTTGTATTTAAAAATCTTCCAGTTCTATGGGTGCTGCAAATATTTTTACATTGTGTCATACATTTCACATTGTGACATTTGGTCAAAGAATTCAGGTTTGATATACTTAATGGCAAAAATATACATAGGAAGGTTTGAAGATTCTTAGTTTAACTAATAGTGCATCCTCATAAAGATTGCTTAAGAATTCTGGAAGTTACTTGTGTGATCCCATCGCAGCGGTCGATTTGTTGATCTCCTAATTCGCTCTAGTGAAACAAGCGGCTCTTCGTCTGAAGAATCTCACTCACTACCGTCAGGTGACCGGGCCAATACTTCTTCAGAAATGTCTTTCCGAACTGTAGAAAAGTTTTCCTCCTCATCATCATGAATGTCTTCGAAATCTGACTCGGCAAAGTTGAACAACGCCGACTCGATGTCACCATCAGACAATCCTGTAAAAATCAATATTTTAAATCATGAGTGCCGAAAGTGTCACCAGTGACACTCGAAGTAAAAGTCGAAAATAATTAACAAAGTAGATACATTTTGAAAGATCTATTGCAAAACCTGATAGATCTATAAACATAGCACACAAAAAACACAAAACAATAACAAAAAACATCTTAAAAATAATATTTACCTCTCTGGTAATCCATCATGTCGGTACCTTCACCAATTCCAAAAGTCAACTAATATTTACGAAGGCAAAAATTCTCTCGCGCGAGCCGCAGCCACCATTTTAACATTGTACGTACTACAGCGTTTCATGAAACTGTCGTAATTTTCACCCATACCAACACATGGCGCGGAAAAAAAATTTAATAGACAAGTGTCATGAGTGACACCGGGGGTTTGGTTTGGAGGCTTTTCTTTTTACCCTTATTTAATATAAAATATATTAGGTACCAATATTAAATATTTAACTTACATTAAGTTCTTTAAACAAAAATTTTACAGAATAAAAATAAAACCGTCAAAAACGAAACGTATTTATAGATAAACTAGACGAGTGACGCCGCGTGACGCCAAAATCCCGCACATGGGAAATATAAACATGAAACGTCAAAAATGATATAATTTTTTTTAATTGTATAAATTTATATTCCGTGTACAATATTTTTGAGGGTCTAAATCCAACCTTGGCCTAATCTTGGTAACGTAACTAAACTAACTGTAAAATAAAACTTTAAAATTGCGTTTTTATAAAAATTTCATTGTAACAAAATTTATATAAGGTTATTTACCGATGATTTGACATCCTATTTGTTTTTTAAATCTTGGTATCGTAATTTTTGCATTCTTTTACCACGCAAATAGACATATTTATGCCAGGCAAATACGTCCTGCGCGCGCACCACTGTCGACCGATTCATGTTGGCCCTAAGCTGTAATTTTAGGGCCAGCGTACTGGTCCGTTTTAGTTGTCGGTCGGCCCGGTCCTTACGCTAGTGATATATAAGTCAATGCTTTTAATAGGATTTTTAAAACATTTTGTCATACATTAAGATAGCTTTTATATTTTCAGAGATAACTATTAATTTTTTGTGACAGTCCCGGTTCCATAACTCACACGAGTAAATGAGCAGGCTCTAGCGAAAAAATACTATAAATATCAAAGGAAGCAAATTTTAAACACAAGTTTATTTTAATTTCAACTATGAGTAGAACTACATCGATATAATCTTGAAAGTCATTTATAATGATATAATGATAGCGTATGATGAACGTAAATTTCGTAGTACGAAGCAACCCAAATTCGATCCGTACCGACCCTACTCGTATTTTAACTGCAATTTGAAGTTTCGATTTAGCACTTTCGCGGCGGTAATGAAAAACACCGCAAAGACACCTGAATGATTATTTCGGAAATCATTATTAGGTATAGTTAGTTGAAGTAGGTTAAGCCGCGTTAGAGTCAGTCAACTCCTTTTTGCCCTAAAACTCTCTGCTGCCAGTGCCCAGTATTGGGATGTATTTTATTTATTTATTTTATTTATTTATGCTTTCATGCACAAAAAAGTACATATGGCGGACTTAATGCCATAGGGCATTCTCTCCCAGTCAACCATTAGGCTAAACAGAGATAGACATTATGGAGGCGGTGCAGCAATAATCAAATAGAGAGGATAAAAGAAATAATAATGTATATAATAAACAATACATACATATTATATACACATATATACATATATATAACTACACACATTTATATATATATATATATATATATATATATATATATATATATACATGCATATAAACATATAATAGGATATATATACATACATACATACACTATATACACATAAATACATAAGTATATATCTATATATATACATACACAATAGGTTAGGGCAAATATGAAATATATACGAAAAAGAGAGCTAAGTTAATTCAAACTTGCGACGATTTAATCATATACTTACGGACTTGATTTTTAAAGACGAATTTTTTGGGAGCTTTTTTAATGTCTAGAGGAATGTCGTTCCAGAGTCTGATGGCCATGAGGGCGAAAGAGTGAGATAAATAACCAGTACGGTGTAAAGGAGTGAGCAACTTAAGATTGGCCGAGGAACGGATAGAAAAATTCTGAGAATCTCCCAGGTATTGAAATTTAGATTTCAGATACTCGGGAGCACATGGATCGTACAAAATTGAGAAAAGGGTGCAGAGTATTCTAACATATCTGCGCTAACGGATAGGCAGCCAGTTTAACTGTGTACGAAAGGAAGATACATGGTCGTATTTACGAAGACCATAAATGTATCTGATGCAGTTGTTAAGCAGACGATCCAATGTATTAAGATGAAGTTGAGACAGGTCTGAGCAACACACATATCGACATAATTAATAATCGGTACAATAAGTGATTGGCCAAGTAAAATCTTGGTATTGGTGGGAAGAAAGCTTTTAAATCGATATACAGATCGCAAAGTTCCAGCAGTTTTGCGACTCACCTCCTGTATATGTTTGTTCCATGTTAAGCAACCATCGATGTACAGACCAAGGTTCTTTACGTTAGTAGAGAATGGTATGACATTATTATTAAACATAATTGATGGTAGGGTGGGAATATCCAGTTTAGATAATAATCTTGAGATTATCGTTTGGCATTTAGACGGGTTCACGTATCTAGGCTGCTACTTTTTTACTTTTCATAGGGCTATCCGCTGCTGTTCATAGGATTCCCCCATTGTTTGTCACAAAGACTGGATATTCGCAGAAGTATTCACGCTTGGCAAGCGGGTTGGCAACGGCCGCTCTTTATTACTTTGCGCTGTTATCAAGAAGATGCTGCCACCCAGCTCCTGTTTCAGTTTCCCTCTGCCGCCTCTTACGACACCCACGGGCCGAAATAGGCTAGTGGTTTCTTTTTCGCCGCCTCTACATGGCTAATATATTTTCACTACCGTTCATCAATTGAATTCCCCCCACAGATTGCCAAATAAGTTGGATATTTGCCATAGTTGCCACGCTTGACATGCGAGTTGCCAACTGGATATTTTTATTATTTTGAGTTATGATCAGGAAGACGCTGCTGCTCATCTTATGTAGATTTCATTACTCCCGTTCATTTAGTTCAAATTCAATTTAGTTCTTTTCACACGTTCACTGTGGATAGTTCTACATTTCTACATTTAGTTCTACATTTATGAAATTTTGAAGTCTATTCAAACGTAAAAAAATACTGCATGTGTTGCTAATCAATATTCGATGGGGCCAATATTAATAAAGACCATTAAATTCAACATTACATTGTCAAAACTATATGAACTTTAATTATAAATATGGTGTAAATAACGCATTTCTGATTCTAGGGCAATTTTCCCTTCATAGAGACACGTCGAAAGACGTGCCCGATATAAGAAAGTCTAGCCGTATGATATTAATGCAATTCTGATAAACTCACTCATGTGTTTCTGTAACATATAATATTGCAAATTTCAATCATGTACTACTTCCAATATAGACACTTATACCGACGTGTCTCTACAAGTGATCCAGTTTTGCCAATTTTACGAAATAGCATTTCGATGTTTATACAATTCAAGTCGACGCAAGCGAAGGCGAGGGTGAAAAGCTAGTTTCAAATAAAAATACAGCCTTATTTACTGATATTTTCAAAACAGCAATAATTGTATGTCAATATTTACTATACAAACTCAAATGTTCGGTCCATAGAAATATATCTATGGTCCGGTCGCGTATTAGCGATATTCTAGGTTACTTATATTACTTTTAAATACACAAATACCTACCTTACACACCGAAATCTATAAACACCTTCCCCTCTATGTGACAGCCATTTTGTTTTTTTTCTTGAGGTATTCTCTACGTGTGTACAAAAACATCATATCTCTCAAAGTTTTGGTCTTACTGAGATAAAAATAAGATCATTCGTAGGGCAACAATATTGTTTATCGTTTATATTATGAAAAGATGGGTTCACACACTCGTAACTTAAAAACATATTTAAATCCAAATAAATATCCAAAAATTGTGCTAATTAGCAAATTATTGTAAGATACTGCAAAAACAACCCCGATTACTCTTTTCATTTTTTAACTAGATCGACAGATTTTGAGCTACAAGCTGCGTGTTTGTTAAGACTTATTGTTGGTTGTACACACTCGTGGCATATGCGCAAGCACAAAGGGCCTTTGTCGAAACCCTGAAACTCCCTGAAACAGGAAAACATTAAAACACTTAAGTTACTTACTAGTTTTAATTAAATTGTTTTACAAAACGGACCTACAATTAAAATATCTAAAGCAGTTGCTCGAAGTGGCCACCTCCAGCTTGTATATGTAAATACTTAACCCTCCTTTTTTCAAGTTCCGTGATCGGATAAAATGTAAGTTAAAATGATGCATTACTACGCTTTTCGAATTTAAAAGATAAAAAGGACAGAATGTTTGAGATTTTTTAATTATAATTTTTGTTTAACATTTGCCTATATTACTTATTCTGAATCTCCTCAAATTTTTCCGGTTATTGCAAAATAACATTTGTATAGAGAAAAGTTTACATTTGGATAAAAATATCATGAAAAAAAATTAAAAATAGCTTTATTAATAATAGTGATCCTGTAAGTTCTATGAACAAGTATAAGCCAGTAATGTTTTTCGACTTCAGAGTTAGTAGTTAATTTCTTGATGCGGCAAAAACGCTTTTTATTACAAAATTTTAATTATACAAAAGTAGTTTTAAAAGTATATGTAAAGTAATTACTCCTTTTAGGTTAATCGATTACATAAAAGGTGAATATATGAATAATAAATAATTCCTAAGTTTTTTTAATGGAATTAGGGTGGCCGTAAATTTTAAGTTTTGATAATTTCAACAAACTTGGAAAACAGCATTGATCTTAGTATGCTGCGTGCGTAGTTATTTCTGTATAAAAAATATATAAAATCAATGCTATTATTACCCTTTTACTTATAATATCATTGCATAAAACGAAAAAAATTTAAAAATAGCTTTATTAATCATAGTGATGCACATTCTGTAAGTTCTAGGAACAAGCATAAGCCAGTAATGTTTTTCGACTTCAGAGTTAGTAATTTCTTGATGCGGCAAAAACGCTTTCTATTACAAAATTATAATTATATAAAAGTTGTTTTAAAAGTATATGTATAAGTAATTACCCCTTTTAGGTTAATTAATAATTATATCGATATATTGAAAATGGGCCAAATTAGGAGGAGTGGATAATAAATATCTCATATATTTTAAGGATGTAAAAGAGACGAGCACCGAGCAGGCCGAGGACAGTTGCCTTGGACCACAAGAAATCAATATTTAATCAATATTTAATAGAAATCAAATTAATACATTAAAAATAAATAGACCAAAACAGAAATTTTTATTCAAAACTTCAACAAATTTTGTAACAAAAAACTTCACCTAATTGTCATCTAGCGACATCTGGTGAACGGAAGATTAATTGACTTTCTTTACTCCTCAGACACAGCAGTGCACTGCGGTTTTCTGATTTATTTCACTAGATGTCGCTTTACGAAAGATAATAATCGAATTATAACACGCTATGGTTTCGTTCATAATCAGCATGTATATAACAATTTACTGACTGTTGATGATATTCACTCTGGTTTCCCTTCAAAACGTATAAATCTTTCGCCTTTTACTAAAGATTTCCGTGGAGGGGAACACTCAAATGAGTCTTACTCAATTTTTGATGCCCTACGTCCGTAGGGCTTATAATGTCAATTGTCAACAGTATGATTTTAAATAATATACCTAATACCTATTATGAAACCTATGTTCTGCGATACTGGCCATTTCTAATCAAAATATTTTTTGTTTAGATTAGATTTGTAATGGCCCCAAGAATTAAAATTTCAAATGAATTTGATTTTTAAAACGTGGAATTCTTTTTTCAAAATAAGTCATTAGCGTTATGTTTTTATCGCATTTGAATCTTTTTCGCCATCATGGATACGTTTAAAATAAGAGTCATTATGGAATACGAGTACCGTCTTGGCAGCAAAGCGGCACAAGCGGCAAGTGACATCAACGATGTGTAAGTGGCAAACAAAACATTACAAACGAACGCATTACCCGTTATTGGTTTGACTGCTTCCGTTCTGGAAATATCGACCTTAAAAATGAGCTAAACCATTATATAATTTTAATATAATTTTTAATAATGATTTCTTATATTTACGCGAACACTACACATTGAAATAATACTAGTTTTTACGGAATTTCGTAAAAACTAGTATTATTTCAATGTGTAGTGTTAAATTCCGTGAAAACTAGTATTATTTCAATAATTTTTAATTTTATATATAGTATATACATATGCGGGTAGTACGGATAATTAATTATTATTTATATGCTAGGTATTGAGCTATTGAGTGTTGTACCTAATTTATAGTTATACCACAGTATAATAAAAATACTAAGTAAATAGTTCTAAATATATTTTTAAGCTGACGAGAATTCCTTTAGGATGAAAATTGTTGATTATTATTATTGTATTGCTTTAAGAATTGTCTTAACATAAGTGGTAACATTTAAAAATTTGTATAACCGACTTCAATTTAAATAAAATGAGAACATCATCAATGTATTCGAAGTTAATTAAATACGCGATCTTAATGATAACTCAAGAACTACAGATCAGAACTTGACAAATTTATGATCACATGAGAATCATCTGCTTTTAAATAAAAAAAGAATCATTAAAGTCGTTTTACCTAGAAAAAAGTTCTGAGATAGCACACTTATAAAAATACAGTGTAATTGAGAACCTTCTCCTTTTTGCAGTCAGTTGTAAAGAAAATAAATAGGTGACCTTATGAAATAGTCTGTAGAGTCAAAGAATATATACAGTACGCGAGTAGAGTGTATATTCATATATAATATCCGCACACGTTAATAGTTTTCAAATGAATAATTTTTTAATGATAGCAAAAAATTTCACCAAACATGATTATGTTCTGCCTATGGAGCGTAGAAGTATAGTTCTACCTAAACTATTAGTTCTAGAGCCGCAATTTTTACAGATGTGAACCACTATTGCCAGCTATTGTACTCTTTCTACAGAGTTATTTTTCAAAGAGTAGCCAAAGGGCAATGCCCAGTCTTCATAGACACTTCGGCCATGAGTGCCCACATATAAAAGCATATAGATATGATAATATGCAATTAAAACAATGAAATGGTAAAGGAATTGCTTTAAAAAAAGTCGGGGTTTTGAAAATATTTGAAGTTTTTATTTTCACAAATGCAGTTTTTTTAACAACTATTTTTATCGATTTTATCGCGTTTTATTTATTTGATTTTTAATTCCAGACAATTCGGGTGCTTTCCAGCACCCATGGTTACGGCAGACTGAGGTGACCGACGTACCAATGTCAGTGTTAACCCGGAGTACCTTCAGATTTTTAATTTTTATTTATTGTCCGATCTACAGAATGAACTTACTGTGTCTAGAAGTCTTGCAGTGGTATGCTTGGGTTTTTAATTTCATTAATTACAGGGTCCTAAGCAGGTGGTAGTAACAAGCCTCCTTCCTAAAAAAGAACTTATATATTAGATATTATATAGAATTTATATAATAAAATACACTTTACGACTAATAGTGATGACTTGCAATTCTAGCCCTAAGTAAAGATCAGCTAGGGCTTAACTTTATTCCTTCCATAATGCTGCTCCTCTGGTTATTACAGAGTTCTATCCGGTAGCAACCATTAAATCTTATATGCTCACCATAATAGTAGCGAGCTTGCTTTAATTGGTATGTGACACAAGCAATTAATATTAAGTCGCTGTAAGTTAAAACAGGAAATTCCCTAACATTTTAAAGTCTACATTTATATTTCTAAAGTCTGCCTGCCCTAGCTCTATTTAGATTGTTTTCCCTAGCATACTCAGAAAAATCATTATTTGTCTCCATATTTTGATGAACTATTTCAAGTAATTGAGCCGCATCATCCCTGTCCCTTATTTTTGTGTGGAATTTATTAACTATAGCAGAAGCCACAGCAGTCTATCATCAAATGTGTAGAAGCCCTGTTAAAGTAATTTTGATGAAATATTTTAAATTCAGTTTTAAAAATGCCATTCACCACCTCTACTACCCATATGGACACATAGTCACGGCTCTGGATTTATTAGCATATCTTGTCATTAACTGAGATTCACCATCTGCTGGAGACATTTCTGCGACCCTTAGACATCCACATCTATCCTCGATTACAAATCAAAATGCAGATGCGTTGTCACCCGTGAGGACTAAGATCATTTTCTCGTTTCCAGTAAAAAGGGTCTCCGGTTCTCTACACTCACCATACAAAACACAGCAGCATTAAGCTACTATTTCACGCTGGTATTCTGTGAGAGGGTGCTCCTTCCCCGGTCGAGCCGACCCATTCATGCTACAACTATACTTCTAATATAACTGCAGCATGGCTCTACCAAGTATAACACACATACATAGTACTTGTCACTATGTATGTTTGTTATCGCAAAATGTAGTTAATCACAAAAGAGACATACTTGCAATGCTGATGGAACTGTTACAACCTGGTAAAAAACATTGTGCTTTTATATAATTAGTTAGCAGTATAGATGTATGATCTAAGCTTTGTTGTTCTGGGTGCAATACATTACTCACTTCAGATTGCAACGAGGACGGACTAGATGATTCAGATGGTTCCCATTCTGCAGTTGAACATGATGCTGTTCTATCAGTTCATTGCCAGCAATTATGATATACACGGCATGACAACTGAAATAATGTAAAATACAAAAAATGAAGTCAAAGTGAAAAAATAAAATAGATTTATTTCAAACTCAAATATAAATAAAATATTTATCAAGTTAAATGTTACTGCACAAGGACGGATTTAATGCCCTATATTATTTAATAATTAAGGACTGACAGACTACCAGCAGTCCAAAAACAATGAAAAATCAACTGTCTCCTTTCTTGGTAGTTGATAAAACTGGTTAATCTCATAAATAAGCTAGTATGTTTGTCAGATATAGCTAGGGCAGATGTGAAAAAATAAAACAAGTTCTTGAGTTGATATACAATCAGTGTAAAAACATGTATAATTATCAGATATATGGATCACATTTAATAAATTGAAATGTTAAACATGTTAAACACTTACCTCACGTAGCGCAAATAATTCCTCACGTGGAAAATCGAAGACAAACAATGTGTGTGATCTTATTCTCATAAGTGTCAGTGCCACAGCTGATGTATATATGTTCAAGACGAACTATTGGTGCATTTTGCGAGTGCCACACTACACGTTCACTGTACTCGAAACTTATACCTAATAAAGAAGCTACAATTATTATATTGATATTATTCAAGTAAACTCAGTTATAAAGCATTTCTTAGAGGAAGACATACCACATCGTGATATGTACCAACTATTTACCTGCTGTGTTCGAACCAATTGTTGAGAGATCAACAATTGCATTTTACTTTTACAACAGAACAATAACACGATAACAACACGTAATTTAATTCTTGTGACATAACAGTGACAGCGGCCTACCTGTCGGATACGATGTTGCCACTTAACGGTCATAAAATCTATGGAATGATATCGATTTTTATTCGATTAATAATATCATAAAAAGAATAATCTTTGACGCGTTTTAAGTTCTGCACGCTTTTTAAAATATAATTTCCTTTATTTATTGAAACTCTATTTCAAATGTATTTTTAAGAACAGTTAGCTTGTGCTGTATTGTTTTGTTATGCTTTAGAGAATTCGTGGTAAATCAGCTGGAAATTAACTTCTTGAATTATCATAACATGATTCCATTTTAAATGTTATGTTAAAAACAGATAAGAATAACAGTTAACTTGTGCAGTAGCGTTTTGTTATACTCTAAAGAATTCTTGGTAAATCAGCTAGTAATTCGCTTGTTTAATTATCATAACTATAAATGTGAAGGTTGTCAATGAATTCAACCGAGCCTATAACAACGGTTGTTTTAGTTTTTAATGGTTGACTGCCGCTTTTGATGACTTGAAATTAATAAAAACCTATTTTGCGCAATAAGTTTTTTCTCTTTGGTAATGAATAAACCACAGAAACCCCTTTAATGTATAATAGTCCTTTTTTTGATACAAGTAGCACATTTTAAGGAACCGCAAAAACAACTTTGTTATTTATACAAACACTATGAAAAACAAAATAATTTGTTGCTGGCGATAATGATAGTGGTATTTTGACTCGATTTAAAATATATGCTTGTTACTACTGAACTCTTCATGGGCCTGCGAGTCCGACTCGCACTGAACCACTTTTTTTCAACATTTAGTTTTATTCTAATAAATAGTTTTTTCGTTTAAGCGGAGCTCTTTTACTTTAGGTTTATTACCTCTTTATCTACAATAATCAATGAGTAAGTAAAGTGTGTAAATACGATTCTTAAATTGTAAAAATAATAATTGGATTTGAACATCTTAGGTAGGTATTTAGTTTTATTTATTTAGAAAATATTAATCTCACAATTATTTATTGTAATAATATAATTTATCACACAGCTAACGCCCTCATTAGCAATGTAATGGTGAAAGAATTTTCAAAATCGGTCTAGTAATTTTTGAGATTAGCCAAAAAACGTATTCATTGAAAGTAGCGCCCTCTATAATAAAATTAACCCTATATTAGATATCTAAAATTATACATAACAATCTAGTGGTGAAAGAATTCTTAAAGTTGGTCAAGTACTTTACGAGTTAAGCGAATAAAATATTCTTTGATAGTAGCTCCCTCAATAATAAAATGCATCCTACGTTTTAAGCACCATAGCAAAAAACGATTCAACATAGCCTAATCCGCACACACAGTAAAAACATAACCATCCTTTTTCGTCTGTAGTCGGTAAACATTTGGTTATAACGGTTGCGTATCGACTGCTTTGGATAAATATCCATTGTCAACGGTTATTTTAAACCTATATCATAACATCGTAATAGTTATCGAAAGATCATATATGCATGGTAATAATGACACCATAAGTAATCGATCGAAAAGGGGAATCGATTTTTTAATGATTTTTGTGATTGGCAACATTTTTTATTTTATTCACAGACTAATGAATTACGTATTTACCTAATTTTATTTTTATCTTTTCGGTACTTTTAATTTGTGCAAAAATATTCCCATTGTTTTAGGATAAATGAATACCGCGATTAATAACCATAAATAAAGATATATTTTTTTAACAAATGCACATTGTTGGGCGTTACATGGCCTAATATGGGCATCCCCCTTTCAAACTTATAATTTAAACTTAATATAAGTACTTATAGTTTAAATATACAGTGCGTCCGGTCACGTACTAACGATATTCTAGGTACATATATAACAACCATTTTAAAACTTACACAAATACCTTACACACTGAAGTCTAATCCCCTTCCCCTCTATGTGACAGCCATTTTGTTTTTTTCTTGAGATATTCTCTACGTGTGTACAAAAAAATCATATCTCTCAAAGTTTTGGTCTTACTGAGATAAAAATAAGATCATTCGTAGGGCAACAATATTGTTTATCGTTTATATTAGGTATGAAAAGATGGGTTCACACACTCGTAACTTAAAAACATATTTAAGTCCAAATAAATATCCAAAAATTGTGCTGATCAGCAAATTATTGTAAGATACTGCAAAAACAACCCCGATTACTCTTTTTTTTTACTAGACAGATGGTTAGCTTAGCTACAATACACTACAATACTGTATGCTCATTACTTTAAGAATTATTGTTGTTTGAACATAGCGTATGCGCAAACACAAAAGGCCATTGTATAGAGGCATCTGGCGTTGCCTGCTCTCGAATTGATGCAGTGACGCATTCCATTCAGGAGCAGGCCGGAAATACTGCAAGCTACTACGAAAGTAACTGAGATAGAACATACTGGATACTGGTCCTATGATTAAGAAGAAGTGCTTAGGCTAATAACCTGTGATTCCAGACTAAGCGTTCGACGGATTGCAACTACATCTGTCTAAGTGAAATGTATGGAGAATTTTGAAAAGAGAGATTTTCATTTTCAACGGGTCCAAGAAATTTTCGGAACAGATATTGCAACAAGGTCTGTATTTTGTTCGTGGATCATTCGAAGTGTGAGACAGAACCGTCATTTTCAGCAAAAAAAAATGGACTGACGAAGCAAAATTCTCAAGAGCTGACATTACAAATCACAGAAATGATTATCTCTTGTGCTCGGTAAGCCCAGAAGCTGTGCACCCAAGTTAATTTGAAAATGAATTTTCGTTGAATGTAACGATCGTTGGATAGGGCCGTTGGATATACCTCCTACCTTAAACGGCACTAGATTTCTGGAGTTCCTAGAAACACAGTTTGCTGCTTGGAGCTACCTTTGTCGTACCGTCAACGTATATGGGTCCAACTTTATGGTGCACCTACGCACTTTTCTCGGCCAGTGGTAGACTATTTAAACAACAACCATTCGCCGTGGATCGGTCGCCGTGGTCTAGTAGCGAGGCCACCTCGCTCACCCGATTTGATACCCTTGGATTATTTTAAATATAAAGTAAAGTTACAGCCTATATACGTCCCACTGCTGGGCTCAGGCCTCCCCTCATTTCTGAGAGGGTTTTAGGGCAAGGAAGTGTCCGCCGCGCTGCCCAAATGCGTGTTGACGAACTTCACATGTCTTCGAAATATTTTTTTTCTTATTCCTCAGACATGCAGGTTTCACGATGTTTTCCTTCACCGCCGAGCACGTGGTAAATCAGCACTTAAAATTGCAATTAACAATTTCATTGGTGCCGGCGGGGATCGAACCCGGGTTACTCGCGTTCTGTTATATTTACAGCGAGCGTTAACCACTGAGCTACCACGGCTCTTTTAAATATAATATTTTTAATATTTTAAATATAATATAAATTATATTTAAAATAATTTTCGAGAGAGTTTCATATATTACATATTATGTGGAATGGCTAACATGACCATACGTCCCACTTTAGGCGGGACGGTCCTGATTTAAAGGTTTGTGTTCCGTTTTTTTTGTGTAACAAAATGTCTCACTTTAACAAACACAAGCGTAGCATCATGCAAACTCTGTCACTCGTGCCATCATTATGACACCGCGCGTACCAGGTTTACCGGCATGACCTGAATAGTTACGTGATTATTCTGAAAACATAAACATTTAAACTTAAAGTTACGAAGTGACAATTTTTTATTAATCTACAATAAATTATTCAATAACAAAAGTTATTTCTAATTAGTATTTATTTATTGTTCAGAAAAAATTAAAAAGCCAGCAGCTAGATTTTATATGATTCTAAGTTCCTCATTCTTACTTTTGATCATTAAAAGATTAAAACAACTGTGTGTTTTATTTTTAAAACTATAATAAAGGGCTCCAGATTGAATTTTGGTAACGGCGGCCATTCTCAACGGAGAATAGCCATCTGCGCAGGACAGGATTATATTACTCAAGTGTATGCGCAAGCAAGCACTTTTTTTATGTTGTGGTTACTTTGTTTTCCTTTTTAGGGCCATGGAACTTACATGGAAAGTTGAAAGTACATTATCAGCATCAAGGCCAATTCTCTACACACTTTTAAAGCAACATGAAAATAGCTAAAATTTAAATTGTAATTACATTTTTCATTAACCTGTGTGTCCAAAGAATGAGTGTATGATAATTTTATACGTAAAATATTATACATTAGGGATATTACGAAATACAATAAAAAACTTTATTTATGAAAGCCCAGGCTATAATCTCTGCAAATCTGTGCCTCCTAAATCGAGAAAATAGGAAAACAACGAAGAAAAAGTTTTTGTAAGCAATAATCAATAAATTGTACGCGATACAATCGCATAAATTTTGTTTAACATTAATAAAAAAATAATTATTGGCTTTTTAGAGACAGGAAACCTAAAAACGTAATCGATTGCATAAAAAGGTGAATATATGAATAATAAATCATTCCTAAGTTTTTTTATATAGAAATAGGGTGGCCGTAAATTTTAAGTTTTCATAATTTCAACAAACTTGGAAAACAGCATTGATCTTAGTATGCTGCATGCGTAGATGTTTCTGCATAATTAGGGATTATAGCTACTATACACGCATGCATAAAATGAAAAAAAAAATTAAAAAATAGCTTTATAATTAATAGTGATTCTGTAAGTTCTAGGAACACAAGCATAAGCCAGTAATGTTTTTGGACTTCAGAGTTAGTAATTTCTTGTTGCGGCAAAAACGCTTTCTATTACAAAATTATAATTATACAAAAGTTGTTTTAAAAGTATACGTAATTATTTTTTTGTATTAGTTTTGTGTATTAATTATAATACTCTACAGAAAGTGATACATTTTTATTCAAAACTTCAACAAATTGTGTAACAAAAAACTTCACCTAATTGTCAACTAGCGACATCTGGTGAACGGAAGATTAATTGACTTTCTTTACTCCTCAGACAGGAACACAGCAGTGCACTGCGATTTTCTGAGTTATTTCACTAGATGTCGCTTTACGAAAGATAATAACAGAATTATAACACGCTATGGTTTTGTTTACAATCAGCATATACATAATAATTTACTGACAACTAATAATCCCGCCCTCTTTTCCCAAAAGAGGGTCGCTCATCATAAGGCACAATAGAGCTTAATCAGCCAGCTGCCTGTCCCCAAAGGCGGTTTTTAGGGGGTATCACTTAGGGTCCCCGGTAGGACAGTGAGTCCCCCATAACCACGATAGACCGGCTATCGTGGTATGCGTAATGCATTTTCCGCCTCCCTACGTACAGGGTAGCCCTTTAATTGCTTCGGGCGCAAAAAAAAAAAAAAAAAAACTAATAATCACTCTGGTTTCCCTTCAAAACGAATAAATCTTTCGCCTTTTACTAAAGATTTCCGTGGAGGGGAACACTCAAATGAGTCTTACTCAATTTTTGATGCCCTACGTCCGTGGGGCTTATAAAGATTTAAAATCTATTATCTATCGTCGTCATCGTCGGTCTTATTCGCAGAATACTTTATTACGGCGTCGTCGTCGCATTGTTAGTAGATAAGAACGCTGTGGACTCTCAGTTTAGCCGTCTATGAATTCGACTAGTTAACGAATGAACTGTAGACCGTCGAAACGTCGATTGAACGTAGACCGTCTATTTAAACCGTTCGTTGATTCAACGCCCATTACTACAGAATACCATTACTGCTAGCGGAGAGTCTTATTCCAAAAAATGTTTTGGTCCTGTCCTGGTTTAAACCAAACCTGGATCTGTGAGATCCAGGTTTGTTACGGTTATTAGCTTTAGCACCAGTTTCAAAATGTATTCTTATTCCAAAACGCAGACTATCCGTGGACTAGTTAGTACCAAAATTCGTCCTGGTTTAAATATCATCCACAGATAAGAAACAAGAAATTACATTCTTTCATTCATTCCTACAGGTTTCATTCAATGCAACGTTCTGTTTCATTAAATATTAATATTATTTTCACACTTAATTATGCTTAAATAATTATTCATCAATACAAATCATATTGTTATTTGTGTAGGTAAAAATCTATTGAACAATCACGACTTATACTTTTATTAAAGTGCTTTTTATAATCGTTTTCATTTTAACGACTCTACCGTGAAATGGAGTAAATTACATAGATACCGCGAGTGCGCGATCAAAAACGTTCAAAATTGTTTATGTTGCGTCCTTATGTTATAATAAGTAAATGCTCTTATTTTAATACATTGCATTGACCTCAGTATTGTGGTATTGCAGATAGTAAGGTTTTATTTGGATCTATATTTACAATAATGGAACAAAAGAAAAAAAAGGGGTAAAAATTGGTTCAGAAGAAAAAGTTAGTGAAACATCGTAATTTATTCGTTAGCGCGTAGCAACGCTCTTATCCTCCTATCATCCTTATTTCGACTAAAAATAATGTTCTTATTATTATAGGAAATATTACGTACTTTTATTGCTCATTCAGCACCCATTTTAGAAGATAAGTCAACGAAAACGTGCGTAAACATGAAAAAAATAAAAGAGTGGAAGAATATACTTAACTAATAAGTAAGTACTTAATGCATTTGTTGTGTACAAGTAGGCACGGTATTGTTTACAAGATTTTTTCTTTTATTTTAGATTTAATGAGATAACAGTTAAATGCCGATCAGATGGGGAATTGAAGTTGCTTGGAAGAGGATGAAATTGTCGGCTATATCCATGCTATATCAAACTTATGTACATATAGGAGGGAACGATCAAAAACAGGGGGTGGCGAAAAACCACCATCACCTACTCCTGAGGACTTACAAATTATGGTAATTGCTCCTCACGACTTTGTCATTGAAGTTAACGATTATGATAGTGATGCAGTGGTAAATAAAATTACTTATATGTCTTACACATTTAATTAAAATGAAATAACTTTATTTTGTATACTAAATATAATTACTAAATTGTATAAATAATCTGCCATTAAAGGCATACAATTTACAATTCAAAATTATTTTTAAATATTCAAAACTTAATAAATGTTTGTAATAATTTCTTTTCAAGTAATTACATTCTTATTCAAAATTGAAATGTCGTAAATTCATACATAGTGGTTTATATATCATAACATACATGTTACTAGATTATCTACACTTGTCGACTATAATTTTCTATTTTATAATTAATAACTTGTATTACCTATTGCCTCGATCGTAACATTTCCGCAGCATATACTCGTAAAATACCTGATTCAATTAAGGGCAATATTATATAGGTAATGACAGGAAAACATGATAAATGTTTTAGTGATTTATTTTAGAATTCAGTGACTGTGGCTACAACTACAAAAGAAATATTTGCTGACCCTAAGCCTTGCCTTAGTTTTAAAAAAAACTGACACACCAGTAGTTATAAACATAGAATATCCAGAACCCAATGTTGTCGAGACGCAAGGTAAATAATAATTATTGATTCTTTATTAAAAAACAAAATATATTATTATAATAGTTACAATCATATTATGTAATACACAAGTTTGTCTCAATATTAAACATGTTTAATTTACTATAACCTTTATTTATATTAATTTTTAGAAATATCAAACTGCGGACACAGAAATGAAAATAACCAACAATGAAACTGCTAATACAAGGGGCATTACAAAAACAAAAGACAGGAAAAGGGCTTGCAAAATAGGTATATTGAAATAATTACTTTAATACATCTCATACTTTTTAAGATTTGAAAATTAGTATTTAATTTAACACTAGAAATGTTTCATGTTTCCAAATATTAAAAAGCAAAGTTAATATTAATTGATTGAAAAATAATTATAAATATATTTCTTTTGCTTACAAGGTTAACTTCCTTTCTAGTACATACTTTTATTACTTCATAATACTTAGTACATAAAAAAAAACTTACATTAAGTATTCTATTTCATTTTACAGAAGAGAAGATATACAGCAAACAATCATAAAAAGCGATACAGATTTTAAAAAAAGACAACTAGAAATGATGGAAGGGAACATATAATATACAACATTAAAATAGCCAAATTGAAAATTAAAAAACTAGAATTACAAATATCTTTGTTAGAAAGTCAAAAAAATACAAGTTAAATAGCAGCTTAATGCTAGTGTGTTTCATATGGTGAGTGTATAGAACCAGAATAGAATTGAATAGAATGATTTTTATTCAATATAGATTATTACATAACATTTATTCAAACGACATTTTTTATTCACCACTGGTTTGGAAAATACCTCTGTCCTGGGAAGAACCAGCAAGAAACCCAGCGGGACTTTTCTTTTAAACATATTTCACTTTACAAATTTTGGTTTACAATTTTTAAATTAATTTTAATAGAAACAGCATAGCAGCGATCACCTCATTTGCAGGGGTTATTTTCATTTATGTATTCTTTGATATTATAATAACCCTTTTTATATAATTTTTCTTTAGTAAAACATTTATGCCCAAATACTTTAACACTACTCAATTTTAAGATGCAGTTAAGTCTTGTGCTATCTCTACATTGAGTTATACAAGACATATAAATCATGTAACATATAAATCAATGTATCTCTATCACTAAGTCAAAGTGAATGTGACACCACAAGACCTACCTACCTACCTACCTTATATAAATCACAGATTACCTCCTAAGGAGATAATCTGTGATTTATATAATGCATAAATATGGCATACAGTGATGTAGAATCTATTAAAAATTCGGCGTTTGTCAAATATACGAAATCAGCGTTGCTAGCGATGTGTAATGAAATTATTTTACGATATAACAATAATATATCGGAACAGCAATGTCGTATCTAATAGTTAATATCGCCAAACAATCTCTATTCATTGATTTGCTATATCATGAATCATGATATAGTCAACTAACGCTGTTAAATTTTATGATTTACCGCCATTTCACGCAATAATCGACTAATGCATGATGTAAATACTAAGATCTGACCAATACAATATATAAATATTTTTTGATTTAAACTATAAGGGTATTGTTGTAGTTGTGTGCTAATTGCAATTTTTATCAGTTTATTTATAGATAAAAAGATACCTACTAAAACTTTTTATAGATTAGAAATTAAACTTAGAAATATCATTAGTTTTACGATTTTCGATAGTGACATCACTATTATCTAGTTAAGTAGTAATTAATTATTATAAAATTAATTTATATCTACTAAAATGAAATAAAAAAACTAAAGAATGTACTTTATGATTTTCAAATCAATTATGAATTTAACTTAATAACAATATAAAAGTAAGTTATTTTTCACCCTCCCTCCCTCCTTTTTTCAAGTTCCGTGATCGAATAAAATGTAAGATAAAATGATGCATTACCACGCATTACAAATTTAAAAGATAAAAAGGACAGAATGTTAATATTATAATTTTTTTAACTATAATTTTTGTTTAACATTTGCCTATATTACTTATTCTGAATCTCCTCAAATTTTTCCGGTTATTGCAAAATAACATATGTATAGAGAAAAATTTACATTTGGATTAAAATATCATGAAAAAAATTAGAAATAGCTTTATTAATAATAGTGATTCTGTAAGTTCTAGGAACATGTTTAAGCCAGTAATGTTTTTCGACTTCAGAGTTAGTAATTAATTTCTTGATGCGGCAAAAACGCTTTTTATTACAAAATTTTAATTATACAAAAGTAGTTTTAAAAGCAAAGATGTTTTATAGATACCTATAAAACATCTTTGTTTAAAAGTATATGTAAAGTAATTACTCCTTTTAGGTTAATCGATTGCATAAAAGGTGAATATATGAATAATAAATAATTCCTTTAATCTATCTAATTAAAGTTTGTTAATGGAATTAGGGTGGCCGCAAATTTTAAGTTTTGATGATTTCAACAAACTTGGAAAACAGCATTGATCTTAATATGCTGCATGCGTAGATATTTCTGTATAAAAAATATATAAAACTTATAATATATGTGTAAGTAATTACCTCTTTTAAGTTAATTAATAATTATATCGATATATTGAAAATGGGCCAAATTAGGAGGAGTGGATAATAAATATCTCATATATTTTAAATTCTCATAAATTTACCTTCTTATTCTAACGATATTGTAGCAGTTTTTCATTGCCTAAAAACGGACAAAAAGACATTTTCTAAAAATAAATCCTAGCTAGATCGATTTATTATCCCCGAAACTCCCTGGACACTAAATTTTGTGAAAATCGTTGGAGCCGTTTCCGAGATCCCGATTATATATTTATATATATACAAGAATTGCTCGTTTAATAGTATAGGATTTATATACTAGGTATTGAGTGTTTTACCTAATTTATAGTTACACTAAATAAATAGTTCTAAATATTTTTTTAAGCTGACGAGAATTCCTTTAAGATGAAAATTGTTGATTATTATTTTCGTATTGCTATAAGAATTGTCTTAACACAAGTGGTAACATTTAAAATTTTGTAATACTTATATTTAAATAAAATGAGAACATCAATGTATACGAAGCTAATTAAATACGCATTATTAATGATAACTCAAGAACTACTGATCAGAACTTGACAAATTTATGATCACATGAGAAGCATCAGTTTAAAAAAAAAGAATCATTAAAGTCGTTTTACCTAGAAAAAAGTTCTTAAAAAAATAAAGAGATGACCTTATGAAATATTCTGCAGCGTATATTCATATTTAATTTCCGCACACGTTAATAGTTTTCAAATCAGTGATTTTTAATGACAGCAAAAAATTTCACCAAACATAATTATGTTCTGCCTATGGAGCGTAGAAGTATAGTTCCGCCTAAACTATTAGTTCTAGAGCCGCAATTTTTACAGATGTTGATGATTGATGAACCACTATTGACAACTATTGTGCTCTTTCTACAGAGTTATTTTTCAAAGAGTAGCCAAATTTCAAATTTAGTTTAAATATGCAATGCGTCCGTTCACGTACTAACGATATTCTAGGTACATATATAGGATGTTTTTTTAGACGTATAGAACTTTGAAATGGAATAAAACAAACATGTTTTTTTTATGAAATTTACTTTATTCGAAAGACTATTTTCTGGCATTATAATTTAAATATGACTTCTGGCATATGACCGCTACGGCTGGCTCGGACGTAGTCTAATCTGGAGGTCCAAGTTTCGATGACTTTTTCCAACATTTGTGGCCGTATATCGGCAATAACGCGCCGAATGTTGCCCTCCAAGTGGTTAATCGTTTCGGGCTTATCGGCGTAGACTTGCGACTTCAAATATCCCCACAGAAAATAGTCAAGCGGCGTTAAATCGCACGATCTTGGAGGCCAATTCACTTGTCCGAAACGTGAAACTATGCGGTTACCAAACGTTTCCTTCAAAAAATCAATTGTAGCACGAGTTGTGTGACATGTTGCGCCGTCTTGTTGAAACCACAACTCCTGCACATCATGGTTGTTCAATTGATGAACGAAAAAGTCAGTAATCATCGCTTTATAGCGGTCACCATTGACTGTAACGTTCTGGTCAGCATCGTTTTTAAAGAAGTACGGACCAATTATTCCACCAGCCCATAAGGCACACCACACAGTCAGTTTTTCTGGATGTAACGGTCCAACGGTCCAAGACATTCTCGGAACCATAGACTACCCAGCCTACGAAGAAGAAGTGCCTAGGCTGGGTGGTCTGTGCTTGGAACAGATATTAAAGAATAAAAAAAAAAATTATGGACTGACGAAGCAAAATTCACAAAAGCTGACATTACAAATCACAGAAATGATTATCTCTTGTGCTCGGTAAACTCACAAGCTGTGCACCCAAGTTGGTTTCAACATGAATTTTCATTGAATGTATGGCAGACATAATCAACGATCGTTTGATAGGGCCGTTGGAATTACCTCCTACATTAAACGTCACTAGATTTCTGGAGTTCCTAGAGACACAGTTTGCTGATAGCTTTATGGAGCTACCTTTATCGTACCGTCAACGTATATGGGTCCAGCTTGATGGTACACCTGCGTACTTTTCTCGAGTTGTGATAGACTATTTAAACAACAACCATTCGCCGTGGATCGGTCGCGGTGGTCTAGTAGCGTGGCCACCTCGCTCACCCGATTTGACACCCTTGGATTATTCTTTGTGGGGTCATATGAACAAAGGTTTCCAAACACAGTTCCAAACACCAGCGAAGAACTCATCACAAAAATAATGTCAGTCGCCGAAGAAATAAAATCTGATTTACAAATGAATGCGCTCATCAACTCAGGTGGCACGTAGAGCTTTAGCTTGCCTACAAGCTGGAGGTGGCCACTTCGAACAACTGCTTTAGATATTTTAATTGTAGGTCCGTTTTGTAAAACAATTTAATTAAAACTAGTAAGTAACTTAAGTGTTTTAATGTTTTCCTGTTTCAGGGAGTTTCAGGGTTTCGACAAAGGCCCTTTGTGCTTGCGCATATGCCACGAGTGTGTACAACCAACAATAAGTCTTAACAAACACGCAGCTTGTAGCTCAAAATCTGTCGATCTAGTTAAAAAATGAAAAGAGTAATCGGGGTTGTTTTTGCAGTATCTTACAATAATTTGCTAATTAGCACAATTTTTGGATATTTATTTGGATTTAAATATGTTTTTAAGTTACGAGTGTGTGAACCCATCTTTTCATAATATAAACGATAAACAATATTGTTGCCCTACGAATGATCTTATTTTTATCTCAGTAAGACCAAAACTTTGAGAGATATGATTTTTTTGTACACACGTAGAGAATACCTCAAGAAAAAAAACAAAATGGCTGTCACATAGAGGGGAAGGTGTTTATAGATTTCGGTGTGTAAGGTAGGTATTTGTGTATTAAAAGTAATATAAGTAACCTAGAATATCGCTAATACGCGACCGGACCATAGATATATTTCTATGGACCGAACATTTGAGTTTGTATAGTAAATATTGACATACAATTATTGCTGTTTTGAAAATATCAGTAAATAAGGCTGTATTTTTATTTGAAACTAGCTTTTCACCCTCGCCTTCGCTTGCGTCGACTTGAATTGTATAAACATCGAAATGCTATTTCGTAAAATTGGCAAAACTGGATCACTTGTAGAGACACGTCGGTATAAGTGTCTATATTGGAAGTAGTACATGATTGAAATTTGCAATATTATATGTTACAGAAACACATGAGTGAGTTTATCAGAATTGCATTAATATCATACGGCTAGACTTTCTTATATCGGGCACGTCTTTCGACGTGTCTCTATGAAGGGAAAATTGCCCTAGAATCAGAAATGCGTTATTTACACCATATTTGTAATTAAAGTTCATATAGTTTTGACAATGTAATGTTGAATTTAATGGTCTTTATTAATATTGGCCCCATCGAATATTAATTAGCAACACATGCAGTATTTTTTTACGTTTGAATAGACTTCAAAATTTCATAAATGTAGAACTAAATGTAGAAATGTAGAACTATCCACAGTGAACGTGTGAAAAGAACTAAATTGAATTTGAACTAAATGAACGGGAGTAATGAAATCTACATAAGATGAGCAGCAGCGTCTTCCTGATCATAACTCAAAATAATAAAAATATCCAGTTGGCAACTCGCATGTCAAGCGTGGCAACTATGGCAAATATCCAACTTATTTGGCAATCTGTGGGGGGAATTCAATTGATGAACGGTAGTGAAAATATATTAGCCATGTAGAGGCGGCGAAAAAGAAACCACTAGCCCATTTCGGCCCGTGGGTGTCGTAAGAGGCGGCAGAGGGAAACTAAAACAGGAGCTGGGTGGCAGCATCTTCTTGATAACAGCGCAAAGTAATAAAGAGCGGCCGTTGCCAACTCGCTTGCCAAGCGTGAATACTTCTGCGAATATCCAGTCTTTGTGACAAACAATGGGGGAATCCTATGAACAGCAGCGGATAGCCCTATGAAAAGTAAAAAAGTAGCAGCCTAGATACGTGAACCCGTCTAAATGCCAAACGATAATCTCAAGATTATTATCTAAACTGGATATTCCCACCCTACCATCAATTATGTTTAATAATAATGTCATACCATTCTCTACTAACGTAAAGAACCTTGGTCTGTACATCGATGGTTGCTTAACATGGAACAAACATATACAGGAGGTGAGTCGCAAAACTGCTGGAACTTTGCGATCTGTATATCGATTTAAAAGCTTTCTTCCCACCAATACCAAGATTTTACTTGGCCAATCACTTATTGTACCGATTATTAATTATGTCGATATGTGTGTTGCTCAGACCTGTCTCAACTTCATCTTAATACATTGGATCGTCTGCTTAACAACTGCATCAGATACATTTATGGTCTTCGTAAATACGACCATGTATCTTCCTTTCGTACACAGTTAAACTGGCTGCCTATCCGTTAGCGCAGATATGTTAGAATACTCTGCACCCTTTTCTCAATTTTGTACGATCCATGTGCTCCCGAATCTATCTGATATCTATCTGAAATCTAAATTTCAATACCTGGGAGATTCTCAGAATTTTTCTATCCGTTCCTCGGCCAATCTTAAGTTGCTCACTCCTTTACACCGTACTGGTTATTTATCTCATTCTTTCGCCCTCATGGCCATCAGACTCTGGAACGACATTCCTCTAGACATTAAAAAAGCTCCCAAAAAATTCGTCTTTAAAAATCAAGTCCGTAAGTATATGATTAAATCGTCGCAAGTTTGAATTAACTTAGCTCTCTTTTTCGTATATATTTCATATTTGCCCAAACCTATTGTGTATGTATATATATAGATATATACTTATGTATTTATGTGTATATAGTGTATGTATGTATGTATATATATATATATATATATATATATATATATATATATATATATATAAAAATGTGTGTATATATATGTATATATGTGTATATAATATGTATGTATTGTTTATTATATACATTATTATTTCTTTTATCCTCTCTATTTGATTATTGCTGCACCGCCTCCATAATGTCTATCTCTGTTTAGCCTAATGGTTGACTGGGAGAGAATGCCCTATGGCATTAAGTCCGCCATATGTACTTTTTTGTGCATGAAAGCATAAATAAATAAAATACATCCCAATACTGGGCACTGGCAGCAGAGAGTTTTAGGGCAAAAAGGAGTTGACTGACTCTAACGCGGCTTAACCTACTTCAACTAACTTATGCACGACGCAAAACGACGGGATACCTGCTTAGTACAACCAGTACGGGTTGAGCAACTCAGGGGCGGTGGGCGGAGCCACGGGGGTCGCGTCCGGATAGGTTCGACAACTAGCGAGGGTGCATACAACACCACGGAAAAGCAGCCGTAGTCCTAATTATTGTATTTAATTTGTTAAATATGTACAACTTATATTCGATAATATAAAAGAATGATGTTGTAACTATGCAATAACTCTCCCAATAAAGGCATCGAATAAATAACGAGAGTTAACATAGAGCTTAAAATATAAATTGTATTCTTATAGTTAATTTACCTTTGTTGCATATCACTTTTATTATGTATTACTTTTCTTACATATTACCATACCTTTCTAGTAAAAAAGATAATTGTAACATCAATAGGGCATGTTATCGTGACGCGGCTGCGGAGCAAATGAAGCTACGCGTAGGGCGACACGACGTTTTATATTTATAGTGCTGAGGTGCGGGGCAGGGTTCTCAGCTTAAAAATTGTGAATTATAACGTTAAAAACCTTTTAGAATGCAAAATAAGTATTGTGTACATAATAATGTAATAAGTAGATGTAAGAATATTGTATAGTTAAATATGATTGTTAAAAAATAAAAGTTTTAAAGAAATAAAGAAAGGCGCGGGGGTGAGGCAAGGGTCCGCTGGCCAGCAGCGGCCGAATCATATAAAAGACGGGCCGGCCGGTAGGGTCGGCAGTGAGTGGAGTGAGTGGTGCGTGCTGATTCCGATCAGGTACCTCGCCGCGTTCGGTCGCCTGCGACCAACCAACCGTTAAGTGCCATTGTTCGGTCGAGCCCATGCGCTCCCAGTTCGACTATAAGAAGAAAGAAGACACAGACATTTTTACCTGCGTGCGCGAGTGCTCCAGTGTCGTTGTGCTCCGTTACGGCCGCCAGGTGCATCGGGCCGCCGGCCCATTGTTCTGTTTCATGTAGTGCTAGTGTAGTGCCCCACGTTCTCCGGATTTCCCAGTAAAAACTGTAAGTAGTTTTTATTACACACCCGCTGCCTCAGAGGCAGCTATTTTATTTTAATTTCTGTGTTCGCTTGTTGCACTAGGCGACAGCTAGGTACACACCCTAGCGTACCAACGCGCTAGTTGTATAGGTGTTCGTTTAGGCACACACCTCCCCCGCCGAAAGGTGGGGGGGCTTGATACACAAGTGTTTTAAAAATCCACTGACAAGATGGCGGCTATTACCATAGCTGAACTCGCCGACTTCTTCGGCCAAGTGTGCCCCGACGCTTGGGCTAAATTTTTAGCCCAACGAAACTCGTCCACCGCTGAACGCCCTGTAGTACGGATAGACGATCCTGCCTCACCGAGCACCGGCCGCTCGACCCCTGTGTCCATCGACACAGTCTACGACGCCGCGTCCCCCGCGCCTTCTGCGCTCTCCACTCGCGGTCCTTCACCGTTGTTTTCGGACGCCGAATCTCCGAGGCTCCGAGATGGACATAGACATCCGCCGTCCTAATAAACCCGATGACGAAGGCTTCACCCTAGTCTCGGGTAAAAAGCGTAAGCGCACCGCCGCGAAAAGGGGAAACGAGCCTCACTCGGCCCCGACGTCGCCTAACGCCACTCCGGCTAAAAAAGTCGCGCCTTCCGCGCGCAAAACTACCGCGACTAAAACCGCGAATCCGACTCAGGCCGAACCTAGGAAGGAGAAGCCGCCGCCTCCTATAATTTTACAGGACAAGTCGCGCTGGAGCAACCTATCCAAGTGGATAGACTCCAAAAAAATATTCTGCCCCAAAGTCCACAATGGACCACAAGGCATCCGCATCCACGTCGCAACGACAGACGATTTCCGCGCTTTAACTGCGCATTTAAAAGCTCAACAATTGAGCTTCCATACATATACTCTCGCGGAGGACCGTAACCTCCGTGTTGTAGTTCGCGGACTCCCTAAGGAGCTCGATACAGATTTCATCTTAAGCGATCTTAAATCGCAAAACCTTCCTGTTAGAGAAGTGCACAGGATGCACCACCCAACAGACAAAAAACGATACCTAGATCTCTGTCTTGTCATACTGGACCTGTCTCCAGAGGGCAAACAAATATATAACATCACGAGAATATGCAATCTCACAGGAATTGCAGTAGAGTCCCCGCGTAATAGGGGCATCGTTGGCCAATGCCACCGATGCCAATTATACGGCCACTCGGCCAAGAATTGCTTCGCCAGGCCTAGGTGCGTCAAGTGCCTAGGCGATCATGGCACTACTGAGTGCCCCCGAACGCCCGAGACGGAGGGCCCTCCAAGCTGTGTTCTGTGCGGCGAAGAGGGACACCCAGCGAGCTATCGCGGGTGTTTCAAAGCGCCGCGTAGGAAGCAGAATGGAGGAGCAATCCGGCGCGGGCGTGCGGGCAACCCCAGTAGGTCGCGCCCACGGCATTCTGCCCCTTCAGTTGCACCAATCTCGGTGCCGCAACCCGCGCCCGCTCAGGCTACAGCCAAGCCCGCCCCCGTTAAAGGGACTTCCGGACAAGGCCCAAGCCTTCCGGTGCCTTCAGCACCTAAGCCCAATGCATGGGTTAAGCCCCCGGCAATAGTCAGCGCGGCCGCCTCACGGCCAGTGCCTCCTCGCCAGGCCCAGAAACCCAAACCCGCCCCTCAGGCACCGTCAAACATTAACACTGACCTTTCATTAGTGTTCAACTTCGCTAGCAGCTTCAACGTGGACGAAGTCACAACTCTAGCCCGCAAACTTCGCGAAGCTAAATCGACTCAGGATAGGCTCAATGCTACCATTGAGCATCTTAGTCTTATCCAAGCGATAGGTTCGTTCCAGTGCGCCTAAGCGACTCCTTTCTTTTAACTAAAATGGAAGCTAGACCCGTAGGTAGAACTAAGCCTAGGTCTCTGACTGTCGCGTACTTTAACGCAAACGGTGTCAGAGATCAAAAGGAAGAGATCATGTATTTTTTACGCGACCATGATATCGACATCATGCTAGTGCAAGAGACCTTCTTGAAACCTAGTTTGAGCGATCCCAAAATAGCCAATTATACCCTAGTAAGAAATGATAGGTTGACCTGACCTAAAGGCGGCACCTTGATCTACTACAAAAGGTCCCTGCAATGTGTACCGATAGATACTCCGCCGCTTACTAACTTAGAAGCGTCGGTCTGTAGGATAGCACTTACTGGCCATCCGCCATTAATAATAGCATCAGCATACTTACCTCCTTTAAAAAGTATATTAGATTCCAACATATCGGCTCTATTAAACCTAGGCCCTAGCGTATTAATCGCAGGAGACCTAAATAGTAAGCACGTTAGCTGGAACTCTAACGTTAACAACCCTAACGGAAAAATACTAAGAGACCTCACGGAGAGACTTAACTTCGATGTTATCGCTCCCGAGAGTCCAACTCGCTATCCTTTTTCAAACAACAAACATCCGGACGTCCTCGATATAGCTTTACTAAAAGACATCCGACTTAGTATTAATTCGATAGAGACTATTATAGAGCTAGTTTCAGACCACAGGCCGGTCGTTTTACAACTGGGCCAGCCGGCAGGTGAGGTCCCTCAGACCAAAACTATTGTCGACTGGCGTAAACTTGAGGTCAAACTTAAGTCTACGAACTCCCAGCATTTGAACACTATACCTGACAAGATAGACTCGCTGGAGGAGGCCGATAGGGCGATTAGCGCCCTCTCGACTCACCTCACATCAGCGGTCGAAGATTGCACCCGTAAGGTTCGTGTATCGAGCGATCAATACACGAAACTGCCGGCAGATGTTCGACGACTGATTAGAGCGAAGAATTCCGCGCTTAAAATTTACGACCGCTATCGCACGGAAACCAATAAACTTAGGGTACGTTCTCTACAAAGCGAGATTAAACAACGAGTAGCCGAGTTTAGAAACGATAACTGGGATAACCTCTTAGAAGGTATCGAACCATCCCAAGACGCCTTCTGGAGACTAACAAGAGCTCTTAAAGCCGACAAATCCGCACCGATGCCGCCTCTCGCGAGGCTGGACCACCCCGATCTCGCCCTTGACGATCTCGAAAAAGCCGAATGCCTAGCAGACAGTCTAGAGTACCAGTGCACGCCGTCCACCGCACCAATAGATCCCGCTCACCTATTAGAGGTAGAATCGGAAGTTGAACGTAGGTCTGCGCTGCCACCAGCGGGTGAACCTCTCGATCCTGTGACAGTAGATGAAGTCACCGAAACTATTAAAAGTCTTAAAAATAGATCAGCCCCTGGGCCAGACGGCATCAGTAACAAGGTTATCAAATCCCTTTCGGCGCCACTTATTTGCCTCCTTGTAGGAATATTTAACACCTTTCTCACGAACTGCTCTTTCCCGGACATCTGGAAAGAAGCAGACGTAATAGGGATCCCAAAACCGGGTAAACCGCGTAATCGTCCCTCTAGTTACAGACCCATTAGCCTGCTCAACACATTGGGCAAACTATACGAGCGCATTATTCACAAGCGTCTCCGTCATTACACCGAAGCTAACGGACTCCTCCCAGACGAACAGTTCGGCTTTAGAGCCAATCACTCATGCACTCACCAGATTCATCGCCTAACAGAATACATTCTGTCTGGCTTCAGTCAAAACCCGCTAAGAAAAAAGTCTCGAAACACGGGAGCCCTCTTCTTCGATGTCGCGAAAGCGTTTGACAAGGTCTGGCACGACGGCTTGATTTACAAGCTGTACAAACTGAACGTGCCCGATAGGCTCGTGCACATCATACGAGCTTTCCTTTCGAACCGCACTTTTCGATATCGAGTAGAGGGAACTCGTTCTACGAAACGTTTCCTTAAGGCCGGGGTTCCACAGGGCTCCGTACTATCCCCACTCCTTTTCACACTTTTCACGAGTGATATCCCAAATGACCCCGTGGTGAACACCGCACTTTTTGCCGACGATACGGCACTCTTTGTGTCAGACCCCAACAAAAATAGACTCGCCATAAAGCTCCAAATAGCGACCAATCGCCTTGGTGAATGGTTTCGCCTATGGAGAATTGATGTGAATCCCGAAAAAAGTGTAGCAGTATACTTTCAACGGAATTCTACAGGAGGTACTAAACCCAAAACAATCTCTCTATACGACCGCCCAATCCCTTGGGAAAAATCGGCCAAATACCTAGGCGTCACTTTCGACTCCCGCATGAGTTTCAAGACGCACATAAGTGTAGTACGCAACAAAGCCAAGTCAATAATTGGCCGTCTACACCCACTCGTTAGCAGTAAGAGCAAACTGTCGCTAAGACACAAACTCCGGCTGTACAAAACCTGCATTAGACCGGTTATGTCCTATGCAAGTGTAGCTTTCGCCCATACATATAAGACCCATATTCTAAAACTCCAAAGAGTACAAAATTTTTTCATCCGGAGAGCCACCGGCGCACGGTGGTACCAACGGAACTCTGATTTACACAACGATTGTGAACTACCATCTATCTCCGAATATTTTAAGGAGATGTCCCAACGCTACTTCGACAAGGTAGAAACCCACCCTAACCCGCTAGTGACAAACGCAGCTAACTACGTTCCGATAGCAAACGTCGCGTCCTACCTCCGTAGACCGCGAAATGTTTTAATAGAACCACCAATATCGCTCGATCCAGCCGACCCAAGCGTCGCAGGCACATCACACAACGACACTACACCCACACTAAATGGTACAAACACAAATAGGACAACGAATGGGACGCGTCGCACCCGCAGACGGGCACGACGCGTTCCAGCACACACCGCGTACACACCGTACACCCGCGTTCCTGGACGGTTCTCACCGCCCAGACCATCGACCGACACGAGCTGAGCAGTCAGAGACGGGGGTCCGCACACCCCCCCTCGGACTGCGGTTAGATAGCTCAAAGAAAAACGCCTAAAAGGCGATATGATGATTGGTAACAATATCAAATCATAAACCATCTCATCATCATCCTCACCTCATTGCCTTTCCCTTTTTAATTAGCTGAGCCCTGAGACAAGATGAAGCTGTAAGAGACGCATAGTCTAACAGCACCAACATCAAGATAATAGAGGGTCGGCAGTCGCTCTCCAGCCACTGAAAAGGCACTACCAGAAGAAAAAGTACAAGTTCCTCCTCACCGCCGCTTGCCTCCTATATAAACAGTGAACAACGCGTTTTATTCATTTTTCGAACGGCGTTACGGCGATCCGTAACATAACTATACCTAATAATGATTTTCGAAATAATCATTCAGGTGTCTTTGCGGTGTTTTTCATTACCGCCGCGAAAGTGCTAAATCGAAACTTCAAATTGCAGTTAAAATACGAGTAGGGTCGGTACGGATCGAATTTGGGTTGCTTCGTACTACGAAATTTACGTTCATCATACGCTATCATTATATCATTATAAATGACTTTCAAGATTACATCGATGTAGTTCTACTCATAGTTGAAATTAAAATAAATTTGTGTTTAAAATTTGCTTCCTTTGATATTTATAGTATTTTTTCGCTAGAGCCTGCTCATTTACTCGTGTGAGTTATGGAACCGGGACTGTCACAAAAATTTTATAGTTATCTCTGAAAATATAAAAGCTATCTTAATGTATGACAAAATGTTTTAAAAATCCTATTAAAAGCATTGACTTATATATCACTAGCGTAAGGACCGGGCCGACCGACAACTAAAACGGACCAGTACGCTGGCCCTAAAATTACAGTTTAGGGCCAACATGAATCGGTCGACAGTGGTGCGCGCGCAGGACGTATTTGCCTGGCATAAATATGTCTATTTGCGTGGTAAAAGAATGCAAAAATTACGATACCAAGATTTAAAAAACAAATAGGATGTCAAATCATCGGTAAATAACCTTATATAAATTTTGTTACAATGAAATTTTTATAAAAACGCAATTTTAAAGTTTTATTTTACAGTTAGTTTAGTTACGTTACCAAGATTAGGCCAAGGTTGGATTTAGACCCTCAAAAATATTGTACATGGAAAATAAATTTATACTATTAAAAAAAATTATATCATTTTTGACGTTTCATGTTTATATTTCCCATGTGCGGGATTTTGGCGTCACGCGGCGTCACTCGTCTAGTTTATCTATAAATACGTTTCGTTTTTGACGGTTTTATTTTTATTCTGTTAAATTTTTGTTTAAAGAACTTAATGTAAGTTAAATATTTAATATTGGTACCTAATATATTTTATATTAAATAAGGGTAAAAAGAAAAGCCTCCAAACCAAACCCCCGGTGTCACTCATGACACTTGTCTATTAAATTTTTTTTCCGCGCCATGTGTTGGTATGGGTGAAAATTACGACAGTTTCATGAAACGCTGTAGTACGTACAATGTTAAAATGGTGGCTGCGGCTCGCGCGAGAGAATTTTTGCCTTCGTAAATATTAGTTGACTTTTGGAATTGGTGAAGGTACCGACATGATGGATTACCAGAGAGGTAAATATTATTTTTAAGATGTTTTTTGTTATTGTTTTGTGTTTTTTGTGTGCTATGTTTATAGATCTATCAGGTTTTGCAATAGATCTTTCAAAATGTATCTACTTTGTTAATTATTTTCGACTTTTACTTCGAGTGTCACTGGTGACACTTTCGGCACTCATGATTTAAAATATTGATTTTTACAGGATTGTCTGATGGTGACATCGAGTCGGCGTTGTTCAACTTTGCCGAGTCAGATTTCGAAGACATTCATGATGATGAGGAGGAAAACTTTTCTACAGTTCGGAAAGACATTTCTGAAGAAGTATTGGCCCGGTCACCTGACGGTAGTGAGTGAGATTCTTCAGACGAAGAGCCGCTTGTTTCACTAGAGCGAATTAGGAGATCAACAAATCGACCGCTGCGATGGGATCACACAAGTGACTTCCAGAATTCTTAAGCAATCTTTATGAGGATGCACTATTAGTTAAACTAAGAATCTTCAAACCTTCCTATGTATATTTTTGCCATTAAGTATATCAAACCTGAATTCTTTGACCAAATGTCACAATGTGAAATGTATGACACAATGTAAAAATATTTGCAGCACCCATAGAACTGGAAGATTTTTAAATACAAATTGAGAGGAAATGCGAACTTTCATAGGCGTTTTAATGGTTATGTGTACATTAGGACTTCTCCGAATGCGTATGTTTTGGGCTGCTGAAATCAGGGCAGCACTAGTTACTAATGCAATAACACGAAATGGATATTTCCAATTGAGAAGCAACATTAAAGTCGTTGACGATCGATTAGTATCTCCATCTATGAAAACTGTAGATAGATTTTGAAAAATTCTTCCACTAGTTCCAACGATCGAAGCCGACTGTAGACAAAACCAAAGATGCCAAAATGTCAAGTGATAGATCACTAGTGAATGAGGAAAGGGGAAGTTTCGACTGCATCGTCAGGCAAGACAAAGTCATTGCTGTTGTTAAATGGCTGGACAGCAAACCTATACATCTTGGCACTTGGCACTGCTTGCATGATTTTTGATATTTTGAAAACTGAAAAAACAATTGTATTTTTCAGTTTTCACACATCACAATAATAAAAATGAAACCTTACACATACTGAATACTATTAATATTTATTGGCGGATTAATTTGAATCTAAAAACACGGATATTACCTTACTTTAATTTAATAAAACATTCAATAATTCAAACATGTATTAATGTCTTTGAAACCCGTAGTGTCACTGGTGACACCCCCCATTTTGACGCAAATAGGAGGGATAGAATTTTTTTGTATTTTTTATTAGTTTTATGTATTAAACATAGCCTGACCTATAAAATTCATGACACATACATTGAAAAATAAAAATATGTTGTAGTCTGACCATTTAACAAAGGTTTGCTGGTTACACGAGCTAAGGAGACATTTTGCCCCACCGCCCTTCACAAATACGAGTAAGTGTTTTACTTCTTGAGTCTCTTCACTACGTGAGGAATCGGTTCAACAAGTCTACGTTTTCGCTGTGTTGACAGAGCTCCAATGTTTAATTCGTCCAGTTCTTCAGAAGTACTATAATGAGCGACGTGCAACTGGGCAGGACTGAAATGAGTATCGCGAGTCAAACGTGAGAGGGAGGGACTACTGCGTGTGACTCGCGCCTGGTCAGGACTGGAACATTGGGGCTTAACCAATATTTGACTTCCAAACAACAAATGTTTCGCCAGATCCATTTTAAAGTCCGGATATTGTTTCATATCTTTTCTTGGAAGTCCACTTTTGACAGCATCTTCCCGATATTGAATCCACGAAACAGCTGCGGCAAAATCGAAAAAAATAAGAATATCGTGAACGGTCCACTTCCCTCTTCTGCCGCGCATTGGGTATTTGCCAATTATGCGATCCAAAAGGTCAACTCCACCCATGTACTAGTTATTGTTTATGATCGCTACTGGCTGTGGCAATGCACTGCTGCTCCTTCTTATTCCATCGCCGGCATGTCCCCAACAGTTCAACAGCAGTTTCTGTCGAGGCAAGATGTATAGGTTTGCTGTCCAGCCATTTAACAACAGCAATGACTTTGTCTTGCCTGACGATGCAGTCGAAACTTCCCCTTTCCTCATTCACTAGTGATCTATCACTTGACATTTTGGCATCTTTGGTTTTGTCTACAGTCGGCTTCGATCGTTGGAACTAGTGGACGAATTTTTCAAAATCTATCTACAGTTTTCATAGATGGAGATACTAATCGATCGTCAACGACTTTAATGTTGCTTCTCAATTGGAAATATCCATTTCGTGTTATTGCATTAGTAACTAGTGCTGCCCTGATTTCAGCAGCCCAAAACATACGCATTCGGAGAAGTCCTAATGTACACATAACCATTAAAACGCCTATGAAAGTTCGCATTTCCTCTCAATTTGTATTTAAAAATCTTCCAGTTCTATGGGTGCTGCAAATATTTTTACATTGTGTCATACATTTCACATTGTGACATTTGGTCAAAGAATTCAGGTTTGATATACTTAATGGCAAAAATATACATAGGAAGGTTTGAAGATTCTTAGTTTAACTAATAGTGCATCCTCATAAAGATTGCTTAAGAATTCTGGAAGTTACTTGTGTGATCCCATCGCAGCGGTCGATTTGTTGATCTCCTAATTCGCTCTAGTGAAACAAGCGGCTCTTCGTCTGAAGAATCTCACTCACTACCGTCAGGTGACCGGGCCAATACTTCTTCAGAAATGTCTTTCCGAACTGTAGAAAAGTTTTCCTCCTCATCATCATGAATGTCTTCGAAATCTGACTCGGCAAAGTTGAACAACGCCGACTCGATGTCACCATCAGACAATCCTGTAAAAATCAATATTTTTAAATCATGAGTGCCGAAAGTGTCACCAGTGACACTCGAAGTAAAAGTCGAAAATAATTAACAAAGTAGATACATTTTGAAAGATCTATTGCAAAACCTGATAGATCTATAAACATAGCACACAAAAAACACAAAACAATAACAAAAAACATCTTAAAAATAATATTTACCTCTCTGGTAATCCATCATGTCGGTACCTTCACCAATTCCAAAAGTCAACTAATATTTACGAAGGCAAAAATTCTCTCGCGCGAGCCGCAGCCACCATTTTAACATTGTACGTACTACAGCGTTTCATGAAACTGTCGTAATTTTCACCCATACCAACACATGGCGCGGAAAAAAAATTTAATAGACAAGTGTCATGAGTGACACCGGGGGTTTGGTTTGGAGGCTTTTCTTTTTACCCTTATTTAATATAAAATATATTAGGTACCAATATTAAATATTTAACTTACATTAAGTTCTTTAAACAAAAATTTAACAGAATAAAAATAAAACCGTCTTTTTTTTTTTTTTTTTTTTTTTTTGCGCACGAAGCAAATATGGGCAACCCTCCGGAAAGCGGGGGAGGGAGGCGGTGAATGCTCATAGCATACCACGCAGCCGGCTGCGTGGTTATGTGGAGACTTTTACCCACTAAACACCGCCTTTTAGGAAATGGCTTAACGATCTGACTAGAGATCTCTAAGCCGTATACGAACGCGACCCTCCTTGGCAGAAAGGAGGGCGCAATCATAAAACCGTCAAAAACGAAACGTATTTATAGATAAACTAGACGAGTGACGCCGCGTGACGCCAAAATCCCGCACATGGGAAATATAAACATGAAACGTCAAAAATGATATAATTTTTTTAATAGTATAAATTTATTTTCCATGTACAATATTTTTGAGGGTCTAAATCCAACCTTGGCCTAATCTTGGTAACGTAACTAAACTAACTGTAAAATAAAACTTTAAAATTGCGTTTTTATAAAAATTTCATTGTAACAAAATTTATATAAGGTTATTTACCGATGATTTGACATCCTATTTGTTTTTTAAATCTTGGTATCGTAATTTTTGCATTCTTTTACCACGCAAATAGACATATTTATGCCAGGCAAATACGTCCTGCGCGCGCACCACTGTCGACCGATTCATGTTGGCCCTAAACTGTAATTTTAGGGCCAGCGTACTGGTCCGTTTTAGTTGTCGGTCGGCCCGGTCCTTACGCTAGTAATATATAAGTCAATGCTTTTAATAGGATTTTTAAAACATTTTGTCATACATTAAGATAGCTTTTATATTTTCAGAGATAACTATTAAATTTTTGTGACAGTCCCGGTTCCATAACTCACACGAGTAAATGAGCAGGCTCTAGCGAAAAAATACTATAATAAGCAAATTTTAAACACAAGTTTATTTTAATTTCAACTATGAGTAGAACTACATCGATATAATCTTGAAAGTCATTTATAATGATATAATGATAGCGTATGATGAACGTAAATTTCGTAGTACGAAGCAACCCAAATTCGATCCGTACCGACCCTACTCGTATTTTAACTGCAATTTGAAGTTTCGATTTAGCACTTTCGCGGCGGTAATGAAAAACACCGCAAAGACACCTGAATGATTATTTCGGAAATCATTATTAGGTATAGTTAGTTGAAGTAGGTTAAGCCGCGTTAGAGTCAGTCAACTCCTTTTTGCCCTAAAACTCTCTGCTGCCAGTGCCCAGTATTGGGATGTATTTTATTTATTTATTTTATTTATTTATGCTTTCATGCACAAAAAAGTACATATGGCGGACTTAATGCCATAGGGCATTCTCTCCCAGTCAACCATTAGGCTAAACAGAGATAGACATTATGGAGGCGGTGCAGCAATAATCAAATAGAGAGGATAAAAGAAATAATAATGTATATAATAAACAATACATACATATTATATACACATATATACATATATATACACACATTTATATATATATATATATATATATATATACATATAAACATATAATAGGATATATATACATACATACATACACTATATACACATAAATACATAAGTATATATCTATATATATACATATACAATACGTTAGGGCAAATATGAAGTATATACGAAAAAGAGAGCTAAGTTAATTCAAACTTGCGACGATTTAATCATATACTTACGGACTTGATTTTTAAAGACGAATTTTTTGGGAGCTTTTTTAATGTCTAGAGGAATGTCGTTCCAGAGTCTGATGGCCATGAGGCTGAAAGAGTGAGATAAATAACCAGTACGGTGTAAAGGAGTGAGCAACTTAAGATTGGCCGAGGAACGGATAGAAAAATTCTGAGAATCTCCCAGGTATTGAAATTTAGATTTCAGATACTCGGGAGCACATGGATCGTACAAAATTGAGAAAAGGGTGCAGAGTATTCTAACATATCTGCGCTAACGGATAGGCAGCCAGTTTAACTGTGTACGAAAGGAAGATACATGGTCGTATTTACCAAGACCATAAATGTATCTGATGCAGTTGTTAAGCAGACGATCCAATGTATTAAGATGAAGTAGAGACAGGTCTGAGCAACACACATATCGACATAATTAATAATCGGTACAATAAGTGATTGGCCAAGTAAAATCTTGGTATTGGTGGGAAGAAAGCTTTTAAATCGATATACAGATCGCAAAGTTCCAGCAGTTTTGCGACTCACCTCCTGTATATGTTTGTTCGCTTAAGTTACTTACTAGTTTTAATTAAATTGTTTTACAAAACGGACCTACAATTAAAATATCAAAAGCAGTTGCTCGAAGTGGCCACCTCCAGCTTGTATATGTAAATACTTAACCCTCCTTTTTTCAAGTTCCGTGATCGGATAAAATGTAAGTTAAAATGATGCATTACTACGCTTTTCGAATTTAAAAGATAAAAAGGACAGAATGTTTGAGATTTTTTAATTATAATTTTTGTTTAACATTTGCCTATATTACTTATTCTGAATCTCCTCAAATTTTTCCGGTTATTGCAAAATAACATTTGTATAGAGAAAAGTTTACATTTGGATAAAAATATCATGAAAAAAAATTAAAAATAGCTTTATTAATAATAGTGATCCTGTAAGTTCTATGAACAAGTATAAGCCAGTAATGTTTTTCGACTTCAGAGTTAGTAGTTAATTTCTTGATGCGGCAAAAACGCTTTTTATTACAAAATTTTAATTATACAAAAGTAGTTTTAAAAGTATATGTAAAGTAATTACTCCTTTTAGGTTAATCGATTACATAAAAGGTGAATATATGAATAATAAATAATTCCTAAGTTTTTTTTTAATGGAATTAGGGTGGCCGTAAATTTTAAGTTTTGATAATTTCAACAAACTTGGAAAACAGCATTGATCTTAGTATGCTGCGTGCGTAGTTATTTCTGTATAAAAAAATATATAAAATCAATGCTATTATTAGCCTTTTACTTATAATATCATTGCATAAAACGAAAAAAATTTAAAAATAGCTTTATTAATCATAGTGATGCACATTCTGTAAGTTCTAGGAACAAGCATAAGCCAGTAATGTTTTTCGACTTCAGAGTTAGTAATTTCTTGATGGGGCAAAAACGCTTTCTATTACAAAATTATAATTATACAAAAGTTGTTTTAAAAGTATATGTATAAGTAATTACCCCTTTTAGGTTAATTAATAATTATATCGATATATTGAAAATGGGCCAAATTAGGAGGAGTGGATAATAAATATCTCATATATTTTAAGGATGTAAAAGAGACGAGCACCGAGCAGGCCGAGGACAGTTGCCTTGGACCACAAGAAATCAATATTTAATCAATATTTAATAGAAATCAAATTAATACATTAAAAATAAATAGACCAAAACAGAAATTTTTATTCAAAACTTCAACAAATTTTGTAACAAAAAACTTCACCTAATTGTCAACTAGCGACATCTGGTGAACGGAAGATTAATTGACTTTCTTTACTCCTCAGACACAGCAGTGCACTGCGGTTTTCTGATTTATTTCACTAGATGTCGCTTTACGAAAGATAATAATCGAATTATAACACGCTATGGTTTCGTTCATAATCAGCATGTATATAACAATTTACTGACTGTTGATGATATTCACTCTGGTTTCCCTTCAAAACGTATAAATCTTTCGCCTTTTACTAAAGATTTCCGTGGAGGGGAACACTCAAATGAGTCTTACTCAATTTTTGATGCCCTACGTCCGTGGGGCTTATAAAGATTTAAAATCTATTATCTATCGTCGTCATCGTCGGTCTTATTCGCAGAATACTTTATTACGGCGTCGTCGTCGCATTGTTAGTAGATAAGAACGCTGTGGACTCTCAGTTTAGCCGTCTATGAATTCGACTAGTTAACGAATGAACTGTAGACCGTCGAAACGTCGATTGAACGTAGACCGTCTATTTAAACCGTTCGTTGATTCAACGCCCATTACTACAGAATACCATTACTGCTAGCGGAGAGTCTTATTCCAAAAAATGTTTTGGTCCTGTCCTGGTTTAAACCAAACCTGGATCTGTGAGATCCAGGTTTGTTACGGTTATTAGCTTTAGCACCAGTTTCAAAATGTATTCTTATTCCAAAACGCAGACTATCCGTGGACTAGTTAGTACCAAAATTCGTCCTGGTTTAAATATCATCCACAGATAAGAAACAAGAAATTACATTCTTTCATTCATTCCTACAGGTTTCATTCAATGCAACGTTCTGTTTCATTAAATATTAATATTATTTTCACACTTAATTATGCTTAAATAATTATTCATCAATACAAATCATATTGTTATTTGTGTAGGTAAAAATCTATTGAACAATCACGACTTATACTTTTATTAAAGTGCTTTTTATAATCGTTTTCATTTTAACGACTCTACCGTGAAATGGAGTAAATTACATAGATACCGCGAGTGCGCGATCAAAAACGTTCAAAATTGTTTATGTTGCGTCCTTATGTTATAATAAGTAAATGCTCTTATTTTAATACATTGCATTGACCTCAGTATTGTGCTATTGCAGATAGTAAGGTTTTATTTGGATCTATATTTACAATAATGGAACAAAAGAAAAAAAGGGGTAAAAATTGGTTCAGAAGAAAAAGTTAGTGAAACATCGTAATTTATTCGTTAGTGCGTAGCAACGCTCTTATCCTCCTATCATCCTTATTTCGACTAAAAATAATGTTCTTATTATTATAGGAAATATTACGTACTTTTATTGCGCATTCAGCACCCATTTTAGAAGATAAGTCAACGAAAACGTGCGTAAACATGAAAAAAATAAAAGAGTGGAAGAATATACTTAACTAATAAGTAAGTACTTAATGCATTTGTTGTGTACAAGTAGGCACGGTATTGTTTACAAGATTTTTTCTTTTATTTTAGATTTAATGAGATAACAGTTAAATGCCGATCAGATGGGGAATTGAAGTTGCTTGGAAGAGGATGAAATTGTCGGCTATATCCATGCTATATCAAACTTATGTACATATAGGAGGGAACGATCAAAAACAGGGGGTGGCGAAAAACCACCATCACCTACTCCTGAGGACTTACAAATTATGGTAATTGCTCCTCACGACTTTGTCATTAAAGTTAACGATTATGATAGTGATGCAGTGGTAAATAAAATTACTTATGTGTCTTACACATTTAATTAAAATGAAATAACTTTATTTTGTATACTAAATATAATTACTAAATTGTATAAATAATCTGCCATTAAAGGCATACAATTTACAATTCAAAATTATTTTTAAATATTCAAAACTTAATAAATGTTTGTAATAATTTCTTTTCAAGTAATTACATTCTTATTCAAAATTGAAATGTCGTAAATTCATACATAGTGGTTTGTATATCATAACATACATGTTACTAGATTATCTACACTTGTCGACTATAATTTTCTATTTTATAATTAATAACTTGTATTACCTATTGCCTCGATCGTAACATTTCCGCAGCATATACTCGTAAAATACCTGATTCAATTAAGGGCAATATTAATATTATATAGGTAATGACAGGAAAACATGATAAATGTTTTAGTGATTTATTTTAGAATTCAGTGACTGTGGCTACAACTACAAAAGAAATATTTGCTGACCCTAAGCCTTGCCTTAGTTTTAAAAAAAACTGACACACCAGTAGTTATAAACATAGTATATCCAGAACCCAATGTTGTCGAGACGCAAGGTAAATAATAATTATTGATTCTTTATTAAAAAACAAAATATATTATTATAATAGTTACAATCATATTATGTAATACACAAGTTTGTCTCAATATCAAACATGTTTAATTTACTATAACCTTTATTTATATTAATTTTTAGAAATATCAAACTACGGACACAGAAATGAAAATAACCAACAATGAAACTGCTAATACAAGGGGCATTACAAAAACAAAAGACAGGAAAAGGGCTTGCAAAATAGGTATATTGAAATAATTACTTTAATACATCTCATACTTTTTAAGATTTGAAAATTAGTATTTAATTTAACACTAGAAATGTTTCATGTTTCCAAATATTAAAAAGCAAAGTTAATATTAATTGATTGAAAAATAATTATAAATATATTTCTTTTGCTTACAAGGTTAACTTCCTTTCTAGTACATACTTTTATTACTTCATAATACTTAGTACATAAAAAAAAACTTACATTAAGTATTCTATTTCATTTTACAGAAGAGAAGATATACAGCAAACAATCATAAAAAGCGATACAGATTTTAAAAAAAGACAACTAGAAATGATGATTGAATGATTTAGTCAGGGGGTTTTCATGCTGGTCTACCTTTCCGGTGATCCTGTTATGGAATACGGGTACGCGACCCCGGCTCCCCGAGCTACTGTTATTCTCATACCATTCCTGCCGAGATAACAGTATCCTTACACCTACGCTCCTACCCCCAACCTTCTTTTTCCTTTTCCCAAAATGGTAGCTTCCTCTACCAACAATAGCATACCCAAAGAGGGTTGGTGTCAGGCAGGCGGCCGACTGTAAAACTTTTGCCAAATCCCATGCAGTAAATTTATGAATAATACGAGTTGTGGGATATATGACAGGGCTAGGGCGTACCCCGCAGGCGACGCGCAGGGGCAGCACCCGGCTCCTGTGGGAAGTGGGCAAGGGTTGTCGCACCTTGCGGAGCGGGTGCGACGTAAGAGGCGAGCCCGTAGAGAGAAGAATGTCAGAGTGAGGTTTGCAAGCTGGAATATAGGTACGATGACTGGAAGAGGAAGAGAGTTAGCAGATGTTTTGAAACGACGAAGAGTGAATGTTGCCTGTTTGCAGGAAACAAAATGGAAGGGCAATAAAGCAAGAGAGATTGGGGAAGGATACAAGTTTTATTACTGTGGAAGTGACGGGAAGCGAAATGGAGTAGGAGTTGTGTTAGATAGTGGAATGAAAGAACGAGTGACAGATGTGAAAAGAGTAAATGACAGAATGATAGTTGTTAAATTAATGATTGAAAACAAAGTAGTGAATGTTGTAAGTGTGTATGCTCCGCAAACAGGCTGTGAAGAGAGTGTGAAAGAGAAGTTTTGGGAGGAATTTGATTGTATGATGATGGGAATACCTGAGAGTGAGGATGTTTATATGGGAGGAGATTTTAATGGACATGTAGGGAGAGTGAATGACGGGTATGAAAGAGTACACGGTGGATGGGGGTACGGAGTGCGCAACCGTGAGGGGGAAGTTCTTCTGCAAGCAGCATGTGCTTTCGACCTGGCTGTAGTAAACACGTGGTTCCAAAAACGAGATCAGCATCTTGTTACTTATAAAAGTGGCCACCACGCGACACAGATCGACTATCTTCTGTTAAGACGGAACCAAATCAAGAGTGTAAAAAACTGCAAAGTGCTTCCAGGTGAAGACTTAGTATCCCAGCACCGAATTCTGCTGGCTGACATCTGCTTAACTGTTCGCCTCAACGAACATAAGGATCGTCCCCCACCCAAAATAAAGTGGCATTTGTTGCATAAGGAGGAGTATGCAAGTGAATTTAGAGAGCTAGTTGTAAACAAGATGATAGAGATGGGTGAGATGGAAGGAATGAGTGTGAATGAGTGCTGGAAGGAAATGGCTGATTGTATCCGAAGTGTGGCAAGGAAGGTGTTAGGAGAAACAAAAGGGAAGCGTATGATAGATAAGGATGGGTGGTGGTGGAGTGAAAGTATTAGAGAAGTTTTGAGAGAAAAGAAAAATGCCTTTAAAGAATGGCAGAGCGTAGAAGACCAGAATGAATCCATAAAAGAAAGTAAGAGAGGGGCGTATAAAGAATGTAAGAAGAGAGCGAAGAAGGAAGTTGCTATTTGTAGGGCAGAGGCGCAAGATAAATTATATCGGTCCCTTGAAAGCCCCGAAGGTCAAAAACGACTTTTCCAAATTGCAAGAGCGAGAGAAAGGAATGGAAGAGATGTTTCACATGTAAAATGTATAAAAGATGATTCTGGAAGGATTTTGACTGACGATGAAAGTATAAAGAAGCGATGGAAGGAGTATTTTGAGAAATTGATGAATGAGGAGAATGAATGGAATGGTATGCTTGAAAACCCACCAGTGAATATGGGCTTAGTGAGAGAAATTAGTGTGGAAGAAGTAAAAATGGCTGTTAGGAATATGAAGAATGGGAAGGCAGTCGGCCCAGATGGAATACCAGTAGAAGTGTGGAAGTTGCTGAGTGCGGATGGATGGAAGTGGTTGAGTTTATTTTTCGGTAAATTGTTGCAGGAAGAACAAATACCTGAGGAATGGTGCAGTAGTATACTGGTCCCCATTTTTAAAAACAAAGGAGACGTTCAAAACTGCAGCAGTTACCGGGGAATAAAACTCATGTCACATACGATGAAAGTCTGGGAAAGAATAATAGAGAGAAGAATGAGAGAAGAGTGTGAGATAACACAAAACCAGTTCGGATTCATGCCCGGTCGAGGTATGACAGATGCCATTTTTGCATTACGCCAATTGTGCGAAAAGTACAAGCGCGTGCATAAAAATCTGCACATGGTTTTTGTCGACCTTGAAAAGGCGTACGATCGGGTTCCCCGTGAGGTTTTGTGGTGGGCGTTAAAGATGAAAGGTATGCCTGGGAAGTATGTGAGGTTAGTCCGTGCTATGTACAGAGCATCCCGTACATGTGTACGATCTGCCGCGGGAACTACGGGCAGTATCGATGTGGCGGTAGGGCTGCACCAAGGGTCGGCATTGAGCCCTTACCTCTTCCTACTGATTATGGACGCTTTGACGTCGGACCTGCAGGATGAGGCACCCTGGTGCATGCTCTTTGCCGATGACATCGTGCTTGTCGGGGAAGAAGGCATCGAGGTACAGAGCAGACTGACGGGGTGGCAACAGAGGCTGGAAAGTGTTGGCTTGAAGATCAGCAGATCCAAAACCGAATATCTGTGCTGTGATTTCGGCGGTCTTTCCAGTCCTGTACCCATGTCGTTGGATGGCGCTATACTGCCTACCTGCTCAGATTTCAAGTACCTCGGTTCCCTCATTCAAGCCGACGGCGGAATAGATAGAGCTGTGCAGCATAGGATTAACGCAGGGTGGATGAAATGGCGACAGGTCACAGCCACAACGTGCGATCCCCGAATGCCAATAAGGCTGAAGGGGAAAATTTACAAATCGATCATCCGACCTGTCGTCATGTATGGAAGTGAATGCTGGGCCGTCAAGAAGAAGGATGAAAATAGACTGCATGCGAATGAAATGAGAATGTTACGATGGATGTGTGGTGTGACAAGGATGGATAAGATAAGGAATGAGTATATAAGAGGAAGCCTGAAAGTAGCGCCAGTGGTAGAAAAGGTGAGAGGAAGCAGATTGGCATGGTTTGGGCATGTGATGCGGAGGGATGGAAGTCATGTCACAAAACGAGTGTTGAATATGAATGTGGAGGGACACACGGGCAGAGGAAGGCCGAATAAAAGATGGATCGACTGTGTGAAGAGTGATATGAGAATGAAAGGAGTAAGTATGGAAATGACGGCTGATAGAGAGGAATGGAACAAGAAGGTTTACTGCGCCGACCCCAGATAATGGGAAATGGTTTAGAGAATGATGATGATGACAACTAGAAATGATGGAAGGGAACATATAATATACAACATTAAAATAGCCAAATTGAAAATTAAAAAACTAGAATTACAAATATCTTTGTTAGAAAGTCAAAAAAATACAAGTTAAATAGCAGCTTAATGCTAGTGTGTTTCATATGGTGAGTGTATAGAACCAGAATAGAATTGAATAGAATGATTTTTATTCAATATAGATTATTACATAACATTTATTCAAACGACATTTTTTATTCACCACTGGTTTGGAAAATACCTCTGTCCTGGGAAGAACCAGCAAGAAACCCAGCGGGACTTTTCTTTTAAACATATTTCACTTTACAAATTTTGGTTTACAATTTTTAAATTAATTTTAATAGAAACAGCATAGCAGCGATCACCTCATTTGCAGGGGTTATTTTCATTTATGTATTCTTTGATATTATAATAACCCTTTTTATATAATTTTTCTTTAGTAAAACATTTATGCCCAAATACTTTAACACTACTCAATTTTAAGATACAGTTAAGTCTTGTGCTATCTCTACATTGAGTTATACAAGACATATAAATCATGTAACATATAAATCAATGTATCTCTATCACTAAGTCAAAGTTAATGTGACACCACAAGACCTACCTACCTACCTACCTTATATAAATCACAGATTACCTCCTAAGGAGATAATCTGTGATTTATATAATGCATAAATATGGCATACAGTGATGTAGAATCTATTAAAAATTCGGCGTTTGTCAAATATACGAAATCAGCGTTGCTAGCGATGTGTAATGAAATTATTTTACGATATAACAATAATATATCGGAACAGCAATGTCGTATCTAATAGTTAATATCGCCAAACAATCTCTATTCATTGATTTGCTATATCATGAATCATGATATAGTCAACTAACGCTGTTAAATTTTATGATTTACCGCCATTTCACGCAATAATCGACTAATGCATGATGTAAATACTAAGATCTGACCAATACAATATATAAATATTTTTTGATTTAAACTATAAGGGTATTGTTGTAGTTGTGTGCTAATTGCAATTTTTATCAGTTTATTTATAGATAAAAAGATACCTACTAAAACTTTTTATAGATTAGAAATTAAACTTAGAAATATCATTAGTTTTACGATTTTCGATAGTGACATCACTATTATCTAGTTAAGTAGTAATTAATTATTATAAAATTAATTTATATCTACTAAAATGAAATAAAAAAAAACTAAAGAATGTACTTTATGATTTTCAAATCAATTATGAATTTAACTTAATAACAATATAAAAGTAAGTTATTTTTTCACCCTCCCTCCCTCCTTTTTTCAAGTTCCGTGATCGAATAAAATGTAAGTTAAAATGATGCATTACCACGCATTACAAATTTAAAAGATAAAAAGGACAGAATGTTAATATTATAATTTTTTTAACTATAATTTTTGTTTAACATTTGCCTATATTACTTATTCTGAATCTCCTCAAATTTTTCCGGTTATTGCAAAATAACATATGTATAGAGAAAAGTTTACATTTGGATTAAAATATCATGAAAAAAATTAGAAATAGCTTTATTAATAATAGTGATTCTGTAAGTTCTAGGAACATGTTTAAGCCAGTAATGTTTTTCGACTTCAGAGTTAGTAATTAATTTCTTGATGCGGCAAAAACGCTTTTTATTACAAAATTTTAATTATACAAAAGTAGTTTTAAAAGCAAAGATGTTTTATAGATACCTATAAAACATCTTTGTTTAAAAGTATATGTAAAGTAATTACTCCTTTTAGGTTAATCGATTGCATAAAAGGTGAATATATGAATAATAAATAATTCCTTTAATCTATCTAATTAAAGTTTGTTAATGGAATTAGGGTGGCCGCAAATTTTAAGTTTTGATGATTTCAACAAACTTGGAAAACAGCATTGATTTTAATATGCTGCATGCGTAGATATTTCTGTATAAAAATATATAAAACTTATAATATATGTGTAAGTAATTACCTCTTTTAAGTTAATTAATAATTATATCGATATATTGAAAATGGGCCAAATTAGGAGGAGTGGATAATAAATATCTCATATATTTTAAATTCTCATAAATTTACCTTCTTATTCTAACGATATTGTAGCAGTTTTTCATTGCCTAAAAACGGACAAAAAGACATTTTCTAAAAATAAATCCTAGCTAGATCGATTTATTATCCCCGAAACTCCCTGGACACTAAATTTTGTGAAAATCGTTGGAGCCGTTTCCGAGATCCCGATTATATATTTATATATATACAAGAATTGCTCGTTTAATAGTATAGGATTTATATACTAGGTATTGAGTGTTTTACCTAATTTATAGTTACACTAAATAAATAGTTCTAAATATTTTTTTAAGCTGACGAGAATTCCTTTAAGATGAAAATTGTTGATTATTATTTTCGTATTGCTATAAGAATTGTCTTAACACAAGTGGTAACATTTAAAATTTTGTAATACTTATATTTAAATAAAATGAGAACATCAATGTATTCGAAGCTAATTCAATACGCATTATTAATGATAACTCAAGAACTACTGATCAGAACTTGACAAATTTATGATCACATGAGAAGCATCAGTTTAAAAAAAAAGAATCATTAAAGTCGTTTTACCTAGAAAAAAGTTCTTAAAAAAATAAAGAGATGACCTTATGAAATATTCTGCAGCGTATATTCATATTTAATTTCCGCACACGTTAATAGTTTTCAAATCAGTGATTTTTAATGACAGCAAAAAATTTCACCAAACATAATTATGTTCTGCCTATGGAGCGTAGAAGTATAGTTCCGCCTAAACTATTAGTTCTAGAGCCGCAATTTTTACAGATGTTGATGATTGATGAACCACTATTGACAACTATTGTGCTCTTTCTACAGAGTTATTTTTCAAAGAGTAGCCAAATTTCAAATTTAGTTTAAATATGCAATGCGTCCGTTCACGTACTAACGATATTCTAGGTACATATATAGGATGTTTTTTAGACGTATAGAACTTTGAAATGGAATAAAACAAACATGTTTTTTTTTTATGAAATTTACTTTATTCGAAAGACTATTTTCTGGCATTATAATTTAAATATGACTTCTGGCATATGACCGCTACGGCTGGCTCGGACGTAGTCTAATCTGGAGGTCCAAGTTTCGATGACTTTTTCCAACATTTGTGGCCGTATATCGGCAATAACGCGCCGAATGTTGCCCTCCAAGTGGTTAATCGTTTCGGGCTTATCGGCGTAGACTTGCGACTTCAAATATCCCCACAGAAAATAGTCAAGCGGCGTTAAATCGCACGATCTTGGAGGCCAATTCACTTGTCCGAAACGTGAAACTATGCGGTTACCAAACGTTTCCTTCAAAAAATCAATTGTAGCACGAGTTGTGTGACATGTTGCGCCGTCTTGTTGAAACCACAACTCCTGCACATCATGGTTGTTCAATTGATGAACGAAAAAGTCAGTAATCATCGCTTTATAGCGGTCACCATTGACTGTAACGTTCTGGTCAGCATCGTTTTTAAAGAAGTACGGACCAATTATTCCACCAGCCCATAAGGCACACCACACAGTCAGTTTTTCTGGATGTAACGGTCCAACGGTCCAAGACATTCTCGGAACCACAGACTACCCAGCCTACGAAGAAGAAGTGCCTAGGCTGGGTGGTCTGTGCTCGGAACAGATATTAAAGAATAAAAAAAAAATTATGGACTGACGAAGCAAAATTCACAAAAGCTGACATTACAAATCACAGAAATGATTATCTCTTGTGCTCGGTAAACTCACAAGCTGTGCACCCAAGTTGGTTTCAACATGAATTTTCATTGAATGTATGGCAGACATAATCAACGATCGTTTGATAGGGCCGTTGGAATTACCTCCTACATTAAACGTCACTAGATTTCTGGAGTTCCTAGAGACACAGTTTGCTGATAGCTTTATGGAGCTACCTTTATCGTACCGTCAACGTATATGGGTCCAGCTTGATGGTACACCTGCGTACTTTTCTCGAGTTGTGATAGACTATTTAAACAACAACCATTCGCCGTGGATCGGTCGCGGTGGTCTAGTAGCGTGGCCACCTCGCTCACCCGATTTGACACCTTTGGATTATTCTTTGTGGGGTCATATGAACAAAGGTTTCCAAACACAGTTCCAAACACCAGCGAAGAACTCATCACAAAAATAATGTCAGTCGCCGAAGAAATAAAATCTGATTTACAAATGAATGCGCTCATCAACTCAGGTGGCACGTAGAGCTTTAGCTTGCCTACAAGCTGGAGGTGGCCACTTCGAACAACTGCTTTAGATATTTTAATTGTAGGTCCGTTTTGTAAAACAATTTAATTAAAACTAGTAAGTAACTTAAGTGTTTTAATGTTTTCCTGTTTCAGGGAGTTTCAGGGTTTCGACAAAGGCCCTTTGTGCTTGCGCATATGCCACGAGTGTGTACAACCAACAATAAGTCTTAACAAACACGCAGCTTGTAGCTCAAAATCTGTCGATCTAGTTAAAAAATGAAAAGAGTAATCGGGGTTGTTTTTGCAGTATCTTACAATAATTTGCTAATTAGCACAATTTTTGGATATTTATTTGGATTTAAATATGTTTTTAAGTTACGAGTGTGTGAACCCATCTTTTCATAATATAAACGATAAACAATATTGTTGCCCTACGAATGATCTTATTTTTATCTCAGTAAGACCAAAACTTTGAGAGATATGATTTTTTTGTACACACGTAGAGAATACCTCAAGAAAAAAAACAAAATGGCTGTCACATAGAGGGGAAGGTGTTTATAGATTTCGGTGTGTAAGGTAGGTATTTGTGTATTAAAAGTAATATAAGTAACCTAGAATATCGCTAATACGCGACCGGACCATAGATATATTTCTATGGACCGAACATTTGAGTTTGTATAGTAAATATTGACATACAATTATTGCTGTTTTGAAAATATCAGTAAATAAGGCTGTATTTTTATTTGAAACTAGCTTTTCACCCTCGCCTTCGCTTGCGTCGACTTGAATTGTATAAACATCGAAATGCTATTTCGTAAAATTGGCAAAACTGGATCACTTGTAGAGACACGTCGGTATAAGTGTCTATATTGGAAGTAGTACATGATTGAAATTTGCAATATTATATGTTACAGAAACACATGAGTGAGTTTATCAGAATTGCATTAATATCATACGGCTAGACTTTCTTATATCGGGCACGTCTTTCGACGTGTCTCTATGAAGGGAAAATTGCCCTAGAATCAGAAATGCGTTATTTACACCATATTTATAATTAAAGTTCATATAGTTTTGACAATGTAATGTTGAATTTAATGGTCTTTATTAATATTGGCCCCATCGAATATTGATTAGCAACACATGCAGTATTTTTTTACGTTTGAATAGACTTCAAAATTTCATAAATGTAGAAATGTAGAACTATCCACAGTGAACGTGTGAAAAGAACTAAATTGAATTTGAACTAAATGAACAGGAGTAATGAAATCTACATAAGATGAGCAGCAGCGTCTTCCTGATCATAACTCAAAATAATAAAAATATCCAGTTGGCAACTCGCATGTCAAGCGTGGCAACTATGGCAAATATCCAACTTATTTGGCAATCTGTGGGGGGAATTCAATTGATGAACGGTAGTGAAAATATATTAGCCATGTAGAGGCGGCGAAAAAGAAACCACTAGCCCATTTCGGCCCGTGGGTGTCGTAAGAGGCGGCAGAGGGAAACTGAAACAGGAGCTGGGTGGCAGCATCTTCTTGATAACAGCGCAAAGTAATAAAGAGCGGCCGTTGCCAACCCGCTTGCCAAGCGTGAATACTTCTGCGAATATCCAGTCTTTGTGACAAACAATGGGGGAATCCTATGAACAGCAGCGGATAGCCCTATGAAAAGTAAAAAAGTAGCAGCCTAGATACGTGAACCCGTCTAAATGCCAAACGATAATCTCAAGATTATTATCTAAACTGGATATTCCCACCCTACCATCAATTATGTTTAATAATAATGTCATACCATTCTCTACTAACGTAAAGAACCTTGGTCTGTACATCGATGGTTGCTTAACATGGAACAAACATATACAGGAGGTGAGTCGCAAAACTGCTGGAACTTTGCGATCTGTATATCGATTTAAAAGCTTTCTTCCCACCAATACCAAGATTTTACTTGGCCAATCACTTATTGTACCGATTATTAATTATGTCGATATGTGTGTTGCTCAGACCTGTCTCAACTTCATCTTAATACATTGGATCGTCTGCTTAACAACTGCATCAGATACATTTATGGTCTTCGTAAATACGACCATGTATCTTCCTTTCGTACACAGTTAAACTGGCTGCCTATCCGTTAGCGCAGATATGTTAGAATACTCTGCACCCTTTTCTCAATTTTGTACGATCCATGTGCTCCCAAATATCTGAAATCTACATTTCAATACCTGGGAGATTCTCAGAATTTTTCTATCCGTTCCTCGGCCAATCTTAAGTTGCTCACTCCTTTACAACGTACTGGTTATTTATCTCACTCTTTCGCCCTCATGGCCATCAGACTCTGGAACGACATTCCTCTAGACATTAAAAAAGCTCCCAAAAAATTCGTCTTTAAAAATCAAGTCCGTAAGTATATGATTAAATCGTCGCAAGTTTGAATTAACTTAGCTCTCTTTTTCGTATATATTTCATATTTGCCCAAACCTATTGTGTATGTATATATATAGATATATACTTATGTATTTATATGTATATAGTGTATGTATGTATGTATATATATCCTATTATATGTTTATATGTATGTATATATATATATATATATATATAAATGTGTGTATATATATGTATATATGTGTATATAATATGTATGTATTGTTTATTATATACATTATTATTTCTTTTATCCTCTCTATTTGATTATTGCTGCACCGCCTCCATAATGTCTATCTCTGTTTAGCCTAATGGTTGACTGGGAGAGAATGCCCTATGGCATTAAGTCCGCCATATGTACTTTTTTGTGCATGAAAAAATAAATAAATAAATAAAATAAATAAAATACATCCCAATACTGGGCACTGGCAGCAGAGAGTTTTAGGGCAAAAAGGAGTTGACTGACTCTAACGCGGCTTAACCTACTTCAACTAACTTATGCACGACGCAAAACGACGGGATACCTGCTTAGTACAACCAGCACGGGTTGAGCAACTCAGGGGCGGTGGGCGGAGCCACGGGGGTCGCGTCCGGATAGGTTCGACAACTAGCGAGGGTGCATACAACAACACGGAAAAGCAGCCGTAGTCCTAATTATTGTATTTAATTTGTTAAATATGTACAACTTATATTCGATAATATAAAAGAATGATGTTGTAACTATGCAATAACTCTCCCAATAAAGGCATCGAATAAATAACGAGAGTTAGCATAGAGCTTAAAATATAAATTGTATTCTTATAGTTAATTTACCTTTGTTGCATATCACTTTTATTATGTATTACTTTTCTTACATATTACCATACCTTTCTAGTAAAAAAGATAATTGTAACATCAATAGGGCATGTTATCGTGACGCGGCTGCAGAGCAAATGAAGCTACGCGTAGGGCGACACGACGTTTTATATTTATAGTGCTGAGGTGCGGGGCAGGGTTCTCAGCTTAAAAATTGTGAATTATAAAGTTAAAAACCTTTTAGAATGCAAAATAAGTATTGTGTACATAATAATGTAATAAGTAGATGTAAGAATATTGTATAGTTAAATATGATTGTTAAAAAATAAAAGTTTTAAAGAAATAAAGAAAGGCGCGGGGGTGAGGCAAGGGTCCGCTGGCCAGCAGCGGCCGAATCATATAAAAGACGGGCCGGCCGGTAGGGTCGGCAGTGAGTGGAGTGAGTGGTGCGCGCTGATTCCGATCAGGTACCTCGCCGCGTTCGGTCGCCTGCGACCAACCAACCGTTAAGTGCCATTGTTCGGTCGAGCCCATGCGCTCCCAGTTCGACTATAAGAAGAAAGAAGACACAGACATTTTTACCTGCGTGCGCGAGTGCTCCAGTGTCGTTGTGCTCCGTTACGGCCGCCAGGTGCATCGGGCCGCCGGCCCATTGTTCTGTTTCGTGTAGTGCTAGTGTAGTGCCCCACGTTCTCCGGATTTCCCAGTAAAAACTGTAAGTAGTTTTTATTACACACCCGCTGTCTCAGAGGCAGCTATTTTATTTTAATTTCTGTGTTCGCTTGTTGCACTAGGCGACAGCTAGGTACACACCCTAGCGTACCAACGCGCTAGTTGTATAGGTGTTCGTTTAGGCACACACCTCCCCCGCCGAAAGGTGGGGGGGCTTGATACACAAGTGTTTTAAAAATCCACTGACAAGATGGCGGCTATTACCATAGCCGAACTCGCCGACTTCTTCGGCCAAGTGTGCCCCGACGCTTGGGCTAAATTTTTAGCCCAACGAAACTCGTCCACCGCTGAACGCCCTGTAGTATGGATAGACGATCCTGCCTCACCGAGCACCGGCCGCTCGACCCCTGTGTCCATCGACACAGTCTACGACGCCGCGTCCCCCGCGCCTTCTGCGCTCTCCACTCGCGGTCCTTCACCGTTGTTTTCGGACGCCGAATCAGGCTCCGAGATGGACATAGACATCCGCCGTCCTAATAAACCCGATGACGAAGGCTTCACCCTAGTCTCGGGTAAAAAGCGTAAGCGCACCGCCGCGAAAAGGGGAAACGAGCCTCACTCGGCCCCGACGTCGCCTAACGCCACTCCGGCTAAAAAAGTCGCGCCTTCCGCGCGCAAAACTACCGCGAATCCGACTCAGGCCGAACCTAGGAAGGAGAAGCCGCCGCCTCCTATAGTTTTACAGGACAAGTCACGCTGGAGCAACCTATCCAAGTGGATAGACTCCAAAAAAATATTCTGCCCCAAAGTCCACAATGGACCACAAGGCATCCGCATCCACGTCGCAACGACAGACGATTTCCGCGCTTTAACTGCGCATTTAAAAGCTCAACAATTGAGCTTCCATACATATACTCTCGCGGAGGACCGTAACCTCCGTGTTGTAGTTCGCGGACTCCCTAAGGAGCTCGATACAGATTTCATCTTAAGCGATCTTAAATCGCAAAACCTTCCTGTTAGAGAAGTGCACAGGATGCACCACCCAACAGACAAAAAACGATACCTAGATCTCTGTCTTGTCATACTGGACCTGTCTCCAGAGGGCAAACAAATATATAACATCACGAGAATATGCAATCTCACAGGAATTGCAGTAGAGTCCCCGCGTAATAGGGGCATCGTTGGCCAATGCCACCGATGCCAATTATACGGCCACTCGGCCAAGAATTGCTTCGCCAGGCCTAGGTGCGTCAAGTGCCTAGGCGATCATGGCACTACTGAGTGCCCCCGAACGCCCGAGACGGAGGGCCCTCCAAGCTGTGTTCTGTGCGGCGAAGAGGGACACCCAGCGAGCTATCGCGGGTGTTCCAAAGCGCCGCGTAGGAAGCAGAATGGAGGAGCAATCCGGCGCGGGCGTGCGGGCAACCCCAGTAGGTCGCGCCCACGGCATTCTGCCCCTTCAGTTGCACCAATCTCGGTGCCGCAACCCGCGCCCGCTCAGGCTACAGCCAAGCCCGCCCCCGTTAAAGGGACTTCCGGACAAGGCCCAAGCCTTCCGGTGCCTTCAGCACCTAAGCCCAATGCATGGGTTAAGCCCCCGGCAATAGTCAGCGCGGCCGCCTCACGGCCAGTGCCTCCTCGCCAGGCCCAGAAACCCAAACCCGCCCCTCAGGCACCGTCAAACATTAACACTGACCTTTCATTAGTGTTCAACTTCGCTAGCAGCTTCAACGTGGACGAAGTCACAACTCTAGCCCGCAAACTTCGCGAAGCTAAATCGACTCAGGATAGGCTCAATGCTACCATTGAGCATCTTAGTCTTATCCAAGCGATAGGTTCGTTCCAGTGCGCCTAAGCGACTCCTTTCTTTTAACTAAAATGGAAGCTAGACCCGTAGGTAGAACTAAGCCTAGGTCTCTGACTGTCGCGTACTTTAACGCAAACGGTGTCAGAGATCAAAAGGAAGAGATCATGTATTTTTTACGCGACCATGATATCGACATCATGCTAGTGCAAGAGACCTTCTTGAAACCTAGTTTGAGCGATCCCAAAATAGCCAATTATACCCTAGTAAGAAATGATAGGTTGACCTGACCTAAAGGCGGCACCTTGATCTACTACAAAAGGTCCCTGCAATGTGTACCGATAGATACTCCGCCGCTTACTAACTTAGAAGCGTCGGTCTGTAGGATAGCACTTACTGGCCATCCGCCATTAATAATAGCATCAGCATACTTACCTCCTTTAAAAAGTATATTAGATTCCAACATATCGGCTCTATTAAACCTAGGCCCTAGCGTATTAATCGCAGGAGACCTAAATAGTAAGCACGTTAGCTGGAACTCTAACGTTAACAACCCTAACGGAAAAATACTAAGAGACCTCACGGAGAGACTTAACTTCGATGTTATCGCTCCCGAGAGTCCAACTCGCTATCCTTTTTCAAACAACCAACATCCGGACGTCCTCGATATAGCTTTACTAAAAGACATCCGACTTAGTATTAATTCGATAGAGACTATTATAGAGCTAGTTTCAGACCACAGGCCGGTCGTTTTACAACTGGGCCAGCCGGCAGGTGAGGTCCCTCAGACCAAAACTATTGTCGACTGGCGTAAACTTGAGGTCAAACTTAAGTCTACGAACTCCCAGCATTTGAACACTATACCTGACAAGATAGACTCGCTGGAGGAGGCCGATAGGGCGATTAGCGCCCTCTCGACTCACCTCACATCAGCGGTCGAAGATTGCACCCGTAAGGTTCGTGTATCGAGCGATCAATACACGAAACTGCCGGCAGATGTTCGACGACTGATTAGAGCGAAGAATTCCGCGCTTAAAACTTACGACCGCTATCGCACGGAAACCAATAAACTTAGGGTACGTTCTCTACAAAGCGAGATTAAACAACGAGTAGCCGAGTTTAGAAACGATAACTGGGATAACCTCTTAGAAGGTATCGAACCATCCCAAGACGCCTTCTGGAGACTAACAAGAGCTCTTAAAGCCGACAAATCCGCACCGATGCCGCCTCTCGCGAGGCTGGACCACCCCGATCTCGCCCTTGACGATCTCGAAAAAGCCGAATGCCTAGCAGACAGTCTAGAGTACCAGTGCACGCCGTCCACCGCACCAATAGATCCCGCTCACCTATTAGAGGTAGAATCGGAAGTTGAACGTAGGTCTGCGCTGCCACCAGCGGGTGAACCTCTCGATCCTGTGACAGTAGATGAAGTCACCGAAACTATTAAAAGTCTTAAAAATAGATCAGCCCCTGGGCCAGACGGCATCAGTAACAAGGTTATCAAATCCCTTTCGGCGCCACTTATTTGCCTCCTTGTAGGAATATTTAACACCTTTCTCACGAACTGCTCTTTCCCGGACATCTGGAAAGAAGCAGACGTAATAGGGATCCCAAAACCGGGTAAACCGCGTAATCGTCCCTCTAGTTACAGACCCATTAGCCTGCTCAACACATTGGGCAAACTATACGAGCGCATTATTCACAAGCGTCTCCGTCATTACACCGAAGCTAACGGACTCCTCCCAGACGAACAGTTCGGCTTTAGAGCCAATCACTCATGCACTCACCAGATTCATCGCCTAACAGAATACATTCTGTCTGGCTTCAGTCAAAACCCGCTAAGAAAAAAGTCTCGAAACACGGGAGCCCTCTTCTTCGATGTCGCGAAAGCGTTTGACAAGGTCTGGCACGACGGCTTGATTTACAAGCTGTACAAACTGAACGTGCCCGATAGGCTCGTGCACATCATACGAGCTTTCCTTTCGAACCGCACTTTTCGATATCGAGTAGAGGGAACTCGTTCTACGAAACGTTTCCTTAAGGCCGGGGTTCCACAGGGCTCCGTACTATCCCCACTCCTTTTCACACTTTTCACGAGTGATATCCCAAATGACCCCGTGGTGAACACCGCACTTTTTGCCGACGATACGGCACTCTTTGTGTCAGACCCCAACAAAAATAGACTCGCCATAAAGCTCCAAAAAGCGACCAATCGCCTTGGTGAATGGTTTCGCCTATGGAGAATTGATGTGAATCCCGAAAAAATTGTAGCAGTATACTTTCAACGGAATTCTACAGGAGGTACTAAACCCAAAACAATCTCTCTATACGACCGCCCAATCCCTTGGGAAAAATCGGCCAAATACCTAGGCATCACTTTCGACTCCCGCATGAGTTTCAAGACGCACATAAGTGTAGTACGCAACAAAGCCAAGTCAATAATTGGCCGTCTACACCCACTCGTTAGCAGTAAGAGCAAACTGTCGCTAAGACACAAACTCCGGCTGTACAAAACCTGCATTAGACCGGTTATGTCCTATGCAAGTGTAGCTTTCGCCCATACATATAAGACCCATATTCTAAAACTCCAAAGAGTACAAAATTTTTTCATCCGGAGAGCCACCGGCGCACGGTGGTACCAACGGAACTCTGATTTACACAACGATTGTGAACTACCATCTATCTCCGAATATTTTAAGGAGATGTCCCAACGCTACTTCGACAAGGTAGAAACCCACCCTAACCCGCTAGTGACAAACGCAGCTAACTACGTTCCGATAGCAAACGTCGCGCCCTACCTCCGTAGACCGCGAAATGTTTTAATAGAACCACCAATATCGCTCGATCCAGCCGACCCAAGCGTCGCAGGCACATCACACAACGACACTACACCCACACTAAATGGTACAAACACAAATAGGACAACGAATGGGACGCGTCGCACCCGCAGACGGGCACGACGCGTTCCAGCACACACCGCGTACACACCGTACACCCGCGTTCCTGGACGGTTCTCACCGCCCAGACCATCGACCGACACGAGCTGAGCAGTCAGAGACGGGGGTCCGCACACCCCCCCTCGGACTGCGGTTAGATAGCTCAAAGAAAAACGCCTAAAAGGCGATATGATGATTGGTAACAATATCAAATCATAAACCATCTCATCATCATCCTCACCTCATTGCCTTTCCCTTTTTAATTAGCTCGCGGCCTTGCAGGCCGCGAGCCCTGAGACAAGATGAAGCTGTAAGAGACGCATAGTCTAACAGCACCAACATCAAGATAATAGAGGGTCGGCAGTCGCTCTCCAGCCACTGAAAAGGCACTACCAGAAGAAAAAGTACAAGTTCCTTCTCACCGCCGCTTGCCTCCTATATAAACAGTGAACAACGCGTTTTATTCATTTTTCGAACGGCGTTACGGCGATCCGTAACATAACTATACCTAATAATGATTTCCGAAATAATCATTCAGGTGTCTTTGCGGTGTTTTTCATTACCGCCGCGAAAGTGCTAAATCGAAACTTCAAATTGCAGTTAAAATACGAGTAGGGTCGGTACGGATCGAATTTGGGTTGCTTCGTACTACGAAATTTACGTTCATCATACGCTATCATTATATCATTATAAATGACTTTCAAGATTATATCGATGTAGTTCTACTCATAGTTGAAATTAAAATAAACTTGTGTTTAAAATTTGCTTTCTTTGATATTTATAGTATTTTCTCGCTAGAGCCTGCTCATTTACTCGTGTGAGTTATGGAACCGGGACTGTCACAAAAATTTTATAGTTATCTCTGAAAATATAAAAGCTATCTTAATGTATGACAAAATGTTTTAAAAATCCTATTAAAAGCATTGACTTATATATTACTAGCGTAAGGACCGGGCCGACCGACAACTAAAACGGACCAGTACGCTGGCCCTAAAATTACAGTTTAGGGCCAACATGAATCGGTCGACAGTGGTGCGCGCGCAGGACGTATTTGCCTGGCATAAATATGTCTATTTGCGTGGTAAAAGAATGCAAAAATTACGATACCAAGATTTAAAAAACAAATAGGATGTCAAATCATCGGTAAATAACCTTATATAAATTTTGTTACAATGAAATTTTTATAAAAACGCAATTTTAAAGTTTTATTTTACAGTTAGTTTAGTTACGTTACCAAGATTAGGCCAAGGTTGGATTTAGACCCTCAAAAATATTGTACACGGAATATAAATTTATACAATTAAAAAAAATTATATCATTTTTGACGTTTCATGTTTATATTTCCCATGTGCGGGATTTTGGCGTCACGCGGCGTCACTCGTCTAGTTTATCTATAAATACGTTTCGTTTTTGACGGTTTTATTTTTATTCTGTTAAATTTTTGTTTAAAGAACTTAATGTAAGTTAAATATTTAATATTGGTACCTAATATATTTTATATTAAATAAGGGTAAAAAGAAAAGCCTCCAAACCAAACCCCCGGTGTCACTCATGACACTTGTCTATTAAATTTTTTTTCCGCGCCATTTGTTGGTATGGGTGAAAATTACGACAGTTTCATGAAACGCTGTAGTACGTACAATGTTAAAATGGTGGCTGCGGCTCGCGCGAGAGAATTTTTGCCTTCGTAAATATTAGTTGACTTTTGGAATTGGTGAAGGTACCGACATGATGGATTACCAGAGAGGTAAATATTATTTTTAAGATGTTTTTTGTTATTGTTTTGTGTTTTTTGTGTGCTATGTTTATAGATCTATCAGGTTTTGCAATAGATCTTTCAAAATGTATCTACTTTGTTAATTATTTTCGACTTTTACTTCGAGTGTCACTGGTGACACTTTCGGCACTCATGATTTAAAATATTGATTTTTACAGGATTGTCTGATGGTGACATCGAGTCGGCGTTGTTCAACTTTGCCGAGTCAGATTTCGAAGACATTCATGATGATGAGGAGGAAAACTTTTCTACAGTTCGGAAAGACATTTCTGAAGAAGTATTGGCCCGGTCACCTGACGGTAGTGAGTGAGATTCTTCAGACGAAGAGCCGCTTGTTTCACTACAGCGAATTAGGAGATCAACAAATCGACCGCTGCGATGGGATCACACAGGTAACTTCCAGAATTCTTAAGCATTCTTTATGAGGATGCACTATTAGTTAAACTAAGAATCTTCAAACCTTCCTATGTATATTTTTGCCATTAAGTATATCAAACCTGAATTCTTTGACCAAATGTCACAATGTGAAATGTATGACACAATGTAAAAATATTTGCAGCACCCATAGAACTGGAAGATTTTTAAATACAAATTGAGAGGAAATGCGAACTTTCATAGGCGTTTTAATGGTTATGTGTACATTAGGACTTCTCCGAATGCGTATGTTTTGGGCTGCTGAAATCAGGGCAGCACTAGTTACTAATGCAATAACACGAAATGGATATTTCCAATTGAGAAGCAACATTAAAGTCGTTGACGATCGATTAGTATCTCCATCTATGAAAACTGTAGACAGATTTTGAAAAATTCGTCCACTAGTTCCAACGATCGAAGCCGACTGTAGACAAAACCAAAGATGCCAAAATGTCAAGTGATAGATCACTAGTGAATGAGGAAAGGGGAAGTTTCGACTGCATCGTCAGGCAAGACAAAGTCATTGCTGTTGTTAAATGGCTGGACAGCAAACCTATACATCTTGGCACTTGGCACTGCTTGCATGATTTTTGATATTTTGAAAACTGAAAAAACAATTGTATTTTTCAGTTTTCACACATCACAATAATAAAAATGAAACCTTACACATACTGAATACTATTAATATTTATTGGCGGATTAATTTGAATCTAAAAACACGGATATTACCTTACTTTAATTTAATAAAACATTCAATAATTCAAACATGTATTAATGTCTTTGAAACCCGTAGTGTCACTGGTGACACCCCCCATTTTGACGCAAATAGGAGGGATAGAATTTTTTTGTATTTTTTATTAGTTTTATGTATTAAACATAGTCCAGTTCTTCAGAAGTACTATAATGAGCGACGTGCAACTGGGCAGGACTGAAATGAGTATCGCGAGTCAAACGTGAGAGGGAGGGACTACTGCGTGTGACTCGCGCCTGGTCAGGACTGGAACATTGGGGCTTAACCAATATTTGACTTCCAAACAACAAATGTTTCGCCAGATCCATTTTAAAGTCCGGATATTGTTTCATATCTTTTCTTGGAAGTCCACTTTTGACAGCATCTTCCCGATATTGAATCCACGAAACAGCTGCGGCAAAATCGAAAAAAATAAGAATATCGTGAACGGTCCACTTCCCTCTTCTGCCGCGCATTGGGTATTTGCCAATTATGCGATCCAAAAGGTCAACTCCACCCATGTACTAGTTATTGTTTATGATCGCTACTGGCTGTGGCAATGCACTGCTGCTCCTTCTTATTCCATCGCCGGCATGTCCCCAACAGTTCAACAGCAGTTTCTGTCGAGGCAAGATGTATAGGTTTGCTGTCCAGCCATTTAACAACAGCAATGACTTTGTCTTGCCTGACGATGCAGTCGAAACTTCCCCTTTCCTCATTCACTAGTGATCTATCACTTGACATTTTGGCATCTTTGGTTTTGTCTACAGTCGGCTTCGATCGTTGGAACTAGTGGACGAATTTTTCAAAATCTATCTACAGTTTTCATAGATGGAGATACTAATCGATCGTCAACGACTTTAATGTTGCTTCTCAATTGGAAATATCCATTTCGTGTTATTGCATTAGTAACTAGTGCTGCCCTGATTTCAGCAGCCCAAAACATACGCATTCGGAGAAGTCCTAATGTACACATAACCATTAAAACGCCTATGAAAGTTCGCATTTCCTCTCAATTTGTATTTAAAAATCTTCCAGTTCTATGGGTGCTGCAAATATTTTTACATTGTGTCATACATTTCACATTGTGACATTTGGTCAAAGAATTCAGGTTTGATATACTTAATGGCAAAAATATACATAGGAAGGTTTGAAGATTCTTAGTTTAACTAATAGTGCATCCTCATAAAGATTGCTTAAGAATTCTGGAAGTTACTTGTGTGATCCCATCGCAGCGGTCGATTTGTTGATCTCCTAATTCGCTCTAGTGAAACAAGCGGCTCTTCGTCTGAAGAATCTCACTCACTACCGTCAGGTGACCGGGCCAATACTTCTTCAGAAATGTCTTTCCGAACTGTAGAAAAGTTTTCCTCCTCATCATCATGAATGTCTTCGAAATCTGACTCGGCAAAGTTGAACAACGCCGACTCGATGTCACCATCAGACAATCCTGTAAAAATCAATATTTTAAATCATGAGTGCCGAAAGTGTCACCAGTGACACTCGAAGTAAAAGTCGAAAATAATTAACAAAGTAGATACATTTTGAAAGATCTATTGCAAAACCTGATAGATCTATAAACATAGCACACAAAAAACACAAAACAATAACAAAAAACATCTTAAAAATAATATTTACCTCTCTGGTAATCCATCATGTCGGTACCTTCACCAATTCCAAAAGTCAACTAATATTTACGAAGGCAAAAATTCTCTCGCGCGAGCCGCAGCCACCATTTTAACATTGTACGTACTACAGCGTTTCATGAAACTGTCGTAATTTTCACCCATACCAACACATGGCGCGGAAAAAAAATTTAATAGACAAGTGTCATGAGTGACACCGGGGGTTTGGTTTGGAGGCTTTTCTTTTACCCTTATTTAATATAAAATATATTAGGTACCAATATTAAATATTTAACTTACATTAAGTTCTTTAAACAAAAATTTTACAGAATAAAAATAAAACCGTCAAAAACGAAACGTATTTATAGATAAACTAGACGAGTGACGCCGCGTGACGCCAAAATCCCGCACATGGGAAATATAAACATGAAACGTCAAAAATGATATAATTTTTTTTAATTGTATAAATTTATATTCCGTGTACAATATTTTTGAGGGTCTAAATCCAACCTTGGCCTAATCTTGGTAACTTAACTAAACTAACTGTAAAATAAAACTTTAAAATTGCGTTTTTATAAAAATTTCATTGTAACAAAATTTATATAAGGTTATTTACCGATGATTTGACATCCTATTTGTTTTTTAAATCTTGGTATCGTAATTTTTGCATTCTTTTACCACGCAAATAGACATATTTATGCCAGGCAAATACGTCCTGCGCGCGCACCACTGTCGACCGATTCATGTTGGCCCTAAACTGTAATTTTAGGGCCAGCGTACTGGTCCGTTTTAGTTGTCGGTCGGCCCGGTCCTTACGCTAGTGATATATAAGTCAATGCTTTTAATAGGATTTTTAAAACATTTTGTCATACATTAAGATAGCTTTTATATTTTCAGAGATAACTATTAATTTTTTGTGACAGTCCCGGTTCCATAACTCACACGAGTAAATGAGCAGGCTCTAGCGAAAAAATACTATAAATATCAAAGGAAGCAAATTTTAAACACAAGTTTATTTTAATTTCAACTATGAGTAGAACTACATCGATATAATCTTGAAAGTCATTTATAATGATATAATGATAGCGTATGATGAACGTAAATTTCGTAGTACGAAGCAACCCAAATTCGATCCGTACCGACCCTACTCGTATTTTAACTGCAATTTGAAGTTTCGATTTAGCACTTTCGCGGCGGTAATGAAAAACACCGCAAAGACACCTGAATGGTTATTTCGGAAATCATTATTAGGTATAGTTAGTTGAAGTAGGTTAAGCCGCTTTAGAGTCAGTCAACTCCTTTTTGCCCTAAAACTCTCTGCTGCCAGTGCCCAGTATTGGGATGTATTTTATTTATTTATTTTATTTATTTATGCTTTCATGCACAAAAAAGTACATATGGCGGACTTAATGCCATAGGGCATTCTCTCCCAGTCAACCATTAGGCTAAACAGAGATAGACATTATGGAGCCGGTGCAGCAATAATCAAATAGAGAGGATAAAAGAAATAATAATGTATATAATAAACAATACATACATATTATATACACATATATACATATATATACACACATTTTTTATATATATATATATATATATATATATATATATATATATATACATACATATAAACATATAATAGGATATATATACATACATACACTATATACACATAAATACATAAGTATATATCTATATATATACATACACAATAGGTTAGGGCAAATATGAAATATATACGAAAAAGAGAGCTAAGTTAATTCAAACTTGCGACGATTTAATCATATACTTACGGACTTGATTTTTAAAGACGAATTTTTTGGGAGCTTTTTTAATGTCTAGAGGAATGTCGTTCCAGAGTCTGATGGCCATGAGGGCGAAAGAGTGAGATAAATAACCAGTACGGTGTAAAGGAGTGAGCAACTTAAGATTGGCCGAGGAACGGATAGAAAAATTCTGAGAATCTCCCAGGTATTGAAATTTAGATTTCAGATACTCGGGAGCACATGGATCGTACAAAATTGAGAAAAGGGTGCAGAGTATTCTAACATATCTGCGCTAACGGATAGGCAGCCAGTTTAACTGTGTACGAAAGGAAGATACATGGTCGTATTTACGAAGACCATAAATGTATCTGATGCAGTTGTTAAGCAGACGATCCAATGTATTAAGATGAAGTTGAGACAGGTCTGAGCAACACACATATCGACATAATTAATAATCGGTACAATAAGTGATTGGCCAAGTAAAATCTTGGTATTGGTGGGAAGAAAGCTTTTAAATCGATATACAGATCGCAAAGTTCCAGCAGTTTTGCGACTCACCTCCTGTATATGTTTGTTCCATGTTAAGCAACCATCGATGTACAGACCAAGGTTCTTTACGTTAGTAGAGAATGGTATGACATTATTATTAAACATAATTGATGGTAGGGTGGGAATATCCAGTTTAGATAATAATCTTGAGATTATCGTTTGGCATTTAGACGGGTTCACGTATCTAGGCTGCTACTTTTTTACTTTTCATAGGGCTATCCGCTGCTGTTCATAGGATTCCCCCATTGTTTGTCACAAAGACTGGATATTCGCAGAAGTATTCACGCTTGGCAAGCGGGTTGGCAACGGCCGCTCTTTATTACTTTGCGCTGTTATCAAGAAGATGCTGCCACCCAGCTCCTGTTTCAGTTTCCCTCTGCCGCCTCTTACGACACCCACGGGCCGAAATGGGCTAGTGGTTTCTTTTTCGCCGCCTCTACATGGCTAATATATTTTCACTACCGTTCATCAATTGAATTCCCCCCACAGATTGCCAAATAAGTTGGATATTTGCCATAGTTGCCACGCTTGACATGCGAGTTGCCAACTGGATATTTTTATTATTTTGAGTTATGATCAGGAAGACGCTGCTGCTCATCTTATGTAGATTTCATTACTCCTGTTCATTTAGTTCAAATTCAATTTAGTTCTTTTCACACGTTCACTGTGGATAGTTCTACATTTCTACATTTATGAAATTTTGAAGTCTATTCAAACGTAAAAAAATACTGCATGTGTTGCTAATTAATATTCGATGGGGCCAATATTAATAAAGACCATTAAATTCAACATTACATTGTCAAAACTATATGAACTTTAATTATAAATATGGTGTAAATAACGCATTTCTGATTCTAGGGCAATTTTCCCTTCATAGAGACACGTCGAAAGACGTGCCCGATATAAGAAAGTCTAGCCGTATGATATTAATGCAATTCTGATAAACTCACTCATGTGTTTCTGTAACATATAATATTGCAAATTTCAATCATGTACTACTTCCAATATAGACACTTATACCGACGTGTCTCTACAAGTGATCCAGTTTTGCCAATTTTACGAAATAGCATTTCGATGTTTATACAATTCAAGTCGACGCAAGCGAAGGCGAGGGTGAAAAGCTAGTTTCAAATAAAAATACAGCCTTATTTACTGATATTTTCAAAACAGCAATAATTGTATGTCAATATTTACTATACAAACTCAAATGTTCGGTCCATAGAAATATATCTATGGTCCGGTCGCGTATTAGCGATATTCTAGATTACTTATATTACTTTTAATACACAAATACCTACCTTACACACCGAAATCTATAAACACCTTCCCCTCTATGTGACAGCCATTTTGTTTTTTTTCTTGAGGTATTCTCTACGTGTGTACAAAAAAATCATATCTCTCAAAGTTTTGGTCTTACTGAGATAAAAATAAGATCATTCGTAGGGCAACAATATTGTTTATCGTTTATATTATGAAAAGATGGGTTCACACACTCGTAACTTAAAAACATATTTAAATCCAAATAAATATCCAAAAATTGTGCTAATTAGCAAATTATTGTAAGGTACTGCAAAAACAACCCCGATTACTCTTTTCATTTTTTAACTAGATCGACAGATTTTGAGCTACAAGCTGCGTGTTGGTTAAGACTTATTGTTGGTTGTACACACTCGTGGCATATGCGCAAGCACAAAGGGCCTTTGTCGAAACCCTGAAACTCCCTGAAACAGGAAAACATTAAAACACTTAAGTTACTTACTAGTTTTAATTAAATTGTTTTACAAAACGGACCTACAATTAAAATATCTAAAGCAGTTGTTCGAAGTGGCCACCTCCAGCTTGTAGGCAAGCTAAAGCTCTACGTGCCACCTGAGTTGATGAGCGCATTCATTTGTAAATTAGATTTTATTTCTTCGGCGACTGACATTATTTTTGTGATGAGTTCTTCGCTGGTGTTTGGAACTGTGTTTGGAAACCTTTGTTCATATGACCCCACAAAGAATAATCCAAGGGTGTCAAATCGGGTGAGCGAGGTGGCCACGCTACTAGACCACCGCGACCGATCCACGGCGAATGGTTGTTGTTTAAATAGTCTATCACAACTCGAGAAAAGTACGCAGGTGTACCATCAAGCTGGACCCATATACGTTGACGGTACGATAAAGGTAGCTCCATAAAGCTATCAGCAAACTGTGTCTCTAGGAACTCCAGAAATCTAGTGACGTTTAATGTAGGAGGTAATTCCAACGGCCCTATCAAACGATCGTTGATTATGTCTGCCATACATTCAATGAAAATTCATGTTGAAACCAACTTGGGTGCACAGCTTGTGAGTTTACCGAGCACAAGAGATAATCATTTCTGTGATTTGTAATGTCAGCTTTTGTGAATTTTGCTTCGTCAGTCCATAATTTTTTTTTTATTCTTTAATATCTGTTCCAAGCACAGACCACCCAGCCTAGGCACTTCTTCTTCGTAGGCTGGGTAGTCTATGGTTCCGAGAATGTCTTGGACCGTTGGACCGTTACATCCAGAAAAACTGACTGTGTGGTGTGCCTTATGGGCTGGTGGAATAATTGGTCCGTACTTCTTTAAAAACGATGCTGACCAGAACGTTACAGTCAATGGTGACCGCTATAAAGCGATGATTACTGACTTTTTCGTTCATCAATTGAACAACCATGATGTGCAGGAGTTGTGGTTTCAACAAGACGGCGCAACATGTCACACAACTCGTGCTACAATTGATTTTTTGAAGGAAACGTTTGGTAACCGCATAGTTTCACGTTTCGGACAAGTGAATTGGCCTCCAAGATCGTGCGATTTAACGCCGCTTGACTATTTTCTGTGGGGATATTTGAAGTCGCAAGTCTACGCCGATAAGCCCGAAACGATTAACCACTTGGAGGGCAACATTCGGCGCGTTATTGCCGATATACGGCCACAAATGTTGGAAAAAGTCATCGAAACTTGGACCTCCAGATTAGACTACGTCCGAGCCAGCCGTAGCGGTCATATGCCAGAAGTCATATTTAAATTATAATGCCAGAAAATAGTCTTTCGAATAAAGTAAATTTCATAAAAAAAACATGTTTGTTTTATTCCATTTCAAAGTTCTATACGTCTAAAAAAACATCCTATATATGTACCTAGAATATCGTTAGTACGTGAACGGACGCATTGCATATTTAAACTAAATTTGAAATTTGGCTACTCTTTGAAAAATAACTCTGTAGAAAGAGCACAATAGTTGTCAATAGTGGTTCATCAATCATCAACATCTGTAAAAATTGCGGCTCTAGAACTAATAGTTTAGGCGGAACTATACTTCTACGCTCCATAGGCAGAACATAATTATGTTTGGTGAAATTTTTTGCTGTCATTAAAAATCACTGATTTGAAAACTATTAACGTGTGCGGAAATTAAATATGAATATACGCTGCAGAATATTTCATAAGGTCATCTCTTTATTTTTTTAAGAACTTTTTTCTAGGTAAAACGACTTTAATGATTCTTTTTTTTTTAAACTGATGCTTCTCATGTGATCATAAATTTGTCAAGTTCTGATCAGTAGTTCTTGAGTTATCATTAATAATGCGTATTTAATTAGCTTCGAATACATTGATGTTCTCATTTTATTTAAATATAAGTATTACAAAATTTTAAATGTTACCACTTGTGTTAAGACAATTCTTATAGCAATACGAAAATAATAATCAACAATTTTCATCTTAAAGGAATTCTCGTCAGCTTAAAAAAATATTTAGAACTATTTATTTAGTGTAACTATAAATTAGGTAAAACACTCAATACCTAGTATATAAATCCTATACTATTAAACGAGCAATTCTTGTATATATATAAATATATAATCGGGATCTCGGAAACGGCTCCAACGATTTTCACAAAATTTAGTGTCCAGGGAGTTTCGGGGATAATAAATCGATCTAGCTAGGATTTATTTTTAGAAAATGTCTTTTTGTCCGTTTTTAGGCAATGAAAAACTGCTACAATATCGTTAGAATAAGAAGGTAAATTTATGAGAATTTAAAATATATGAGATATTTATTATCCACTCCTCCTAATTTGGCCCATTTTCAATATATCGATATAATTATTAATTAACTTAAAAGAGGTAATTACTTACACATATATTATAAGTTTTATATATTTTTATACAGAAATATCTACGCATGCAGCATATTAAAATCAATGCTGTTTTCCAAGTTTGTTGAAATCATCAAAACTTAAAATTTGCGGCCACCCTAATTCCATTAACAAACTTTAATTAGATAGATTAAAGGAATTATTTATTATTCATATATTCACCTTTTATGCAATCGATTAACCTAAAAGGAGTAATTACTTTACATATACTTTTAAACAAAGATGTTTTATAGGTATCTATAAAACATCTTTGCTTTTAAAACTACTTTTGTATAATTAAAATTTTGTAATAAAAAGCGTTTTTGCCGCATCAAGAAATTAATTACTAACTCTGAAGTCGAAAAACATTACTGGCTTAAACATGTTCCTAGAACTTACAGAATCACTATTATTAATAAAGCTATTTTGTGTAAAGCAAATGTAAACTTTTCTCTATACATATGTTATTTTGCAATAACCGGAAAAATTTGAGGAGATTCAGAATAAGTAATATAGGCAAATGTTAAACAAAAATTATAGTTAAAAAAATTATAATGTTAACATTCTGTCCTTTTTATCTTTTAAATTTGTAATGCGTGGTAATGCATCATTTTAACTTACATTTTATTCGATCACGGAACTTGAAAAAAGGAGGGAGGGAGGGTGAAAAATAACTTACTTTTATATTGTTATTAAGTTAAATTCATAATTGATTTGAAAATCATAAAGTACATTCTTTAGTTTTTTTATTTCATTTTAGTAGATATAAATTAATTTTATAATAATTAATTACTACTTAACTAGATAATAGTGATGTCACTATCGAAAATCGTAAAACTAATGATATTTCTAAGTTTAATTTCTAATCTATAAAAAGTTTTAGTAGGTATCTTTTTATCTATAAATAAACTGATAAAAATTGCAATTAGCACACAACTACAACAATACCCTTATAGTTTAAATCAAAAAATATTTATATATTGTATTGGTCAGATCTTAGTATTTACATCATGCATTAGTCGATTATTGCGTGAAATGGCGGTAAATCATAAAATTTAACAGCGTTAGTTGACTATATCATGATTCATGATATAGCAAATCAATGAATAGAGATTGTTTGGCGATATTAACTATTAGATACGACATTGCTGTTCCGATATATTATTGTTATATCGTAAAATAATTTCATTACACATCGCTAGCAACGCTGATTTCGTATATTTGACAAACGCCGAATTTTTAATAGATTCTACATCACTGTATGCCATATTTATGCATTATATAAATCACAGATTATCTCCTTAGGAGGTAATCTGTGATTTATATAAGGTAGGTAGGTAGGTAGGTCTTGTGGTGTCACATTCACTTTGACTTAGTGATAGAGATACATTGATTTATATGTTACATGATTTATATGTCTTGTATAACTCAATGTAGAGATAGCACAAGACTTAACTGCATCTTAAAATTGAGTAGTGTTAAAGTATTTGGGCATAAATGTTTTACTAAAGAAAAATTATATAAAAAGGGTTATTATAATATCAAAGAATACATAAATGAAAATAACCCCTGCAAATGAGGTGATCGCTGCTATGCTGTTTCTATTAAAATTAATTTAAAAATTGTAAACCAAAATTTGTAAAGTGAAATATGTTTAAAAGAAAAGTCCCGCTGGGTTTCTTGCTGGTTCTTCCCAGGACAGAGGTATTTTCCAAACCAGTGGTGAATAAAAAATGTCGTTTGAATAAATGTTATGTAATAATCTATATTGAATAAAAATCATTCTATTCAATTCTATTCTGGTTCTATACACTCACCATATGAAACACACTAGCATTAAGCTGCTATTTAACTTGTATTTTTTTGACTTTCTAACAAAGATATTTGTAATTCTAGTTTTTTAATTTTCAATTTGGCTATTTTAATGTTGTATATTATATGTTCCCTTCCATCATTTCTAGTTGTCTTTTTTTAAAATCTGTATCGCTTTTTATGATTGTTTGCTGTATATCTTCTCTTCTGTAAAATGAAATAGAATACTTAATGTAAGTTTTTTTTTATGTACTAAGTATTATGAAGTAATAAAAGTATGTACTAGAAAGGAAGTTAACCTTGTAAGCAAAAGAAATATATTTATAATTATTTTTCAATCAATTAATATTAACTTTGCTTTTTAATATTTGGAAACATGAAACATTTCTAGTGTTAAATTAAATACTAATTTTCAAATCTTAAAAAGTATGAGATGTATTAAAGTAATTATTTCAATATACCTATTTTGCAAGCCCTTTTCCTGTCTTTTGTTTTTGTAATGCCCCTTGTATTAGCAGTTTCATTGTTGGTTATTTTCATTTCTGTGTCCGTAGTTTGATATTTCTAAAAATTAATATAAATAAAGGTTATAGTAAATTAAACATGTTTGATATTGAGACAAACTTGTGTATTACATAATATGATTGTAACTATTATAATAATATATTTTGTTTTTTAATAAAGAATCAATAATTATTATTTACCTTGCGTCTCGACAACATTGGGTTCTGGATATACTATGTTTATAACTACTGGTGTGTCAGTTTTTTTTAAAACTAAGGCAAGGCTTAGGGTCAGCAAATATTTCTTTTGTAGTTGTAGCCACAGTCACTGAATTCTAAAATAAATCACTAAAACATTTATCATGTTTTCCTGTCATTACCTATATAATATTAATATTGCCCTTAATTGAATCAGGTATTTTACGAGTATATGCTGCGGAAATGTTACGATCGAGGCAATAGGTAATACAAGTTATTAATTATAAAATAGAAAATTATAGTCGACAAGTGTAGATAATCTAGTAACATGTATGTTATGATATACAAACCACTATGTATGAATTTACGACATTTCAATTTTGAATAAGAATGTAATTACTTGAAAAGAAATTATTACAAACATTTATTAAGTTTTGAATATTTAAAAATAATTTTGAATTGTAAATTGTATGCCTTTAATGGCAGATTATTTATACAATTTAGTAATTATATTTAGTATACAAAATAAAGTTATTTCATTTTAATTAAATGTGTAAGACACATAAGTAATTTTATTTACCACTGCATCACTATCATAATCGTTAACTTCAATGACAAAGTCGTGAGGAGCAATTACCATAATTTGTAAGTCCTCAGGAGTAGGTGATGGTGGTTTTTCGCCACCCCCTGTTTTTGATCGTTCCCTCCTATATGTACATAAGTTTGATATAGCATGGATATAGCCGACAATTTCATCCTCTTCCAAGCAACTTCAATTCCCCATCTGATCGGCATTTAACTGTTATCTCATTAAATCTAAAATAAAAGAAAAAATCTTGTAAACAATACCGTGCCTACTTGTACACAACAAATGCATTAAGTACTTACTTATTAGTTAAGTATATTCTTCCACTCTTTTATTTTTTTCATGTTTACGCACGTTTTCGTTGACTTATCTTCTAAAATGGGTGCTGAATGCGCAATAAAAGTACGTAATATTTCCTATAATAATAAGAACATTATTTTTAGTCGAAATAAGGATGATAGGAGGATAAGAGCGTTGCTACGCACTAACGAATAAATTACGATGTTTCACTAACTTTTTCTTCTGAACCAATTTTTACCCCTTTTTTTCTTTTGTTCCATTATTGTAAATATAGATCCAAATAAAACCTTACTATCTGCAATAGCACAATACTGAGGTCAATGCAATGTATTAAAATAAGAGCATTTACTTATTATAACATAAGGACGCAACATAAACAATTTTGAACGTTTTTGATCGCGCACTCGCGGTATCTATGTAATTTACTCCATTTCACGGTAGAGTCGTTAAAATGAAAACGATTATAAAAAGCACTTTAATAAAAGTATAAGTCGTGATTGTTCAATAGATTTTTACCTACACAAATAACAATATGATTTGTATTGATGAATAATTATTTAAGCATAATTAAGTGTGAAAATAATATTAATATTTAATGAAACAGAACGTTGCATTGAATGAAACCTGTAGGAATGAATGAAAGAATGTAATTTCTTGTTTCTTATCTGTGGATGATATTTAAACCAGGACGAATTTTGGTACTAACTAGTCCACGGATAGTCTGCGTTTTGGAATAAGAATACATTTTGAAACTGGTGCTAAAGCTAATAACCGTAACAAACCTGGATCTCACAGATCCAGGTTTGGTTTAAACCAGGACAGGACCAAAACATTTTTTGGAATAAGACTCTCCGCTAGCAGTAATGGTATTCTGTAGTAATGGGCGTTGAATCAACGAACGGTTTAAATAGACGGTCTACGTTCAATCGACGTTTCGACGGTCTACAGTTCATTCGTTAACTAGTCGAATTCATAGACGGCTAAACTGAGAGTCCACAGCGTTCTTATCTACTAACAATGCGACGACGACGCCGTAATAAAGTATTCTGCGAATAAGACCGACGATGACGACGATAGATAATAGATTTTAAATCTTTATAAGCCCCACGGACGTAGGGCATCAAAAATTGAGTAAGACTCATTTGAGTGTTCCCCTCCACGGAAATCTTTAGTAAAAGGCGAAAGATTTATTCGTTTTGAAGGGAAACCAGAGTGATTATTAGTTTTTTTTTTTTTTTTTTGCGCCCGAAGCAATTAAAGGGCTACCCTGTACGTAGGGAGGCGGAAAATGCATTACGCATACCACGATAGCCGGTCTATCGTGGTTATGGGGGACTCACTGTCCTACCGGGGACCCTAAGTGATACCCCCTAAAAACCGCCTTTGGGGACAGGCAGCTGGCTGATTAAGCTCTATTGTGCCTTATCATGAGCGACCCTCTTTTGGGAAAAGAGGGCGGGATTATTAGTTGTCAGTAAATTATTATGTATATGCTGATTGTAAACAAAACCATAGCGTGTTATAATTCTGTTATTATCTTTCGTAAAGCGACATCTAGTGAAATAACTCAGAAAATCGCAGTGCACTGCTGTGTTCCTGTCTGAGGAGTAAAGAAAGTCAATTAATCTTCCGTTCACCAGATGTCGCTAGTTGACAATTAGGTGAAGTTTTTTGTTACACAATTTGTTGAAGTTTTGAATAAAAATGTATCACTTTCTGTAGAGTATTATAATTAATACACAAAACTAATACAAAAAAATAATTACGTATACTTTTAAAACAACTTTTGTATAATTATAATTTTGTAATAGAAAGCGTTTTTGCCGCAACAAGAAATTACTAACTCTGAAGTCCAAAAACATTACTGGCTTATGCTTGTGTTCCTAGAACTTACAGAATCACTATTAATTATAAAGCTATTTTTTAATTTTTTTTTTCATTTTATGCATGCGTGTATAGTAGCTATAATCCCTAATTATGCAGAAACATCTACGCATGCAGCATACTGAGATCAATGCTGTTTTCCAAGTTTGTTGAAATTATGAAAACTTAAAATTTACGGCCACCCTATTTCTATATAAAAAAACTTAGGAATGATTTATTATTCATATATTCACCTTTTTATGCAATCGATTACGTTTTTAGGTTTCCTGTCTCTAAAAAGCCAATAATTATTTTTTTATTAATGTTAAACAAAATTTATGCGATTGTATCGCGTACAATTTATTGATTATTGCTTACAAAAACTTTTTCTTCGTTGTTTTCCTATTTTCTCGATTTAGGAGGCACAGATTTGCAGAGATTATAGCCTGGGCTTTCATAAATAAAGTTTTTTATTGTATTTCGTAATATCCCTAATGTATAATATTTTACGTATAAAATTATCATACACTCATTCTTTGGACACACAGGTTAATGAAAAATGTAATTACAATTTAAATTTTAGCTATTTTCATGTTGCTTTAAAAGTGTGTAGAGAATTGGCCTTGATGCTGATAATGTACTTTCAACTTTCCATGTAAGTTCCATGGCCCTAAAAAGGAAAACAAAGTAACCACAACATAAAAAAAGTGCTTGCTTGCGCATACACTTGAGTAATATAATCCTGTCCTGCGCAGATGGCTATTCTCCGTTGAGAATGGCCGCCGTTACCAAAATTCAATCTGGAGCCCTTTATTATAGTTTTAAAAATAAAACACATAGTTGTTTTAATCTTTTAATGATCAAAAGTAAGAATGAGGAACTTAGAATCATATAAAATCTAGCTGCTGGCTTTTTAATTTTTTCTGAACAATAAATAAATACTAATTAGAAATAACTTTTGTTATTGAATAATTTATTGTAGATTAATAAAAAATTGTCACTTCGTAACTTTAAGTTTAAATGTTTATGTTTTCAGAATAATCACGTAACTATTCAGGTCATGCCGGTAAACCTGGTACGCGCGGTGTCATAATGATGGCACGAGTGACAGAGTTTGCATGATGCTACGCTTGTGTTTGTTAAAGTGAGACATTTTGTTACACAAAAAAAACGGAACACAAACCTTTAAATCAGGACCGTCCCGCCTAAAGTGGGACGTATGGTCATGTTAGCCATTCCACATAATATGTAATATATGAAACTCTCTCGAAAATTATTTTAAATATAATTTATATTATATTTAAAATATTAAAAATATTATATTTAAAAGAGCCGTGGTAGCTCAGTGGTTAACGCTCGCTGTAAATATAACAGAACGCGAGTAACCCGGGTTCGATCCCCGCCGGCACCAATGAAATTGTTAATTGCAATTTTAAGTGCTGATTTACCACGTGCTCGGCGGTGAAGGAAAACATCGTGAAACCTGCATGTCTGAGGAATAAGAAAAAAAATATTTCGAAGACATGTGAAGTTCGTCAACACGCATTTGGGCAGCGCGGCGGACACTTCCTTGCCCTAAAACCCTCTCAGAAATGAGGGGAGGCCTGAGCCCAGCAGTGGGACGTATATAGGCTGTAACTTTACTTTATATTTAAAATAATCCAAGGGTATCAAATCGGGTGAGCGAGGTGGCCTCGCTACTAGACCACGGCGACCGATCCACGGCGAATGGTTGTTGTTTAAATAGTCTACCACTGGCCGAGAAAAGTGCGTAGGTGCACCATAAAGCTGGACCCATATACGTTGACGGTACGACAAAGGTAGCTCCAAGCAGCAAACTGTGTTTCTAGGAACTCCAGAAATCTAGTGCCGTTTAAGGTAGGAGGTATATCCAACGGCCCTATCCAACGATCGTTACATTCAACGAAAATTCATTTTCAAATTAACTTGGGTGCACAGCTTCTGGGCTTACCGAGCACAAGAGATAATCATTTCTGTGATTTGTAATGTCAGCTCTTGAGAATTTTGCTTCGTCAGTCCATTTTTTTTTGCTGAAAATGACGGTTCTGTCTCACACTTCGAATGATCCACGAACAAAATACAGACCTTGTTGCAATATCTGTTCCGAAAATTTCTTGGACCCGTTGAAAATGAAAATCTCTCTTTTCAAAATTCTCCATACATTTCACTTAGACAGATGTAGTTGCAATCCGTCGAACGCTTAGTCTGGAATCACAGGTTATTAGCCTAAGCACTTCTTCTTAATCATAGGACCAGTATCCAGTATGTTCTATCTCAGTTACTTTCGTAGTAGCTTGCAGTATTTCCGGCCTGCTCCTGAATGGAATGCGTCACTGCATCAATTCGAGAGCAGGCAACGCCAGATGCCTCTATACAATGGCCTTTTGTGTTTGCGCATACGCTATGTTCAAACAACAATAATTCTTAAAGTAATGAGCATACAGTATTGTAGTGTATTGTAGCTAAGCTAACCATCTGTCTAGTAAAAAAAAAGAGTAATCGGGGTTGTTTTTGCAGTATCTTACAATAATTTGCTGATCAGCACAATTTTTGGATATTTATTTGGACTTAAATATGTTTTTAAGTTACGAGTGTGTGAACCCATCTTTTCATACCTAATATAAACGATAAACAATATTGTTGCCCTACGAATGATCTTATTTTTATCTCAGTAAGACCAAAACTTTGAGAGATATGATTTTTTTGTACACACGTAGAGAATATCTCAAGAAAAAAACAAAATGGCTGTCACATAGAGGGGAAGGGGATTAGACTTCAGTGTGTAAGGTATTTGTGTAAGTTTTAAAATGGTTGTTATATATGTACCTAGAATATCGTTAGTACGTGACCGGACGCACTGTATATTTAAACTATAAGTACTTATATTAAGTTTAAATTATAAGTTTGAAATTTGGCTACTCTTTGAAAAATAACTCTGTAGAAAGAGTACAATAGCTGGCAATAGTGGTTCACATCTGTAAAAATTGCGGCTCTAGAACTAATAGTTTAGGTAGAACTATACTTCTACGCTCCATAGGCAGAACATAATCATGTTTGGTGAAATTTTTTGCTATCATTAAAAAATTATTCATTTGAAAACTATTAACGTGTGCGGATATTATATATGAATATACACTCTACTCGCGTAGTGTATATATTCTTTGACTCTACAGACTATTTCATAAGGTCACCTATTTATTTTCTTTACAACTGACTGCAAAAAGGAGAAGGTTCTCAATTACACTGTATTTTTATAAGTGTGCTATCTCAGAACTTTTTTCTAGGTAAAACGACTTTAATGATTCTTTTTTTATTTAAAAGCAGATGATTCTCATGTGATCATAAATTTGTCAAGTTCTGATCTGTAGTTCTTGAGTTATCATTAAGATCGCGTATTTAATTAACTTCGAATACATTGATGATGTTCTCATTTTATTTAAATTGAAGTCGGTTATACAAATTTTTAAATGTTACCACTTATGTTAAGACAATTCTTAAAGCAATACAATAATAATAATCAACAATTTTCATCCTAAAGGAATTCTCGTCAGCTTAAAAATATATTTAGAACTATTTACTTAGTATTTTTATTATACTGTGGTATAACTATAAATTAGTTACAACACTCAATAGCTCAATACCTAGCATATAAATAATAATTAATTATCCGTACTACCCGCATATGTATATACTATATATAAAATTAAAAATTATTGAAATAATACTAGTTTTCACGGAATTTAACACTACACATTGAAATAATACTAGTTTTTACGAAATTCCGTAAAAACTAGTATTATTTCAATGTGTAGTGTTCGCGTAAATATAAGAAATCATTATTAAAAATTATATTAAAATTATATAATGGTTTAGCTCATTTTTAAGGTCGATATTTCCAGAACGGAAGCAGTCAAACCAATAACGGGTAATGCGTTCGTTTGTAATGTTTTGTTTGCCACTTACACATCGTTGATGTCACTTGCCGCTTGTGCCGCTTTGCTGCCAAGACGGTACTCGTATTCCATAATGACTCTTATTTTAAACGTATCCATGATGGCGAAAAAGATTCAAATGCGATAAAAACATAACGCTAATGACTTATTTTGAAAAAAGAATTCCACGTTTTAAAAATCAAATTCATTTGAAATTTTAATTCTTGGGGCCATTACAAATCTAATCTAAACAAAAAATATTTTGATTAGAAATGGCCAGTACCGCAGAACATAGGTTTCATAATAGGTATTAGGTATATTATTTAAAATCATACTGTTGACAATTGACATTATAAGCCCTACGGACGTAGGGCATCAAAAATTGAGTAAGACTCATTTGAGTGTTCCCCTCCACGGAAATCTTTAGTAAAAGGCGAAAGATTTATACGTTTTGAAGGGAAACCAGAGTGAATATCATCAACAGTCAGTAAATTGTTATATACATGCTGATTATGAACGAAACCATAGCGTGTTATAATTCGGTTATTATCTTTCGTAAAGCGACATCTAGTGAAATAAATCAGAAAACCGCAGTGCACTGCTGTGTCTGAGGGAGTAAAGAAAGTCAATTAATCTTCCGTTCACCAGATGTCGCTAGTTGACAATTAGGTGAAGTTTTTTGTTACAAAATTTGTTGAAGTTTTGAATAAAAATTTCTGTTTTGGTCTATTTATTTTTAATGTATTAATTTGATTTCTATTAAATATTGATTAAATATTGATTTCTTGTGGTCCAAGGCAACTGTCCTCGGCCTGCTCGGTGCTCGTCTCTTTTACATCCTTAAAATATATGAGATATTTATTATCCACTCCTCCTAATTTGGCCCATTTTCGATATATCGATATAATTATTAATTAACCTAAAAGGGGTAATTACTTATACATATACTTTTAAAACAACTTTTGTATAATTATAATTTTGTAATAGAAAGCGTTTTTGCCGCATCAAGAAATTACTAACTCTGAAGTCGAAAAACATTACTGGCTTATGCTTGTTCCTAGAACTTACAGAATGTGCATCACTATGATTAATAAAGCTATTTTTAAATTTTTTTCGTTTTATGCAATGATATTATAAGTAAAAGGGTAATAATAGCATTGATTTTATATATTTTTTTATACAGAAATAACTACGCACGCAGCATACTAAGATCAATGCTGTTTTCCAAGTTTGTTGAAATTATCAAAACTTAAAATTTACGGCCACCCTAATTCCATTAAAAAAAACTTAGGAATTATTTATTATTCATATATTCACCTTTTATGTAATCGATTAACCTAAAAGGAGTAATTACTTTACATATACTTTTAAAACTACTTTTGTATAATTAAAATTTTGTAATAAAAAGCGTTTTTGCCGCATCAAGAAATTAACTACTAACTCTGAAGTCGAAAAACATTACTGGCTTATACTTGTTAATAGAACTTACAGGATCACTATTATTAATAAAGCTATTTTTAATTTTTTTTCATGATATTTTTATCCAAATGTAAACTTTTCTCTATACAAATGTTATTTTGCAATAACCGGAAAAATTTGAGGAGATTCAGAATAAGTAATATAGGCAAATGTTAAACAAAAATTATAATTAAAAAATCTCAAACATTCTGTCCTTTTTATCTTTTAAATTCGAAATGCGTAGTAATGCATCATTTTAACTTACATTTTATCCGATCACGGAACTTGAAAAAAGGAGGGTTAAGTATTTACATATACAAGCTGGAGGTGGCCACTTCGAGCAACTGCTTTAGATATTTTAATTGTAGGTCCGTTTTGTAAAACAATTTAATTAAAACTAGTAAGTAACTTAAGTGTTTTAATGTTTTCCTGTTTCAGGGAGTTTCAGGGTTTCGACAAAGGCCCTTTGTGCTTGCGCATATGCCACGAGTGTGTACAACCAACAATAAGTCTTAACAAACACGCAGCTTGTAGCTCAAAATCTGTCGATCTACATAGTTAAAAAATGAAAAGAGTAATCGGGGTTGTTTTTGCAGTATCTTACAATAATTTGCTAATTAGCACAATTTTTGGATATTTATTTGGATTTAAATATGTTTTTAAGTTACGAGTGTGTGAACCCATCTTTTCATAATATAAACGATAAACAATATTGTTGCCCTACGAATGATCTTATTTTTATCTCAGTAAGACCAAAACTTTGAGAGATATGATTTTTTTGTACACACGTAGAGAATACCTCAAGAAAAAAAACAAAATGGCTGTCACATAGAGGGGAAGGTGTTTATAGATTTCGGTGTGTAAGGTAGGTATTTGTGTATTAAAAGTAATATAAGTAACCTAGAATATCGCTAATACGCGACCGGACCATAGATATATTTCTATGGACCGAACATTTGAGTTTGTATAGTAAATATTGACATACAATTATTGCTGTTTTGAAAATATCAGTAAATAAGGCTGTATTTTTATTTGAAACTAGCTTTTCACCCTCGCCTTCGCTTGCGTCGACTTGAATTGTATAAACATCGAAATGCTATTTCGTAAAATTGGCAAAACTGGATCACTTGTAGAGACACGTCGGTATAAGTGTCTATATTGGAAGTAGTACATGATTGAAATTTGCAATATTATATGTTACAGAAACACATGAGTGAGTTTATCAGAATTGCATTAATATCATACGGCTAGACTTTCTTATATCGGGCACGTCTTTCGACGTGTCTCTATGAAGGGAAAATTGCCCTAGAATCAGAAATGCGTTATTTACACCATATTTATAATTAAAGTTCATATAGTTTTGACAATGTAATGTTGAATTTAATGGTCTTTATTAATATTGGCCCCATCGAATATTAATTAGCAACACATGCAGTATTTTTTTACGTTTGAATAGACTTCAAAATTTCATAAATGTAGAACTAAATGTAGAAATGTAGAACTATCCACAGTGAACGTGTGAAAAGAACTAAATTGAATTTGAACTAAATGAACGGGAGTAATGAAATCTACATAAGATGAGCAGCAGCGTCTTCCTGATCATAACTCAAAATAATAAAAATATCCAGTTGGCAACTCGCATGTCAAGCGTGGCAACTATGGCAAATATCCAACTTATTTGGCAATCTGTGGGGGGAATTCAATTGATGAACGGTAGTGAAAATATATTAGCCATGTAGAGGCGGCGAAAAAGAAACCACTAGCCCATTTCGGCCCGTGGGTGTCGTAAGAGGCGGCAGAGGGAAACTGAAACAGGAGCTGGGTGGCAGCATCTTCTTGATAACAGCGCAAAGTAATAAAGAGCGGCCGTTGCCAACTCGCTTGCCAAGCGTGAATACTTCTGCGAATATCCAGTCTTTGTGACAAACAATGGGGGAATCCTATGAACAGCAGCGGATAGCCCTATGAAAAGTAAAAAAGTAGCAGCCTAGATACGTGAACCCGTCTAAATGCCAAACGATAATCTCAAGATTATTATCTAAACTGGATATTCCCACCCTACCATCAATTATGTTTAATAATAATGTCATACCATTCTCTACTAACGTAAAGAACCTTGGTCTGTACATCGATGGTTGCTTAACATGGAACAAACATATACAGGAGGTGAGTCGCAAAACTGCTGGAACTTTGCGATCTGTATATCGATTTAAAAGCTTTCTTCCCACCAATACCAAGATTTTACTTGGCCAATCACTTATTGTACCGATTATTAATTATGTCGATATGTGTGTTGCTCAGACCTGTCTCAACTTCATCTTAATACATTGGATCGTCTGCTTAACAACTGCATCAGATACATTTATGGTCTTCGTAAATACGACCATGTATCTTCCTTTCGTACACAGTTAAACTGGCTGCCTATCCGTTAGCGCAGATATGTTAGAATACTCTGCACCCTTTTCTCAATTTTGTACGATCCATGTGCTCCCGAGTATCTGAAATCTAAATTTCAATACCTGGGAGATTCTCAGAATTTTTCTATCCGTTCCTCGGCCAATCTTAAGTTGCTCACTCCTTTACACCGTACTGGTTATTTATCTCATTCTTTCGCCCTCATGGCCATCAGACTCTGGAACGACATTCCTCTAGACATTAAAAAAGCTCCCAAAAAATTCGTCTTTAAAAATCAAGTCCGTAAGTATATGATTAAATCGTCGCAAGTTTGAATTAACTTAGCTCTCTTTTTCGTATATATTTCATATTTGCCCAAACCTATTGTGTATGTATATATATAGATATATACTTATGTATTTATGTGTATATAGTGTATGTATGTATGTATATATATATATATATATATATATATATATATATATATATAAAAATGTGTGTATATATATGTATATATGTGTATATAATATGTATGTATTGTTTATTATATACATTATTATTTCTTTTATCCTCTCTATTTGATTATTGCTGCACCGCCTCCATAATGTCTATCTCTGTTTAGCCTAATGGTTGACTGGGAGAGAATGCCCTATGGCATTAAGTCCGCCGTATGTACTTTTTTGTGCATGAAAGCATAAATAAATAAAATACATCCCAATACTGGGCACTGGCAGCAGAGAGTTTTAGGGCAAAAAGGAGTTGACTGACTCTAACGCGGCTTAACCTACTTCAACTAACTTATGCACGACGCAAAACGACGGGATACCTGCTTAGTACAACCAGCACGGGTTGAGCAACTCAGGGGCGGTGGGCGGAGCCACGGGGGTCGCGTCCGGATAGGTTCGACAACTAGCGAGGGTGCATACAACACCACGGAAAAGCAGCCGTAGTCCTAATTATTGTATTTAATTTGTTAAATATGTACAACTTATATTCGATAATATAAAAGAATGATGTTGTAACTATGCAATAACTCTCCCAATAAAGGCATCGAATAAATAACGAGAGTTAGCATAGAGCTTAAAATATAAATTGTATTCTTATAGTTAATTTACCTTTGTTGCATATCACTTTTATTATGTATTACTTTTCTTACATATTACCATACCTTTCTAGTAAAAAAGATAATTGTAACATCAATAGGGCATGTTATCGTGACGCGGCTGCGGAGCAAATGAAGCTACGCGTAGGGCGACACGACGTTTTATATTTATAGTGCTGAGGTGCGGGGCAGGGTTCTCAGCTTAAAAATTGTGAATTATAAAGTTAAAAACCTTTTAGAATGCAAAATAAGTATTGTGTACATAATAATGTAATAAGTAGATGTAAGAATATTGTATAGTTAAATATGATTGTTAAAAAATAAAAGTTTTAAAGAAATAAAGAAAGGCGCGGGGGTGAGGCAAGGGTCCGCTGGCCAGCAGCGGCCGAATCATATAAAAGACGGGCCGGCCGGTAGGGTCGGCAGTGAGTGGAGTGAGTGGTGCGTGCTGATTCCGATCAGGTACCTCGCCGCGTTCGGTCGCCTGCGACCAACCAACCGTTAAGTGCCATTGTTCGGTCGAGCCCATGCGCTCCCAGTTCGACTATAAGAAGAAAGAAGACACAGACATTTTTACCTGCGTGCGCGAGTGCTCCAGTGTCGTTGTGCTCCGTTACGGCCGCCAGGTGCATCGGGCCGCCGGCCCATTGTTCTGTTTCGTGTAGTGCTAGTGTAGTGCCCCACGTTCTCCGGATTTCCCAGTAAAAACTGTAAGTAGTTTTTATTACACACCCGCTGCCTCAGAGGCAGCTATTTTATTTTAATTTCTGTGTTCGCTTGTTGCACTAGGCGACAGCTAGGTACACACCCTAGCGTACCAACGCGCTAGTTGTATAGGTGTTCGTTTAGGCACACACCTCCCCCGCCGAAAGGTGGGGGGGCTTGATACACAAGTGTTTTAAAAATCCACTGACAAGATGGCGGCTATTACCATAGCTGAACTCGCCGACTTCTTCGGCCAAGTGTGCCCCGACGCTTGGGCTAAATTTTTAGCCCAACGAAACTCGTCCACCGCTGAACGCCCTGTAGTACGGATAGACGATCCTGCCTCACCGAGCACCGGCCGCTCGACCCCTGTGTCCATCGACACAGTCTACGACGCCGCGTCCCCCGCGCCTTCTGCGCTCTCCACTCGCGGTCCTTCACCGTTGTTTTCGGACGCCGAATCAGGCTCCGAGATGGACATAGACATCCGCCGTCCTAATAAACCCGATGACGAAGGCTTCACCCTAGTCTCGGGTAAAAAGCGTAAGCGCACCGCCGCGAAAAGGGGAAACGAGCCTCACTCGGCCCCGACGTCGCCTAACGCCACTCCGGCTAAAAAAGTCGCGCCTTCCGCGCGCAAAACTACCGCGACTAAAACCGCGAATCCGACTCAGGCCGAACCTAGGAAGGAGAAGCCGCCGCCTCCTATAATTTTACAGGACAAGTCGCGCTGGAGCAACCTATCCAAGTGGATAGACTCCAAAAAAATATTCTGCCCCAAAGTCCACAATGGACCACAAGGCATCCGCATCCACGTCGCAACGACAGACGATTTCCGCGCTTTAACTGCGCATTTAAAAGCTCAACAATTGAGCTTCCATACATATACTCTCGCGGAGGACCGTAACCTCCGTGTTGTAGTTCGCGGACTCCCTAAGGAGCTCGATACAGATTTCATCTTAAGCGATCTTAAATCGCAAAACCTTCCTGTTAGAGAAGTGCACAGGATGCACCACCCAACAGACAAAAAACGATACCTAGATCTCTGTCTTGTCATACTGGACCTGTCTCCAGAGGGCAAACAAATATATAACATCACGAGAATATGCAATCTCACAGGAATTGCAGTAGAGTCCCCGCGTAATAGGGGCATCGTTGGCCAATGCCACCGATGCCAATTATACGGCCACTCGGCCAAGAATTGCTTCGCCAGGCCTAGGTGCGTCAAGTGCCTAGGCGATCATGGCACTACTGAGTGCCCCCGAACGCCCGAGACGGAGGGCCCTCCAAGCTGTGTTCTGTGCGGCGAAGAGGGACACCCAGCGAGCTATCGCGGGTGTTCCAAAGCGCCGCGTAGGAAGCAGAATGGAGGAGCAATCCGGCGCGGGCGTGCGGGCAACCCCAGTAGGTCGCGCCCACGGCATTCTGCCCCTTCAGTTGCACCAATCTCGGTGCCGCAACCCGCGCCCGCTCAGGCTACAGCCAAGCCCGCCCCCGTTAAAGGGACTTCCGGACAAGGCCCAAGCCTTCCGGTGCCTTCAGCACCTAAGCCCAATGCATGGGTTAAGCCCCCGGCAATAGTCAGCGCGGCCGCCTCACGGCCAGTGCCTCCTCGCCAGGCCCAGAAACCCAAACCCGCCCCTCAGGCACCGTCAAACATTAACACTGACCTTTCATTAGTGTTCAACTTCGCTAGCAGCTTCAACGTGGACGAAGTCACAACTCTAGCCCGCAAACTTCGCGAAGCTAAATCGACTCAGGATAGGCTCAATGCTACCATTGAGCATCTTAGTCTTATCCAAGCGATAGGTTCGTTCCAGTGCGCCTAAGCGACTCCTTTCTTTTAACTAAAATGGAAGCTAGACCCGTAGGTAGAACTAAGCCTAGGTCTCTGACTGTCGCGTACTTTAACGCAAACGGTGTCAGAGATCAAAAGGAAGAGATCATGTATTTTTTACGCGACCATGATATCGACATCATGCTAGTGCAAGAGACCTTCTTGAAACCTAGTTTGAGCGATCCCAAAATAGCCAATTATACCCTAGTAAGAAATGATAGGTTGACCGGACCTAAAGGCGGCACCTTGATCTACTACAAAAGGTCCCTGCAATGTGTACCGATAGATACTCCGCCGCTTACTAACTTAGAAGCGTCGGTCTGTAGGATAGCACTTACTGGCCATCCGCCATTAATAATAGCATCAGCATACTTACCTCCTTTAAAAAGTATATTAGATTCCGACATATCGGCTCTATTAAACCTAGGCCCTAGCGTATTAATCGCAGGAGACCTAAATAGTAAGCACGTTAGCTGGAACTCTAACGTTAACAACCCTAACGGAAAAATACTAAGAGACCTCACGGAGAGACTTAACTTCGAGGTTATCGCTCCCGAGAGTCCAACTCGCTATCCTTTTTCAAACAACCAACATCCGGACGTCCTCGATATAGCTTTACTAAAAGACATCCGACTTAGTATTAATTCGATAGAGACTATTATAGAGCTAGTTTCAGACCACAGGCCGGTCGTTTTACAACTGGGCCAGCCGGCAGGTGAGGTCCCTCAGACCAAAACTATTGTCGACTGGCGTAAACTTGAGGTCAAACTTAAGTCTACGAACTCCCAGCATTTGAACACTATACCTGACAAGATAGACTCGCTGGAGGAGGCCGATAGGGCGATTAGCGCCCTCACGACTCACCTCACATCAGCGGTCGAAGATTGCACCCGTAAGGTTCGTGTATCGAGCGATCAATACACGAAACTGCCGGCAGATGTTCGACGACTGATTAGAGCGAAGAATTCCGCGCTTAAAACTTACGACCGCTATCGCACGGAAACCAATAAACTTAGGGTACGTTCTCTACAAAGCGAGATTAAACAACGAGTAGCCGAGTTTAGAAACGATAACTGGGATAACCTCTTAGAAGGTATCGAACCATCCCAAGACGCCTTCTGGAGACTAACAAGAGCTCTTAAAGCCGACAAATCCGCACCGATGCCGCCTCTCGCGAGGCTGGACCACCCCGATCTCGCCCTTGACGATCTCGAAAAAGCCGAATGCCTAGCAGACAGTCTAGAGTACCAGTGCACGCCGTCCACCGCACCAATAGATCCCGCTCACCTATTAGAGGTAGAATCGGAAGTTGAACGTAGGTCTGCGCTGCCACCAGCGGGTGAACCTCTCGATCCTGTGACAGTAGATGAAGTCACCGAAACTATTAAAAGTCTTAAAAATAGATCAGCCCCTGGGCCAGACGGCATCAGTAACAAGGTTATCAAATCCCTTTCGGCGCCACTTATTTGCCTCCTTGTAGGAATATTTAACACCTTTCTCACGAACTGCTCTTTCCCGGACATCTGGAAAGAAGCAGACGTAATAGGGATCCCAAAACCGGGTAAACCGCGTAATCGTCCCTCTAGTTACAGACCCATTAGCCTGCTCAACACATTGGGCAAACTATACGAGCGCATTATTCACAAGCGTCTCCGTCATTACACCGAAGCTAACGGACTCCTCCCAGACGAACAGTTCGGCTTTAGAGCCAATCACTCATGCACTCACCAGATTCATCGCCTAACAGAATACATTCTGTCTGGCTTCCGTCAAAACCCGCTAAGAAAAAAGTCTCGAAACACGGGAGCCCTCTTCTTCGATGTCGCGAAAGCGTTTGACAAGGTCTGGCACGACGGCTTGATTTACAAGCTGTACAAACTGAACGTGCCCGATAGGCTCGTGCACATCATACGAGCTTTCCTTTCGAACCGCACTTTTCGATATCGAGTAGAGGGAACTCGTTCTACGAAACGTTTCCTTAAGGCCGGGGTTCCACAGGGCTCCGTACTATCCCCACTCCTTTTCACACTTTTCACGAGTGATATCCCAAATGACCCCGTGGTGAGCACCGCACTTTTTGCCGACGATACGGCACTCTTTGTGTCAGACCCCAACAAAAATAGACTCGCCATAAAGCTCCAAAAAGCGACCAATCGCCTTGGTGAATGGTTTCGCCTATGGAGAATTGATGTGAATCCCGAAAAAATTGTAGCAGTATACTTTCAACGGAATTCTACAGGAGGTACTAAACCCAAAACAATCTCTCTATACGACCGCCCAATCCCTTGGGAAAAATCGGCCAAATACCTAGGCATCACTTTCGACTCCCGCATGAGTTTCAAGACGCACATAAGTGTAGTACGCAACAAAGCCAAGTCAATAATTGGCCGTCTACACCCACTCGTTAGCAGTAAGAGCAAACTGTCGCTAAGACACAAACTCCGGCTGTACAAAACCTGCATTAGACCGGTTATGTCCTATGCAAGTGTAGCTTTCGCCCATACATATAAGACCCATATTCTAAAACTCCAAAGAGTACAAAATTTTTTCATCCGGAAAGCCACCGGCGCACGGTGGTACCAACGGAACTCTGATTTACACAACGATTGTGAACTACCATCTATCTCCGAATATTTTAAGGAGATGTCCCAACGCTACTTCGACAAGGTAGAAACCCACCCTAACCCGCTAGTGACAAACGCAGCTAACTACGTTCCGATAGCAAACGTCGCGCCCTACCTCCGTAGACCGCGAAATGTTTTAATAGAACCACCAATATCGCTCGATCCAGCCGACCCAAGCGTCGCAGGCACATCACACAACGACACTACACCCACACTAAATGGTACAAACACAAATAGGACAACGAATGGGACGCGTCGCACCCGCAGACGGGCACGACGCGTTCCAGCACACACCGCGTACACACCGTACACCCGCGTTCCTGGACGGTTCTCACCGCCCAGACCATCGACCGACACGAGCTGAGCAGTCAGAGACGGGGGTCCGCACACCCCCCCTCGGACTGCGGTTAGATAGCTCAAAGAAAAACGCCTAAAAGGCGATATGATGATTGGTAACAATATCAAATCATAAACCATCTCATCATCATCCTCACCTCATTGCCTTTCCCTTTTTAATTAGCTCGCGGCCTTGCAGGCCGCGAGCCCTGAGACAAGATGAAGCTGTAAGAGACGCATAGTCTAACAGCACCAACATCAAGATAATAGAGGGTCGGCAGTCGCTCTCCAGCCACTGAAAAGGCACTACCAGAAGAAAAAGTACAAGTTCCTCCTCACCGCCGCTTGCCTCCTATATAAACAGTGAACAACGCGTTTTATTCATTTTTCGAACGGCGTTACGGCGATCCGTAACATAACTATACCTAATAATGATTTCCGAAATAATCATTCAGGTGTCTTTGCGGTGTTTTTCATTACCGCCGCGAAAGTGCTAAATCGAAACTTCAAATTGCAGTTAAAATACGAGTAGGGTCGGTACGGATCGAATTTGGGTTGCTTCGTACTACGAAATTTACGTTCATCATACGCTATCATTATATCATTATAAATGACTTTCAAGATTATATCGATGTAGTTCTACTCATAGTTGAAATTAAAATAAATTTGTGTTTAAAATTTGCTTCCTTTGATATTTATAGTATTTTTTCGCTAGAGCCTGCTCATTTACTCGTGTGAGTTATGGAACCGGGACTGTCACAAAAATTTTATAGTTATCTCTGAAAATATAAAAGCTATCTTAATGTATGACAAAATGTTTTAAAAATCCTATTAAAAGCATTGACTTATATATCACTAGCGTAAGGACCGGGCCGACCGACAACTAAAACGGACCAGTATGCTGGCCCTAAAATTACAGTTTAGGGCCAACATGAATCGGTCGACAGTGGTGCGCGCGCAGGACGTATTTGCCTGGCATAAATATGTCTATTTGCGTGGTAAAAGAATGCAAAAATTACGATACCAAGATTTAAAAAACAAATAGGATGTCAAATCATCGGTAAATAACCTTATATAAATTTTGTTACAATGAAATTTTTATAAAAACGCAATTTTAAAGTTTTATTTTACAGTTAGTTTAGTTACGTTACCAAGATTAGGCCAAGGTTGGATTTAGACCCTCAAAAATATTGTACATGGAAAATAAATTTATACTATTAAAAAAAATTATATCATTTTTGACGTTTCATGTTTATATTTCCCATGTGCGGGATTTTGGCGTCACGCGGCGTCACTCGTCTAGTTTATCTATAAATACGTTTCGTTTTTGACGGTTTTATTTTTATTCTGTTAAATTTTTGTTTAAAGAACTTAATGTAAGTTAAATATTTAATATTGGTACCTAATATATTTTATATTAAATAAGGGTAAAAAGAAAAGCCTCCAAACCAAACCCCCGGTGTCACTCATGACACTTGTCTATTAAATTTTTTTTCCGCGCCATGTGTTGGTATGGGTGAAAATTACGACAGTTTCATGAAACGCTGTAGTACGTACAATGTTAAAATGGTGGCTGCGGCTCGCGCGAGAGAATTTTTGCCTTCGTAAATATTAGTTGACTTTTGGAATTGGTGAAGGTACCGACATGATGGATTACCAGAGAGGTAAATATTATTTTTAAGATGTTTTTTGTTATTGTTTTGTGTTTTTTGTGTGCTATGTTTATAGATCTATCAGGTTTTGCAATAGATCTTTCAAAATGTATCTACTTTGTTAATTATTTTCGACTTTTACTTCGAGTGTCACTGGTGACACTTTCGGCACTCATGATTTAAAATATTGATTTTTACAGGATTGTCTGATGGTGACATCGAGTCGGCGTTGTTCAACTTTGCCGAGTCAGATTTCGAAGACATTCATGATGATGAGGAGGAAAACTTTTCTACAGTTCGGAAAGACATTTCTGAAGAAGTATTGGCCCGGTCACCTGACGGTAGTGAGTGAGATTCTTCAGACGAAGAGCCGCTTGTTTCACTACAGCGAATTAGGAGATCAACAAATCGACCGCTGCGATGGGATCACACAAGTAACTTCCAGAATTCTTAAGCAATCTTTATGAGGATGCACTATTAGTTAAACTAAGAATCTTCAAACCTTCCTATGTATATTTTTGCCATTAAGTATATCAAACCTGAATTCTTTGACCAAATGTCACAATGTGAAATGTATGACACAATGTAAAAATATTTGCAGCACCCATAGAACTGGAAGATTTTTAAATACAAATTGAGAGGAAATGCGAACTTTCATAGGCGTTTTAATGGTTATGTGTACATTAGGACTTCTCCGAATGCGTATGTTTTGGGCTGCTGAAATCAGGGCAGCACTAGTTACTAATGCAATAACACGAAATGGATATTTCCAATTGAGAAGCAACATTAAAGTCGTTGACGATCGATTAGTATCTCCATCTATGAAAACTGTAGATAGATTTTGAAAAATTCGTCCACTAGTTCCAACGATCGAAGCCGACTGTAGACAAAACCAAAGATGCCAAAATGTCAAGTGATAGATCACTAGTGAATGAGGAAAGGGGAAGTTTCGACTGCATCGTCAGGCAAGACAAAGTCATTGCTGTTGTTAAATGGCTGGACAGCAAACCTATACATCTTGGCACTTGGCACTGCTTGCATGATTTTTGATATTTTGAAAACTGAAAAAACAATTGTATTTTTCAGTTTTCACACATCACAATAATAAAAATGAAACCTTACACATACTGAATACTATTAATATTTATTGGCGGATTAATTTGAATCTAAAAACACGGATATTACCTTACTTTAATTTAATAAAACATTCAATAATTCAAACATGTATTAATGTCTTTGAAACCCGTAGTGTCACTGGTGACACCCCCCATTTTGACGCAAATAGGAGGGATAGAATTTTTTTGTATTTTTTATTAGTTTTATGTATTAAACATAGCCTGACCTATAAAATTCATGACACATACATTGAAAAATAAAAATATGTTGTAGTCTGACCATTTAACAAAGGTTTGCTGGTTACACGAGCTAAGGAGACATTTTGCCCCACCGCCCTTCACAAATACGAGTAAGTGTTTTACTTCTTGAGTCTCTTCACTACGTGAGGAATCGGTTCAACAAGTCTACGTTTTCGCTGTGTTGACAGAGCTCCAATGTTTAATTCGTCCAGTTCTTCAGAAGTACTATAATGAGCGACGTGCAACTGGGCAGGACTGAAATGAGTATCGCGAGTCAAACGTGAGAGGGAGGGACTACTGCGTGTGACTCGCGCCTGGTCAGGACTGGAACATTGGGGCTTAACCAATATTTGACTTCCAAACAACAAATGTTTCGCCAGATCCATTTTAAAGTCCGGATATTGTTTCATATCTTTTCTTGGAAGTCCACTTTTGACAGCATCTTCCCGATATTGAATCCACGAAACAGCTGCGGCAAAATCGAAAAAAATAAGAATATCGTGAACGGTCCACTTCCCTCTTCTGCCGCGCATTGGGTATTTGCCAATTATGCGATCCAAAAAGTCAACTCCACCCATGTACTAGTTATTGTTTATGATCGCTACTGGCTGTGGCAATGCACTGCTGCTCCTTCTTATTCCATCGCCGGCATGTCCCCAACAGTTCAACAGCAGTTTCTGTCGAGGCAAGATGTATAGGTTTGCTGTCCAGCCATTTAACAACAGCAATGACTTTGTCTTGCCTGACGATGCAGTCGAAACTTCCCCTTTCCTCATTCACTAGTGATCTATCACTTGACATTTTGGCATCTTTGGTTTTGTCTACAGTCGGCTTCGATCGTTGGAACTAGTGGACGAATTTTTCAAAATCTATCTACAGTTTTCATAGATGGAGATACTAATCGATCGTCAACGACTTTAATGTTGCTTCTCAATTGGAAATATCCATTTCGTGTTATTGCATTAGTAACTAGTGCTGCCCTGATTTCAGCAGCCCAAAACATACGCATTCGGAGAAGTCCTAATGTACACATAACCATTAAAACGCCTATGAAAGTTCGCATTTCCTCTCAATTTGTATTTAAAAATCTTCCAGTTCTATGGGTGCTGCAAATATTTTTACATTGTGTCATACATTTCACATTGTGACATTTGGTCAAAGAATTCAGGTTTGATATACTTAATGGCAAAAATATACATAGGAAGGTTTGAAGATTCTTAGTTTAACTAATAGTGCATCCTCATAAAGATTGCTTAAGAATTCTGGAAGTTACTTGTGTGATCCCATCGCAGCGGTCGATTTGTTGATCTCCTAATTCGCTGTAGTGAAACAAGCGGCTCTTCGTCTGAAGAATCTCACTCACTACCGTCAGGTGACCGGGCCAATACTTCTTCAGAAATGTCTTTCCGAACTGTAGAAAAGTTTTCCTCCTCATCATCATGAATGTCTTCGAAATCTGACTCGGCAACGTTGAACAACGCCGACTCGATGTCACCATCAGACAATCCTGTAAAAATCAATATTTTAAATCATGAGTGCCGAAAGTGTCACCAGTGACACTCGAAGTAAAAGTCGAAAATAATTAACAAAGTAGATACATTTTGAAAGATCTATTGCAAAACCTGATAGATCTATAAACATAGCACACAAAAAACACAAAACAATAACAAAAAACATCTTAAAAATAATATTTACCTCTCTGGTAATCCATCATGTCGGTACCTTCACCAATTCCAAAAGTCAACTAATATTTACGAAGGCAAAAATTCTCTCGCGCGAGCCGCAGCCACCATTTTAACATTGTACGTACTACAGCGTTTCATGAAACTGTCGTAATTTTCACCCATACCAACACATGGCGCGGAAAAAAAATTTAATAGACAAGTGTCATGAGTGACACCGGGGGTTTGGTTTGGAGGCTTTTCTTTTTACCCTTATTTAATATAAAATATATTAGGTACCAATATTAAATATTTAACTTACTTTAAGTTCTTTAAACAAAAATTTAACAGAATAAAAATAAAACCGTCTTTTTTTTTTTTTTTTTTTGCGCCCGAAGCAAATATGGGCAACCCTCCGGAAAGCGGGGGAGGGAGGCGGTGAATGCTCATAGCATACCACGCAGCCGGCTGCGTGGTTATGTGGAGACTTTTACCCACTAAACACCGCCTTTTAGGAAATGGCTTAACGATCTGACTAGAGATCTCTAAGCGGTATACGAACGCGACCCTCCTTGGCAGAAAGGAGGGCGCAATCATAAAACCGTCAAAAACGAAACGTATTTATAGATAAACTAGACGAGTGACGCCGCGTGACGCCAAAATCCCGCACATGGGAAATATAAACATGAAACGTCAAAAATGATATAATTTTTTTAATAGTATAAATTTATTTTCCATGTACAATATTTTTGAGGGTCTAAATCCAACCTTGGCCTAATCTTGGTAACGTAACTAAACTAACTGTAAAATAAAACTTTAAAATTGCGTTTTTATAAAAATTTCATTGTAACAAAATTTATATAAGGTTATTTACCGATGATTTGACATCCTATTTGTTTTTTAAATCTTGGTATCGTAATTTTTGCATTCTTTTACCACGCAAATAGACATATTTATGCCAGGCAAATACGTCCTGCGCGCGCACCACTGTCGACCGATTCATGTTGGCCCTAAACTGTAATTTTAGGGCCAGCGTACTGGTCCGTTTTAGTTGTCGGTCGGCCCGGTCCTTACGCTAGTAATATATAAGTCAATGCTTTTAATAGGATTTTTAAAACATTTTGTCATACATTAAGATAGCTTTTATATTTTCAGAGATAACTATTAAATTTTTGTGACAGTCCCGGTTCCATAACTCACACGAGTAAATGAGCAGGCTCTAGCGAAAAAATACTATAAATATCAAAGGAAGCAAATTTTAAACACAAGTTTATTTTAATTTCAACTATGAGTAGAACTACATCGATATAATCTTGAAAGTCATTTATAATGATATAATGATAGCGTATGATGAACGTAAATTTCGTAGTACGAAGCAACCCAAATTCGATCCGTACCGACCCTACTCGTATTTTAACTGCAATTTGAAGTTTCGATTTAGCACTTTCGCGGCGGTAATGAAAAACACCGCAAAGACACCTGAATGATTATTTCGGAAATCATTATTAGGTATAGTTAGTTGAAGTAGGTTAAGCCGCGTTAGAGTCAGTCAACTCCTTTTTGCCCTAAAACTCTCTGCTGCCAGTGCCCAGTATTGGGATGTATTTTATTTATTTATTTTATTTATTTATGCTTTCATGCACAAAAAAGTACATATGGCGGACTTAATGCCATAGGGCATTCTCTCCCAGTCAACCATTAGGCTAAACAGAGATAGACATTATGGAGCCGGTGCAGCAATAATCAAATAGAGAGGATAAAAGAAATAATAATGTATATAATAAACAATACATACATATTATATACACATATATACATATATATACACACATTTTTTATATATATATATATATATATATATATATATATATATATATATATATATATATATATATATATATATATATACATACATATAAACATATAATAGGATATATATACATACATACACTATATACACATAAATACATAAGTATATATCTATATATATACATACACAATAGGTTAGGGCAAATATGAAATATATACGAAAAAGAGAGCTAAGTTAATTCAAACTTGCGACGATTTAATCATATACTTACGGACTTGATTTTTAAAGACGAATTTTTTGGGAGCTTTTTTAATGTCTAGAGGAATGTCGTTCCAGAGTCTGATGGCCATGAGGGCGAAAGAGTGAGATAAATAACCAGTACGGTGTAAAGGAGTGAGCAACTTAAGATTGGCCGAGGAACGGATAGAAAAATTCTGAGAATCTCCCAGGTATTGAAATTTAGATTTCAGATACTCGGGAGCACATGGATCGTACAAAATTGAGAAAAGGGTGCAGAGTATTCTAACATATCTGCGCTAACGGATAGGCAGCCAGTTTAACTGTGTACGAAAGGAAGATACATGGTCGTATTTACGAAGACCATAAATGTATCTGATGCAGTTGTTAAGCAGACGATCCAATGTATTAAGATGAAGTTGAGACAGGTCTGAGCAACACACATATCGACATAATTAATAATCGGTACAATAAGTGATTGGCCAAGTAAAATCTTGGTATTGGTGGGAAGAAAGCTTTTAAATCGATATACAGATCGCAAAGTTCCAGCAGTTTTGCGACTCACCTCCTGTATATGTTTGTTCGCTTAAGTTACTTACTAGTTTTAATTAAATTGTTTTACAAAACGGACCTACAATTAAAATATCTAAAGCAGTTGCTCGAAGTGGCCACCTCCAGCTTGTATATGTAAATACTTAACCCTCCTTTTTTCAAGTTCCGTGATCGGATAAAATGTAAGTTAAAATGATGCATTACTACGCTTTTCGAATTTAAAAGATAAAAAGGACAGAATGTTTGAGATTTTTTAATTATAATTTTTGTTTAACATTTGCCTATATTACTTATTCTGAATCTCCTCAAATTTTTCCGGTTATTGCAAAATAACATTTGTATAGAGAAAAGTTTACATTTGGATAAAAATATCATGAAAAAAAATTAAAAATAGCTTTATTAATAATAGTGATCCTGTAAGTTCTATGAACAAGTATAAGCCAGTAATGTTTTTCGACTTCAGAGTTAGTAGTTAATTTCTTGATGCGGCAAAAACGCTTTTTATTACAAAATTTTAATTATACAAAAGTAGTTTTAAAAGTATATGTAAAGTAATTACTCCTTTTAGGTTAATCGATTACATAAAAGGTGAATATATGAATAATAAATAATTCCTAAGTTTTTTTTTAATGGAATTAGGGTGGCCGTAAATTTTAAGTTTTGATAATTTCAACAAACTTGGAAAACAGCATTGATCTTAGTATGCTGCGTGCGTAGTTATTTCTGTATAAAAAAATATATAAAATCAATGCTATTATTACCCTTTTACTTATAATATCATTGCATAAAACGAAAAAAATTTAAAAATAGCTTTATTAATCATAGTGATGCACATTCTGTAAGTTCTAGGAACAAGCATAAGCCAGTAATGTTTTTCGACTTCAGAGTTAGTAATTTCTTGATGGGGCAAAAACGCTTTCTATTACAAAATTATAATTATACAAAAGTTGTTTTAAAAGTATATGTATAAGTAATTACCCCTTTTAGGTTAATTAATAATTATATCGATATATTGAAAATGGGCCAAATTAGGAGGAGTGGATAATAAATATCTCATATATTTTAAGGATGTAAAAGAGACGAGCACCGAGCAGGCCGAGGACAGTTGCCTTGGACCACAAGAAATCAATATTTAATCAATATTTAATAGAAATCAAATTAATACATTAAAAATAAATAGACCAAAACAGAAATTTTTATTCAAAACTTCAACAAATTTTGTAACAAAAAACTTCACCTAATTGTCAACTAGCGACATATGGTGAACGGAAGATTAATTGACTTTCTTTACTCCTCATACGGGCTCCAGACTCCTGTGTGATTCACGGCGTGAATTCACGCCGTAATTTTGCCGCGAACTCGTCGTGAAAAACACATCCCTCCACACTCGCTATCGTTCACAGTATCACAGTTTAGTTCGCGCGCTCGTCGAGAATGGACGCTGAAATATGCACTGCTAATGCCGTGACGCTATACGCTTTGGCTCATGACAATTACGTGTAGTATATGAAAGATAAAAAAAAACGTATTTGTAGTTTTTTACAATTATCGCTTTCTTCTAGAAAAGCATCGATCACGTCAGAGGCAATTCAAACGGGCTTGTGAATTTTGTCGCTGCTTGCTGCAGACTTCCTTTCAGAATCCTTCACCTTTTTCTTATAATTTCTATAACTGGACATTAGACTTTCTTTTTTTTTCAATCAGTCACTTCAACGCTTTTTGTGGTAGAGCCATGCTGCAGTTATATTAGTAGTATAGTTGTAGCCGTGGTAGCTCAGTGGTTAACGCTCGCTGCAAATATAACAGAACGCGAGTAACCCGGGTTCGATCCCCGCCGGCACCAATGAAAAATTGTTAATTGCAATTTTAAGTGCTAATTTACCACGTGCTCGGCGGTGAAGGAAAACATCGTGAGGAAACCTGCATGTCTGAGGAATAAGAAAAAAAATATTTCGAAGACATGTGAAGTTCGTCAACACGCATTTGAGCAGCACGGCGGACACTTCCTTGCCCTAAACCCTCACAGAAATGAGGGGAGGCCTGAGCCCAGCAGTGGGACGTATATAGGCTGTAACTTTACTTTTACTTTTTGTAGCACGAATGGGTCGGCTCGACCGAGGAAGGACCACGCTCTCACAGAATACCACACGTAAAATAGTAGCTTGATGCTGCTGTGTTTCGTATGGTGAGTGTAGAGAACCGGAGACCCTTTTTACTGGAAACGAGGCATTCCATTCTAGTCCTTACAGGTGACAACGCATCTGCATTTTGATTCGTAATCGAGGATAGGTGTAGATGTCTATAGAATACAGCATCCACATACCATCAGGTGGACTTTGCGCTCGTTTGTCACCCTATCCTATAAAATAAAATAAAATAAAATTCGTTATTTTTTTTATTCGTATCCAAGCGTCATGTACTTTCATTTTATTTTTATGATCTTTATTTTTAGCATCCCATAAAATAGGTTCGGCATGATAATACTCTATCAACAAGAGTTCCTGCTCGTTCGTCCAACTGACGCTCATTTTGACGCACCGTCCTCCGTAAAAAAATACAAATAAGCACAACCTCACAGCAACGAGTCTCGCGCATTACTGTTTTCACGCGCGAGTGTGGATGCGCTTGCGTTCACGGGAGGTTCACACCTCGTAAACCCTTTGAAGCGGGCACAAAATACCGACACTGAACGGGGAACATGGCGTGAAAAGGCGCGAAGCCCGTGAACGGGCGCGAAAGCCATCCACACTCGCGGTTCACGCCTTTCACGGGTGTTCACGGCGTGAATGTGGAGGGCGCTTCAGACACAGCAGTGCACTGCGGTTTTCTGATTTATTTCACTAGATGTCGCTTTACGAAAGATAATAATCGAATTATAACACGCTATGGTTTCGTTCATAATCAGCATGTATATAACAATTTACTGACTGTTGATGATATTCACTCTGGTTTCCCTTCAAAACGTATAAATCTTTCGCCTTTTACTAAAGATTTCCGTGGAGGGGAACACTCAAATGAGTCTTACTCAATTTTTGATGCCCTACGTCCGTAGGGCTTATAATGTCAATTGTCAACAGTATGATTTTAAATAATATACCTATTATGAAACCTATGTTCTGCGGTACTGGCCATTTCAATTAATCAAAATATTTTTTGTTTAGATTAGATTTGTAATGGCCCCAAGAATTAAAATTTCAAATGAATTTGATTTTTAAAACGTGGAATTCTTTTTTCAAAATAAGTCATTAGCGTTATGTTTTTATCGCATTTGAATCTTTTTCGCCATCATGGATACGTTTAAAATAAGAGTCATTATGGAATACGAGTACCGTCTTGGCAGCAAAGCGGCACAAGCGGCAAGTGACATCAACGATGTGTAAGTGGCAAACAAAACATTACAAACGAACGCATTACCCGTTATTGGTTTGACTGCTTCCGTTCTGGAAATATCGACCTTAAAAATGAGCTAAACCATTATATAATTTTAATATAATTTTTAATAATGATTTCTTATATTTACGCGAACACTACACATTGAAATAATACTAGTTTTTACGGAATTTCGTAAAAACTAGTATTATTTCAATGTGTAGTGTTAAATTCCGTGAAAACTAGTATTATTTCAATAATTTTTAATTTTATATATAGTATATACATATGCGGGTAGTACGGATAATTAATTATTATTTATATGCTAGGTATTGAGCTATTGAGTGTTGTACCTAATTTATAGTTATACCACAGTATAATAAAAATACTAAGTAAATAGTTCTAAATATATTTTTAAGCTGACGAGAATTCCTTTAGGATGAAAATTGTTGATTATTATTATTGTATTGCTTTAAGAATTGTCTTAACATAAGTGGTAACATTTAAAAATTTGTATAACCGACTTCAATTTAAATAAAATGAGAACATCATCAATGTATTCGAAGTTAATTAAATACGCGATCTTAATGATAACTCAAGAACTACAGATCAGAACTTGACAAATTTATGATCACATGAGAATCATCTGCTTTTAAATAAAAAAAGAATCATTAAAGTCGTTTTACCTAGAAAAAAGTTCTGAGATAGCACACTTATAAAAATACAGTGTAATTGAGAACCTTCTCCTTTTTGCAGTCAGTTGTAAAGAAAATAAATAGGTGACCTTATGAAATAGTCTGTAGAGTCAAAGAATATATACACTACGCGAGTAGAGTGTATATTCATATATAATATCCGCACACGTTAATAGTTTTCAAATGAATAATTTTTTAATGATAGCAAAAAATTTCACCAAACATGATTATGTTCTGCCTATGGAGCGTAGAAGTATAGTTCTACCTAAACTATTAGTTCTAGAGCCGCAATTTTTACAGATGTGAACCACTATTGCCAGCTATTGTACTCTTTCTACAGAGTTATTTTTCAAAGAGTAGCCAAATTTCAAACTTATAATTTAAACTTAATATAAGTACTTATAGTTTAAATATACAGTGCGTCCGGTCACGTACTAACGATATTCTAGGTACATATATAACAACCATTTTAAAACTTACACAAATACCTCACACACTGAAGTCTAATCCCCTTCCCCTCTATGTGACAGCCATTTTGTTTTTTTCTTGAGATATTCTCTACGTGTGTACAAAAAAATCATATCTCTCAAAGTTTTGGTCTTACTGAGATAAAAATAAGATCATTCGTAGGGCAACAATATTGTTTATCGTTTATATTATGAAAAGATGGGTTCACACACTCGTAACTTAAAAACATATTTAAGTCCAAATAAATATCCAAAAATTGTGCTGATCAGCAAATTATTGTAAGATACTGCAAAAACAACCCCGATTACTCTTTTTTTTTACTAGACAGATGGGTAGCTTAGCTACAATACACTACAATACTGTATGCTCATTACTTTAAGAATTATTGTTGTTTGAACATAGCGTATGCGCAAACACAAAAGGCCATTGTATAGAGGCATCTGGCGTTGCCTGCTCTCGAATTGATGCAGTGACGCATTCCATTCAGGAGCAGGCCGGAAATACTGCAAGCTACTACGAAAGTAACTGAGATAGAACATACTGGATACTGGTCCTATGATGAAGAAGAAGTGCTTAGGCTAATAACCTGTGATTCCAGACTAAGCGTTCGACGGATTGCAACTACATCTGTCTAAGTGAAATGTATGGAGAATTTTGAAAAGAGAGATTTTCATTTTCAACGGGTCCAAGAAATTTTCGGAACAGATATTGCAACAAGGTCTGTATTTTGTTCGTGGATCATTCGAAGTGTGAGACAGAACCGTCATTTTCAGCAAAAAAAAATGGACTGACGAAGCAAAATTCTCAAGAGCTGACATTACAAATCACAGAAATGATTATCTCTTGTGCTCGGTAAGCCCAGAAGCTGTGCACCCAAGTTAATTTGAAAATGAATTTTCGTTGAATGTAACGATCGTTGGATAGGGCCGTTGGATATACCTCCTACCTTAAACGGCACTAGATTTCTGGAGTTCCTAGAAACACAGTTTGCTGCTTGGAGCTACCTTTGTCGTACCGTCAACGTATATGGGTCCAGCTTTATGGTGCACCTACGCACTTTTCTCGGCCAGTGGTAGACTATTTAAACAACAACCATTCGCCGTGGATCGGTCGCCGTGGTCTAGTAGCGAGGCCACCTCGCTCACCCGATTTGATACCCTTGGATTATTTTAAATATAAAGTAAAGTTACAGCCTATATACGTCCCACTGCTGGGCTCAGGCCTCCCCTCATTTCTGAGAGGGTTTTAGGGCAAGGAAGTGTCCGCCGCGCTGCCCAAATGCGTGTTGACGAACTTCACATGTCTTCGAAATATTTTTTTTCTTATTCCTCAGACATGCAGGTTTCACGATGTTTTCCTTCACCGCCGAGCACGTGGTAAATCAGCACTTAAAATTGCAATTAACAATTTCATTGGTGCCGGCGGGGATCGAACCCGGGTTACTCGCGTTCTGTTATATTTACAGCGAGCGTTAACCACTGAGCTACCACGGCTCTTTTAAATATAATATTTTTAATATTTTAAATATAATATAAATTATATTTAAAATAATTTTCGAGAGAGTTTCATATATTACATATTATGTGGAATGGCTAACATGACCATACGTCCCACTTTAGGCGGGACGGTCCTGATTTAAAGGTTTGTGTTCCGTTTTTTTTGTGTAACAAAATGTCTCACTTTAACAAACACAAGCGTAGCATCATGCAAACTCTGTCACTCGTGCCATCATTATGACACCGCGCGTACCAGGTTTACCGGCATGACCTGAATAGTTACGTGATTATTCTGAAAACATAAACATTTAAACTTAAAGTTACGAAGTGACAATTTTTTATTAATCTACAATAAATTATTCAATAACAAAAGTTATTTCTAATTAGTATTTATTTATTGTTCAGAAAAAATTAAAAAGCCAGCAGCTAGATTTTATATGATTCTAAGTTCCTCATTCTTACTTTTGATCATTAAAAGATTAAAACAACTATGTGTTTTATTTTTAAAACTATAATAAAGGGCTCCAGATTGAATTTTGGTAACGGCGGCCATTCTCAACGGAGAATAGCCATCTGCGCAGGACAGGATTATATTACTCAAGTGTATGCGCAAGCACAGGTCTACCCTACTCCCTCACTCTTATAGTCCGATGGAACGGTAATCAGAGACGACTGGAGAGAGATCAGGCCAGGACCAACGGCTTTACGTGATTCTGGATTCACGGTGCGGTGGTGAAACCCCGCCAACAACAATAAGCTCGAAACCAATATTCCGAGCTGCTACTAAGAATTTTGTGACAGAATAACCCAATAAATGATTCTTGGCCTGACTCGGGTTTTGAACCCGGGACCACATGATCAGCAATTGCGTTTACGCCCATTAGACCAAGAAGGCAGTCAAAAGTGTTAAAACCATAATAATTTTAAAGGCGTCCCGCTCTGAAGAAAAAAAATAAATGGTCACTTTAGGTATGGCACGAAAGAGTTATTTCCCGAGCTTCGTAGCCTAGCTAAGATCTATTTGCCTATCGTGTAACTTCGTTTGCAACTTCAGTATCCCGTGAGTGGTTATTTTCAGAGGCTGGATTTACAATCACCCGGGAGAGAGCTTACTAGGTGCCAGGTTGTCAAATAAGTAATTTTAAAATTCACAGTTGTACAATTGAAGCTGCAGCTACTTTCTTTGTTGCTTATTTAAAAAAACGAAAATAGGATCTAGACGCGTCTGGATTACAGAAAATTAGGACCGTCACAACCAATATGGAAATAAATGACTTAAAGATTTAACATATGATCAGATTGTACATAATTTTACACGAATATCCCTACAAGAATTTGAAAATTTGTGCTCATTGTTGTCTGATAAAATTAAAAAGAGCGGCACAAAATGTAGAGGTAATCAATGTAAGTGAACGAGTTTTAATAACTTTAAGATTTTTAGCAACCGGTGATTTTTAGAGAGTATCTCAAGTATAAATCCAGAAGGTTGTGACGCTATTATTAAGGCCTTAAGTGATTATGTAAAGGAAAATTAAAATAAATATTTGTTTTAATTTAAAGATCAATGTATATTTTAATCACAATTTTTTATTTCATTTTTCTTTTACTGTAATTTTTAAGTAAAAAAATATTCGATTCGCAACGAGGAGCAAGCATTACAACTTCAACTACCGAATTACTTTCATTATTATAACTACTGTTGGCGACGCACCTATAAGAATATTTCAATTTATTATTTAACCGATTACGAATAGCTTCTAAAAAGCAAATTATCGAGCAATAATATTCTAATAAGAAAATGCTTAGTTGAATCTTAAAGAAATATCGAATTAATGATATGAAGGTCTTGGGTTCGACTCCCAGGCCGGAATAGTTTATTGTTTTCCTAGTAATATTTTCTTAATAAATTCATATAGGGAATTTTTGAGATATAAATTATGTTACCGGATTTGTTCCCCGGTTGAAATCATCTTTCCAATGATGTTAATTTAAAGAAATATTAAAATAAAGTTAGTTACCGGATTTGTTCCCCGGTCGAGATGATCGCTGTGCATAAGTAGAATTAATGGAAATTAATTGCATAAGTATTGTCTTATATGAGTTTGATATGTATTGTATGAAAACAAATGCCTATTTTCTATGAATGATTTGTGAAAACATTCACTTATATTGTTTGATAAGAAACATGATAACTGATAAGAATCTGATTAGAAATAATTTTCAACGTTTGGGAATTGTGTAGAATCATTTATTCACCTAGTATTGTTGATATTAGACTTTCCAATTTACTGATAGTCGATAGCCGTGCAAAAGTTAGTTGTTCAAATAGTGTGAGATCATAGACACACGCTAGCCACGTACTTAGGAGGCCAAATATGTAGAAATTTAAATATTTGCAGTTTCAGCAATTTATGAAAAATTACCTGTAAAACCATTTCAGATTGATTGTACGTGTAAAAGAGGTGAATTCTGTGTTATTTTTATGCGAAAATTCCTGTGAATAAGTGAAATAATGATAGTTTTGTATAAGAAATTTAAAAGTGTTTTAATAGTGAAATGAATAGGAAAAATGTAAATTAAACTGTTGTATTGGTTAAGATATGTATAATTTCAAGTGGAAAACATTGTTTTAACTTTCTATGTTAAATATTTAAGAAATTTCAACTTTGTACATGTAAGTAAAATAGGCATATTTTATTAAATAAATAAAAGGTTTTTTGTGATATGAAAATGTAATGTATATCGTAGTATAGATATTTTTTGTGCTATCTTTACAAGTAAATTGTATAAATGTATGTCTTATACAAATAAAGTTATTGAGAAAACCGTGAGAGAGTGATAGAACAAATTGATGTAATTGAGTTGCGCAAGCGCACGAATGGCGCGGCTCACTTTCGCGTATAGCTCTGGGGTAGCTCAGTAAACGAGTTTTCTTGCAATTCGTTCGAAGGATCTCCTAGGTGTGTGTTACTTGCAGTATTACAGTGGCTGCAAATAACCGCCGGTACGACAAACTCCGCCCACGTTGAGTCCCGCGATTCCGTGAGGCGTTGAGGTCACCGGCCCCTAGTTGATTCTTGGCACTTTATGCGTTTCGTGCATCCTGTGCCTAGTCGCGTATAAAGTGCCACCGTTGCACTTCCCCCAACCCTTTTGGTGTACAAAAGGGGTAGGCAGTGCCCCATGTGTAGAAAGCTATAAACTTTTTATTACCATATCTTAGACAGGGCCTATTAGAGTACGACTGACGTGTTAAAGTAGCAATATGTCAGGTAGGGACAAGGGGGAACCACCCCCCAAGTACAAAATACCGCCGGATAAGAAAGGGGTGTTAGAGAGACCACTTGCTATAAGGGATATGATGAACCCGGAGCGCACCAGAACGGTGCCAGCGTTCTCCCATATTCCTATGCGGCCGCATATCGTTGGGCGTCTTTCTCGATATCGAGAAGGCGTTCGACCGGGTGTGGCACATAGGATTACTTTATAAACTGAAAGAACAGACCAGTGTCCCTCTTGCTATGTTGCGGTTAATGGCGTCTTTCCTGGAAGACAGGAAGTTCTACGTCTGCGTAGAGGACGCCGAGTCCGCAACAAAAACCATCAATGCCGGCGTTCCACAGGGCAGCTGTCTGTCACCAGTCCTGTACGCGGCTTACACTAACGATATACCTACACTGGCAGGCAGGCTTGAAGAGTGGGAGGACGACGTCGAGCTGGCGCTATACGCGGACGATAGCGCCTATTTCACCTCGTCCAGAAGAGCCCACATAGCCACTGCCAAGATGCAGCGTCTGCTGGACCTGCTGCCACCATGGCTGGATGAGTGGAGGATGGTCGTCAACGTTGGTAAGACGACCGCTCTACTCACTCGCCGTCTCAGGAACTTACCACCACCGCTGACCCTCAACGGCCAGGAGATTGCGTACCAGAAGGCTGTAACATACCTTGGGTGCAGGATCGACAGGACGCTGCGCATGACCGCGCACGTCGACTTCGTCGTCCGCCGGGCCCGATGTGCGCGGGCGACGCTCTTGCCGGTCCTGGCATCCAAGCTGCCTACAAGAACCAAGCTCCGGATATACAAGATGTATATCCGGACCATTATCACCTACGCTGCACCGGCCTGGTACGCACTTCTGAGCGACCCTCTGAGGCGGCGACTACAGGCCCAGCAGAATCTGACTCTAAGAACGATCGTCGGAGCAGGTCGCTACGTCCGGAATGACGTGATAGCGGCCGACTTAAAGGTCGAGAGTATCAACGACTTTGTGGCCCGGTTAGCGCGCGGCATGTTTGACCGTGCCGATAACGGGCCACACGAACACCTTAACGGCTTTGCGCCGTTACATACCCGGCCACCGGACGGGCGACCTCTTCCAAGAGAACTCCTCTCTATATGTGATTAGAGAGTCGAGTAACAACCCTCAATGCCGCTGAAAGGCCGACTTTGACTTTTATTGGACAACCACTTTTTTTCCCGTAATTAACCAACTACGGGAAAAACATTACCGATTACGGACTAACCCGGAAATACTTTATTATGCCTAAATAGGCTTTAAGGACTGGCCCATAGTGATGGGCCATGAGGAATATCCGGGCAATGGGGTTTACCCCGAGGCCCGACACCTGCATTGTCCTGTGGGCACTGTAGACGACAATCAATGAATGCAATTCGTTCGAAGGATCTCCTAGGTGTGTGTTACTTGCAGTATTACAGTGGCTGCAAATAACCGCCGGTACGACAAACTCCGCCCACGTTGAGTCCCGCGATTCCGTGAGGCGTTGAGGTCACCGGCCCCTAGTTGATTCTTGGCACTTTATGCGTTTCGTGCATCCTGTGCCTAGTCGCGTATAAAGTGCCACCGTTGCACTTCCCCCAACCCTTTTGGTGTACAAAAGGGGTAGGCAGTGCCCCATGTGTAGAAAGCTATAAACTTTTTATTACCATATCTTAGACAGGGCCTATTAGAGTACGACTGACGTGTTAAAGTAGCAATATGTCAGGTAGGGACAAGGGGGAACCACCCCCCAAGTACAAAATACCGCCGGATAAGAAAGGGGTGTTAGAGAGACCACTTGCTATAAGGGATATGATGAACCCGGAGCGCACCAGAACGGTGCCAGCGTTCTCCCATATTCCTATGCGGAAACCCGTCTCGCCGCGGAAGGAGCCCGCAACGGGTGTCGCGCTCACGCCAGCCGTGTCTGAGCACACGGTTAGGCAGGAACCGTCGCCCCAGCAGCAGCGGGCCAAGAAAACGGCCAGACGTCACACGCCTCCTGAGACCGAAGCCTCTCTATTTGAGAAGAGGCAACGGATAGGCTCCCAGCTGTCGTCCGACGAAGCACCATCCTCATCCGAAGATGAACATTACCACCAGATGATGACAACGAAGAAGGTGCTTAGATCACCGCCGAAGTCGCCTTCTCCACCACAACCCCCCCCCCCCCCCGCTCCATATCACCAGACCGTCGTAGCCGAGATTCGGCTCAGTATGAGCAGGGGGGCGAGGAGTCTTACAGCTGGGGGTCTACCACCTATGCAACCCTGGCAGCATCCGCCGGCCGATCATCGCCGGTGACTACTTCAAACCCGTCCGGGCTCCCGCAGGACGATGGTCAACGACCATCCACCAGCTATGCCCATATGGTAGCTGCACCAGCAGTGCCACGCCCACAACCGGCGGCAGCGCCTACCGATAAGCCTGCCGACCAGGAGAAAACTAGATATCCACCAATAGTAGCTGAATGCCTACCGGATTGGACGAGGCATTTCAAGGAGCTCAACAGAATGTTGGGCCACCCTTTGAATGCCCGTCCGTTCGGGAAAGGCGTACGGTTCACGCCACAGAGTGCTAATGAGTTCCGTACTGTTCAGCGCTATATGGTGGAGCTGAGCAAAGAAACACCAACGCTGTCCTGGTACTGCTATACCCCGGAGGAGGATAAGACCACGAAGGTGGGCATCCGGGGTCTACCTATGGGCACGGACACCAAAGCTATAGAGGAGGCCATAAGGGCAAAAGGCTTCCCAATCAAATACGTCAAGGCAATTCCACCACGTAGAGGCAGACCTGGCTGCATCTACTTTGCCCAATTGGATCACCTGAGCCTGGAGCAGCTCCAGAACTTATATAACACCGATGAACTCCTCTTTATGAGAGGGGTCGTCATCGAGGCCTGGCAAAGAAAAGTAGGACCGGCTCAATGCCACAGATGCCAGGCCTTCGGGCATGCCTCTGCCAACTGCTTCAGGCCAGTGAGGTGTGTGCGCTGTGCCGGAGAGCACATAGCAAGCCAATGCCCCAGGGGTAGGGAGGAGGAACCCAAATGTGCCAATTGTGGCAAGAACCACACGGCAAACGACCGCCGCTGCCCAGTCCTGAGGAGGACTGCCAGGAGGCAGGGGATAACCTTACCGGGGCTACTCCCGGTGGACCCCAAAAGGATCCCCCAGAGTCGCCCGAAAGCTGTGACCATCCAGCAAGACGGGTGGGCAACCATTACAGGGAAGGGCAGGCAACCAGCCCCCCCCCCCCCACCCGTAACACCAAAGGAAACGGTGGAACCCATCGAGCCAAGGGCAACCACCGGGGCGACTCTACAGCCTCCCGCCAACCCTGCCACAGAACGGCAGCCCTCTAAGAAGAGGAGGCGGGAGAGGAGCAGGAAAAAGTCGCAGCCTCCTCAGGCTGTTACCTCTACCCCGACACCATCAGCACCAGTGGCCTCACAGGCGCAGATTACTCGGGAGTCGACCAAAGGAGTGGGTGGAGTGCCAGAAAGGGCCCTACCGGAACGTAGAGCCCGCTCTACAGCTAGAGCGCGTTCCACCCACATGCCAAGAGGGCAGGACCAGGAACCACACCCGAGACAATTGCCAACGCCTTCATACAGGAGAGCACCCGCCACCGGCCTCGAGACAGCAGATGCCATACAACGTCTAGTTGGTATAGCTATCGAGGTCGGCACGCAAGTCCTGGCAGATATCAGAGCCGGGACTGACCCAATATCAGCGATCATGAAGGCGCTGGCAAATCTACTTGCAAGGCATTACGGAGGAGAGTAATCTGCGCCTCCTCTATTGGAACCCGGACGGTATTCAGCAGAAGCTCCATGAACTCCGCACTGTCGCCCAGCAACAGGACTTGCACATCATACTGCTGGGCGAGACAAAACTAAACCCTAAAACGCATATCAAGCTGCCAAATTACCACCTATACAGAAGGGACGAGGTCACCCCCCAAGGGACCGCCTACAGAGGGACGGCGGTTCTTGTGAGGAGGGACATCGTCCACCAAGAACTGGAATTACCACCGTACCAGAGTATGCGTTCAATCGGCATAAGAATGGAGGCGGCGGGCGAGGAACTAAGGATCTACGCAGCATACCGCCCGCCAGGGACTCCATTCTGCTCCTCAGACATCCGGACAGTAATGACTATGATTGACTTGACTGCTATGTTGCGGTTAATGGCGTCTTTCCTGGAAGACAGGAAGTTCTACGTCTGCGTAGAGGACGCCGAGTCCGCAACAAGAACCATCAGTGCCGGCGTCCCACAGGGCAGTTGTCTGTCTCCAGTCCTGTACGCGGCATACACGAACGACATCCCAACATTGGCAGGCAGGCTGCAAGAATGGGAGGACGATGTTGAACTGGCGCTATACGCGGACGATAGCGCCTATTTCACCTCGTCCCGAAGAGCCCATATAGCCACTGCCAAAATGCAGCGTCTGCTGGACCTGTTGCCACCATGGCTGAATGAGTGGAGGATGGTCGTCAACGTTGGTAAGACGACCGCTCTGCTCACCCGTCGCCTCAGAAATTTACCACCACCACTAACTCTCGACGGCCAGAAGATCGCGTACGAGAAGGCCGTGACATACCTAGGGTGCCGGATCGACCGGGCGCTGCGCATGACTGCGCGCGTCGACTTCGTCGTCCGCAAAGCCAGATGTGCGCGGGCGATGCTTCGTCCGGTACTGGCATCTAAGCTGCCAATCAAAACCAAGCTCCGGATATACAAGATGTATATCCGGACCATCACCACTTACGCTGCTCCGGCCTGGTACGCGCTTCTGAGTGACCCTCTGAGGCGGCGATTACAGGCTCAGCAGAACCTGTCACTAAGGACGATTGTCGGAGCAGGTCGTGACGTCCGGAATGACGTCATAGCGGCCGATCTGAAAGTCGAGACTATCACCGACTTCGTGGCCCGGTTAGCGCGCGGCATGTTTGACCGTGCCGATAACGGGCCACATGAACACCTGAACGGCTTTGCGCCGTTACATACCCGGCCACCGGACGGGCGACCTCTTCCAAGAGAACTCCTCTCTATATGTGATTAGAGAGTTGAGTAACCCACAATGCCGCAGAAAGGCCAACTTTGACTATAGATAACCTCTACTGATTACCTCCCTTTCCGTAGTCGGTAAACTACGGAAAGTAAAAATTCTTATCTGGCTGCATTATTTAATGCAGTATAACCACGCCAAGATAGGCAATAAGTGACTGCCCCATAGTTATGGGGTATGAGGATACCCGGGTAGTGGGGTATAACCCCGGGGCCCGATACCTGCACGTACCTCGGTACGTGAAGACGACATCGTATGGTATGCAATTCGTTCGGGAATCGTTCGGGGAAGTTTCGGGAAAGTTCGGAGAAACTTCGGGAAAAGTGCAAGACCAGCAGTCAATAAGAAGAAGAAAGAAAAAGTGTAGGGAAGTGATAGGGAAAAGTAATAACTCTCTTACGGAACGGTTTGAAGATAATTGCTGTTTTATTCCCAAGGAATTCTCCCCTCAAATAATACAGTCCACATCGAAGAATTAAGGCGTTGGGACCGGGACGACTTCGGAAGACCCGTAATCCCCGCCTGAACCTATTTTCTGAAAAGGAAGAGGTTATCGCCCTTGTGTGTTACTCCGTTGCGGAGATCACATACGTTGTTCCCGAACCCAACGTAGGCGTTATAGGAGGTCGGATCGAGAGAAGCCTCGATTCCCCCCTTCTGTTTCTTAGTTTAACGTTTACGCACCTTGGTTCCTTTTCAACTACAGATGCTGGTGGAGGAGGGGTATCTGCTTATGTCCATAATAACTTGAAGCACAGTTTATCAGAGTCAAAATATGTAGGAAGCAATAACTATCTGTGGATAAAACTACAAAAATATGCGCTTGAAATAGGAATGGTATATAATCCTGGACACTCTATTTTAAAGCAATTTCTCGAAGTATACGAATCACAATTACAAGAAAGAAGCAGAGCAATAGTTTTCAGTGACTTTAACGTTGATTTACTCACAAAAAATTCAGAGAACAAAAGATACAGTCATCTGCTAAAACAGACTGGATACAAGATCATAAATAAACACCAGACAAGGACATACAAAAAAATCTATCTTAGATCATATAAGCACCAACTTGAAGGAAGAAAACTTTCATATGGTATATGTCAACTCATCTTTTTCTGATCATAGGCAGCTTTACGTGGAAATCAAGAAAACAAAACCGCCCCCAAGAAAATATTATCAATACGAAGCAATAAATTATAAAGAACTTCATAAATCAATGGAGAACCAGAAATACAAGAATCCAATGATGACTTCACAAGACTGGAAAAACTAATAAAAAATGTATGGAAGAAAGCAAAGTAATAAAGACCAAAATTATAAATGAACCACAAAAAGAATGGATAAACAAAAGTATCATAACAAAGATCAATGAAAGAAACATGATGTGGACAGAACTACAGAATAACCCAGAAAGAGAAGACGTGAGAGAAATGTTTATCACCAAAAGACATAAAATAACCAAGTTGATGCGGGAAACCAAGAAGTAATATTAAGAAGAAGGAATTCGACAAATACAGTGGAAAGCCCAAAAAGCCATGGAATTTACTCAATACCCTTACAAATAACAAATTTAAACAAAGATGCGCTCCTGCCAAACTTATTGTTAATTCAATAGAAGTTACTGATCCTCATGAGATATGCAATATATTTAATAACTTTTTTGCTACTATAGGGCCATATTTAGCTGACGAAATACCTATTCAGTTCCATGTCAATTACAGTCACGCACTACCAAAACCACTTTTACAAAATTCGCAAATGAATAGTTTAGACCCATGCACCGAAGAAAAAATCCTTAATATTATTAACGAACTTGATTCAAACACTAGTGTCAGTCTTGATGGTATTAGTACAAAGGTTATCAAGTGTATGAAGGACTTAATAATAAATTCATTAACGAAAACATTACACTTTACTTTAACAAACTTTTACAAAACTGATCATTTCCAGACTCACTTAAAATAGCCAAAGTAACACTTATTTACAAATCGGGTCCAAAAACAGAACCGGGCAACTATCTACCAATTTCCGTACTGCCAGTATTATCAAAAATTCTCGAAAAAGTCTTACATACATGACTACAAAAGTACTTAGATTGTATAGATTTCTTTTTTGAAAGACAGTACGGATTTCGTTCTAAAAGTAATACACTCACAGCTACAATTGATCTGGTAACTAAAATCAAACATAACATTGATAAGAAAAACATCGTACTAGGAGTATTTAAAAAAGGCGTTTGACACCGTAAGTCATAAATTGCTCTTAAAAAACTGGAAGTCATTGGTATTACTGGCATAGCCTTAAAAATGTTTGAGTCTTACCTCACGAATAGATCCCAGATCGTAAAAATAGACAGTAGCACTCAAAGTCCCCCACAACCCATAACAGGTGGAGTTCCACAAGGTTCAATAATATCCTCTGCTCTTTTTAGCCTATATTAACAATATGCATGAGTTGGGCTTGAATGGCAATATCACACTTTACGCCGATGACACTTGTATATTTTACTTTGGTTTTTCAATTCATGATCTTGTCTCTCAAGCCCAGCAGGACCTTGACAATCTTCGCGATTGGTTACAATACAATTTACTAACTATCAACATTTCCAAAACTAGCTACATAATATTTAAAGCAAAAAATAAACCTATACCCAATTTCTCACCTCTTAAAATAAACAATACACCATTGCAAGAAGAAACTAATGAAAAATATCTTGGCCTTTATTTGGATACCCATTTAATATGGAAAGTTCACTAAAAACTACGTTTCACAATATATAATGCCCTAGTTAAACCACACCTGTTATATCTCATCGAGGTCTGGGGAAGCGCTGCCAGTACTAGATTAAACAAATTACAAATCCTACAAAATAAAATCATAAAAATGCTATTCAACTACAATTTCCGAACGTCAACTTCAAAAAATTTCCGAGAGACGAATCTGATGAATATCAAACAATTATACATTTATAGCACACGTATCTTTATTCGCAAATCCATGAACAAGAAGGTTCGCACGGATCTGCAATTCACCAAGCGAAAAAAAGTCGGGCGCATCTGCACTCGGCGCGCAAGCTTCATTGTTTTGCCTAAAACTCGAACAAAGTACGGCCAGACCACAATTACATGCGAAGGTGCGCGACTTTTTAATAAGATACCCTCGGAAATAAAAAAAATGTAGACTCGTTCAATGTATTCAAAAAGCGACTAGCAAATCATATAATCACAAACATATCTATCTGAGTGCGTTAGACTGGTTTGTTCCTGGTCTTAGTATTATGGTGCTAAGGTGATAGTGAATACTAGAATTTAACTTTTCTTTTATTTGTATAGATTTTTCCCGTAGATAGCTGTTTTTGATGTTGTTTATTTTTTAACAACATAGGTACGACAATGAATTTTGTTATTTAGATTTACTTTTATTTATGTTCTCATGTAAGTGGCGTATAAAATGTCTTTATGAGAATAAATGTCTTTAAACATAAACATTAAACATATACTACAACTATAGACTAATGATTAGCGTGGCCTCGAGTGAGATAGGACGATAACGTAGTTTTAGTTATATAAAAATATAAAAAATACAAAATCTTTATGACTTTTAAACATATTTAAATAAAAATTTTAATTGTTCTAAGAATCAAAATCACATCACAACCACTTCAAACCAATATATGAGAACAGAAATCTGCTGGCGTGGCGGTCAAGTTCTCGCCAAAATCCCCAATGTGATTTATATACTTTTAGTTTTATTTCATTTATTTATATACTTTTGGTTTGGACTATTATTACATAATCTTATCAAATATCTATAATCTTATCAAAGACTACAAAGGTAAAAAAATATTTCCGTAAAAAAATCTCCCAGTAATTATGTTGTGTTGTAATGAGGTTCCACTGTCCGAAAATGAAATAGTGAAAGAAACTCCGGAGGTATCTTCATTTTACAATCTAATATATTAAAATTAATGTTTGTCTCTTCGGTATTTTATGCCCTGCATACCGTTCATCAAATTGCGGTAAAACTTTGTCAACTGGTTGATTGCACTTACTTAGGTGGCACGCGTATTATAACGACAAATTTATTTGAAAGTTATATATCATCCAATTTCCTAATTAAACAATGTAACTCTTCCAAAATAAAAAGGATATTTCCACAATTATTTCTTCTACGGCAGCAACGCGGTAATGTATTATTAGTCATATTATTATAATTCAATTATATATATATATATATATATATATATATATATATATATATATATATATATATATATATATATATTTAAAATAGTGTAAAATATGTAAGTAGCATAACACTACAATCTGTCGTTTTCAGAAAGGAGAATACGTACTTATCAAAAGTAATCCACGCAATCAAAACTAATTACCCCTATGAGATATGTAGAGTACTTGAAAAGGATCGTTATTTGGTAGATAAGGTAATTGGCAGAGGACGGCCTCGAAAAGTCGCCCACGATCGACTACGTCGTGCCCCGCAACCAGGAAATTGAGTTAAATATTATTAGACGTTATTTCAACTACTGAAATAACGTTATAACCTGATTTTTATAACATGTGTCTTTATTAATGTTACTAAATAAATAATTTAAAATGCTTTATTTAAAATACATTGAAGTAATATGTACTTTCGTACTAGAACAGCTATCTCAAACAAAAAATGTGTTCTTTCTACTCTGTGTTCGCGCGGTTGTTTTTTTTATCATAGAATAAACATAGGTAGAATGATCCGTAGGTAATAGTAGATTGTATTGTTAAATAGGTAAATTATATCAAGAACAATATTTAAATTTTGTTATTTATTTTGTATATTTTATTTGCTTATTTAATATAATATTATATCCCAATTACTTTTTAATTATATTTTTATCGGAAATTTTAAAAGGTATCTATGGCAATTATAAAAAACATACTGAATGTATGTTTAACAAACTTTATTAACATAACATTTAAATTACAAATAAATTTATTTAAATTAGAATAAGAGTCGTTCACAAATGCTGGGCACGCGATAGTTAAAAATGGACGAATTTATTCCACTTTGACTTTGATGTAGAAACCTAAAAATAAAATAAAAGAATAATTAGCAGATTTAAACATGAAAATTTAGCCTAATTATAATAACTTATATATGTTTCTACAAAAAATTGTGTATAATAATATATTCGTTCTATACTTAAGTACCCACAGAAATGTCGTATCTGAACATATTAATTTTATAATCTATATTCCATGACACGAGATGGCGTCTTAGAAATAATTTGTTTTAGTATTAATCTATAATACTTTTTTATTGATTAAGTATCTTATTAACCGATGAAAAGTAATTCCTTGGTTTTTACTGACATTTCTTGAATTATTTGTGCAATATCTAAGTACACACGACGGCATATTAATAACAAGAGATTTTTTTTAATCAACACAACACGTGACAACTCTACAAGCGTCTAGCGAGTGACTGATTAAAGTGCGGTGTAAGCACCGCAGTTGAGTGGAACAGAGTAGCTGAATGCAGTGTCGCCTCTAGTACGTAGTACATAATAGCTCAATGTTAAAATATAATTAAATGCGGGTTGTCGTTATAACTATTTGAAAGTAATCATTCTCAAAGCGCAGAAAGTGGGAATGGCTTGCGCACACTTGCATTCGGTTTAAAAGGCGCGCGCCGGCTGGGGCAGGATTCATTCTTGCTCGAGCTCGAGTCGTGCTGTTCGGACTGTAAGTTGAATTTTTGAACTATAAATTGTGAACAATAGTGAATAATTGTTAATTGTGAATAATTATTAATTGTGATTAGTAAGATCAGTTAAGAGTAAATAAGTGATTTTTATTATTAACGAAAGCAATAATGAGTGAAACTAGAAATCTCAATAATGACGTCATCAATGATGACGTCATAGTTTTAAAAAATACTTCTGGTGCTAATATTCCGTTATCAGAAGTGGGATGTGAATAACGCTCTTCCACTTCCGCTCAACCATCTGCTATTGAACAACCATCGATGTGATCTAACACTGAAATAATGCAACAGAATCGGAGTGACAACACTTCAATGATTAATGTACCGTCACATTTTTTATGCAGATGATGCATATGATGCAAAATATGTCGGATCGACTGAATACTCCATCTGAAACAAAGATAAGAATCAATGAATGATATTTACCTACTTTCATTTGATCCAGATACTAACGTTGGAGTACGTGAGTGGTGTCAACATATTAATAAAGCAATTCAGACGTACAACCTCAATGATTTTGATATACGCATGGAGGTTGGCAGTTTATTGAAAGGACGCGCTAAAATGTGGGTCGATGATTGAATGATAACTATTAACTACATCTACTTGAGAAGAACTACGCAACAAACTTATAATTACATTTGAACCAGAAAACTGGTATTCTCGGGACATATTAAGATTCAGGAAACATGTTTTTGATTTATCAAAGGATATAGCGGAATTCTTATCGAGAGCGTGGGTACTATGGAGACGAGTTACCAAGGATAATTAGGTAATGCGGTTGACGCCGTCATTGGTTGCATTAGTGATGAACATTTACAAATTGAACTATTAAACGCGCGCGCAACAACAGTACCAGAACTTATATCTATTGCATCTTCAATATGATTAAAGTGCTTTCATCCATCAATTAGTAGCATGACGATGCCAAACAAATAGGCCTCCCCAAAGGTGTGCCACAAAGTACGGTCTTGAGCCACCTGCATCCATCTACTTCCTGCACGTCTTACCAGGTCGTCACTTCATCTAGTGGGGGGTCGCCCTACAATTGGTCTAACGGTACGAGGCTGCCACTCGAGAACCTTTTTTCCCCAACGGTTGTCGGTTCTTCGAGCTATATGGCCGGCCCATTGCCACTTCAGCTTACTAATCCGTTGGGCTATGTTGGTCACTCAGGTTCTACTGCGGATATCCTCATTTTTAAGTTTATCACGCAAAGAAACTCCGAGTATAGCGCTCTCCATAGCTCGCTGAGCGACTTTGAGCGTCCTCATACGGCCAGCAGTGAAGGATCACGTCTCAGTTCCATATGTCATCACTGGCAACACGCACTGGTTGTACAACTTAGTTTTCAGGTTTTGAGGTATACCTGATGAGAAGATGTGTCGTAATTTCCCGAACCCTGCCCAGCCAAGTTGAATCCGTCGATTGACCTCTCGGTCGAAGTTGGACTTACCTAGCCGGACTATTTGTCCCAGGTAAACGTACTCATCAACAACTTCGAGCATAGTGCTCCCAACAACTACCGGCATAGGTGTGACATGGACATTAAACATGATCTTTGTTTTGTCCATGTTCATCTTAAGACCTATCCGTTGGGAGGCACCATTGAGGTCATTGAGCATAGTGCTTAAGTCCTTCAGCGATTCTGCCATAAGGACTATATCGTCGGCAAACCGAAGGTGAGCGATGTACTCGCCATTGATGTTAATACCGTATCTTCTCCAGTCCAGTAGCTTGAAAATGTCTTCCAATGCAGCGGTGAAGGGTTTCGGGGAAATAACGTCACCCTGTCTTACACCTCTCTGCAGTTGGATAGGTTTCGTACTCTGGTTCTGTACTCGGATAGCCATCGTAGCCCTACTGTACAAACACTTCAGCACTTCGATATACCGACAGTCAACTTGGCAACGCTGAAGAGACTGTAGCACCGCCCAAATTTCGACGGAATCAAAGGCTTTCTCATAGTCCACATACGCCAGGCAAAGTTGCAGATTGTACTCTTCGGACTTCTGTACAATTTGCCGAAGGGTATGTATGTGGTCTATGGTACTAAAATTTAAAATTTCGGAAACCAGCTTGTTCGAGAGGCTGGAAGTCGTCGAGTATGTGTGCGAGTCGATTCGTAATGACTCTCGAAAACAGCACATAGACGCGGCTCAGAAGGGATATCGGTCTGTAGTTATTCAAGAGGGCGTTGTCACCATTCTTGAAGACCAAGACCACCGCACTTTTGCTCCACGCCTCCGGAGTAGTGCCACCATGGAGGACGGAATTAAAGAGCCTCTGAAGGACTTCAAGTACCGGTTTTCCACCCGCTTACAGAAGCTCCGCTGTAATTCCATCCTCGCCGGGGGACTTGCCGTTTTTAAGTTGCTGGAGAGCCATTCTAATCTTGCTCAGACTGACGTCCGGGATATCATCTGAATAGTGTCGGATAAGACCCGCTCTTGGATCGTTACTCACACTTTCGTGTGGCTCCAACGATGATGAGTACAGCTGCCCACAGAACCTCTCAATCTCACTTAGAATTTCAGGTGTCCTGGAAACGATGCTGCCACACTCAGTCTTCAGCTTTGACAGTTGGCTCTTTCTGGCAGACAGATCTCTGGCAAAGACTTTGGAGCCCTGGTTCCGCTCGATCGCTTCTTTAATACGAGCAGTATTAAAGTTGCGTAAGTCTCGCCGCATGCATTTGGAGATCTGTCTGTTCAGTTGCCTGTATGCTGTCAAATCTGTTGACGATTGCAGCCTCATCTCCCGTCTAACAGCCACGATATTAAGAGAGTGAACGGAGAGCTTTTGTGTTCTTCTGCGGCCGGTCTTTTATCGTCCCCGGTTATCAAGCAATAATCTGGCTCCATCCTTCTGTCGCATCTGCAAAAGGAAAATAATTCTGCCGATGAATGTCGTTTCAAAGCAACAACATCGAGTCAGGAACAATATAGTAAAGGAAATGAAAGTGTTGGTAAACCTACATGCACATTTTGTCAAAAATTAGGATATACTTACGACCAATGCTTTAGACGTGATCGTTCCTTAATATTAAATGTAAATTACATCGAAGGTGCAAAACTTGCCCCTTTAACTGTCAGGATAGGAATAAAATCTTTAAGGGCAGTGTTTGACAGTGATGCAGAATGTTCAGTTATACGAGAACTTGAAGGCGCAGCTCTGCCTGGACAAAGAGTTCAAACAGCTAGCTACTTGAGAGGTATTGGACGATTTTCCGTATTGTCAGTCATGAGCTTACTGACTATATGTATCATAGATAATATCAGCGTTGAAATTCAGTTTTATATTCTGCCTGACTTTCAGATGTCGACAGACATTTTGGTGGGCATGAACTTGATTCGAGGCACAAACTTGAGTGTTATAGTCACGTCTAGCGAAACAAAATTAGTACACCAAGGGTTTGTCAATCATATCACCACAAATAATGCAATATTTGAAAAACTAGACTGTGAATTTCCAACCCTGAAGAGATCAAACAACTTTGCATACTTCTTAATAAATTTGAACACTTATTTATTAGAGTATACTCTAAAACTAAAGTTAATACAGGTACTATGTTGGAAATCAGATTAAAGAATTCGGACAAAGACGTAGAACAAAGACCATACCGCCTCAGTCCAGTGGAGAGGGAAAAGGTTCGTAACATTATTAACAAATTACTGAGGCACACCATTATACGTGAGAGCAAATCGCCATACTCGCCAATTATTCTGGTAAAAAAGAAGAATTGAGGTGACCACCTTTGTGTAAACTTCCGCGAATTAAATGCCAATACATTACGGGACCAATACCCACTTCCACTCATCTGGGATGCGGTCTTTCTTTGCATCCTACCCTTGGGGGCGGGTTTGCTTTTCGCCGGACGATCCCAACGTTGTTGCGGATTCTGTCGCTGATGTGGTTCTTCAGGGTATGGAACTTTTTATTCCTTCCTCTGTGGTGCCCATTGGAGGTAAATCTCAGCCATGGTTTGGTCGCTCCTGTAAAATAGCATCATGTTATAAGCAGGAGTGCTACCAAGCCTGGGCTGACGCATCAGCGTCCAGGGATGTAAACACCAGCACTCTAAAAAAGAAGTATAATTCCGCCTCTAGGTCCTTCAAAAGAGTCATTGCCAAGGCAAAGTCAGAGCACATAGGCAGAATTGGCGAGAAACTAGTTCGTCTTCCTTCTGGAACCCGTGCATTTTGGTCTCTCGCCAAGGCTGTCCAGGGGAATTTCTGTCAGCCATCTCTTCCATCTTTGCACAGGGAGGACGACTCACTGGCCCACACCGCAAAGGAGAAAGCAGATCTTCTAGGCTCATTCTTTGCGTCTAACTCGACTCTCGATGACGGGGGGAGTACGCCGCCGACCATCCCGCGATGTGAGTGCTCCATGCCGGAAGTGCAGTTCACTCAGCGCTCGGTTCGCAAAGCACTCCTCTCCCTGGACATCCACAAGTCGAGTGGGCCTGACGGAATCCCCCCAATTGTGCTGAGGACGTGTGCTCCATAGTTGGCACCGGTTTTAACGCGTCTTTTCCGGTACTCCTACTCCCTAGGCGTAGTCCCAAAATCATGGAAGACGGCTTTCGTCCACCCGATCCCCAAAAAAGGCGGCCGCTCAGACCCGTCCAACTACCAGCCTATCGCCATCACCTCCTTGTTCTCCAAAACAATGGAGTCAATTTAATGATTTCTTAAATTTACGCGAACACTACACATTGAATAAAACTATTATTTACGGATTTTATCGCGTTTAATTACTTTAATTTATTTTTATTATTATCCCGACGTTTCGGGTGCTTTACAGCACCCATGGTCACGGGGGGGGGACTGAGATGTTTGACGTCCCAATGTCATAGTTAGTCCGGCTACCTTCAGTTTTTTTAATATTAGTTTTTTTTAATATTAATTTTTGGTCCGATTTACGCAAAAATTTAAAAAATTTAAATTTAAATCGGACCAAAAATTAATATTAAAAAAACTGAAGGTAGCCGGACTAACTATGACATTAGGTCGTCAAACATCTCAGTCCCCCCCGCGACCATGGATGCTGTAAAGCACCCGAAACGTCGGGATAATATAAAAATAAATTAAAGTAATTAAACGCGATAAAATCCGTAAATAATAGTTTTATTCAATGGAGTCCATTGTAAACTGCCAGCTCATGAGGTACCTTGAGGATCACCAGCTGATTAGTGACTGCCAATGCGGTTTTCGCCGTGGTAGGTCAGCTGGTGATCTTCTGGTCTACCTAACTCACAGATGGGCGGAGGCAGTAGAGTCCAAGGGAGAGGCTGGCCGTTAGTTTGGACATTGCGAAAGCCTTCGATCGGGTTTGGCACAAAGCGCTTCTTTCGAAGCTCCCTTCCTATGGTCTTCCCGAGAAATTGTGCGATTGGATCACCAGTTATCTTGCAGATCGGAGCATCAAGGTCGTTGTAGACGGTGCAAGCTCCAATTACAAGCCTATTAATGCTGGTGTTCCACAGTGCTGCGTGCTATCGCCAACGCTGTTTCTTCTGCATATCAATGATATGTTGCAAACCCGTAACATTTATTGCTATGCAGATGACAGCACTGGTGATGCTTTTTACACCGGCCGAGGCAATATTTCTCGGGAAAACGTCTCTGAGTGCCGGGACAAACTTGTGTCTGAAGTCGAGTCTCTGCTGGACAGAGTCTCGGATTGGGGGCGACTAAATCTAGTCCAGTTTAACCCCCAGAAGACACAATTTTGCGCGTTAACCGCTAAAAAGAACCCCTTTGTCGTATCCCCTCAGTTTCAAGGTCCCCTTGTTGCCTCAGCCAGTATCGGAATCCTCGGCGTCGACATATCGAGTGACGTGCAGTTTCGTGGTCACTTTGAAGGGAAGGCCAAATTGGCCTCTAAAAATCTTGGCGTGCTCAGCAGAGCGGGACAGTATTTCATGCCGGCACACCGCCTGCAACTTTACAAGGCGCAGGTTCGGCCGCACATGGAATACTGTTCCAATCTCTGGGCTGGTGCTCCCCAGTATCAACTCCTTCCACTTGACCGCATCCAGCGCAGAGCGGATCGAATCGTTGATGACCGAGTGCTTTCCGATCGGCTCGGTTCACTGGCACTGCGAAGAGATGTTGCATCCCTTTGTATTTTCTTTCGCATATACCATGGAGAGTGCTCTGAGGAGTTGTTCGGATTAATCCCAGCCGCCAAATTTCGTGAACGCGCTACGCGGCAAACGTCCCGATACCATCCACACCATCTGGATGCTTGGCGGTCCACCACTGTACGTTTCAAAAGGAGTTTTCTTCCGCGTACAACCTCTCTGTGGAATAATTTACCACCGGCGATTTTTCCGGACCGATACGACTAGGGGACCTTCAAGAAAAGAGCTTACTCCTTTCTAAAGTGCCGGCAACGCACCTGCAATTCCCCTGGTGTTGCGGTTGATCATGGGTGGCGGTAGTCACTTAACATCAGGTGAGCCACATGCTCGTTTGCCCCCTCTTCTATAAAAAAAAAATCTCTGACCAGATCGATCAACTGGTCAACGGACTCTACTTCACCACATTTGATATGTCGGCAGGTTTCCATCAAATACCTATTTCGGAGAATTCCATAGAGAAAACTGCATTTATTACGCCTGATGGGTTATACGAATACCTTACTATGCCATTTGGTTTATCCGATGCATGTGCAGTGTACCAAAGGTGTATTAATAGGGTATTGTTTTCATTACTAGGGAGTGCTGCTCAAGTTTACGTCGACGATGTCTTGAGCAAAAGTACTGATTTTACTGACTAATTAGTAAATATTGTACGCATTCTCGTAGCATTACATAAATCTGGGTTTTCTATTAATGCAGATAAGTGCAGCTTCTTCAAACCCTCAATAGAATATTTAGGTAACGTTGTTTCAAATGGTCAAATCCGTCCAAATACAAAGAAAGTTGAAGCTCTAGTTAAGGCACCAGTACCGAATACTGGTAAGAAAGTAAGACAGTTTAATGGTTTATAAAAATATGCCGACCTAATTAGTGCATGCCTATAAAGTATGACATTGACAGGTACTGTCTGTACTACTAAGAAATTCAGGACTTCATAGGCGTGATTTTTACTGACAGCTGTCGCAGAGATCAAGTTATCTTTTATGAACTATATTTTTATATTTTCGGAAATTTATCCCCGAATTTTCCCGTATAATAATACCCTTGTAATGTTATATGTATGTATGTATAATGAGTTGACTAAAGAAGGCACTAAGTGGGAGTGGAATGATCCACACGAAGAAGCACGTAATAAGATAGTCCAATGTTTGACATCCTCTCCTGTGTTAACAATGGTGCCGTACTAGTACAGATAATCAACAAACTTCAACACGCAGTCGCCTTTATGACTATGAGGACTACTGATACTGAAAGCAGATATCACTCGTACGAGCTGGAGAACTTGGCAGTGGTACGTGAAATAAAATGTTTTCCACAGTGTCTGTATGGACGGAAGTTCAAAATTATAACCGTTTGCAATTTCATCGGTGGTGGGCATTTTTACAGAACTATATGATTATGAAGTAGAATACCGCAAATGAAATCTTATGCAACATGCTGACTTCTTTAGTAGGAATCCAAGTAGTTGTGAGATTAATATTATGACAAGAGATCTGGATTGGTTGAAGGTGGAACAACGCCGAGATGAGACGTTGCGTCGTCTGGTGGACACCTTCAACAACGGAAATGCAGTGGATGGATACCTTCTAGAAGACGAAGTATTAAAACGAATTGTACGTACGTGCCTCGGGATCTTACAAGCCTCTGCCTTGAAAATGATTTGTTATTGTGTTCTTATGGTTTAAAAAACGTTACAGGACCCTATGGAAATAAAGGTGATGCAAAAATATCCAGTTTTGAGGTGAATGCAGAAAATCAAAAACAGAATGGAAAATAAATTTAAAATAGTGTAAAATGATATGTAAGTAGCATAACACTACAATCTGTCGTTTTCAGAAAGGAGAATACGTACTTATCAAAAGTAATCCACGCAATCAAAACTAATTAGATCTCAAATTTATTGAGCCCTATGAGATATGTAGAGTACTTGAAAAGGATCGTTATTTGGTAGAAAAGGTAATTGGCAGAGGACGGCCTCGAAAAGTCGCCCACGATCAACTACGTCGTGCCCCGCAACCAGGAAATTGAGTTAAATACTATTAGACGTTATTTCAACTACTGAAATAACGTTATAACCTGATTTTTATAACATGTGTCTTTATTATTGTTACTAAATAAATAATTTAAAATGCTTATTTAAAATATAATTAAATGCGGGTTGTCGCTATAACTATTTGAAAGTAATCATTCTCAAAGCGCAGAAAGTGGGAATGGCTTGCGCACACTTGCATTCGGTTTAAAAGGCGCGCGACGGCTGGGGCAGCATTGCGCCCTCCTTTCTGCCAAGGAGGGTCGCGTTCGTATACGGCTTAGAGATCTCTAGTCAGATCGTTAAGCCATTTCCTAAAAGGCGGTGTTTAGTGGGTAAAAGTCTCCACATAACCACGCAGCCGGCTGCGTGGTATGCTATGAGCATTCACCGCCTCCCTCCCCCGCTTTCCGGAGGGTTGCCCATATTTGCTTCGGGCGCAAAAAAAAAAAAAATGGGGCAGCATTTATTCTTGTTCGAGCTGTCGTGCTGTTTGGACTGTAAGTTGGATTTGTGAACTATAAATTGTGAACAATAGTGAATAATTGTTAATTGTGAATAATTATTAATCGTAATTAGTAAAATCAGTTAAGAGTAAATAAGTGATTTTTATTATTAACGAAAGCAAAAATGAGTGAAACTAGAAATCTCAATAATGACGTCATAGATTTAAAATTCTTCTGGTGCTAATATTCCGTCATATCGAGAGTACTCGGACGAACACAAAATCAGAAAACTATTACTCATAGTCACAAACAAATAAGTTGTACTAGCTCATAGTGTAGGTATTTAACATAACATCTAAAAATACCCCCAAGAACACTCTTAGCGGGTGTTGCCGGATTATTTGTGGGATCCAAATCTACTAAGAAGGGAGAAATCTATTAAATCCGGTCACGTCGCTTCGAATGAACGAATGAAGGGATCTGATCAAAATTACCACGAGAGCGCAAGTGCGAGCAAGATAACGAGCGAGATATTAAGGCCAACCTGTTTTTTTTTATTTGAGTAGGTTTGCAACAACAACAATGTTATATACCATTAGAGCTCCTTTGTAGTAACATTTACTGAGATTTACGAAAAATTCGTGTTTTCTTAATATTTTTAGCATTAAAAACTGTACAGTGGTTTGTAAAATTAAATGACTTACTTTGATTATTTAACCTATAAATATGTAATGTCTTAATTTTAATTAAACTGAGGGATTATTTGCACGCCATCAAGATATGAGTAAATATCCGACAAAACAACTGCAGGGAGTGTCAGGGCTTTAAGAAAAAGAAAGGAGTTAAAGTACAATTTTCAGATAAATGTAATATAACATTATGTAATAAACAGAGAACTATATTAAAATTTGTTACCCTATAATTTAAGGCTGTTTAGTGTTTTGATTGGTCGATTATGATTATTAGACCATGGAGGTTAGAGAGAAGGAGAACGATCGTTACGTACTAAAGCATAGCCCGCCTGTCCCTGAACTGCCGTCGGTAAGTAGTATATGCGAAGTTAGCTGTTTATGAGTACAAGTAGATGAAGTTAGTTCAAAAATGTACAAATTTTCTTCGCGGCATCGGTGAAAAAATAATCGTGCTCCGTAATTTTTCAATTTTTGACAAAAAGAAACATTAAAAAATGGTGAAATATTGTATTGTGCGTGGATGTGCATGTGGTTTAGCATTTGATCGGAAAAAGAGACTGAAAATGACTATTATTGAGACAACTTAGCGTTCGCAATGCTTCACTTATTTTGTCCATATTTCTAGGATACTATTTTCTACAACTATCTTCTCCTTCTCTCTAACCTCCATGATTATTAACAAAGGTTGTCTGTCGATGGTTAAATAGTGTTTCTACTTGCAACACTACGGGGATGTTAATGTTGCTATAAAATACTATTACCTGAAATGTGAGTTACAGTGATTGGAATAATATAACCTAACAAAATAAAGATGACCGAATAGTGTTGACATATTATAATAAACTATTAATAATTTACCTAACGAGTATGAAACCTATCCAACTGCAGAGAGGTGAAATATAGGATGACGTTATATCTCTTCACCGCTGCAATGGAAAACGTTTTCAAGCTATTGGATTGGAAAAGATACGGTATTAACCTCAATGGCGAGTATATTACTCGCCTTCGATTTGCCGGTGATATAGTACTTATGGCAAAATTGCTGCAGGACCTAAGCACTATGCTCAACGACCTCAATAGTGCCGCACAACGGGTAGGTCTTAAGATGAACATGAACAAAACAAAGTTCATGTATAACGTCCACGTCACACCAATGTCTGTAGCTGCTTGCTTCTAAAGCTTGAGAACGAGATTGTACAACCAGTGAGTGTTGCCAGTGATAATTTATAGATCTAAGACATGGTCCTTCACTGCTGGCCGTGCGAGGAAACAAGGTCGCTTAGCGAGGTATGGAATAGGCTATACTTGGAGTTTATCTGCGTGATCAACTTAGAAATTAGGATATCCACAGTGGAACCACAGCAACCAACGGATTAGTAAGCTGAAGTGGCAATTAGCAAGCCATACAGCTCTAAGAACAGATAACTGATGGGGAAAAGAGGTACTCGAATGACAGCCTCGTACCAGTAGGTGAAGTGTAGGGCGAGCACCCACTAGACTGAGTGGTGACCTAGTAAGACATGCAGGAAGTTGTTTGATGCAGATGGCTCAGGACTGTGCTTTGTGGCGTTCCTTGGGAGAAGCCTCAGTTCAACAGTGAACATATGAACGGCTGTAATGATAATGATCAATTTATCTTACTGAATTTTGGTGTATATTTATGTAAATAGAAATTTTAATTTATAACTTGAGATTAAAGAATGTATCTCAATATTTGCATAATACAGCAATCAAAATGGTGATATATGATAAAAAATCAAACACCTATTTTAATAAATCTACTAATGGCAGGTCCACTCATGCCGTGTTCTGAGTTGATACATTGATACCGCTTAAAATCGATAAAAATCGTCATACAAAGTACTCGCTAGATGGTGCTGTAAGTGGAGACGGAAATACGTGGGGTTTTTACCGTGCAATTAATCATATATACTTGCCCCTTTATTTTGTTATAATTATTTAAGCCTAGATAATTATTATTTTTTTATTTATTTATCTTCAAGGTAAACATACATATTTTTAGTCTATTACATAACACATATTAATCTTACATTTAACAATAAAGTTTCCATTGTTAAGTAACGCATCGACAACAAGCGAACACCATAACAAACTTAGGTGTGCAAAAAATAAAGCGAAATTAAGTCAAAGTAATGTGTGATATTTAAGTTTTATAATATATATTATATTAAAATAGAACTTATTTTTGTAACGATCAAATTCTAATTTAATTTTTTGACATTTTTCTCTGCTCTGTGTCACTTTTAGACAGTAAAAGTTTATTCAATTGTGTTTTACTTTAAAGAACATCGCTACAGAAGAATATTTACTCATGTTGAAATGTAGTTTCGAAATCTTTATTTCCCGTTTTTATGGAAAATCAAGCCATCAGTATGGTAACACTAATAATGTGTATCTCTTGTTTGTATGTGTGAGTGAAATGTCTCCGCTCCGCCATTGAATTTCATTTTAGCCGAGGATTGAAATAGGTTGTACCTTTCATAATCGGCAAAAATCTTAATAATCTCTTTTTCTTCACTTATTCTCTTTAGTCATATTTCGTACAAAAACATTATACCCGATGGCAGACAGAGACTCAGATGAGTTAAACATTGATAACGTAATAAAAAAATTACTAAAAGGTAAACTAAAATTTTATTCTCACGAAATCAAAATATCTGTGTTTTCTACTATTGCAAGTGGTTCCTTTACTTTATGTGTTTAGAAATGTGGACATTCTAGTGAATTTGTGTTATCGAAGTCAGTGCAGTTTTGTTTATATTTAGTTGTTTTCAGTTCGGGGCGAGAAGCCTGGTATGAATGTACAGTTAACGGAAATTGAGATAAAAGGGCTATGTTTGAAATCGCGGGAAATATTCTTGTCACAGCCTATTTTACTTGAGTTAGAAGCCCCGCTAAAAATATGCGGTAAGTATATAAACAATGATATTGAAAAATCTTTGAAATATTGTTGGTTATAACTTTTAATACATTTTTGTCGTTAATTTATAGTAGTGCAGTTTAAAGTGTTTAAACTTTCTAGTGTCTCGCTATTTAATTTCAGTAGGTAATACAAGAGTATAAAATGAATTTTGATTAAGATTTTTTTTAATCAACCCTTTAAAGTAGCAGTTAGACTACTATATATACACTAAAAGTTTATACTGCTATTTTATTGTGACTAAAACTACTTTGCGTCCTTATTTTTCCTTATGTTTTTATCAAGAACAAATAGACTTATCGCATACAACATATTAGAAATTTGGTTAATGCATTACCCACTTTCTCTTACCATAACATATTGTCAATGTTACTATCAACTAATTTTATTTATTGTTTTTTTTTATGATAAAGAATAAATATTTGTTATTGTTTTGATACTTCTATCAAATAAAAAGGTGATTGTTCAATTGAAGAATGTAAATTACTTTGATCATTTGTTTACACAGTTATATAGTGTGGGTAGGTTAAAAATCAATATGTGTTTATATATAGTAACAGAAACTTTTTATTCAATATAGATTATAAGTAATACTCATTGAAAGTCACTCTTTTGTTTAATTTACCACTGATTCAGAAAAATCTTTGTCTTGGGAACAAGTAACACTGGAACTGAAAAAAAATTTGTGACATCAATTCACATTATAAATTAAAACATTACAACACTCGTTACTGTTACTTTGCTTGATTCCAAAAATTTAAAATTATATGCAATTTAGTTAACTGCATATAAAATTAATACATATTTGTATTTTCATATCCATAAACCACAATTATTTGCTCTTCGCCCCATGTATTACTGAGTGTTCATTTAGCTCGATCAAAGCAAATGTTAGCCATATCTAGTACTCGAACCCAAAACTCACAACATAATTCATGCATAGTTTACAGATATAATCTAACAACCTATATTCAAAATTTGTTTATAATAACAAGTAAAATTTTTTATAACAGTAATGTCCTCCAGACTAAATTTCTGTTATGGTGACACGTCTCAATAGAGACCAGCCATCTGCTTAGGATGGGATTATTATAGTGCACCTGTGTGTGCTTCCCATCTGGGCTGAGGCTTTCTGCGGCCTGTGCTCAGAGCTGGATGTATGTAGGCTACTACTTTTTATTTTAAAACTTAATGAGCCTATAATGCAGTCTTTATTTCATTCAAATTTTTGTACATATAGACTTCAACAAATATTTGGCTATTATTCGATATTCTGCCTTTTTGGTTACTTTCATTCTATTCGGTTGAATACTGAATATCTAGGTGTTAAATGGCTGAATACTGATATTTTATAGGAGGGGGGGGGGCAAACAAGCATACGGCTCACCTGATAGTAAGTGATTACCACTGCCCATGTACAACTGCAATACCAAGGGAATTTCAGATGCATTGCTGGCCTTTTAAAAAGGAGTAGGGTCTTTTCTTGAAGGTCCCTAAGTCGTATTGGTCCAAAAAAATCTCTGTTGGTAGTCGATTCCACAAGGAAGTTGTATACTTAAATAGGATATTTTGTTGTAGTTGGATACTCGGTACAATAAAATATAGATTTATTTTATTTTAATGTATTTCTCTTGTAATCATTTAAGTCATTTATGCACTTAAATTATCGTAATTAAAGTAGAAGATTAGGTTGCAGAGAGACATATAATTTATGCCTTTTCAGACAGTTTACTCATTTTCTTCTCCTAGACAACCTCAGCTTCAGCAAATAATAAACACTACTTCTTTTCCGACTGAATACTTTTGCTTAAGTGGCTATTGAGTCAGGAAAGCTGCAAAATATTCGGTATTAAGATGAAGATACCATTTGTTGCAAGTCTAGATATATTATATTTTTGTTTCTATTCTACTGTAAATATTAAGAATAAAGATGATAAGTTCTTTTCAGTATCATTCTTCTTATTTAAAATAAAAATGGCTCCATTGTTTTTTTATCAACATCATCATCACTGATTTTTCAGTTTCCTTCTGTCGCCTCTTACGTCAATCACTCAATGGAGAATATGGGCTATAGTTAGGGAATGCAATTCCGCAAGATAATTTCAATCCAGGTATTTGCTGGATTGAACCATCTTAGTCCCGCTGGATCCAGGTATTTGATGGATCCAGCAGGGTGGAACTAGACCTCTGAAATCTAAATTAAAGACTTCGTTTCCATGGTTTTAATTTGAAGCCAAATAAAACAACCCTTTTGGTATATTTTAAATGGTTTATTTATTACTTTAGACATACAGATGATGACATAAATTACAGTGATAATTAAACATTATTTTGGAAGTAGCTTCTTAACAACTTCTTCATATTCCACAGTCGGGTTTATTTCACTTGTAGGTGTAGGAAAAGACAAATCAAAAATGTCATTTTCGTCATTTTCCAAGTCATTGTCACAATTCTCATCAGCTCTTTCACTATCTCATTTTGCACTGACATTTCTTCATTTGATGCTTCGTGGCCACTACGTGAAGAAGTATTTTGTTTATAAATAAATCCAAAACAGCCAATTGGATGCCATGTGCATAACAGAGTTGTTGATGGGGTTTGATGAGTTTCCCAACTTTTACCATGACTTTGGCACCATCTGTGGTAATACAGATTACATCCTTATCCAAAGATAGCTCATATTCTGATAATTTTTCTTTTAAAACAGTGATACTTGTTTCTGCAGGTAGACTTCCGTAAATCCGCACCAGCCCTAAGTTCCATAAAATAGATTTTTCATTAGCCAAGGCGTAAACATTAACGTTTAAATAGCGCCTATTTCTCGTTGAAGTCCATTCGTCGAATGTGAGGGTGAATCTGTGGTTGCTCTCTTTCAGCTTTAGAAGATCTCGAATAATGGTAATTTTTACAGTCGTGTCGAAATGCATAACCATTAATTTTATAGAATTAGGCGATTTTGGTAACTTATAGCCCCCGGCTTTAAAAAGGTCTCGTAAATCCGACGAGGTGCAGAAAACCCGGAATGGAAAACCATCTTTTGACACCATGCGTGATACCCTAGTTTCTACAGCACTGTTTGCACTTGGAAAATGGTCAGTGATTTTGTGCTTCTTTGCCGAGGTTGATGGTTGAGCTTCACAATGAGTCGATGTCGAGAAAATGGACGTTGACGCAGTTGCAGAAGCTGCAGCACTTCCGCTCCCGTCTGATGCGCTTTCCTTGTCAATTTTGTGTTTTGACTTTAGATGCACATGTAAACCTTTTGTCGAACGTCCGGTCGTTTTAATTATTGATTTACACAACTTACATTTTGCGGTTTGTGAATCTTCGGCCTTCAAAAAGTACTTCCATACAGGAATAATATACCACAAAAGTCTTTATACACTTTTTCCGACATTATTGTCACTCATTAAATAATACAAAACCTGGAAATTTCTCAGTTTATTCAGATTTATCTAAAGAAATCAATATTCTATGAAAAAATCACTGCGTAACGTCATAATCACCAGTTGTAACTGGCAAAATATTAAGTTATCTAACAGTGGTAGAGCCATGCGGCAGCTTTGCTGTTGCACGTATGGGCCGGCTCAAACCGGGGTGGTACCACGACCTCACAGAATACCGGCGTGAAGTGGAAGTTCTGCTTCCGCGTTTCGTCTGGTGAGTGCAGGTGGCCGGAGGCCCAAATCCCCCCCCCCCCCCCCCCCATCATCAACATGGTAGCGGAATTAAATAAAGATAGACTACCCCAGGAGGGTACCAGCACCCCTGGAGAATCCCTCGCTGAGCATCCACGACCATGTTTCTTCACTTCTGAGCGTGGGTACTCAGGCTGCCCCGCGTATTCTGGGGGGGGCGAAATTCCGCTCAAGACTACAACTGCTCGGGGCAAACGGAGCAACAAGACCAAGGCGACCCCTGCCACGCTGTCCGTGAATTTCTGCAATATCAGGGGACTTCACTCCAACCTAAACGCCGTCCACTACCATCTCGAGACGGCGAGGCCGGCTCTGCTCTTTCTGACCGAGACGCAGGTGTCCTCTCCGGCTGATGTTTCGTATCTCTCCTACCCGGGGTACAAACTGGAACACTCCTTTGTGCCTCGGGCTGGAGTTTGCGTTTACGTCAGAGAGGACATCTGTTCTCGACGCCTCGGCAGACTTGAAGGTTCGGACCTGTCCATCCTTTGGCTACGCGTAGACAGCGACGACCATCCGCGCGTCTACGGGTGCCTCTATAGGTCCCACAGCGGTAATGCCGAAACAGACCGACTCTTCGACCACGTCCAAATGGCTGCGGATTCGTTGCTACAGCAGATCCCCTCCGCAGAGATCGTGATCCTCGGCGACTTTAACGCCCATCACGCCGAATGGCTCGGTTCACGTTTAACCGATCATGCGGGGAGATCTGTTCATGATTTTGCCTTGGCATATGGTCTGACACAACTGGTTACTTCGCCTACGCGGATTCCAGATGTGGAGGATCATGCACCTTCCCTGTTGGACCTTCTGCTGACCTCTCACCCGGACGGATATCAGATTTCCGTCGACGCCCCTTTAGGCTCCTCGGACCATTGTCTGATCCGGAGTGTTGTGCCACTCACGCTGAAATCGCGGTTGCATTCTGCAGGCTGCCGCCGTGTTTGGCACTATAGGTCAGCCGATTGGGATGGGATGCGGTTTTTCTTTGCATCCTACCCTTGGGGGCGGGTTTGCTTCTCGCCGGATGATCCCAACGTTGTTGCGGATTCTGTTACTGATGTGGTACTTCAGGGTATGGAACTTTTTATTCCTTCCTCTGTGGTGCCCATTGGAGGCAAATCTCAGCCATGGTTTGGTCGCTCCTGTAAAATAGCATCATGCTATAAGCAGGAGTGCTACCAAGCCTGGGTTGATGCATCAGCGTCCCGGGATGTAAACACCAGCGCTCTAAAAAAGAAGTATAATTCCGCCTCTAGGTCCTTCAAAAGAGTCATTGCCAAGGCAAAGTCAGAGCACATAGGCAGAATTGGCGAGAAACTAGTTCGCCTTCCTTCTGGAACCCGTGCATTCTGGTCTCTCGCTAAGGCTGTCCAGGGGAATTTCTGTCAGCCATCTCTTCCATCTCTGCACAGGGAGGACGACTCACTGGCCCATACTGCAAAGGAGAAAGCCGATCTTCTAGGCTCCTTCTTTGCGTCTAACTCGACTCTCGATGACGGGGGGAGTACGCCGCCGACCATCCCGCGGTGTGAGTGCTCCATGCCGGAAGTGCAGTTCACACAGCGCTCGGTTCGCAAAGCACTCCTCTCCCTGGACATCCACAAGTCGAGTGGGCCTGACGGAATCCCCCCAATTGTGCTGAGGACGTGTGCTCCAGAGTTGGCACCGGTTTTAACGCGTCTTTTCCGGTACTCCTACTCCCTAGGCGTAGTCCCAAAATCGTGGAAGACGGCTTTCGTCCACCCGATCCCTAAAAAAGGCGACCGCTCAGACCCGTCCAACTACCGGCCAATCGCCATCACCTCCTTGTTCTCCAAAACAATGGAGTCCATTGTAAACTGCCAGCTTATGAGGTACCTTGAGGATCACCAGCTGATTAGTGACCGCCAATACGGTTTTCGCCGTGGTCGGTCAGCTGGTGATCTTCTGGTCTACCTCACTCACAGATGGGCGGAGGCAGTAGAGTTCAAGGGGGAGGCATTGGCCGTTAGTTTGGACATTGCGAAGGCCTTCGATCGGGTTTGGCACAAAGCGCTTCTTTCGAAGCTCCCTTCCTATGGGCTTCCCGAGAAATTGTGCAATTGGATCACCAGCTTTCTTGCAGATCGGAGCATCAAGGTCGTTGTAGACGGTGCAAGCTCCGATTGCAAGCCTATTAATGCTGGTGTTCCACAGGGCTGCGTGCTATCGCCAACGCTGTTTCTTCTGCATATCAATGATATGTTGCATACCCGTAACATTCATTGCTATGCAGATGACAGCACTGGTGATGCTCTTTACACCGGCCGAGCCAATATTTCTCGGGAAAACGTCTCCGAGTGCCGGGACAAACTTGTGTCTGAAGTCGAGTCTTTGCTGAACAGAGTCTCGGATTGGGGACGACTAAATCTAGTCCAGTTTAACCCCCAGAAGACACAAGTTTGCCCGTTAACCGCTAAAAAGAACCCCTTTGTCGTATCCCCTCAGTTTCAAGGCACTCCCCTTGTTGCCTCAGCCAGTATCGGAATCCTCGGCGTCGACATATCGAGTGACGTGCAGTTTCGTGGTCACTTGGAAGGGAAGGCCAAATTGGCCTCTAAAAAGCTTGGCGTGCTCAGCAGAGCGGGACAGTATTTCATGCCGGCACACCGCCTGCAACTTTACAAGGCGCAGGTTCGGCCGCACATGGAATACTGTTCCCATCTCTGGGCTGGGGCTCCCCAGTACCAGCTCCTTCCACTTGACCGCATCCAGCGCAGAGCGGCTCGAATCGTCGACGACCGAGTGCTTTCCGATCGGCTCGATTCACTGGCGTTGCGAAGAGATGTTGCATCTCTTTGCGTATTTTATCGCATCTATCACGGGGAGTGCTCTGAGGAATTGTTCGGATTAATCCCAGCCGCCAAATTTCGTGAACGCACGACACGGCAAACGTCCCAATACCATCCACACCATCTGGATGCTTGGCGGTCCACCACTGTACGTTTCACAAGGAGTTTTCTTCCACGTACAACCTCTCTGTGGAATAGTTTATCATCGGCGATTTTTCCGGACCGATACGACCTGGGGACCTTCAAGAAAAGAGCTTACTCCTTTCTAAAGGGCCGGCAACGCACCCGCAATTCTCCTGGTGTTGCGGTTGATCATGGGCGGCGGTAGTCACTTAACATCAGGTGAGCCGCATGCTCGTTTGCCCCCTCTTCTATAAAAAAAAAAAAAAAAAAAAAAGTACACAAACAAAGGCGGGGGAATCCCCGCGCCCTCACACTGTTTCTCTGCACCACGCATCGCTTAGCTCAGTTTACGGTTTACGCGCCGCCGCGCGAACATTAACACGTATGGACCATGCTTCTCTGTAATCCCGCCAATCCAGCGGAATTCCGTAATATTTTCGTACGAGATTAGTCCCGCAAAATGCATGCGGGATCCAGGTATCCCGGTATTGCATACCCTAGCTATAGTATGTGCCAAATTGATTGAGAAAATCGGACTGACCTTCCGGTCATTTAACCAGGGTCTACAAACATTCAATATATAGGCACTTTTTATATGTAGTACTTTCTTTATTTAGAATGATTTTTTTAATGATTGGTATAATATATATTTATTAACTATTATTAAAAAGTTACGTAAAAGATTGTTGTAGAAGAAAAATCATCTATTGTTATAAAGTACTTTATTCATTTAACAACAAAAAGCATTAATTTATAACACATATAAAGATTCAAGTGATAATGACATGGAATAAGTACATAATTATTCAAAAGATAAAACTTTATTTTCAATATTATATAAGAACTTTGTTTTTATTCAGTGCATGCAGACCGCCCCAAAAAAAGTGACTCATCTCTGGCTGCCATTGTCACGCATCTCTGGCTGCTATTGTCACGTTTCTTTTAGAACGAACTGACATAACGCGCGTTTTGTTTATTTTAAAGGGATGAATTTGCAAAATTTCAAATATTTTTTTAATATGAAAAAGTTATTAAATGAATTGCTGCATTACTTACCATAAATTGAAATATAAAATATATCACATTGTTCACAATGTACCATAAGATTTTACGTTTATAGGAACCGCAGATAATATTATTTAAGTAAACAAAAATACAAAACATATGTGCTGACCTAGAAGTGTGAATAATATCAATATTTAAATATTGTTATCACATCTAAATTGAGATTTTGTAAGTTACACCTTTTGACACATGTGCATATCTGGGGTCATTGTCTGTTTTTCTCAATCGATTTGGCACATACTATAGTGTATATTCTTATACTACCATTACATGGTTATTAAACAATTACCTAGATGGTAACTGCCCCTTATTCCTAAAATTACATAAAGAACTTAACTTTCAGGTGACATACATGGTCAGTACTATGACCTCTTAAGGTTGTTTGAATATGGCGGCTTCCCTCCAGAGTCCAACTACCTGTTCCTTGGAGACTATGTAGACCGTGGGAAGCAATCACTGGAAACCATATGCTTGCTTCTCGCCTACAAGATTAAATACCCAGAGAACTTTTTCCTGTTACGAGGCAATCATGAGTGTGCTAGCATCAACAGAATTTATGGGTAAGTGGTAAATAGTTTGTTTTGTAATTTTTATATCTTAAAATTATTTTTACAGTGTCGAGTACATGCATATACATACGTAAGCACTCACGCCTGTCACCCAAAGGGGTAGGCAGAGACTACAGACTTCCATTTGGCACAATCCTGACACACCTCTTTCGCCTTTTCCACAGCCATATACCTATGCATACATACTCGTCGGTTAAGGGTACTCTTAATTTGGCCCCTTTTCAATAGATCGTCAATTTGGTCGACAAACTTTATTACATATTACACCTATGTACATGATTATAAGATTAATAAATTATAAAACCATAGACTAACATAATTTCTTCATGAAACATTTTTTTAACATTTTTTCTTCATGAATTAGGCAGCAGAACTTCTTTTCTGGCTAGGAGTGTTTCTGGGTGGGTACCACCCACTTAACCATTTTTGCAGGCTAAAAGCAATGCTTCTAATGCTGGGTACACATCTGAACGGTGTAGAAAGCCAGTTTAATTACAGGCTGTAAGGTATTCCATCTTGGCCCTCAGGGGTAACAACACATCTATAGCCTGCTTCTTGGTGACAAGTTGTCTGCAGGTGCTAAAGTCCAGTAGCCACTTACGATCAGTTGCATTGTCAGTTTTGACAGTTTTATAACAAAAAAATCTATCCTAAAGTAAGTAACTATTTTTATATACTTTACAACACCCTAGGTTTGGTTAATTGTCCTTTTTATAATTATGTTGTCCTTGAGCCAGCAGTGTAGGATGAAAGGGATATTTCCTTAAGTGCATTAATTAAATAAATAATTAAAACCCATATATGTTAACAATCACACCTCCACAACTTATAAAATCTTACAATAGTAGGTATAAACATTTCCTTTTTATTTGACCTTGACTTGATCGTAGGACACCTTTTCTGTCAAGGTGTCTGTGTCCACGGACTGCAGTAGCCAGAAACCATCAAGTTGGTTGGAAGTTGGGAAGTGGAATGTGCATGAAGATTTGTTTTATGATTCTCATAATGACCAAGATCATTTACCTTGTCTAAATGTGGTAGAGCTATATTATTATTGTAGCCTAAATGGGTCAGCTCAACCGGGGCAAGATCACACTATCACAGAATACCAGCTTAAAATAGCACTTTAATGCTATTTAAGATTTGTTTCATAATTCTCATAATGACCAAGATCATTTACCATGTCTAAAAGTGGTAGAGCTATATTATGGTTGTAGCACAAATGGGTTGGCTCATCCAGGACAGGATCCTGCTATCACAGAATACCAGCTTAAAATAGCTAATGCTGCTGTGTTTTGTATAGTAAGTGTAGAGAACTCTTTTTTACTGGAAAGAAGGCATTCCATCTCAGTCCTCAGGGGTAACGACGCATCTGCATTTTAATTCTTAATCGAGGATAAATGTAAATATCTATGGGCCACAGCATCCGCTTACAACCTGGACTGGACTGAAAAACCGAATCAGAGCACCCCACTATCCACGTGGTCTTGTCTGCCCTACCCCTAGAGTGTATATAAGAGCCCGGAGGCGCGGAGGGAGAGCAGTGCCCGCCCGCCACTCGCCTTCGCAGCTTCGGCTTTTTGGTCGCCTTCGGCGACCAGCCTCAGCCGCTACGGCGATCTCGGTGCCTGCGCTTCCCTACGCTAGGGCGGAGGCACTGCTCATCCCGCAGCGCCAGAGCTGCCACGGAGCGCCGGGGCACAACTTCCCGGCTTCTTACCCCCCCCCCCCCCCCCCAGTCTCCAAAATTAACGAAATGTACTCGATACCAAGTAGTATTGATACTTTTGATACGATACTTGGTATCGAGTACTTATCGATACTTTCAAAATATTCGGAACCCTACACTACTTGACGTTTGACATCAATGATTTGTCAAATTCATTTTGTAATTGGTGTAATTGCGTGTTATTTGCCAATTTGTATGAAAAGTTTAAAAAAATATATCTCATGAACCGTAAGTTTCCGCAACCTAAAACTTTGCAACACGCTTTCTTTTAGTGAGTACTATCTACAAAAAAAATATGGGCTTTGAAATCGATGGTCCATATTGGAAATATTAACCGGGAAATCTTCCAGAAGGTATCCTTGACAACGTCCAGGTGTGGGCATTTACTAACTGAAGAAAAACAAGGGGCAAGATTAGAACTTAGTCGAAACAGCAAGAAGGCAGACCTACTTGCTGTTTTGATTCAGTGATATCTAAACAATCTCAGTATATTACTTAACAGGGAATGGAATCCACCTAAGAGCATCAATATGTCAACCTCATCGGTGCCTCTGAACAAAAGTTATGATTAGAAAACAATTCCTTATAAATTCTCTGTGTTGTATAAATGTTATCTTGGTTAGATAAGATGTTAAGACTAGTCCCTTGGGAACGAGCCAAAGCCCTAGTGTGAAATGCTATGTGCATAGACGCTCGCAGCCTCTTGTCTCTTAAGGTTCTTAGAGCCGGGGTGGCTACATACCTGGCTGAACTCTATAAATGAAAGAAGTCTGAGAGATGAATATATATTTATGTCATTTGCTGTAAAGAATATCAGTTAGGAGAGTCCTATTGTCTCCTGGAGACAAGAGGGTTTCCTTTCTCGCCCAAAGGCTAAGATATAAGGTGTAGTTAAACATACTCATATCTGCGGAATGTCCTATTGAGCGTCGTGCGATTATGCGATGCGACTGAAGAAATCGCGCGTGCGGATTCATCGGACGATGAAATCGCATCGCATCATCGTGCGAGCGATGGCAATAGGACAGCGCCTAAGAGTGACAAACGAGCACAGAGTACACCTGATGTTAAGTGGTTGCTGTGGCTCATAGACATCTACAGCTATCTCAGATTGCGAATTAAAATGCAGATACGTTGTTACCTGTGGGGACTAGGATGGAATGCCTCGTTTCCAGTAAAAAGGGTCTTTGGTTCTCTACACTCACCACACAAAACACAGCAGCGTTAAGCTGCTATATTATGCTGGTATACTGTGAGAGCGTTTTCCTTCCTTGGTTGAACCGCCGACCCATTCTTGCTACAACTGTACTACTTATATGACTGGGGCATGGTTATTGTAATAAATGTTTATTACCTTCTAATCAATCCTTAAAAGGATACTTGATACTTCTGTTTTGCTCATTTGTATTTTGTATTAGATAATAATTATGGTACAAAACAAAAATTGCTTTATTAGTCATGAGTCAGATTGGCTCCATCGTTGTTACTGATCAAATCTTGTTTTATTTGATGTTTGTGACTCACATCATATCATTCGTCACAATATTTTTGTATATATAGTACGTGAGGGTAACATTATGGTCATCCGGTTAATATGGTCACTTTCTTATAACTCAAAACCTATAGCCTTGTTTGCATAGATGGTTCTGTGATACTTTGCTATTGTTTTCTTAATATATTAGTTATAGTATAAGGCTTTGCTTTTTTGTCTCTGTCCTCTTAGTTTTATAGGGCGACAAAGATTAATGTGACCATATTACCATCACATACCTTATAAACAATAAACATGGTCTTAAAATCACACCCTGCAGTAACCCAAAGTAAATCATAAAAATAGCTTGAGTCATTGCTCTGAATCATTGCAGCGAAGGTCGCTTTAATTCAAGTTCATAAAGTTGCGTGTTCAGCTTTGTAGTTTTATGCTAATTAGTGTTTTTCGATTTCCTTTTACGGTGTAGTATAGAGGAAGCTTCATACGATTCTTTTAATATGCAGTAACAAATCGTGCCCAAAAAAAAAAAACTATATAAAAGTCTACCCATGAACAAAGGTTTTCCTCATAAATTAATTAATTGTGGGAGGGGGTATTTTCAAAAGTTGCTACGCTTCACATGCAGGTTCGCAACTGCAATTATTGTTATTTTTCGTAGCTGTTATTAGGATGAGCCGTGGTAGTTAAGAGAATAAGCGCTCGCTGTAGATTTCACATTACGCGATGTACCCGATTCGTTTCCCATTATTCACAGTTTCTTGTTTTCTAACAAGCGTGTAGTGGGCACCTTTCCCGAGTATTTTTGCGATATGACGTTTACTGTGTCCTTCCTCACGTAAAGTACAAATAGAGTTTCGCTGTTGAAGTGTGATCGGCTTGCGTTTTGCCATTTTGAAAAGAAAGAAGAAGAAGAAGAAAAATTACGGAGGTAATAGTCAAGAACTTTCGCATACAGAGAATTTTAATATCGCTTGCACGTGCCAATGTTCAAGTGCGACTATAGTGGGTCCAAAAAAGTTAAAACTAGCAAAAATGTTTAATAAAACTACACCATTGAGTAAAAGAAAGTACCCAAGGGATTAATTCATAAAACACGTGTTTCGTCAAAATTAAGGAACTTCTTAAAACTTGATGAATGTGGTATGATATTCACGAAGCATTTTGTTTTGTGAACAATTATAAAATATCTTAAAACTTAATTTTATTACTAACTTTTACCGCATATTGCAGGCGATGTTTTGTTTTTTATGAAAACAGATGTGCTTCCAAACTTTTGGACTGGTGGGTGTTATATATTTAGGCTGTGATTTTAACTTTTTTTGGAAGATACAGTCCATCCCCTAGTTCAGTTTCCCTTTGTCGATTCTTACGACACGGGACGATAAGGTACATCTTTATTAATGTATATCGCAATGTTGATTTTTGCTGTGATCATTTTAAATTATTTTTACAAAATTCAGTTATTTTACGAAAGCCGAAGCTTCAGTAATAAAAATCACAGAGCGTATCGATCGTTAGAAGCACAACATACACGAGGTATGTGCTTCTCTCGATCGATACGCAGTTCGTATTAACTGTATTAATAATGCATGACGTCATCGTTATATCGAAAGATAAGATGTAATTCTTTTGTTATCGCAGGATTTCAATGACCTAAGTCTCCATGACATTAGGTTTAATTACTCTTTAATTTAGCGTAATGATATTACACTGTCCATTTGCTTCCTGCACGTAATTTATTACTATTACTTTGCTTTAAGTAGTTTCGGATTGAAAAATATATTTTACGTTTATTGTAATGCATGCACGTTACTTGCATTATATTGAGAATTTTGTTGGAAAAATGTAGAATCCCGTTAGGAAGATGTTGCTATGTTGCAATTGCCCCTTTTGTTTTTTCCACAATATTTATTTATTTTTGTTATATCTATTTTTCCTTTGTGTGAAATAAAGAGAACAATAAAAATGTCTTCAAAATGAAACGCCTGTACTAAGATCATTTGCGAAATTGTATTACAATACTAGAACCTTTTGACCTGTCTGCTTCTAAAGCTGTTCCAGTTTCCTTTTCAAATATCTGCTCTGTACTTTTTCTTAACTATTATAAGCCAGTGCTGGACTACTATCCACCTTATGGTTAGTGGAAGACTGGAAGTGGCTTGAAGACACCCACATTGTAATCATGCATTACTTAAAACATCATCGTATCCCAACTGATCAAAAAAAAAAAAACTGGACCCCATGGTGACGTCGGCGTTTCTATATTCGAATAAATTCTAAAATCCACGTAAAGACTTGAATATGAAGCATATAGCTTTATAATGTTTCAACGATTTTGCTTGGCAATGAACTTGCGGTATATACATAGGTGGAATACTAAAGCCCTCAGAAAGCTCACTAGTACGATAAACAACCCCCGTATTGATTATATTCTGTAATTTATTCTGTCGTTTTTGTGCGCTCCTTGTCAGTTTGCATATATATTTAAATAAGTTTTGGTGGATAACTTTGGAACTGCTTTTGTGAGAAATTTTATTTTTGATTATATAAGTCAAATGAATGTGATAATATTTATAACCATCAAATAAAATGTTTCTCTGACGAGAAAATATTTGGTTTATAAATAGCTCTAAATACCTCATAATGATTAAGTAGGTTGTCTTTGCCTGATATTGAATCTGATTTTCTCTCCGTGTTTACGTTATAATCTTAGGCTACAGAAAAGCTGGTCTGCATGATACATTATGCAGACATTACAAACCTTTGGTACTATTTTTGTTTTATAAAAAAATCATTTATATGAGTAGGTACAGCTCAATCACCCTGAAAAACCTTGGTTTCTATTAAATTAAATTTTCTCCTAATAATAACGTTCTGAAAACGTCTAACTAGTAAGAATAGCAAAACAAAAGTGTTTTCATAAGGAAAAACTATAGCCAGATGTGCCGGCGCGGTACGGCGGCGGTGCACAAAACTATTTATTAGTGATTTTTTATGCATGAACGCGTTCGAACTGTTTAAAGCAAAAATAAACCTTATACCTTATAGCATTATTACATATTCGGCCATATGTTAGTAATTAGACGGCAGTTCAACCATTTTAAGCAGACAAACGCATTTTTTTTAACAGGGGGCCTGTTTTCCGGAAACTTGTTTACAAGTTACAAGTTAAGTTACAAGTTGAGTTTGTGAGTGATCGCAATGAGTACTATTATTTGTTACATATTATTTGTTATTATTAGAGTATTTTACCACATTATGATTAAAAAAAACTCACTCATTAAAAAGAGTACCATCTACAACTTAGAGAAAATGTTTAATTCAAAAATATCCAGAAACGAAGCTGGTTAGGCATGAACTACTTGTAAGATAATGAATATTTTGTTCTGTATAAATCTTCTAAAAACGGAATTTGAGCGAGTTATAACGATTTTTAAAATGACACCGACTCGCGTGTCATACGCCACACAGAAAAATAAATTTATGCGCACTGAATTGGTAACTGTTAAAAACTCTGTGTTATGATAAAAGTGTAGTTTGTAAGATGTTGTGACCAGGATTAAGAAAGCATAATTATAGCACGAATGGGTCGACGCGACCGGGGAAGGACCACGCTCTCACAAAATAGTGTGAAATAGCAGCTTAATGCTGCTGTGTTTCGTATGGTTAGTGTAAAGAACCGGAGACCCTTTTTACCTTTTTTTTTTGGAAACGAGGCATACCAACTTAGTTCTCACTTGTGATACCGCATCTGTTTCGTAATCGAGAATAGATGTAATGTCTATGGGCCACAGCAACCACTTACTATCAGGTGGGCTGTGTGCTCGTTTGTCACCCATATGCTGTAAAAAAAATATCGAAAGTTGGTATTGTGGTTTATGAGCAACAACGTTTTTGCCTACCTATCGACCCTTACGAATGTATGCGTGCGCAGTAAAATTGATTGTGGTTTATGAGCAACAACGTTTTTGCCTACCTATCAACCCTTACGAATGTGTGCGTGCGCAGTAAAGTTGATTGTGGTTTATGAGCAACAACGTTTTTGCCTACCTATCGACCCTTACGAATGTGTGCGTGCGCAGTAAAGTTGATTGTGGTTTATGAGCAACAACGTTTTTGCCTACCTATCGACCCTTACGAATGTGTGCGTGCGCAGTAAAGTTGATTGTGGTTTATGAGCAACGTTTTTGCCTACCTATCGACCCTTACGAATGTGTGCGTGCGCAGTAAAATTGATTGTGGTTTATGAGCAACAACGTTTTTGCCTACCTATCGACCCTTACGAATGTGTGCGTGCGCAGTAAAGTTGATTGTGGTTTATGAGCAACAACGTTTTTGCCTACCTATCGACCCTTACGAATGTATGCGTGCGCAGTAAAATTGATTGTGGTTTATGAGCAACAACGTTTTTGCCTACCTATCGACCCTTACGAATGTATGCGTGCGCAGTAAAATTGATTGTGGTTTATGAGCAACAACGTTTTTCCTACCTATCGACCCTTACGAATGTGTGCGTGCGCAGTAAAGTTGATTGTGGTTTATGAGCAACAACGTTTTTGCCTACCTATCGACCCTTACGAATGTGTGCGTGCGCAGTAAAGTTGATTGTGGTTTATGAGCAACAACGTTTTTGCCTACCTATCGACCCTTACGAATGTATGCGTGCGCAGTAAAATTGATTGTGGTTTATGAGCAACAACGTTTTTGCCTACCTATCGACCCTTACGAATGTGTGCGTGCGCAGTAAAATCAGTTAAAATAATGAATTACTGCGTTTGTATGTAATATTTCGAGTTATTTTTTAATTATTTTTCTTTACCATTTACCTATATTACTTATTCTGAACCTTATCTGCAAAATTGGCCGAAAATAACTCCGTATATAGTTTGTGATACGTATGCTATTTGTTCACACTGTAAAAATTTTGGTTTAATGTACTTTTAAGTTTATGGCTGAGCTATTCTCCTGCCATCCTCTACAAAGTTCACCATGTGCCGCCGCTGATTCGCTGTGAGCCGCTGTTTACCCTTATGGTCATTTTTTCCTATTGCTTTGGTCATAGAGGTTTGAGGTTATTGAGCCTCAGTGTAGTGAATGTGATTTAATTATTTAATAGACGTTGTATGTGCTGTATCATTTTTGCAAAATAGTTTATTTATATTGCTATTAGCTAAATATTGAATTATAATGTAGCTGCTGCTACCTACTATAGTCCAAATACTACATTACTATAACCGTTGCACTAGAAATGTTAGTGATGATAATTCGCAGCCATCTCTCCCCGCAACAGCTGGTCGGTCAAGGCGAACAAACACTATGATGGATTATGAAAACGCATCAACACGAATTTTATCGCATTAATATACACAACTATTTGTCAAAGTAACTATCGCAGGTCGTCCTTAGACAAGAAAACGGAATTTTCCATTATTCATTGCCCCAGACGGTCATTTGTGATTTTTTTGAATAATGGATTTTTTGTCTCATTTTCAAATTTTTGAGTTTTCAAAACTACTGTGTGTATTCTTGGTAAATCCATTATTAGTTTCATTGATATTTTTTCAAATATCTGAATGCAAAATACCTTAGGAAAATATTTTTGTCGAGTACTCATTTGCCATTCTCTGTTGAAACGTAATTAAACCGAACCATTTTTGAAAAGTTTGATCACTGGTGATGAAAAGTGTATCACCTACGACAAGAACATGCGAAAAAGATATGGTCAATGGGTAGTCAAGTTCTTCAGACTAAAGCGAATCCCGGATTTAACACGCAGTAAAGTGATGCTGTGTGTGGTGGGATTGGGAGGGCAGTGAATAAGAGTTATTTTGGCCTTAAAATTTAATGTCTGTAACACTACAGCGCCACCTATTGTGTCCCGATTTTGTGATTTTTCTTGGCACGAAATTAACATATTATAGAATTTTTTTAATTACTTGACAGCACTTCTACTTCATCCTAGTATAGATTAACCATTGTCTCAGCAAAAAAAAATGTGAATATGAATCGGTCAAGTCGTTCCTAATATGTTACAACGATCGATAAAGGAATAAAATTGTCAAAAAGTAATGAGTTAAGATCGGCGTAATAATATAAATGTTGGTGCGTCTTTTAGTGATCGTTTATGATTATATTAATTATAAACGATCGCTAAAAGACGCACCAACGATTACATATCTACATACATATATTCTTACTTGTGTAATAACTTATAAAACCTACACAATCAAACGTCCAATCTCTTCGATGTTTGTTCCAAATAAAAGAACAGACCTATTTACTGTACATAATTGAGTAAACTCTCAGTTCTCTAGAGTACATCGGTAGAGAAAAAGCTTTTGAAAACAAACTTATTTAGGGAGAAATCTTAGTCGAGTTTGTGCCGACCGGCTTGAGTTGTCGAGGTATAATTTACACTAGTGTTATTTTTAGACATATATTTTATTTTTCATTTATTTCCATTTTTGAATTTCGTGTTTAGGATCTGATATTATATGCCACAAATGAAATCATAAACCATTCTTCTGTCTTCATAATTATACAATATTTTTTAAAGAATAAGTGTGACAAAGTAGCGCACAATCCAACTGATGGTAAGTGGATGCTGTGCCCATAAATATCTACTACTATCTGTCCCTGGTTAAGAATTCAAATGCCGATGCGTTGTCTGTCACCCCTGAGGACTAATATGGAATGCCTCGTTTCCAGTAAAAAGGGTCTCCGGTTTTCTACACTTACCATACGAAATAGGGATGTAACGATACATGAATTTGCCGATACGATACCGATATCGATTATCGAGAAAAATTATCGGCGATACCGATATCGATTGCTTAGTAGTAAATACACCCAGTAAATAAAGAATTATGTACTTTATGTGCATAAAACATACTTATGTTACATGGAATAAATAGACACTCCATTCTGTAAAGTGTGGCAAAAATGGAAATTTAAAATAATGAAAAAAAAAGGGTAAAATATCATATCAACATTTATTTGGGTAACATTTATCAAGGCATCAAATCAAAAGTAAATCAATATTAATAATCAAAGTTCACTTTAGGAAGATTTTTGTTTAGGATACAAAGTTTATTCAAATTACTAGCAGATAATCTGTTGCGCAAATCATTTTGTATGAGGCCTGCAGTTGAAAAAAGACGTTCTGAGGCAACTGAGCTCATTGGGTAAGATAAATATTTTTGTGCAAGCATTTTCAATTTTGGGTATTTATCTTCATTGCTCCAATAGTTCTTTGGATCTTGTTTCATTGGAATATTTGGACATCTCGTATAAGATTCCACCTCTTCTTGCTCAGGATGACAAGACATGTTTGATAAAGGTTCCTCCTCTTCTGCTTCTTTAATCAAACTGTCACAAGCACTCCAGATACCTGAGAAAGTCTCATCTTGCTTTTTTGTGACTCTACACGCTCTACAGGAACATGTGTATCCCTGTTTGTAATTAAGGAGATAAGTATTCTTTTCGCCTCAATGCTTGTGGATTGTAGAAAGAACGTACGCAATTTATAGCGCGGATCTAGTGTTGTTGATAAAATAAAGGTTTCCTCACTCTCTAGATAATCAAATCTGTCATTTATTCCAGCTAACAAAATCTCTACAAAATTATAATATTCTGGGCTGCTGTAACTGTCGTCCGCGGTCCTTTGATTATTTCTGATCTGTTTTAAAACTTTTCGCAAACTGTTAATACGAGGTATAGCGTCAGATAAGCAAGCAGATTCTTCACTTATAGATTTTGTAGCTTCTTCAAAATAATTCAAAGTCGAAACAACTTGTTCCATCAATAGCCATTCTTCTGTAGACAATTCAGTTCTACATTTCACATGAGGCAAAGAAGCTTGAATTGCAACTCGTTGCTCTAAAAGTCTTCTAAGTGCATGAAGGGTTGAATCCCAGCGAGTAACGACACCCTGTATGAGAACGTGACAAGGAACGTTATGAGATTTTTGCATTTCTGTTAGGATTTTGCGACCTGACATTGAATGACTGAAGTGGCCAATAATAGATCTCGCCTTTGTAATCATGGCATTTATCTCTTCAAAAAACGCATCCTTCAGCACTAATTGTAAAGAGTGCGCCATACATCTGATACGTTGAACTCCCACTAGTGTTACAGCAAGCCCCATATTCGGTGCATTATCTGTCACTACAGCACGTACCCGTTCGCTGATGTGCCAATCTTGAAATAATTGACGTAAGTTTTGAGCTATGTTTTCAGCGCTATGATTTTCGCCTTCAAAAGGAAATACTTCTAGGCAGTAGTTCTTCAACTCAAAATTTTTATCAAGTCCGTGAGCAGTCACGTATAAAGTCGTTAACGGACGAAGAAGCATCGCTCGTCGATAAGTCAGTCGTGATAGTGATGTGCGGAAGTTCATGCAAAAGTTCCATTATTTTGGTTCTTACACGGCAGTACATGTCCGGTATTACATTTACCGAAATATGGGGACGGGAAACCATTTTGTATTTCGGGCAAAACTGCTTAATAGTGCGTTGAAACTCCAGTTTATTTACTAAGTCAAACGGCTCCATGTCTACACACATTTGTTCAGCTATTGTTTGCGTGATCGCTTTTGCCCTAGGGTCATCGGTATCATACATGACACTTTTTTCCAAAATGTGCTCCAAAGTAGCTTGTTTTTTAGGCGGCGGGCCACCGTCCGCGCTTGAGGTACCTGGGGTGTCTTTTTCCAACTCCTTTTCGTGATAGCGCTTCACGTGTGTCCACATGTTAGATGTCATGAAGCCCTTCGATGAAACTGCTTTGCTACCACGAGAAACGCTGACATTGCAATATAAACAAGTCGATTTTGTGTCATCATCCCGTTTTATTTGAAAATGATTCCAGATGCTACTTCTATGTTTTAAAGGAGTCGCCATTTTATTTCTCGTACGTAACTGTATTACAGTCCTCACTTCACTCAAAAACAGACAAAATCATGAATAGCGGCGACGAGACGTAAATTCGCCGAAAAACATTATAACGCTGTGCCAAAACTAAGCAAACACTGACGAGTGACGACCGTTAACCGCATTGCCGTTTCGCTGGCGGACGCGTCCTTCGCCCCTCCCGCCCTCTGAGACGGAGTGGAAAAGTGGCCGCGCGCGAGCGCGTCGTTCTTTTCGCGCGCTTTTCAAACTGTGTATCGGCTGTATTTAAATCGACGATGCCGATATATCGGCCGATATATCGGTATCGTTACATCGCTAATACGAAACGCATTAAACTGTTATTCCGTGAGAGCGTGATCCTTTCCCGGTCAAGCCGACCCATTAGTGCTGCAACCATATATAGCCGCAGCATGGTTCTACCACGTAGAACGCTACCAAGTTTTTTGCCTTTAAATTGGCGTTTTTTACTAATACAGTAATGTCATCCAGACCGAATTTCGGTCACGGCGGCCTGCCTCAACGAAGGTTAGCCATCGGTGCAATTCTATATTCCCTCACTCTCATAATCCGATGGGACGGTAAACCGACACGACCGGAGAGAGATCAGGCGCAGGACCAACGGCTTTACGTGCTTTCCGAGGCACGGGGGTAAGACACCGCCAACTTCCTGACTCCGGGCAGCTACTGAGAATTTCTTGACAGAAAAACTCAATAATTGATTTTTTTCTTGCCCGACCCGGGATTCGAACCCCAGGACCTCACGATCAGCAGTCGCACTACTACAACTACTAGACCAACGAGGCAGTCACTATACTACATTTACAGTATAGCACTAAAGTCACAACAGTGAAGTTGTCGTTGTTTTTTCGTCTACGCCTCGCTCTGACTTCTAACTAAACTGATTTTCTTTTCGCCAAACTTTTTCGTTTGGAGTATCCACTCTATTAGGTATCGATTTTCTCGCCTTTCTTGAAAGTTTTCTTACTGAGTGCAAATAAAAGGTATGTAACTTGGGATATAGGGCTTTGTCATTCACCAGGATTATTTATAACTTTAAGCGACTTTATTTTAGAGAAAGTTCAATTTACACTGATTTTGTTCAGTTTGTGACTCTTTTTGAAGTATATGTTTTGATGTCTACCTACTACCGAAAATTAAAAAAAAACACGTATATATACGTAAATGTAATATGGTTAGGTATCTATTTCTCATATAGCCTGGATGACACTAAGTCCATGGAAACCTGCAACTAATTGAAAACATAGAGAAGGCTGAATTTAATTTGTGTTGTGTCGGGATTACTATGAAACGCTCCACAGCGATTGATGCTATTCCATTATATTTCTATTAACAAATGTCGTGTACGAATGTAATAAATTAACTATTGCATCAGTATGAAATGAATTAGGAATTAGCCTTTACCTCATCATCCATCCATTACAGCCTATAAAAGTTCACTGCTGGACATTAACCTTCCCCTTGGATTGCCTCATGTTATGGGGTATTCTGTTTGGCAAGCGGGTTGGGAACTGCATTTTTTTAATATTTAGAGTTGTTATCAGGGAGATGCTGCTGCCCGTCTCCAGGTTCAGTTTCCCACTGTCGCCTGTTACGTCACCCACGGTCTATACCCTATGGTAGTGGATATTTTTACACCGCTACTACCCGGTACACCAACGGCACTCTTGCTTATTTTTAGTATCACTCAAGTTTAGTAAGGTTCAAATAAAGCGAAATTCTAACTGTTTTAAATGGAAACTGTCCCTAAATAGTATTATCTTGTTCGCAGATTCTACGACGAGTGCAAAAGGAGGTATAACATCAAGCTATGGAAAACTTTCACAGACTGCTTCAACTGTTTACCCGTAGCCGCGATAGGTGAGTAAAACACTTAGTATTTAATCAGCAAGAATTTAAACCGTGTTTTTTGATATGCTAAATTTTTAAGTATTAACATTTTAGCCGTCTAGGATAGATAATTCTGAAAAAGTCAAGAAAACAAGTGATTAAAATATTGTACTAACAAAAATTAATATACCACGTTTTTCGTTCTAATCGAGAAGTGCTCGAAATAATCATGCCCACTTTCCATACGTTGATTGACCTGTCACTTGATTCGTTTAACAGTTCCGTCTACCTACAACTAGTGTTGTATAAAAACAATTATTGTTTATAATAACATAATAATTTATCATATTTTCATTTAGAGGCCAGGAAAAAATGCTATTAAGTAAATAAGTTTTGAAGAAGTTTTTGAAGTTATAACAGCTGTGTTTTGAGGGTATAGCAGCGGTTTCTACACCATAGTATAAAACCGTTAAAAAATCTTACCTAATCGTAAATAAATAAGTTATAAAAAACGATAGGTTATTTTGAACATTCATAAACCACATGTCGAATGAACAAGTTTTTCGTAGTCTGAAACGGAACGTGTAAAACACATTTATTTATATATTTTGGCATGGCTTCTGGGTTTTTGAGCCATTGTAAAAGACGTTTCGTCTCCAAAAGTCTATTGAGAATGATAAACGTAGTAACATTACTTTTTTTCTGGCTTTATTTAAAAATTCAATTATGCGATACGAAATAAGCAAAAAATATGCAATTTTATAAGATATTTACATCAGTAGACGCGTTAGAACATTTTCAGGTCAAGACTGGACATGATTCTTTAGTTGCTAGATTTCACTCGGAACAACAGACAGACATACAAGAAAGTGACTTAATAAAAACATGGTAAAATCGACATTACTCTGTTCGTAACCTATTTTTTTAATCGCGATATTTTCGACCTCAATAGTGAACAAGATCAGTCACTCTTAACAAAATCACAAAACGATAATATATATTCTAAGCATTTTTTTTATAGAATAAGGATGACAAACGAGAACACCGTTCACCTGATGGTAAGTGGATGCTGTTGCCTATAGAAATTTACATTTATCCTCGATTAAGAATAAAAACGGAAATGGAATGCCTCGTTTCCGGTAAAAAAGGGTCTCCGGATCTCTACACCCACTATACGAAACACAGTAGTATTAGGTTGGTATTTCACGCTGGTATTCTGTGAGAGCGTGGTCCTTCCCCGGTCGAGCCGACCCATTCGTGCTACAACTATAATATAGCTGCAGCGTGGCTCTACCACGTATATTTTTATTTAAGACTAATTACCCCGTTAAGTTGAACACCCGCTAACATGTGTTCTAATTAAAATTAATTTTTTATACGTGGTATAGCCATGCTACAGTTATATTAGTAGTATAGTTGTAGCACGAATGGGTCGGCTCGACCGGAGAAGGACCACGCTCTCACAGAATACCAGCGTGAAATAGTAGCTTAATGCTGCTGTATTTCGTATGGTGAGTGTAGAGAACCGGAGACCCTTTTTACTGGAAACGAGGCATTCCATCTTAGTCCTCACGGGTGACAACGCATCTGCATTTTGATTCGTAATCGAGGATAGATGTAGATGTCTATGGGCCACAGTAACCACTTACCATCAGGTGGACTGTGTGCTCGTTTGTCACCCTATCCTATAAAAAAAAAAAAAACCGAACGATACTATGTAGTATCTGTTGAGCTGACTGTTTAGCTGTTACATCTCATCCGTCGATTCCGACCGCTTGCATCGTTTCAATAAGATTGATTTTGTGCTTGCCCGATCAGAAACCGTGCTCAGCGACCATGTGCTCAGTATTATCTGCCTTTTGTCTGAAACTTTACGTTTTTAAACCGTACTTTTGCCGACAACGAGAATAAAGATGATATTTATATTGATTATGGTGAAACTTTATAAAATAATATAAACGGCCTACAAAAAAACTTTAAAAAGAAAAACGTCTTCCACCGCACTGATATTTATCTATTGAAATCAAATAAGGTTATTGTGAAAGTTCTTTCATTCTTCTTTAGTTTTTTGAGGTTGATTTTTACTTTTGTTAAAAAATGTTTAATTATTTGACCCTTTTGAGTAGATTAACCAATATCATAACCTCAACCTAACAAATAGGACGACGCCTAAATAGTTTACAATAAAAAAATCATCACCTATTTTCTCAACTTAAAAGTGGAATTTATTCCTCCACACTAGGATTTTCTCCTGTATCGTGGGAGCAGCTTATATATTACATAAATTTCATAAGGATGCACAGACCCGGACAATTATTTGTAGGCCATACAACTACTTGTTCCGTGCGGGATTTGAACCCGCGGCCCTTAGTGCTGCAACTCATTGCTAAGCAACTGCGCCACGGAGCCGTCGTGATATGATGTAAAATAAGAATCGTTAAAATGGGTTGAGAATTGGCGCAACCATCGCAAAATCGATAATGTAAACATACATACTGTGGCCGTAGAAGGAAAGTTCAAGGACGAGGCACAACATGAACAGCATTTGCGTGCAATTTTTCAAAAACTAAAACAATATTGTATGCTAATTAATACATCTAAGTGTGTTTTTGGTGCTCGAGAAGTATCTTTTTTGGGATATCACACCTCGGCATCAGGCACCAAACCACTAGACACAAAAGTTGAAGCCATAAAAAACTTCCCATTCCCATCTCCCGCCGGGCAAGGTGTTATGCCTGGGGAGCGGCCAACACTCCATGTGATAGTTCGGAGATGTTATATATATGCTGTTTATGATTCGGAATGTTGTTAGCGTGATTTAAGCTTCGGTGTGTTTCGCTTGCGGCGCGACGACAGCGCTGCCACAATACAAAAATACAGTCGATTTGAAAAACTCATCCTCTTTTGAAATCAGCTTAAAATTTAAATTTGGTTATTATGTCCAGTAAAATGATTACATTTTACGATGAGTTGGAAATTGGCGTGGTAGAAATCGGCCAGGACATCATGATGTTAACAGAATCGTATTGCTATATATACAGATATGAGGCAATCCATTACTTTTATATTCACAGGCAAGTCTTCATAACGAGTGTTTGGTCGACCTAATTTTGTACTGCCACGTCATAAGTCGGACTAAAATAACTCCGCTAAATAAAGCTTTAATATGTATTTATTGCCATATTCATTTGACTAACTTAGTACACCATCATTGTGAATATCTTTAATATACGTGGTAGAGCCATGCTGCAGTTACATTAGTAGTATAGTTGTAGCACGAATGGATCGGCTCGACCGGGGAAGGACCACGCTCTCACAGAATACCAGCGTGAAATAGTAGTTTAATGCTGCTGTATTTGGTATGGTGAGTGTAGAGAACCGGAGACCCTTTTTTACCGGAAACGAGGCATTCCATTTCCGTTTTGATTCTTAATCGAGGATAAATGTAAATTTCTATAGGCAACAGCATCCACTTACTATCAGGTGAACGGTGAAATGAGGCATTCCATCTTAGTCCTCACGGGTGACAACGCATCTGCATTTTGATTCGTAATCGAGGATAGATGTAGATGTCTATGGGCCACAGCAACCACTTACCATCAGGTGGACCGTGTGCTCGTTTGTCACCCTATCCTATAAAAAAAAATATTTTTTTTCTACGTGGTTGAGTCATGCTGCAGCTATATTGTGGTTGCAGCACGAATGGGTCGGCTCGTCCGGGGTAGGACCACGCTTTCACAGAATACCAGCGTAAAATAGCAGGTTAATGCTGCTGCGTTTCGTATGGTGAGTATAGAGTATCTACTCGAAACGAGGCATTCTGTCTTAGTCCTCAGGGATGATAACACACCTGCATTTTAATTCTTAATCCAAGATAAATGTAGATGTCTATAGGTCACAGCATCCACCTACCATCAGGTGGGCTGTGTGCTTGTTTGTCACCTTTGTTCTATAAAAAGAAACAAACGCTGGCTATAGTGCATTATTTCTTTTTTCTTAATCAGTCTGTAAGCAAGATATGCTTCGATCGTTAGATTTAGCAGGCGTATTTAATATAGACGATCGCAGTGCCCAAAGTCTTGGCTCTCGTACCTGGTAGACCCACGCTGCAGCTTTAGAATGGATACAGTACGAATGGGTCTCCTCGACCGGGGCTTACGCTCTCATAGAACACCCTTGTGACATAGCAGGTTAAGCTACATTTTTGTCTTTGAATATAGAATTGATTTTACTATCGAACACGCACGCGCACAGTAGTACGCAAAAATTCCTCACACGGCCGCGATCTGAAGGGCGCGACTGTACGACGTTACTATTTTTAAATATTGCGTTGCGGCCAGACAATAGTACGCCACTTTGCAAATGCTATTTTTTGTATCAGTGGATTGGGTTATTTCTGCAATACATCCATACAATACATCATATAAAAGTTCACTGCTGAACATAGGCCACCTCAATAGATTTCATCATATAATATTATATATTATATTGGTATAGCCGTAGTTGCCACGATCGGGCGGCCGGTTGCCAACCGCAGTTTTTATTGTTTTAAGCTGTTTATTACGAAGATGCTGCTGCTCATCTCCTGTATCAGATCTCAGCTGTCGGCTCTTAGAACACCTGCGGGATAATAGAGTAGTGGATATTCGTACACCACCACTACACGATTCTCTGATTCAACAAACGGTTAATTGAATGATTATCTTCTTTCTTACTTTTTTTAAACTCTACAATACACTATGATTTTCCCCTGTATTGTAAGGGTAGTATACATGCGTAAATTTCTCAAGGACAATTATCCAGACAAAACAATTATTTGGAGCCCATATCCGTGCGGGATTTGACCATACAAAATTCCTGCGGACCTCAGAGCCGTAACACAATGCTACTGCTCCGATATTATATATATACACACAACGTAACAGAAACGCTGTGGTTCCCTATAAGTGCGTTATCAAAATCAGTATTCAAACGTAATAGAAATATTTTTTTTTCAAAAACTCTACCATCAAATTTTTTTATTTTAAATATATGTGTGTGTGTGCGTACGAGCGTGCGTACGTGCGTGTAATAAATATGATGAAATTCATTTAAAATTTTGGGAAAACCGAAGCATCTATTTTTATATAAAACGTCAGGGATGTCTAGTCCTAGGATTGTAGGAGTCCGTCTTGGTACGTACCACCCTCTTATTTCTGCCGCCAAATAACAGTACTTGCACTGCTGGGTTCCGGTCTGAAGAGTACAGAGAGAGAGCCAGTATAATTTCAAGCTGTGAGGCCATCTTAGTCGTCGGAGCTGACAATGCTTCTGTAGTCTTCTGTGTTCTTTATTTGTAGTAGACCATGGACTGCAGTAGCCACTTAAGATCAAATGGACGGTGAGTTCGTTTATCACATCTGTTTTATAAAAAAAGTCACCTTAATTTCCCATTATTTACATTTCTATTTTCATTCTCTAAATATATATTTCCTAAATCAACGTTAAGTTCTGTGGTATAGAATATAAAATATCGTTTATACAAATGTCAAACATTTCATTCAACACAATTTCAAATAAGTCTTTTGATCTGTTGCGTTCAAGTGAATATAGAGTCAACCGTATTGGCTGGCACTCCAAATCGCTTCGGAAATTGAAATGACTCCTGACTTTGAGGCTTCGACAGAATTTGCATTTTAATACATATTAAAAGCAAATCTTTTTTTTATTTTGTCATCTAAATCAAAGCAAAATAATTGTGTAGAGGTAAGTGTAACTCTGTAAATGTTAAACTGTTGCCAACAGTTTTGTGTAAATTAACAAGAGAATTAACAATTAACTTAGATAAAAAAGTCATTGCATCAAATATGTAAATTAAAAATTACAAGTGTTTAAGTAAAATAGTTCAACTATTTCACTTTTAAATTCAGTTGGGTTATAATCAATTTCATAGGTGATTTTTACCTGACGATTGAAAAATCGCCGCTTAGGGCTATTGAAGTAAATATGTTGTACTGCGTTATAGGACAGACACTGCGAATAAAATCTTTACGGCAACGCTGGGCGTGTGAAAGGAGGTACAGAAATACGTTTTTATCTACCGACGAAAAAACGGACGAGGTATTCAAGTCGACTCGTATATTTGTTTTTTTTATATGACCATGCATAAGTTTTTACAGAGTAGTCCGATTTTAATAATTCTTTTTTAATGGATAGGGTATACTTCGAAATTGGTCCCTTATAAATTTGGAAAATAAATTTTCACCCTAAGATTAGGAAAATAGGGGTGATTTATTACAGAGTAGTCCGATTTTGATAATTCTTTCTTTAATGGATAGGTATTGAATTTTCAAAATTACTTAGGTATACTCGTACTTAGATTAAGAACTTAGTTATTAAGGTTAGTTAAAAACTTAAAATAATTACAAAAATATATACTTAGGGACATTTACATTAGTTTAAGGACTTAGTTTAGGTTCTTAAAGTAATGTAAATGTTATAGTTAATTAAGATAAAAGAAGTTTTAAGTTTTTACGGTGTTTAATTTTTTTGTTATAAAGTTTTTATGGCACAGACTAAGTACGTTTGAGCCCATGAGTTCTAACATGTATTGCAAACATCCAACTCTCTGTGTTTCTTCTGTATGTTATATATATTAACTTCAATGCTTAGGGATAACTTTTTAATCGACCTGACCGAATATAGAAGTGAAGCAGTTGAATTATTTTATTAGTACAACCGCATTTTTTAATTTGTTTATCTTAGATATTATCTATGAATATATTTTAACTAAGGATTAAAAAACTCGGTCCTATATCAACATTTATTATTAAAAATAAATCAAAGTGAATTTTGACTAGTTGTTTTATTAAAGAACCGGAACCGTCACAGTAACTCTCACAGTTTTATCTTGTGCAATAAAAATATTTGAATGTAAATTGTTCCTCGAGATATTTCTAACCATTTTTTAAATATTTAAATAAAAAATGGAAATAAACCTAGCATAACTTTCGATATAGCGGTTTTATCTTAACTTATTAATATAAATATAATAATAAAATATATAATAATAGTTAATCTAAACTACAGCTTTAACAGTTTAGCTGTTAGAGACGGGTACTATGAAGAAAATCTAAACTTATTTCGATTTTCTTCAAGATTCACATTAAACACAAAATCTTCTTAAGTACGATAAACGTTAGGTTGCACTCATGATTTTGATTTAAGCTACACTGTCAGTCATTAACTTCAGAGTGGCCCGGGACCGGGTGTGCTTAAAAACGTTTGGTTTGCTCCAATTGGCTCTCCCTTGAAGGTCCCTCTTTGGTGTCAAAGACTTATTTAACCCTGCGGTCGATCTTTTCAAACTTATTTTATGCCTGTTTGTACGTAGATAGTTTGACTTTGCGTAATTACAAAATGGTAATTTACTATCAAATGATATTTATGATATTAGAAACAACTTATTTTTAGGTAACCACTAAAAGAAGGTTAACGTTTCGATTGTATTTTTGTATGTATGTTACGCTATATATTGTCAATTACGAACCGACTTTGATGATAATTATTTTGATAAATAGGTATGGTGTAGTGGTGGTTTAAGAATATCCACTAGCGCCCATGTCATCCTGTGGGTGTCGTAAGAGGCGACAGAGAGAATAAATAAGGAGATAGGCAGCAGCGTCTTCCTACTAACGACTAAAAAAAACCGCGCTAACCAAGCGTGGCAACGATGGCACTATGAGGCAATCTATGAGGGAAGCCTATTTCAGTTCAGCAGTGGACTTTAATAGGCTGCAACGGCAAATAGGTTATACTACAGGATGGTCCAACAAAATTTTACTACAGGATGGTCCAACAAAATTTTACTACAGGGTGATCCAACAAAATTATACTACAGGATGATCCAACAAAATTATACTACAGGATGATCCAACAAAATTATACTACAGGATGATCCAACAAAATTATACTACAGGATGATCCAACAAAATTATACTACAGGATGATCCAACAAAATTATACTACAGGATGATCCAACAAAATTATACTACAGGATGATCCAACAAAATTATACTACAGGATGATCCAACAAAATTATACTACAGGATGATCCAACAAAATTATACTACAGGATGATCCAACAAAATTATACTACAGGATGATCCAACAAAATGGATGAACTTATTAACAACTATTTAGACGACGTTGAAATTTTGATATTCCTTAAGTGTCTCAGATGGACCATAAGAAAACACTTGAAACAGTTCTTAGTAATTTTATTAGGTTTATTGCGATTATTTTATAGCACAGTTATAGAAAGATGTCTATCGTGTTAACAATGAGAATATTGTGAAGATATCTGACGGTAGTGACACAATGATTATTGTTGATAAAATAATAAGTTCCTGTGATATTTTAATAGTAACAAATAGCAGTAATGCCCATTAACACACACTCAACTCAGGGTAAAATAAATCAACTTATCAAAAAGTATAAGCCAAGTCGGCGGCAAAAGAACTAAGAGGAATAAAATAATTTTTCTATATTCGTCTTACTCTATTATGTCTTAGCACCGACTTCAGAAATACCGAAACCGCGGGTAAGAGCTGGCGCTACATGAGCGCATAATGTACGCCTATCAGTCACCATACACCATACGTTTTATATCAATCATGATTGATGGAATTGATTGACGCGTGCATGAGCGTGTAATGTACGCCTTACTGTATTATATCTTAGCACCGACTTGAGAAATAACGGAACCGCGGGTAAGAGCTGGCGCTACATGAGCGCGTAATGTACGCCTATCAGTCACCATACACCATACGTTTTATATCAATCATGATTGATGGAATTGATTGACGCGTGCATGAGCGTGTAGTGTACGCCTTACTGTATTATATCTTAGCACCGACTTCAGAAATAACGCAACCGCGGGTAAGAGCTGGCGCTGCATGAGCGCGTAATGTTCGCCTATCAGTCACCATACGTTTTATATCAATCATGATTGATGGAATTGATTGACGCGTGCATGAGCGTGTAATGTACGCCTTACAATAAATTCAATGAACCAAAATTGAAAGTTAATGCCATCTATACCGATAACAGCCGATTTGAAATGATATATCGGCGCTAGATGTTATATCGCGACGTTCAATCCACGGCTCAACACTTTCTCCTTTCATAACGTGAATTTGATAAACATATTTTATAATGACAATACAATGTGGTGGAGCAATATGAGCATATTATGGTTTTAGCACGAATGGGTCGGCTCTACTGGGGGAGGACCACGCTCTCTCAGAAGTTCAATGCTACTGTGTTTCGTATGTTCGCCATACATGTAAAGAACCTTTTTACTGTATACGAGGCATTCCATCGTAGTCCTTAGGGGTGACAACGCATCTGAATTTTGATTCTTTCTTGATCGAGGGTAGATGAAGATATCTATGTGGCAGGCATCCATTTACCATCAGATTCACTGTGTGCTCGTTTGTAAGCTTTTTTCTATAAAACAAAATTAAAAACGTAACGCAATAAAAACACGTTGAGCGTCGGACAAATCCGGCTTTGACTGAAATTTTAATTTATTTTACCACCAGTTAAGGAAGAAAAAGTTTCTCTTTTACGTACCATGCGGGTCCAGCTCATCTTAATTTAAAATTCTCGACGTCTTTTCTTCTTGTAAACTGAATGCAAAGAATACTAACTAAGCTCATGGAAGAGACTAGTTTGTATTCGTACCGGAACGCTTCCTGCAATATTGCCGCCACGAGAAATTGAAAGTTTACGGTCAAGTTTTATTAATAGAAATCCTTTTGTATTACACTAGTCTGGTTTTTTTTTTGTAAACTGCGCTAGTAGTTAGCAATGATTTTCTTTAATTTAGTTAGCAATGAGTTTGTACAAAACCTGTAGCCGAAACTACATAACGGGCTTCGAAGTGCGAAGTGTCGTTACATTCGACATCGACTCCGGGATGTCATATGCCCGTAGGCTATATTTTTAGACATTAGAAAGCTAAAAAGAATAGAATAATTTCATATACCTACTGAATTGGATTTTAAGACATACATAGTGTATAGAAGTATTAAAAAAAATTCGATGCTCACAAAACTATATAAGGTGGAGTGGGGTAAATACGAAAATAGGCTAATTCCGAAAATCACAAATTACTACTAAACGCAACATGCGTTTGTAATCTGGCATTATTTACTTAGACGCCGTCTTATTCCCCTTCCCCGCTTTAATTCGCTCAGAGCGCTACTGCGGAGTATACGTGCCCAGTGTCGTCATTTTGGTATTTAGCAGATTTCGCGCGTTTTTTCGGCTTTCAGAATTACCCCTGTGTCTGTATTTCTGGATTTTGGTGAGTAAATTATTAGTGTTTTTGTTTTTGGGTAGATTGTCAGTTTTAACGTGTTATTGTGTGTGTGAGAATGTTATAACTGAAAATAAATTGCTTTTTTCTGAATTACCCCTATAGGGTAATTTCGAATAGTTTGTCTTTTTCAATGTCAGTGGCTCTCAAACAATTTTCTGTTTGATCAAGATCTTGAGATTTAATTGCCAAAACATAAGTTTTGTATTAATTTGGTGGCTCTGGCACGCTGTGATGGCTGTTTTGACATGAATGTTTTGAGTATGTCATTATTTATGATGGACGTTTTGTTAGTAATTTTAAATGTGTGAAATCATTATTTGTAAGATATCAAAATGGCCATCATTTAACATCACGTTAAAATCAGTCTTGTCAAAATGACCATTATAGCGCGCTGCTATATTAAGTAACTTCTTACTCTTTTGTTACACTCTTTACTGACTGATGTGATTGACAACATTGTGTAACTGTCTCATGAGAACCCTTTCACAAGTCTACAAGCGCCACTCCCAAACATGGCTATTTGAATTTACCAAATAATATTCAAACGAAGCACTTTTTGAATACGTTACATTAGTTATTACATAACGGTACTGACTATGGTACTATGTTATAATAGACTATGGTACGGTTATTCAAATTAGGCTGTCCAAAATACTTTAGATTTTTTACAGTAGTTTGAAGTAATCGGTTAGTTAAGAAAGTGATGTAAGTATTCAAATGGTGTTTCAATACAAACTATAGACCGTAACGGCACCCGTTTTTGATTTGTTGTTAAATTCAAATAATAACCTTATTTAGGAGTGGCGCAAGTGGACTTATGAAAAAGCTCCTAAATTATTTTTTAAATTCATATTAATTGTTGCAGTGAATATGCCGCGTACATATATAAAAAAGAAAAAAAAGCCATATACACAGGAAGACATGAAAAGAGCTCTTGAAGAAGTAAAGAACGATCACTTATCAATGTATGCTGCATCCAAAAAATATCAAATCCCAACTACGACTTTATTTGAAAGGCGCAAGGAATCAGTACGCAAAGCGTAGGCAGACCACAAGCAATTCCAATCGAAGACGAAAAAAGATTAGCCGAGGCAATCCGAGTCATGGAAAAATGGGGTTTTGGTTTGTCAAGGCGAGAAATTTTAGAAATGGTTGAGGATTATGTCAAGAAAAATAATCTAAATACCGTATTCAAAAACAACAAGCCAGGGACTGACTGGTTTATAAATTTTCGTAAACGTAATAGATTATCCATCAAGAAGCCGCAACCTGTAGAACATGTGCGGAAGCAAATGACGGACCCGTTTATAATTTTTGACTATTTTGATTTGTTGCAAGACACTTTGACTGAACTGGATCTATTTGAAAAACCACATTTAATATGGAATTTAGACGAAACATCGCTATGTATGGACCCTACTAAAACTAAAGTGGTTGGAGCTATAAATAAACCCTGTTCTAGAACCACGTGTGGAAGTGGCAAAGAAAATGTGACAGTTTTAGCTACTGCAAGCGCTGCTGGCAATAAATTGGACCCTTTAATAATATATAAAGGCAAAAATGTATGGGATCAGTGGATGACCGACTCACAAAACTATGACTTTGACATCGCATATGCAGCTAGTGCAAAGGGTTGGATGGAGACGGAAATCTTTTATAATTACTTTGAAAAAGTTCTGATTCCAGCTCTGGGTGAAGAGCGGCCTGTCTTGTTAGTTTATGATGGGCACTCCACACATGTGAATGCAAATGTAGTAGATCTGGCTGTGCAAAATAACATTACAATCATGAAGCTTCCACCACATACATCACACTTACTACAACCATTGGATGTAGCGGTGTTTAAATCTTTTAAGATCAATTGGGATGCCAAACTTGTAGAGTGGCAGCGGCGTAATATAGGCATTAAAATGCCCAAAAATGTATTCGCGAAAACATTCGCGGATACATGGCAAGAGACGAATCCTGAAATTATCAGAAACGGTTTCAAAAAATCCGGAATTTATCCATTCAACCGCAACGTAATACCCGTAGATAAATTCGAGTCAGAAGCCTACAAGAGATACGTGAAAAAAAAGGATGAACATTCTCAAAGCCAGCTAGAGTCCAAAAATCCGAAATCATTAAAAGAACTGTGCGTCCGTGTTTTCAATGAAGAGTTTTACTTTAGTGAGGCTCCTAACCGTGCTGGAAAAGTAGTAAGTACTCTAAGCCAAAATGACTTCAGTTCTGAATATGTGACTTTCTTGAGTCAACTGTCAAAGAAAGACGACGCTTGTCAGCCTTTTGTAGCAAACAATACATCAGATTCACCAAAATGCTTACAGTTCCAAAAAAGCTGTCACCTTAAGCCGAAAGAAAATGAAAAACCTAAGATAAATATTATATCCAATCTAAAAGTTAATTTCGAAGATCTTTTGCTAGAAAAGGTAAGACAGGAAAAAAGAGATAAGGTGCCGGTAAAAAAGAAGAGGGTAGCTAAAGGTGCAGAAGTAATAACTCTATCACTAGGCAAAAAAAAATTTGAAGAAGGAAAAAAGCAAACTTTACTCGAAAAAGTCAAGACTCATAATAAAACAGGGAAACGTCGTAAAGAAGTTAAACAACCCTCACAAACAGGCACATCAGGTACAAAAAAAGTGAACAAAAGGAGACAAAGCAAAAAGTCAAAACGACAAGAAAATTTAGATAAATCAACTAGCCATTCAGAGACAATTAGCATCTACAGTGACACAGATATTAACGAGTCTTCATTCTTAGACGATTTACTAAACGAAGATGAGTTTAAATTTTTAGAAGAAAATATCGGCGATGGAACATATGATGAATGTGCCAAAATACTTAATGAAGTAAACGTTTCTAAAAAAGGGAAGGGTAAAGGAAAAAAGAGTAAGGGAAAAGAAAATACGAAAGACAAAAATGAAGTGAATAAAGGTAGTGACAAACCTAAAGAGTTCAGTCCAGACGATTTAAATTCATGCAATAGTGGGAATAATTATGATTTCGACAGAAAAACTGTAAATAATACCAAAATTAAACAAGAATACGACACTAAATACAAAAAAAAAATCTGGTATTTTAGACGTTGATAAGAATGACAAAAAGACGGTCAAAAATGGGACTGACATAAAATCTACGAACACTACTGAAGACGAAGAAGAAAAAGATATCCAGGACCAGAAAGACGGTTACGAACTGAACGATTCAGTACTCGTAAGGTACTACTGCAGAAAAAAATGGAATTACTTTGTAGGCTTTATTGAGAAAGTCATAAACAAGGATGAGGAAACTTACTATACAGTAAATTTCCTGAAAACAATAAGAAGACCGCAACTTACATTTGTAATATCAAAAAAGAAGGATTATGATGAAGTAACAAAGCAACTAATTGTAAAGAAGGTAAAATTAGAAAAAAATAATGAAAGCTACAAAGAATACATATTGTCTGAAGAAAACGACAAAATTTATTTTTGAAGTAGGTACTCAAGTGTAGAAATGATTCGATAAAAAATGATTTGGTTTTCAGGCTGATGTGTTTTTGTGTTGTTTCATACCTTTAATTTTGTTATTGAGTATAAGAAATACTTAAAAAGACTTCATGTTGAGTTGATTTACAAGTGAGAGTCTGTTTAATTTTTGTTTGTATCATATTGGTTTTGTTACTGACTATTAAAAATAAAAAGACTTAATAGAGTTCATTTTTAAGTGAGAGTTTATGTTTTACTCTTTTTGTTAATATTCTAACGTTTTGATATTAATAAGGTAATTCATGTGGACACTGATTAGTAGTTACCTATTTTATTGCTTTATGTGAATCGGTAATTTAATTTCGTGGTATTGTAACTGTTTTTGAGTGTTTAAGTTTGAGTTTACTGTATTTGAGTTTTGTGACTTTCTATAAATTTAAAATAATGGGGCCAAATCAACTGCACTTGACTTAAATTATTCGACAAGACTAAACTAAATTTGAGCCACTTATCTATGTTTATCTTCTCCATGTAATTAGAATAAGATAGCTCAATTTTTTGCTTTCTGTGTAAGTACACAAAAGGAAATCCTATTTGTTGCTAATATTTTATTAGTGTGATGAGCATACATCGTGCTTATTTGATCTCAAATAAATATTTTTATTCAAGTAAAATATTTTTTTTTTATTGAAGTGTGTCACCTTTATTATTTCCAAATTAATTTTATACATCCTGACCGAAGTAAATGTTGAGGACCGCAGTTTAGGGGTAATTCCGAAATATCAGTGTATGATAAACTGTATTAAGATTGTTCTAAGACGAAACTGTAGAATATTTTTGTACATGGGTATATCTGAACGAAAAAGAAATGTATTCCTTCTATCCTACTTCATAAAAGTCAATTTTAAGTGTCATTCGGATTAACACTGTCATAATTCGGAATTACACTTATTCCATATTTTTGTCAATTAGGTATGTAAATATGTGTAATTAAATATGTATGCGATGATTCAGAATTAAGTTGGTACATATCGTTAGGTTGTATAAATGAATAAACAAAAGTGAATACATTTTGTTGTAATATTAGATAAAACAAGAAAATTTTCCAATGTACGGTACATCCTGTCAACTCATCGAAAAACCTTTCGAAATTACCCCACTCCACCTTATAGCGCTTGCTTGAAGTTTTACTTTTTAGTTTATTTTTCTTGCATTTATAGTCGACATAAAAAAGTGGATGTTCTCAATTAGACTGTCTTTTTTATTGAATAAGGGTGACAAACGAGCACATAGTTCACTTGATGGGTTAAGTAAATGATGTGGCCATAGACATCTACGTTTATCCTCAGTTAAGAATCAAAATGCAGATGCGTTGTCACCCCTTTGGATTTGGACTAAGATGGAATGCCTCAAATTCCAATAAAAAGGGTCTCCAGTTCTCTACACTCACCATACGAAGCATTTAGCTACTGTTTTACGCTGTTATTCTGAGAGCGTGGTCTTTCCCCGGTCGAGCCGACCCATTTTTTTTTTTTTTTTGCGCCCGAAGCAATTAAAGGGCTACCCTGTACGTAGGGAGGCGGAAAATGCATTACGCATACCACGATAGCCGGTCTATCGTGGTTATGAGGGACTCACTGTCCTACCGGGGACCCTAAGTGATACCCTCTAAAAACCGCCTTTGGGGACAGGCAGCCGGCTGATTAAGCTCTATTGTGCCTTATCATGAGCGACCCTCTTTTGGGAAAAGAGGGCGCAGGCGGCTAAGAGCCGCTGAGGGAGTGCCTACGAAGGCAAAAAATATTAGTTAATATAATAATAATTAATTTAATTAGAACTGGCCTGAGCCGCCAGGAGGCAGTTCAGGTCGTTTGACAGTTTATTAGGCGGGTCCGAGAGAGAGTTTCGATAGCGAGAGGGGGGTGGGGCTGCATAAGAAGCCGCCTCACGAATTAAATTGTTTGGGTGCCACTCTGAGGCTTTGAAGAAGTTCTCAGAGAGTTTTTTAATGAATTGTTGAATTGTTGGGAGCTCTAAGTCCCGATGAAGGTCGGCATTACGGACGTACCAAGGTGCGTTCGCAACTCGACGACAGAAGAGGTTCTGAACTATTTGGAGTTCATTTAAAATATTGGGGTTTGCGTGGGCAAAGACGGGGCCCGCGTAGGTCATGACGGGTCGTATACAGACCTTGTAAAGGGTGCGCTTGTTTCGGAGGGACATTTTACTGTGTCGGCCCAACATACTGTTGAGCCTACTCAGATAAAATCGTGCGTGACGGGTTACTCTTTTCACGTGGGGCCTGAAGGTGAGCCCTGTGTCTAGAGTGACACCTAAATATTTGGCGGACGTATGCCAGGGGACAGGGGTCCCTAGCATACGTATTGGTGGAGTGTTTTTAAGACGGCGTCGTTTATAATCGAAGTGAACGGCGGAGCTCTTCTCCGGGTTCACATCGATGCGCCATTTTTTGAACCAAGCTCCAAGGTCATCAACTGACTTTTGGATCTTGTTCCGTATGAGAGGTAGTGAGACACCTTTGCAGTAGATGGCAGTGTCATCTGCAAAGAGGGAGAGTTGAACACCTTTCGACGGGATGGGAATGTCGTTGGTGAACAGGATGTACAGCAAGGGAGCAAGTACTGAGCCCTGAGGGACACCAGCCTTGATAGTTCGCTGTGAGGATAGCGTGCCTTCGTGTCTAAAACGAAAGGTACGATGCTTCAAATAGGAGGCCACGAGACGAACTAGACGATCGGGGAGACCTATTTTGTAGAGCTTGTAGATGAGGCCTGTGTGCCAGACTCTATCAAAAGCTTTGGCTATATAGAAGAAGACCGCGATGGTTTTATGACGTCGAGGATAGAAACCGCTGAGGATATATTCCACAATGCGGTGAACTTGTTGGGGACATAAATGTTTGGCTCGGAAACCGAATTGATGGGGAATGATAAGAGGGTCGCCGTCTGTGGGAAACAGATAGCGCCTCATACGGGTTTGGATAACTCTTTCGAAGAGCTTGCCCATTGCCTTGAGGAGGCTAATGGGGCGATGGCTGGAGGGGAGGTTGAGAGGCTTGCCTGGCTTGGGAATTCCAATCACAGTTGCCTCTTTCCACGTAGTGGGAAAATAACTAAGGTTGAAGCAGGCGTTAAAGATAATAGATAAAAAGGTTAACACCTGCTCGGGAAAGTGTTTAAGGGCTTGGTTGGAGATGCCATCCGCGCCCGGAGCCTTTTTAGGCTTAAGTCCTTTGATGAGAGATGAAATCTCATCATTGGACACAGAGATAGGTTCGGAGGCGGTAGGGGGTGAGTTCCGGCGGCGGACCTCATCCTCTACTGCCTGGACGTGTGAGGGGTCGACAGGTTGAGAACTAGGGGAGCATTGATCGGCAATGCTATCCGCAAAGCACTCAGCCTTCTCCTCGTCCTCGAAGGCAACCGTGCCGTCGGGACGGGAGAGAGGGGGAGTGTGGGTGTAAGCGTCTATGCGGAGGGCTCTAGCCATCTGATAGTACGCTGTGTGAAATGGAGAGATATTCTCCATGAGCTTACTCTTTTCGAGATCTTGAAATTCAGAGAGGCGGAAGCGGAGTTTTCGTTGAAGACGATTGGCCGCGCGCCTGTATTCGGGGGTGGGATATTTTGCTGCTCTCCGGAAAGCAGCTTTTTTGGCTTTTATTAGGTTGCTAATATGTAGGGGAAGCCCACTATTGTTAGCAACCGGGACGACCCTTTCGTTCTCCTTAAGGGAGGATTTAATAAGGGTGGAGAGTGAATCGACCGCGGTGTCGATTTTTTCGGGACTGTCTAAGTCCGTCGGTATGGAGATGGTAGAATCCTGTGACATTCATGCTACAACCATAATATAGCTGCAGCGTTGCACTAACCACGTATAAATCGCGATATCTTCATCAAATGTGAACCGATTTTAATTAGTTTTGATGACGATATTTGAGTTCGTGATATATATTACTTAGTCGACTCAAAAGGGTGTAAAAATTAAACTAACTTAAAAGTAAAAGACGTCTTTAAAGGATTGAAAAGAAAGAATTCTGCTATGCACTATGTATTAGCTACGTTTAATATTTTTTAAATAATAACATGCCTGATATCGTTAATGGGATTTAGACATCCCCAAATTAGGCGGATTGCCAAAGTAGTAGATGAAACTCGCACTACGCTTCTTCCAAGGACTCTAATATTTTATGCTTCGCATTGCAATATGCCACTAGTTTTTTGTATTCTTTCTTATATTATATAACTAATAAAAAAACCATTATTAGCATTGATATGTCGTTTTAACAAAAATCTCAAAAACAAATAAAAATAGAAAAATCTATTTAATGTATCTGCTTTTGTTTATTTTTATATTAATAAGAACAATCTGAAAGAAAGGTTCGTAAATGTGTACTAAAAGTAGTAAAGCCCCGATGGCAATGACGAAGCTAAGTAATAAAACGTAATACCATCGTAAACTTGCGAGTTGCGTGGTTAAAGTATAGTACTTAGCAGTTTATATAACATTTACTTAGATAATGGTAAATCAGATTATGTATTTCTATAATAGATGATGGCGAATATGTTAAATAAAATAAAAAATAAAGTTTTAGGTTGGTATATATCCTTTCTCTTATAGACCGCTAGTTCGTCTTGGTCGAAGGACCATTTTTTATGCATCTTAGTAAATAAAAGATTATAGTATACTGTCACTTAATTATTTCATAAAAACAAGTCTGAGTGATGAAATGACCAGAATGAGTGCGCGTAGTGTTCGGGCGGCACGATGAGAATAAGTTGTGAGGCGGTCTGCTGAGAACCTTGTCTCGGCCCTTACCCACAGACCTTTCGTTGTTAACCAGTCTACATAATATATAGTTTTCCGTATTCAGTTCATCCCTCAGGGAAAAATTAATAAGGTTCGCTTTTATAAAGCCCTGATAAATGAAATATCCTATGTAAGTAGTATGTAACATAGAATCGACGTAATAGTTACGCCTTTTGAGCTACCGTATCCACTAAGGGGTGAGTAATTAGGCACGGATTTTCGCTAGAAACGGAACTAGCGTATTTATATCTTCTACGTTACTAATAAATTTAATGCAGGGAAAAATACTTTTTTTTATTAAAATTTGCGTTTGTATTAACTAGAGTAATTTTTCGAATTTTGAAAAATATCAGTCCACATTTCATTATTTTATAGATATTAGATTTTTTTTTGATTGTGAAATTTTGTGAAAAATTCTCCTCGATACACCATGCTAGATATAAATAGCGTAATTACAGCTTTATGCGTAAAAAATGACAAATACTGTTGTTTTGAAACTGTTGAAAAAATACAAATGTTAATTTAATAGTTAAGTCTGATGATTTTTCCTTATAATATAAATAACAGATGTTATTTCACTGTTCAAAAATAAAATTAACAAAAATGTTTGTTTTTTAGATTTTAAATTTTAAGTTTTTTACCTTTTAAAGTAATATGTAGCCTTTTGTTATCTTGATTCCGAATTCGCAGGTTAAAATAGGCTTCATAACCTTCACAAAGCTTTAAATTTGTGACCAAAGGAATTGTTTTGCTTCTTTAATAAATGCACCGCAAATAAAACACAATGAATCAACATCTTGTTTTGACGTCATTTTTCAACTCAGTAATACACAAGAGTGGGTGTTACGGCTGTGTTAGAGAAGGAAACACCCACTACTGTGCCCTAAGCGAGTATTACGCAATTTACTACCGTTTTGAAGTGAGATCTTCAAAACTTACTTACCGACGTAAAACAGATAAAATCAAACTATAAATAATAGCTAAGAATGGATATTTTTGTGTTTTTTCAACATCCGAACATCAGAATTGATGCATTAAAACAGAACCCCAAATAAAAAGTTTTTTGTCGACCGGGGTAATGTACAGTAGAATAAGGTGCGGCCGCAGACATTTTATATGTAAATGCATGCCGCACCTTAACTTCTGTCGTAAACTTAATATGGACTTTTGTAATTTTGATAAAGTTATACTTGTAATAATATTAAGTATTTCATCGTTTTAATATCAATACCTGGGTTCAAATCCCGGGTCGGGCCAAAAAATTAATTATTGAGTTTTTCCGTCAAGAAATTCTCAGTAGTTGCCCCGGAGTCAGGAAGTTGGCGGTGTCTCACACCCCCGTGCCTCGGAAAGCACGTAAAGCCGTTGGTCTTGCGCCTGATCTCTCTCCGGTCGTGTCGGTTTACCGTTCCATCGGATTATGAGAGTAAGGGAATAGAGAGTGCACCTGTGCTTGCGCATACACTTGGGCACTATAATCCTGTCCTGTGCCGATGACTAGCCTCCGTTGAGGCAGGCCGCCGTGGCCGAAATTCGGTCTGGAGGACATTATTGTTATTATTATTATTTCAGTACAGAGTACAGTATTTCTGCAAACTTTAACATTTGTGAAATTGAAAACGTATATGTATCTAATTCGCACCTTACACCTTGAGTGGTCGTACTACATATACTTACGATATTACAGTCATTTCATAATCAAAGTCCACTGCTGAACATATATTTGACTCGCTTTGGTACACTTGGCAGGCGATTTGGCAGCTGTTTTTAATATTATGATGTTGTTAGCAGGTAGATGCTGCTGCTCATCTTACGGCATGCTTCTTACGACACCCACGGGATTGTATGGTCTATTTCAGTTGTAAATCATCTCTCGGAGAAAAGCACTCAATTAGGGAAGCCAAATAGGCGACCGGTTTGCGCATCGAAGACCGAACTGAATCAATAACACGACTGCTCAATTATAAAGCTTTCTGTTATTATTCGGTTAATGTAGTACATAGAGATCTTTTATGTATTTTAAGAAGTATTTAGAGTAGTAGCAGCTCAGGGGCGCTCTTTGTAAAGTTACCAGTACGCGAGCAACTTGGATTCGATTCCCGCCGCCACTAATTAAATTATATTAGTTGATTGCAATTTTAAGTGCTGATTTACCTCGAACTCGTCGGTATATATATGAATATGAAGAAACCTGCACGTCTGATATATAATGAATAGCGACCCTAACATAGAAGTTTGTATTTAAGGTATACGTAAACAAGTTATTTACTAGAAGCATTATAAGATTTCACCTATCCTTATTTGTAAGTATCTACACTGATCTCTCTCGCTCCTGCATCTAAAATCTTGCAATCTTGAAAATACGTAGACTTAGTTCGATAAAAAACATTTACAAGTGTTCTTTTTTCATTTAGTAGAAAAGATTGTAAATGTTTTACAATCTTTTCTTAAATCCATTTCGCAGGTGTATTAAGAAGCGACTAAGTAATATGTCAAAAGATCTTATGGCTCACAACCATCTCGTCTATGCCTAGCGTAAAATGTCCAGATTAGTGTCGGCCACGTTCCTTCGATATTTTTTTTAATTATATTAACAGCGATATTTAATCTACAGCCTTTGCCAAAAGTATTCTGCACCAACACCCTTCGCTCCATACTTGAAATATTTAATTTGTGTATATTTAATATAAATATTCTTTGGTTCGACCTTTCATTATGGGGTTCAGCAATGCGATTATGTAACTCTGGTGACAACCGTGTTTCAATTCGTTTGACGAAACCATCATTATATCATGTAAATGTAGTCAGTGTCGATCATAAGCGGAAACCTTTTTTCTGTTAATTTCTTTTTTAAGTGAAACAATTTGTACGGATTTTTTTCGCGTTTAATTTTACTTATTTTTAAATTATCGAGGTTTCGAGTGCTTTGAAACACCCATGGCCACTAAGACACTGAGATTTTTGTTGCCATGATGTCAAAGTTTACCCGGAGTACCTTCAGCCTTCAAAATCTGTAAAAATAATTTTATTTAATGTGTAGTGTTCGCGTAAATATAAGAGGATCATTCTTATTTTAACGCATAATCCCATTCGGAGTGGTTCCCAACAGCCAACTTTAAAGGACATATAAGACATTTAAGCATTCCGGAAGCTTAATAAAATTTACTAGAAACTGTTCAAAAGAAAAGTGAAGACATCGTTAATAAGCAAATACCGTAAAAAACCGTAACATACAGCTAACGCACATTTTACTTCTTCAGTATAAAATAATTAAATTATACTCGCTTTCCTTCATCGGCAGTTGATGCTTTGATCCCGAGCGGCTAGTAATTATTGTTCAACTACCGCCGTGTAATGGCGTTATAAATGAACACACTAACCAACATCATCCCGTGAGTGTCGTAAGAAGTGACAGAGGGAAACTAAAACGGAAGATTTGGCAACAGCAACTGCAGTTGTCAACCCGCATGCCAGACTTGGCAACTATGGCAGACATCCCTGTTATGAGACAATCTATGTATGAAGCCTATGTCAAACTGTAGACCTATATGGCTGTAATGGATAAATGACCTGCAAATATTCCAATGCCCTTGTACCGTCCAGTCGTACATTTTACTTGCGTGACATTTTAACAGCGACCGCTATATTATCGCTAAATATTGTTTAATATTATGTAGTTTTATTATTTTTTATGTATTTTCGAGAGTCATTACGAATCGTCTCGCACGCAGACTCGACGACTTCCAGCCTCCCGAACAAGCCGGTTTCCGAAAAGGCTTCAGTACCATAGACCACATACATACCCTGCGGCAGATTGTACAGAAGACCGAGTACAATCTGCCACTTTGCCTGGCATATGTGGACTATGAGAAAGCCTTTGATTCCGTCGAAATTTGGGCGGTGCTACAGTCCCTTCAGCGGTGCCAAGTTGACTGTCGGTACATCGAAGTGCTGAAGTGTTTGTACAGTAGGGCTACGATGGCTATACGAGTACAGAACAGGAGTTCGAAACCTATCCAACTGCAGAGAGGTGTAAGACAGGGTGATGTTATATCCCCGAAACTCTTCACCGCTGCGTTGGAAGACGTTTTCAAGCTACTGGACTGGAAAGGATACGGTATTAACATCAATGGCGAGTACATCACTCACCTTCGATTTGTCGACGATATAGTCCTTATGGCAGAATCGCTGGAGGACCTAAGCACTATGCTCAATGACCTCAATAGTGCCTCCCAACGGATAGGTCTTAAGATGAACATGGACAAAACAAAAATTATGTTTAATGTCCATGTCACACCTGTGCCGGTAGTTGTTGGGAGCACTATGCTCGAAGTTGTTGACGAGTACGTTTACCTGGGACAAATAGTCCGACTAGGTAAGTCTAACTTCGACCGAGAGGTCAATCGACGGATTCAGCTCGGCTGGGCAGCGTTCGGGAAATTACGACATATCTTTTCGTCAGGTATACCTCAATCTCTAAAAACTAGATTGTACAACCAGTGCGTGTTGCCAGTGATGACTTATGGATCTGAGACGTGGTCCTTCACTGCTGGCCGTATGAGGACGCTTAAGGTCGCTCAGCGAGCTATGGAGAGGGCTATGCTCGGAGTTCCTCTGCGTGATAGACTCAGAAATGGGGATATCCGCAGTAAAACCAGAGTGACCGACATAGCCCAACGGATTAGTAAGCTGAAGTGGAAATGGGCCGGCCATATAGCTCGAAGAACCGATAACCGATGGGGAAGAAAGGTTCTCGAGTGGCAGCCTCGTACCGGTAGGCGTAGTGTAGGACGACCCCCCACTAGATGGAGTGACGACCTGGTAAGACATGCAGGAAGTCGATGGATGCAGGTGGCTCAGGACCGTGCTTTGTGGCATTACTTGGGGGAGGCCTATGTTCAGCAGTGGACTTGAGAAGGGCTGTAATGATGATGATTATGTAGTTTGGTTCGCGTTTAAACATTCGACTTCATTAACATTCAGCAATAGACATTCTCTCGGAATGCCATGGTGAAATAGCAGCATATAATGTGATATAATTCTACTATGTTAGGTTATAGTTTTATTTATTCTGTGGCTGTGTTTTGTATGGTGAATCACTAGAACTGATTCTTTCAATTGGTAACGAGACATAGGTGGATAACATTGCATTTGAATTAAGTGAGACTGTGTTCGTTTGTCATCCTTATGGAATAGTATTGTTATCAAACTCAGATATTCGCTACATTTGTTTTATAAACGTAATAAGGCTGTTTACTAAGCTACGGGATGTCATATACGTTATTAACCCTTCAATCCCCATAAAATCCCATGCAGTCGCATGCGTCCGGCATATCTTGAGCGGTCGTATGCGACCACATCACATTAAACCATTATAACTTATATTTAGAGACTACTTTTCTATGAAGTTTGGCGTTATAAAATCTATACAAAATTCTCTATCCTGTGGTCTAAACAAAGTCAAGGTTTACTTCACTACAAAAAGATTTTATTGTATTTTGATAACAAAAAAAAAAAAAATACATACCAAGCGAATGTCGGCAGCGTGAAAACCACAATTATTTCTTTATGTATTACTCTGTAAAAACTGTAAAAAGATAAATTATATTCACACAAAAAATTTCGTTACAATTTTATAATAAAACACTGTACTAAAACACTAATAAAACACTAGAAAAATCCAAAAATCAACATAATACATTCACACGAAAATGGCGTACGAAATGAACGTAGATTATAAATAAATATCCATAAACTAACTGACTTTTTATTACACTAAAGGATAGAAAATTTCATATTGATCTATAATGCCAAACTTCTTCATAGAAAAGTAGTCCCTAAACATTAGTGTATTGATGGATTAAAGTGCTGTGGGTGGGTGCGGTCACATTTGACCTCTTAAATTTTGACGGAATATCGAAGCGTTCAAATTTGGACGCTTGCCGTTTGAGAGGTTAAGATGACCGAAGACCAAAAATACAGCGATACGTCCCACTACTGGGCACAGGCCGTCTCTCATTTCTATGAAGTCTTTAATGAAATATGTAATAAGTTTTAATTGAGGCACAATGCTATTACACCTGCGCTATTCGTTTTCTAATGTTATGTTACCTTCACATATCATTGTATTAACTTGTCAAGTTACATAAGTGACGTCTACAGTAACATTAATGTTATCGTATATGGAAGTAAACACAGACGGCAGAACTAGCGCCAACCTCGCTTTGTTTGCAATATTATGTATTCATCTGCAAATGACGAGACGTGCTGTGAATTATTTGTCTTATACACGGATATGCAAAAACTCAACATGGCTGTTTGTTTTATTTGTTCCGTTCCAAAGCAATACGGAAGTAGTTTTAATGGGATATAAAAAAAAAACATGTAGAATTAACATAATGTGACGATTCCGTCCGATTTGTCTACGTTTTGAAGTAGACGAAGGTCTTGCACAAATATATGTATATTTGAAAAGCACCTCCCGCCCTTCCTCAACTGCGTGCACTATTTCCTTCACCACTAATCCCAGCAACACTACTACCAACACCAAGCACTTCACTAGGAAAGATACACCATCGATATTCCGGTGGCTGACCGATTTAAAGGCAATGTAATGCATAACTTACGTTAACTTCGACTTTTTATTGTGATAGCTTCTTGGCGAACGGTAATCTGTAATGGAGCCTCCTTTAACTTGCTCACACAACAAGATATCAGTCTTCTCCTTTCTCTTCTTTTTTTTGTTCTTAGAGGCCAAAAATGATTCAATGGTAAAACAAAGATTTCATCATCGGACATGGTAATTCGTTACTACAGGAAATATCAGTAAAATGTAGTAGCATCTTAGGAGCTATACTACTAATGAGTAGGCCAAGTTGACTTTCTACAATGGATAATAAAATAATGAAAAACAGAATGGAATGAGCTTTTTAGACGTGGTAGAACCATGCTTCAATTAAATGATAATACATTTGAATTTTGATTTATTTGAAACACGAATGGGTGGGGCTGGATCGGGGAAAGACCACGCCTTCACAGAATACCAGCGTAAAATAGCACCTTAATACTGCTTCGTTTTGTATCTTAAGTGTGGAGAAACGGAGACCCTTTTTTACTGGATGCGAGGCATTCTATCTTAATCCTCAGGGGTAACAACACACCTGCATTTTGATTCCTAATCAAAGACAGATGTAGATGTCTATAGGCCACAGCATCGTGAACTGTGTTTGTCACTCTTATATGTCATTCCCTTATCATTTTAGTTTTAGCGTCAACGAAGGTATCAACATACATTAGCTCACACTTAATACGGTAATAGCTTTAAGGGCGTGTTAACGACGCGCCTGACAAATTCAAGGTCCCGCCGTTTTACTGTCGCATTGGGAAATTTACTTAATAACGAGAGAGTCCAGTTGCCGAGCCTATATGCAGCCACGGTTTATTTTATACCCGGTTCATTTTATTTGCCTCTACTTTGCCTGTGACATCTACATTTATCCTCAATTAAGAATCAAAATGCAAATACGTTGTCACCCCTAAGGAATCGAATTCCAGTAAAAAGGGTCTCCGGTTCTCTACACTCACCATACGAAACACAGCAGCATTAAGCTACTATTTTATGTCTGTATTCTGTGAGGGCGTGGTCCTGCCCCGGTCGAGCCGACCCATTCGTGCTACAACTATAATTAAGCTGCAGAATGGCTCCATCACGTACATAGTGTATTTAGATTAAAAGTAATCAAAGACCAGTTATGTTGTCAATTTAAATAAAATTTTTAATCTTAAAGTTTTTCGGACGCCATCTAGATCCCTCCTGGTATTGATCTCCATCTGTTCGTAAAGTTTTATAACAATCAGTTAAGTCTTTCCAAAGATTAACCCGGACATAACAAAACTTTAAAAATGATTATATATTTCACAATTACATACAAATAACCCCCTGAGCAGAATATAAGCCAGTTATTTCAATATTACATACAGACACTTCTATTTTATCCATATGTAGGTAAAGATTATTGGTGATGGGGGGCGACATTTAACGATTGCCTATAATCTTCAAGGCGGGATTTGCCATGGTAGAGCCATGCTATAATTATATTAGTAGTATAGTTGTAGCACGAATGGGTCGGCTCGACCGGGGTAGGACCATGCTCCCACATATCAGCGTAAAATAGTAGCTTAATGCTGTTGTGTTTCGTGTGGTGAGTACAGATATCCGGAGACCCTTTTTACTGAAAACGAGGCATTCCATCTTAGTCCTCACGGGTGACAACGCATCTGCATTTTCATTCGTAATCGAGGATAGATGTAGATGTCTATGGACCACAGCAACCACTTACAATCAGGTGGACTGTGTGCTCTTTTGTCACCCTATTCTATAAAAAAGGTTAAGGCCCCAGTCTTGTAAAAATTAGTGTTCTCGCAAAATTTACAGCAAAACAAATATTTTTTTGTAGTATTAAAAAAGAAAAAGTTAAACATATTATACATTTATTTAAAGTGTACGATTTGATATTTTCGAAACAGTTTTTTAATTTTATTTTGGTGTTTAAATTGATAGCTCTATTGGGCGTTAAACATGCCTATCAGGTTACATGCGTAAAAGGTGTTATTAAAGCCTCTGCTATGTACAAACTATAACAATAGCAAGAAAAGTATTCAGATTACATTTATTTACATATTGTCTACAATAATCTGATCTGGTCACTTTTTTTATAAATGCTTTAAGGGCTTAAAAAGTTGTAATTTCATGATTTTTTAAACTGCAAATATTTTTTTTCTATTAGAAGTATAAATGTAACAAATTCGTACTTAAAACCACATAAAATAGAACTATTTTCAAGTGAATTAGAAATAAATGAAATTAAAAATATATATGTTTTCGTACTTTTTACCTATATTGCGTTTATAAACCAGAAACGCCTGAAAATTCTCTTTTCTCTCAGTTCCGCTGGGATTTCTCGGCGTTCAGACGTGTGCAGTGTTGCTCAACGTTACTTTACCTCTCGCTCGCACGGTTGATCTCTTTCCCTTGCGCAGCTCTTTTGGACTGAGCGGAGCATATCGTGAAAGTCGCTCTACTTAAATATATATTATTTTTATTTAATTGTAATAATAGTTCTAGTTTCTAATGTATTAGTGTTTATATTAGTATTAGATTAATTGACTTGGACTTTTATATTTGGAGAATTTCAATTTATTACCAAAAAAAAAACGGAAAAAGATTGATAGAAAAAAGAAGAAATATCCTTATTGTGTCAGTAAAAATAGTAGTAAAGTACAAAATGTACAAGGCAGAGGCGAAATTTGTATGAAGAGGCAGTTTTTATTTTCCTTCGGTTGTATATATACCCTTTTTATATCTACCCCCCATATAAACGTTACTAAAACGACAATTATGAAATATAAAAGGGTAAAAAATTATACTACCACGACAAAAGTAAAAGGAATATTTTTGGAAAAAAAATTAATAAGTTATATATATTTAATGAAGTAGAGCAATCTTCACCTGCGATCTCGAACGTATTTATGCACGGGGGAGAGCGCCCCCTCTAATGGCTGGGAATGTAAAACAGCAAAGCTAGACGGAAGCCTTAAGACAAGAAAAAATAAAATAAACCCCAAAGCCTCCACAAAATAGAGCTGCAATTCAGCTTGTTTAGTAAAGTTTTCTCCGAAATGTGAGCGCTTGGTCCCTCGGCTACCAAGGCTCTTGATTTATTCAATTACCTGATCGTGATGAAACAAACTAATTTATTAGTGAATGGTGTAAAGCCTACAAGTGAAGTTACTTCATAGCTGTAATAAGGGAGTAAAAAATTTAAAGAAACCTTTTTACTTTAGGGGTTTTTTTATTCAAATGCTTGTGTCAAAAGTCAGCAGAGATAGCTATCTGTGCAGAACAGGATTATAGTGAACGAGTATGTTCGAAAACACAGGTGCGCTCTCCATTCCCTCACTCTCATAGCCCGATGGGACTGAAGGAGTTCAGACGCGGGACGGAGGTGAAATACCGCCAACACCTGACTCCGGGCAGCTACTAAGAATCTCTTGACACAATAAAAACCAATAAGTGATGTTTACCCGGTCTGGGATTCGAATCCGGGACCACATGATCAGCGTGTTCGTGCTTAAGACCACTAGACCAACAAGGCAGTCAAAAATATATTACGTAGTATAAGACTACGGTCCCGACCCGCCTTCTAGATCCTTTAGTAGTATTCAGCAAAGATTTAAAATTCAAACAATTTATTTCATAGTTCAGTCTAATTACTAACTCAGCTTTTGTTAAATCAAAGGCCATACGTAAACTTTCCGAGAAGCTGTTTGTCTGGAAATTTTGAGTTTTGTCGGGAGTCTGAAGATCATTTGAAATATCGGGAGAATCCAGACGAATCCCGAGCAATCTGGCTACCCTAACCTACAAACTATCATGCTCTAAAAACCTCATCTAACAACTGCTGCGAAATGTGTATTTGTTGCATCAACTTTCTATGTTACTTATAGTAACTGTTATTTACTGTATGTATTAAGTACCTATGATAACACGCTATCAATTGTTTAGATACTTATGGTTAGATAATAATTATGTTTTATAGTACACGTTTTACGTAAAAAATATTTCTTGCATATTATATCCTACTTGTACAACATAATATGTGTTTACTGTCTAATGATTTTTACTGGCTGTTAGGACTACTTTTCTCACAGAATACTATAATACACAATAGAATGGCTGTCAACCTTCCTTTGTAGGAGGATTGGCATCACCGGGAGCACATATAGAAGCAATTAGGTCGTATTATCAGTTATAACTACTACAAACACATTATCAGTTATCACTACTACACGTTTTTGACACATAAATGTTTCTTTATTTTTTTTCTAATATTCACAAAATATGAATAGTTTCGACTTATTGGTTGTAGAATATGTCTCCTTTATTTAAATTCCATTTCCCGCTGTTCTTTCGACACGTAATTATTGCACAATTTGCCATTTTTTAAATAATTTGCATGCAGCGACGCTTGACAAGAAAATTGGAAATGATTGATTTTGCTGACATTTATAAGTGTGAATTGACATGTTAGTGGCTACTCGAGCACCGCTCACTCCCCCGTTCTATTATGTATGTATTATAGTATTCTATGACTTTTCTACCTAGGACAAGCCCTTTTATCTATTTCTAGCTATTACGGATTTAATCAGCAGTGCTTCAAATTGCACTAGATCTGGTTCAAATTGCACTAGATCTAGCGCCAAATGCGCTGAAACGGCAACACTGCTTGCAGTGCCATGTTCCGGTCTTAAGGATATAGAGAGCCTTTATTGATAAAGGCACAGCCTTCTTTGTTTGAAGCCGTGGCTGCAGGTGAACTACAGTATTTTACTTGGTAGAGCCACGCTGCAGCTATATACGAGGTGTGTTCAAAAAGTAAGGTGACTTTATATTTTTATGAAAAACTATTTATTTATGCATCAATATTTATGTTGTCCCCTTCAAAGTAATCCCCCTCAGATATAATACACTTGTGCCAACGCTTTTTCCAATCGTCAAAGCATTTCTGATAATCACTTTCTGGTATAGCCTTCAGCTCTTTCAGCGATGCAGTTTTTATCTCTTCAATCGTTGCAAATCTTCGTCCTTTCATAGGTCTCTTCAGTTTTGGGAACAGGAAAGTCACATGGGGCCAAATCCGGTGAATATGGTGGCTGAGGCATGATTGTAGTGTTGTTTTTGGTCAAAAAACCTCTCACAAGCAACGATGAGTGAGCAGGTGCATTATCGTGATGCAAAAACCATGAATTGTTTACCCACAATTCGGGACGTTTTTTACGTATTGCTTCTCGTAAATGGCGCATAACTTCAAGGTAATACTCCTTATTGATCGTACGACCTTGTGGCAAGAACTCATGATGCACCACACCCCTACAGTCGAAGAAAACTGTAAGCAAAACCTTCACATTTGATCGAACTTGGCGTGCTTTTTTTGGTCTTGGTGATTCAGTGTGCTTCCACTGGGACGATTGAGTCTTAGTTTCGACGTCATAACCGTATACCCATGTTTCGTCACCTGTTATGACCCTTTTGAGCAAATCTGGGTCGTTGTTGACATCATCCAATAGCTCTTGAGCGATTGTCATGCGACGGTTCTTTTGGTCGAAATTTTTGGGTGAAAATTTTGGTCAAATTTCGCTGACACACGTTTCATGCCCAAAATATCCGAAAAAATTTCATGGCAAGAGCCAACCGATATGCCAACATCCTCCGCAACTTCTCTGATAGTGATTCGACGATTTTCCAAAACAATTTTCTTCACTATTTTAACGTTTTCATCGGTTGTTGACGTGCTGGGGCGTCCAGAGCGAGGTTCGTCATTGGCATCTTCTCGGCCATCTTGAAAGAGCTTGTACCACTTATAAACGTTTTTTTTTACTAAGAGTAGACTCACCGTATGCCACTGTCAACATTTCAAGTGTTTTGACAAAGCTGAATAATGCGACTATATTTCGTATGGTGAGTGTAGTCATTCCATCATTCATATCATGTGTAACAATGCATTTGCATTTTGCACATTGTTAACAATGCATAACAGATTTAATTGTCTGACTTTGACTACTAATAGTAAGTGACTGTGGACTGAAAGATCGTTAGTCACTTTGGTTTAATAAATAAATCTCTGAATGATCGTTCTAAATTAGAAATTCAAAGTACCTATGTACGCGATTCTTTTGCGAATCATTTCACTCTCACTACTACGGTTCAAGGTCCTCTAGGTAGGCAACGGAATGTGTTCTATTTGCGATGAGCACGGGCTGCGTGAGTCAATCGGGAGACTTTCTGTGCATTGCAGATTTTTGTGCGGTTGCTATGAACTTTAGAGGCGCCAGTCTGTCGTGACCGCAAGTTTATTCGAGGTTATGGTTTCCACCTTACCCGTGCTCTTGTAACTTACTGTTTTATTATAAATGCTAACTTATATATTATTTGTTTGTTTTACTATTATTTTGATACTGTTTTTTCTTATTTTAATATTAAAAAAGATTAATTTATATTAATTATTATTTATACTAATTTTACGATTTTATCACGTATTACAATTTTTTATATAGAACAGCATGACAAACGAGCACACAGTCCACGTGGTGGTAAGAGGATGATGTGGCTCATAGAAATCTACATTTAGCCTCCATTAAGAATCAAAATGCAGATGCGTTGTCACCCTTGAGGACTAAGATGGAATGCCTCGTTTCCAGTTAAAAGGGCCTCCGGTTCTCTACATTAACCACACGAAACACAGCTGCATTAAGCTGCTATTTTACGTTGGTATTCTGTGAGAGCGTGGTTCTACCCTGGTGGAGCCGACAAATTCGTACTACAACTATAATATAGTGTCAGCGTGGCTCTACCACGCGTATAAAATGCTATAAAATCCGTAAAATTACTTTCCTTTAATGTGTAATGTTCGCGTAAATGTAAGAAGTTACTTTTTTCGGTGTTTGATATAATATGCAGTTAGGTCACAATATTGCTATTAAGTTTTTATTTTATAATTTTAGTGATTATAAAGATTTTGATGAAGTAAGCTCGGGTTAATAACATGACGAAACGTTTGATGACGCCTGTGTTAAAGTGACAACGTCCAATGTTAAGACTCTTAAACTTAAAATACCACAAGTTTGAATCCGCAGTATTCGACTGCTATAGTGAACCACTCCTGAGACACAAGCATTTACTGGAATTGTTTTCGGGAATTAAGAAGTGGTAAAAGTATTCTTTTATTAGTAACAGGGTGACAGATTCATTTACGGGGCGTAACATCCTTACACGGCAAACGAATTATCATTCTATCCTTATCATTGAAATTTGCAATGCTGGAAACCCCATGTTATAAATTAAAGTAATTGTTAACCTATTCTTTAGTTTCTTTTTCATATTTTCTTAGTATAAGTCTACGTTACTTTAGATCTATTTTAAATATAATATTGAACGGATACGGCAACCCCGGTGTATAAGTCCTTCGTGTACTTAATCGGTTTTACGATGAAATTATTCCTTATTCTATACTATTACTGTTTGAATAGAATCTGTAGTGTAGTGTGTAGGTTATAAAATATAATTAATTTAGGTCCAGAGTAACAAAACTTCAAAACAAATAAATTACTAACAAAGTATCTATGCAAATAATTAATTTAGGTCCAGAGTAACAAAACTTCAAAACAAATAAATTACTAACAAAGTATCTATGCAAACGAAGTTGCGGGCACAGCAAGTTAAAAATAAACTTTATGAAAAGCGTAATTTTTTAATGCTTAGGGTGAACCATTTTGGTTTTAACTATTTTATTTGGTTTATAACTTAACCCCGTCAAGTATTGAACATATTAGCTTTAGGATCTAATCGTGTTTTAAACTATTGCAACGCCTTTAAAGTTTTCCTTAAACCTTAGCGACTCAATAAACCACGTTTTGTAATAAGACTGACACTTTTTTTCCTATTTACTCTTCTATATATAAGCGGACAGGCAGACAGATACAGTATACATTTTTTTATTTTATTGTAGTGGATCAAACACTAGATCTTATGGGACAGCAAAATGTAGCTGAAAACGTGAACGATGATTCTCAATTAATTTTTTCTGCGTACCACTTCGAGAAAGAACTTGAGCCCGAGTACGCTTAAGCCCCCTTATAGCCCTAATCTAATGTTTATATATTGGATTATACATTATACAACTATAAATGTAAATTCATTTTTCTTTGTTTGTATTTTATGCGCTGCTATGCCATACCTACCGTTACATATTGCTTGCACTTCCGCGCAGGTTATAGGCACAGTTGGACCCGGTAGATGGCGCTGTTGCAGCTCCAGAATTCATTCTTGCGAAGTCGGGGCATATCGGTAGTCATAAATATTTTATTTATAATATATTTATCGTTTGATAATTCTGAAAAATCACGTTTATTTAAGTCCAATGGGACAAATGTGCATTACTAATAATAATAATAATAATGGCCGATCTCAACCGAGATCAGTAACCTGCGCAGGACAGAATTATAGTGCTCAATTGTAATATGCGCAATCACAAGTGCAATCTGTTTCCTCACTCTTTATAGTCCGATGGGACGGTAAACTGACACGACCGGAGAGAGATCAGGCGCAGGACCAACGGCTTTACGTGCTTGCAGAGGCATCGCCAACTTTATGACTCCGGGCAGATACCTAGAATTTCGTGACGGTTTTATTTATTTTTTCTGATCCGGGATTCGAGCTCAGGACCTCATAATCAACAGTCGCGTTTACAATGGCTAGACCAACGAGGCAATATAATATGCAGTACATGTATAATTCGGCGATTCAAATTTTTGCTTAGTTTTTACTTTTACTATAGTCAAAGAGTTCCCGTGAGGGTACATGTTCTGCTAATTGGGAAACACTGCTCTATAAAATAGAAAATGTTCACTTTACTGTTGAAATGCCTGAGGGTACTCGACGTAAAGTTAAAAATACAAAGGTATGAGAATCGTTAGCGGCAAGCAAACTTTCAACGGTATTTATTTAGGACCTTCAAATAGGCGTCTCACAGGTCATGTCCTTTGTCCTACATAGGGGTCGTTGCACAGAATTAATTTTCAAATTATATACAATATTTACTACCCAGACTTCTTAAGTTATATTGGCTGAGCGTTTTTGGTGGTATATTCTTACTTATATTTTTAGTCATTTTTTATTTAGATTTCTAAAACTGATATGATACGAACCTGCGGGTCACCTGATAGTAGGTAATTGGCTATTGCGGACCATCGACATTGCAAGCAACTTAAAATTAAGCACTCTACAGATGCCACCTCTGAAGACTAAGATGTTTTTTTATAGAATAAGTGTGACAAACGAGCACACAGTCCACCTGATGGTAAGTGGATGCTGTGGCCCATAGACATCTACATTTAACCTCGATAAAGAATCAAAATGCAAATGCATTGAGACCCACTATGATGGAATGCCTCGATTCCAGTAAAACGGGTCTCCGGTTCTCTACACTTACCATACGAAACACAACGGCATTACCATTACGCTGGTGTTCTGTAAGAGCTGAACATGGACTGTCTCCCAGCCTGTAATTATCCGGGCTCCGACCACAACACAACCGTGCAAGCACTGCTATTTGGCAGCAGAAACAGATAATAGGGACCTTCCAAGACGTGCTCTGTACCATATTCTTCTGTTTTATACAAAGCGGGAGTGACTAATGAACAGTTCACCTTCTCCAGTCCGTCCTGATATTTAGCCGTTGTCTTATCTCTATTCGCCTACATCTATCCTCGATCAAGAATCAATTCAGATACGTTGTCACCCCGCAGATCTAACAAAATGCCTCATTATCAGTAAAAATGGTCTTCAGAACTCTTCACTAACTAAACAAAACAGACAATAATTTTTACGCTAGTATCCTATGAGAGCGTGGTTGTTCCTCGGCTTAGCCTACATAATTGTGCTGCAAGAATCTCCATCAAACGAATTTTTTGTCTCCAGGCGGGTGGTGCTGTTAGGAAGGTACTTGTGGGAAACATTGTGTTGCTTCGCAATTTATCAAGTATTTTCTATTGAATTGTTTATTTTTATAATATTACTGTTACTATTATTTATGGAGGGCATGGTGTAAGATGTCTTAAAATATAATTGTAATTTTTCTGACGTGTAACCAACACTGACGATTATTGCCATGACGTTAATTGTGTCAAGAAATAGTTTTTAATAGACTGGAGATGTTTCTTGTTTCTTCATGATGTCTTCCTTTATCGCCGAGCACGTTGTAAATTAGCACTTAATATTGCAATTTACAGTTTCATATATGCCGGTGGGATCGGAACTCGGATTTATCGCGTAATGTGAAATTGCTTATGGAAATGCTACAGTATTGACAACGCTTATCATTGAGCATCGGCATACTAGAGGCATTTAACAGCTAACTCTTCTTAGTCCACACTCTTCGTTTTTCAAAACAACTGTCCATAAACAGGTTAAACTGCCACGGAGAAGCTACACATAGACAAAGTTGGTTGGTACCACCTTGTCTGACACCTTTAAGGATGCGCCCGGGAAGGCACCTTTATCCTGACACAAACTTTAGTTGTATAAAGAGATTTTATGCATTATCGCGCATACAAATTATCTGATCCGTACACCTCATCCCCTTTCTAAATCAGTTAGTTTCTTTAATAAGTTTTTGAAACTTAGGGTATGCGCATTTCAACACCTTCAAAATATTTAATCATGACGCCTTTTGCCCAAATATAACGCAGATACAAAATCCTGTTAATTAAATGGGGTTAATATAACAAAACTCTTTACATTTGGCGAAATCCCAACCGCGTGACGTAAGTTGGTCGACAGGTGCAATTTCATCAGAGCGAGCGTTGTATACGAATTACGTAGTTTCGAGTAAAAATTTCACTAAGGAAAGCCTTGCTATCAGAGTCCATATTAAGGTACAACAGTTTATAGATATCATAATTTTCTTCGCCAAATGTTTGTCTGAAAGAGATCAATGTTTGGTAAGGTCACCCACCTATTACATATATTATGTAGTATATAGTCTGCCTGTCAGTTTATAAATGACTATTTCTATTACGTGTATAATTTTAAAAGCATATCATTAAGTAACTAAAATAGAATACATGTTTGTATTTGTTGTATCATTAAGTAACAAAATAAAATAAAAACTCTTAAAAAGTCAGAACTTTCAATATAAAAATTTACTTAAATATTTATTGTAAGTGCAGATGGATGAATTTTATTGACAACCACCAACCTTTGTATGCGGCTTCGCCCATGCGAAGGTTACAAAACGTCATCTGACGATAAGTTGTGATGTAGCCGAAAACTATAAAGCGGCTTGCCTCACCTTTACAAAAGCCTGTTCACTTTTTCTCCTGAACTCAGACACATATTGTATATGTGTAACGACAACGGTTGTTCAGCCTATCCCTTCCAAATATTGCAATAAACATAAAAATATCATCTCTCTTCTTCGTTCCGTGTAAAGCGCCAGTAACCAATAACCATGCACTAGAATTGTGCTCATTTTGTAAAGCTTCAATAAACTTAGATGACCTTTTAGAAATCTAGACAACGCGCCAGACGTCTGCATCGTTGGCAAGTAATGTAGAATTGTAGGCAATAACATCGTTCATTAGGCGGGATGCCACGATAGTTAGTGAGCTGTCGTTACAAAGCACGTTTAGGTTATGACCTTTTTATCTCATGCACATTTAATGTCGTGCCCTGACGCCGGTCTGGATATATTACGTATGGAATAATTGAGATTGTATACCATATATCGAAAACCATAAGATTTCTATAGGTTTGCCCATAGTCGCGTCTTTCGGTACCCACGGGATGAAATAGGGTGATGGATAAATATTCTTCAGAACTTTTTGATCACGCCGGTAAACCAATATGCTATCCATTATCCAGAATAACTATGCAAGTGATATAACAGTGTCACTTACAACGAAAAGGGCTTCGCAATTCCGCATCCTATCCGCAGTCAGCTATATGGCTCTACCAAGCATGTATACTTGGTAGAGCCACGCTGCAGCTATATATTATAGATGTTGCATGAATGGGTCGGCTCGACCAGGGAAAGACCGCGCTCTCACAGAATACCAGCGTAAAAAAGCAGCTTAATACTGCTGTCTTTCGTATGGTGAGTGTAGAGATCCGGAGACACTTTTTTACTGGAAACGTGGCATTCCATTTTAGCCATAGATGTAAGCTGTTTTTTATATTTCTATGATCTTAGCCCTCAGGGATGAAAACACATCTGCGTTTTGATTCTTTGTCTGGGATAGATGTAGATGTCTATGGGTCACAGCGTCCACTAAGCACCAGGTGGACTGTGTGCTTGTTTGTCACCGCTGTTCTATTAAAAAAATGACTTGCCGTGTCTGTGTGAAATAATGGGTGCGTTTGGCAGAAAAAACCGCTAGCAAGCGCTTGTAAGCAAAATGGCTATCGGAAGCGGTAAGCGCTGTCAAATCGTAAGTAGCTATTTTCCTCTAGGACACGATGTTAGTTTTAACCGGGGAACCTAACCTAATTTAAATATATGTTTGTGAAGTATTCATATTAAAAACTTACCAATTATGAATTTTTAATAACATGTATAATATGTCTATTCATGTCATTATATTACTTAAAACTAATATTGCAAAAAATAACTTATAAACTCTACTTCAAAACAAACAAATTAAATAAGCAAAATGGCGGATTGTGTCAGCGCTACTGAAGTAGCAATCATGTCCTGGCCGAAAACTATTTTAGTAATTATTTAGTAAAGTTATTATTTAGTAAGCGCTTGCTAGCGCTTTTTTCTGCCAAACGCACCCATTGTAATAACTGGCTTTAATTGGACTGAGGGGGCTATTTGAATGCTGTTAAGACTTAAACAAACATTTATAAAATGTTTGTCTCTCTTTCTTGCTGACTGCGTTAATCTTCGAAGTAGCTGAACCGATTTTGATGAATATTTAGGAACGTATAGAAAGCAATGGCAGTATATTATATAATTTTTTTCTATTTCTCGTACAGAGAAAGCAAAGGAATCTTGGCTCATACAGCGATGACATTATCAACATTATCTTTCATTTGATAAGTTAAAACATTTTCTATATAAAAGACATAAACATAATTATTTCGGTTCATTTTATTGTTTCATATAAAACACGTAAGGTCAAGATTATTTATTACTATTCATCATTTCTTAATTGTTTTGAAGCAACTGAAAACCTCTATTGTTTCGAGAAAATGCGTTGTTTATTGTGTTGACTTGATTTCACCACAAAGGCCGGATTTCAGGCAGCCATTTTACAACATTTCACTGAAATAGAATTCTATGCAACTTGATGAAGCAACTTCATTGTACTCTATTATATGGTATTAAAATCAAACAACTTTCTTTTGTTAAAATGCAATATTAGGATGTAAAGAATGTTCCTTTTCGGCAAAAGCGATGTTGTACTCATAGATGTATTGTGCACGATTTGGCAAACACGCCGGATAAAACTAGTTAAATTTCCTACTGTCAAACCTAAACCGCAGATATCTAGAGTTGGAAACACGAAATTTTCAGAGATGTCCCCTCCCACTTTTTCTAGGTACGTCCACGCACTTTTTGTTAGACCGGTTTGCGATACCGGATGTCTCTCCCGGAAAATGTATTTGTATGACCATGATCATAACCTACAAATAATAATTTTTCCAGATTTTAGCAATTCATGTTTGTTAATTACTTCAACAATATAGAAGAAAATTCTAATGTTGGGAAATGTTATTAACATACTACGGATAAGATAATGTTACTACATAAGCCATACTAATTCATTTGTACTTTGTTAAAAACTAAATCATGACTATAGCAAATTTTTATACTAACAAATTATTGAGGATTATAAAAATGCACCTAAATAAGTTTAAAAAAACCTTTTAGTATAGCAAATAATCTGACAGGAAATCGTAGCTAATATTATTATTTATTACATAGTAGTGGAAAGAAGGCGCTTAGTATCGCCCACGTCCCGCGCAAAAGTGACAGTTGTGGTGACAGCTGTGTACACCTGTGTCACCATCAAGAGCTGGATGAGCTCTAAATGGTGGCACAGGTAGGTCATTTAAGATAGAGAATAAGCTAATAGATAGTATTTAGAGACATAAACAATCGCCTCATACTTGGAAACTGATATTTTATGTCTTAAAACAAATATATATTGTAAAAGGATTCAAATTAAATAACCGTGTCACGATCGACAGATGCTCTACCCTCGGTCCATGCGGTTGTGGTTCAGTGTATAAACGGTAATTGAATTGCCGAGAAAACAACCCTAAAGGAAATGGCGCGACGCTTCCGATGCGATGTTATGAAAATGGCTGACTGCTTACAGATAATTGAATCGATTCCAATATAGAACGAGACTGTACGTTATCGATTTTAATTGAACCGTTCTGGGTACTGAAATGTTAACTTATCCTCCTACTGCTTATCGGCCTGTAAATAGTCCACAGCTGGGCATGGGGTCTCCCATAGAAAGGTTTTTCCTCGCACTTGGCAGGTGTACTAACGATCGCAGTACGAAACATATTAAAAAAAATTATAAAACAAAACAAGTCGATTTGTGCCGACTTGTCAGTCAAAATCGGTTACAAAGTCATGAGATTAGCTATCCTTTCCTATTTTGCTGCAGGGTTGGCCATTTACCCGTTGGCTGTGAGAGTATTTACGGCCTCTTCCCATTTTACATTTTTAGTTTAAGACGACACATCTTAAACGCTATCGCCGTACTGATCCCAGTGAATACATAATTTCTATAAAAACTTGAAGAAACGCCGTCATAAGGTCTAAAATAGCGTAGCGCCCGCGACGAATAAAAGCGCTTAGAAATTGTCAGAATCTTAAAATATTTTTTTTAAAAATTATTGATTTAATTATCAAAATAATGAGCAAGTAAATTATGAATATGGATGTTATGAATATATTTGAGTGATTCCCAAGCATATAGATCAAATGATTTCGTTGTAATTTCAACTATAGTGATTTATTAGAGGTGTTTTCGCAAATAATGATCGAGTCAAAACTATACAATCGTGTTTTTGAGCAATCATTCAAGATAAAGACATGAATTTACCTATATCAAAATCCCACTTTCGTTAGTGGTGTCATAGTCCTATACTATTCGATGAAAGGAGGTGCATTTTATCACGGTGTCGCCTTAACAAATTTATCGTTAGGCGTCTCTTCGCTCTTACGGCAAACTGCTTGCATCTTCTCGCGTCACTGCGTGCATAGGGTAACGTCAAGAAAAACTTGAAAGCCGCATCACCGAATTACCTAGCTCATCAAATAACCTTTTTTACCTTACCACGTGGTAGAGTCAAGTGGGGGAAGACCACGCTCTCAGAATACCTGCAGCTTCATTTGGTGAGCGCAGAGAAACGGAGACCGTTATTACTCACGAAACACAAATGGAATTAGTCCACAGGGGTAACAACACATCTGCAATGTAGCATTTATATTCTTAATCGATGGTAGACTGTAGGCATGTTTGTTACACTTTTATAAGAAGAATAATAGCTAATTACCTGATATTCGTATTTCTTAAGCAATTTTTATAATAAGTAATCACTTTTGTTATTGTTAGAGAAAAGTCGTAACGTTTAGCCACGCTTGAATGGAACGCTAGTAACACGATAAGATTTATTTCGCACAGTCCCTGACTCAGTTTACAGACTGCATTATTCCAATGACCTTAGTTGCGAAAAGAATGTTCAAGTTCGCGATAAAACGGCTTTCTTCGTAATGAAGCTCCATTCAAGGCCAAGTTAAGGTTGCCAGCACATTAAACGGGATTACGAGCTCTCTGTTGTTTACAGCTTCCCGACTACGTCAATTACTGAGCCACTTCCGTTGACAGAAGAATTAATGTAAAGAGCTGTTTGCAAATGTAAATTAACAGACATTCCGATACGGCACGCGAAGTCAATTATTCAAATTAAATTTCTTTTATTCAGCGAAAAGGCTACGAGGGTTGTTACTTTACATTGTTATGATTTCAGGGATGCTTTTCAATGGTTATCGATAAAAAAAAAACAGATATCGTGCATCATCAGTACGTCTATCATCTTTAGTATAATTATAGTATTAGTATATTATATTAGTACAGACCCTAATTAAAAATGAGGCATTCCATCTTAGTCCTCAAGGGTGACTACGCATCTGCATTTTGATCCTTAATTGATGATAGATGTAGATGTCCATGGACCACGGCATCCACTTATCATCAAATTGACTGTGTGCTCGTTTCTCGACTATATTCTCAAAAAAAAAGGATATTTTGTGTATGTAGTAGTGTAATAAGATATACACGAATAATACGCATTTTTTTATAAGAAGAAAGCGACAAATGAATTTACCGCCTTCCTGATCATAAATGCGTAGTTACTCCCTAGAGTATTTGTCACGCTTGAGGAGTCGCCCAGTCCTCAGACTCAGATCGAAAGCCTTACAGCCTGTAATTATGCTGGTTCTCTATCTGTATACCCTTAAAAGTTATTGTAGTCCAAGTATTAACGCAAAGGCGTTTTACTCTAACAATACGCGTTTTAGTGCGTTCAACATTATAAAAATTAAACTATTGTCTATAAAAGGTTCTTAAAGTCCAAAATGAGAGGATAGAGCTTGCACTACCGAACTGACTTGTTTCTCGTGTTCTTCTGCCATTAAATCATTATTGGTGGCCTTGTCCGTAATTGAATACATAAATTATACGTCCGTTAGTTACATTCTTAGTTTTTATTTGCTCGTTGCGCCTCGTTACAAAGCAATGGTGTTATGGTGGCGTATTATAAATGCCGTTCTAGAAATTATTGAATCTGTGAGTCGTAACCTAGGGTTCCTATTATTTTCAAAGGGTTTTGATTTAACGATACTTTAATCTTACTTGCGGTATCTTCAGTATATATATTTATGTTTTATGGTTTTGTTATGTGTTTATAATTATTAGCCTCAGCTATATATACTAAATACATACTATAGCCCATCACAAGTCTCCTGCTGAACATAGGCCTCGCCCATACATTGTCACAAAGTAAGGTCCAGACCCACGTGCATCCATCGACTGCCTGTGTGTTTCGTTAGGCCGTCACTCCATCCAGTGGGTAATCTGAGTAAATAACTGGCAGGACCAGTGTTTGCCAGTTATTTACTCATTAATAACATAACTCGTAGGGCTCCTTTTTGTAGAATAAGGGTGGGTGAACGTGCATACAGTCCACCTGGTGGTAAGTGGATGCTGTGAGCAATAAACCGTAATCCTCGATTAAGAATCAAAATGCAGATACGTTGTCACCCCTAAGAATTAAGCCTCATTTCCAGTTAAAGCAGTCTCCGGTTCTCTAAACTCACGATACGAAGCACAACAGCATTGAGCTGCTATTTGACGCGCAGCATAGCTTCCTGATGTGTTCTGGTCTGAAGTGATGTAGAGGATCAGTATAATTACAGGTTGAGAGACATTCTGTCTTAGTCCTCGGTGGTGACAACGCATCTGTAGCCTTTGTTTTGCAGTTGTTCATTGGCTGTATTTAGTTCGCTTGTCCTCTCAATTTCATTAAAAATATTTCTGTATATCATGCCTATGTTCCACACAAACAAATATAAATATAAATGATACAAACTCATTGTAAAATTGTTTGTCTTTTTGTGTGTATTTATAAAAAAAATAAGAAAAATCTGTGACGGATATTGCACGCGTTTCTCGTCATTAGTTTTATGTACATGCCTCGGCCTTGTTTTTTACGTTCCAATTTCGCTTTCCTGTCGACGCCGGCACTGACCACCTTATTTATGTTTACTCGGCGAAGACATAACATATAGTCATGACCTCAGTTATAATAACAAGGTAATATTTATTTGCTTTCTTATGTATTTCCTGTTCAAAGTTTGTATTCAAAAATTTTAAGCACTTGCTGACATGAAAGACTTGAAGTTACCATGCAAAATAGAAGCCAGTTACTTCAATATTACATGCAGACGCTACAATTTTTTTTAAATATTAGTAATCTTATTAATTAACATTACTAATATTCCTTTTAACCATTCCTGGTAAGCTTGAAAATGCTTGTGTTAGGAGTGGTTCACGACAGTAGTCAAATGGCGGATTTGAACCCACGACCTTTTGAGATCCGCGCCCTGCCATTAGGCTACTGTCGCTTCTTTTATTTGTATATATTGACAATATATCTGAAAGGAATGATACATATCGTTTCTTTTGTTTTAAGTATTCTTTATCAGCTACTACCTTTTAAGTCCAAGGGAAATTTTGTATGCCCTAGAAAATTTATTCAAGCCAAATGTACGACCTCATATTTATTTTCATCGGTTCAAATTATTTTCAAATCAAGAAAATATAAAGTTAAACAAAATGCCAAACGCTTATTTAAATATTGTGAGATTTAAACAGAAACCATCTGGAAGATGCGTATGTGGGAATCCGTAACGTAAACTAAACGCTATGAATGAACAGACAAACTTCTTTATTTTTGGTTTCTTATTAAAACATTGTCAGGGTTAAAAAATTGTTTTATTTATACGTGATAAAGCTATAGTGCAGCTTATTATGTCCGCGGCTTAAATGGGTCTATTCACTAGTTCACTAGTTTTCTGACATCAAAATGATAGTCACTTTGCAGTACATTGCATCGTATGCTATATTTCTTCTATCAGAACTACCACGGCTCATAAATATATGACGCATTGTACATCAAAGTTACATCCTGTAGAAAGGACCACGCTATCACAGAACAGCAGAGTAAAATAGAGATCTCTTTATACTCCATCTTATTTCTTAGGAGTCTTAACTTAGCATCAGTTGGGCTGTGTCTTCGTTTTTAACCTTTTATATAAAAGTGGCGTAACAGATTTACTCTTTCAATCAATTTGTTTCAAATGAATATCCGAGAAAGAGTGATTAAAGGTAATCTTTAAAAAGATCGCCAGGTGTGGAGAATTCGTTACTTCGGTTGTCATCAGGAAAAATAATTTTACATATATCAAGCTTATGTTGAACACACATATCACGCTACTAATCACCGAAGAGGTAGACAAAGCCCTATGAGTAACGAGTCACTCGGAGCACGTTTGGCCAAAAGGATATGAATAAAGATGGAGAACGTTTAAAAACAATAGATAGATAGCTAGCTCATCGCCTACAGAACCAAAAACCCAACAGTCGCCTTTTACGACGATCTAGACAAGTACAACAGTTGGCACGTTCTATTTTGTTATAAGTCTCACATAAACATGACACTTAGGAATAGGAGTTAGGTAAAATATCATAATTGCTATGCTATAATATTATGTGTACTAGCTTCAACTTTTTCAAGCAGTAACTGAAGTTGAATCTGAATGACAGGGTGAGAAATTGCGTGATAAGGGATAAATGTGGTATGCAAGATGATGTTGTGACCAGGATTAAGAAAGGAATGCTTCGGTGGTTTGGTCATGTGGAAAGAATGAATGAGGAAAGAGTGACAAAGCAAATTTATATGGCAGATGTGAACGGCCGAGTCGGGAAGGGACGCCCTAGGAAAAAGTTTATCGACCAAATTGGCGATATTTTGAAAATGGGCCACGTTAGAAGTACCCTTAACCGACGAGCATGTATGCGTAGATATATGGATGTGAAGGAGGCGAAAGAGGTGTGTCAGGATCGTGCCAAATGGAAGTCCGTAGTCTCTGCCTACCCCTCTGGGTGACAGGCGTGAGTGTTTATGTTTATGTTATGTAACTGAAGTTACGTGCTAGAGCCACGCTGCAGCTATATTATGGTTGTAACACGAATGGGTCAGCTCGACTGGGGAAGGACCTCGCTCTCACAGAAAACATAACATACATAAACACTCACGCCTGTCACCCAGAGCGGTAGGCAGAGACTACAGACTTCTATTTGGCACGATCCTGACACACCTCTCTCGCCTCCACCTACGCATGCATGCTCGTCGGTTAAGGGTACTCCTAATTTGGCCCGTTTTCAATAAATCGCCAATTTGGTCGATAAATTTTCGCCTAGGACGTCCCTTTCCGACTCTGCCATTCACTTCTGCAACATAAATTTTCGTTGTCACTCTTTCCTCATCCATTCTTTCCACATGACCAAACCACCGAAGCATTCCTTTCTTAATCCTGGTCACAACATCATCTTGCAAACCACACTCTTCTCTTATCACACAATTTTTCACCCTGTCATTCAGATTCAGCCCTAACATACTCCTTAACGACCGCATTTCTACTGCATTTATTCTACTCTCGTGCTTCTTCTGCCACACCCAACTTTCACTACCATACGTTAAAGTATGGGACCAACACAGCATTGTGAATTGCCATACGTGCCTTTTTTGACACGTTTTGACTCTTCACAATAGAGTGCAAGGCCCCATTTACTCTGTTTGCTGCGTTCACTCGTCGTTCTATATCCTTATCATATCTCCCATCCCTGCTAAATCCGCAGCCCAAATATACAAACTCTACTTGCTCGATCAACTCCCCATCTATTCTTATTTCACATATCGTTTTACTTTCATCTCTTTCAAAAACCATAATTTTCTTCTTACTTGCGTTCACTTTCATACCCCTTTCTTTTCTCACAGAAAACTAGCGTAAAATAGTAGCTTAATACTGTTGTGTTTCGTATGGTGAGTGTAAAGATCCGGAAATCTTTTATTTTTGCTGGAAACGAGGCATTCCATCTAAGTATTCTGGGGTAACAACGCATCTGCGTTTTGATTATTACTCGAGGATAAATGTAGATGTCTATGTGGACTGCGGGCTCGTTTGCCACCCTTATTCTATATAAAAAAAAAGTTTTAAGAAGATTTTTTTCCTCATACTCTTTATTCTATCTTTACTCTTATTGGTTGATAAAATAATACTTTACCGTTGCATTGATTGGTGTATTGTCGGAGCGGTGTACACACAATTTTTAAGTCAATCACGTAATTGAATTTATAGGTCTTAAGTTCGACAGATTTTTAGTATACAGATATTATCTAGTTCTTGAATATTGAACTATTAGTTAAACTTTCCCGAAAACCAACGGAACCACCGAGTTGACAGTTGACACTACTACGTGTTCTCGGCCTCATGACGTCGCGTCGATGTGAAATACGCATTTATTGTACAAATTACGTAATTTATTGTCATACTGGTTGTTCGAGGTGATTATTATATGTATGTACGTTACGCGTTACGTGTAATTACGCAGTGAAAAATGAAATAAGCTACTGCGCGCCATTCTCTCATTTATGATTGCATAATTTTTTATGGAATAGGATACAGTGTTACGATTTTCACTCTTCCTATATTTAGACTCCCGAACTTAAAATTCATCGGAACAAAAAACAACACGCATTTCAATACTACTTGTAAATACTATTAATTATATTTCTAAAATATATATAAATATAAGTCGTCAACTATATATATATATATATATATATATATATATATATATATATATATATATATATATATATATATATATATATATATATATATATATATATATATATATATATATATATATATATTGCTAAAATATAGTTGACGCCTTCGTGGCGCAGTGGATAAGCAGCGCTGAGCCCCGCGGGTTTAAATCCCGCACAGAACTAGTATTTGTATGGCCTACCTACAAATATTGTTCCGTGTCTGGATACAGGAGAATTTCCTTGTGTGAAGGCAAATTTTTTTAAATAATAAGAAAATAAAGAACAGAGAAGAGATTTTTTTAATCAGGTTTCCGTGTCATGTGTTCCTACATCCCTAAGTACGCGGTAAATCAGAGTTTAAAATTGCAACTACATAATAATTTCTTTCGAGCTGGCAGGGATCGGGGAATCGCTTTGGGATAGAGATAGAATTAACAAAAACTTGAGATTTCATTATACACGAAATTAGTAGCTTATATGTATATGACGTACACCACTACTTGGAACTGGCTTTCTCTCATTCTTGCAGGTTAGCCTGGTTAACTTTGTAAATACTTTAACATCATTCATCATCATCATTACAGCCCCTCACAAGTCCACTGCTGAACGTAAGCCTCCCCCAAGTAACGCCACAAAGCACAGTCCTGAGCCACCTGCATCCATCGACTTCCTGCATGTCTTACCAGGTCGTCATTCCATCTAGTGGGGGGTCGCCCTACACTACGCCTACCGGTACGAGGCTGGACTCGAGAACCTTTCTTCCCCATCGGTTATCGGTTCTTCGAGCCATATGGCCGGCTCATTGCCACTTCAGCTTACTAATCCGTTGGGCTATATCGGTCACTCTGGTTTTACTGCGGATATTCTCATTTCTGAGTCTATCACGCAGAGAAACTCCGAGCATAGCCCTCTCCATAGCTCGCTGAGCGACCTTGAGCGTCCTCATACGGCCAGCAGTGAAGGACCACGTCTCAGATCCGTAAGTCATCACTGGCAACACGCACTGGTTGTACACTTTAGTTTTCAGAGATTGAGGTATACCTGACGAGAAGATGTGTCGTATTTTCCCGAACGCTGCCCAGCCGAGTTTAATCTGTCGATTGACCTCTCGGTCGAAGTTGGACTTACCTAGTCGGACTATTTGTCCCAGGTAAACGTACTCATCAACAACTTCGAGCATAGTGCTCCCAACAACTACCGGCATAGGTGTGACATGGATATTAAACATGATCTTTGTTTTGTCCGTGTTCATCTTAAGACCTATCCATTGGGAGACACTATTGAGGTCATTGAGCATAGTGCTAAGGTCCTCCAGCGATTCTGCCATAAGGACTATATCGTCGGCAAATCGAAGGTGAGTGATGTACTCGCCATTGATGTTAATACCGTATCCTCTCCAGTCCAGTAGCTTGAAAACGTCTTCCAACGCAGCGGTGAAGAGTTTCGGGGATATAACGTCACCCTGTCTTACACCTCTCTGCAGTTGGATAGGTTTCGAACTCTGGTTCTGTACTCGGATAGCCATCGTAGCCCTACTGTACAAACACTTCAGCACTTCGATATACCGACAGTCAACTTGGCACCGCTGAAGGAACTGTAGCACCGCCCAAATTTCGACGGAATCAAAGGCTTTCTCATAGTCCACATACGCCAGGCAAAGTGGCAGATTGCACTCTTCGGTCTTCTTTACAATCTGCCGCAGGGTATGTATGTAGTCTATGGTACTGAAGCCTTTTCGGAAACCGGCTTGTTCGGGAGACTGGAAGTCGTCGAGTCTGCGTGCGCGATGATTCGTAATGACTCTCGAAAACAGCACGTAGACGCGGCTCAGAAGGGAAATCGGTCTGTAGTTCTTCAAGAGAGCGTTGTCGCCTTTCTTAAAGAACAAGACCACCGCACTTCTGCTCCACGCCTCCGGAGTAGTGCCACCATGGAGGACGGAATTGAAGAGCTTTGAAATAATACTAGTTTTTACGGAATTTATCGCGTATATTTAACTTTTTAAATACCCGAAGTTTCGCACGCTTTACAGCACTCATGGTCACGGGCGGGACTGAGATGTTCAACGTCCATATGTCATAGTTAACCGCGGTTACCATAGATTAAAATTTAACTTTTGTTCCGATCTATGCAGTATGAACTTATGGTATCTTGAAGTCTTGCAGTTGTATGCTTGGGTTGGGATTTAATTTTATTTATTATAGGATCCCAAGCAGATGGTAGCACCCAGCCATCTTCTCTATTGAAATTAGGATGATTTTTGATTTCAATAGCCTCGCGAATCATCCTTGGTAGGAATCGGTGTTCTTTAGCGAGGATCTGCGGTCTATCAAATTTGATGTAGTGACGGGGGCGATCCTGTACGTGTTCACAGACTGCAGACTTCCCGGAGCGTCGATTCTTCACATCAGCTATATGTTCTTTAACGCGGGTTTTTATTGATCTTTTAGTTTGTCCTATGTAGGAGAGACCACATTCACAATCAAGCTTGTACACTCCTGCATCTTGCAGAGGGACATTACACTTGACCGATGGTAAAAACTGACCAATCTTCTTCAGCGGCTTGAAGTATGTTTTGATGGAAGCGCGCTTCAAGATGTAGCCAATCTTGTCAGTGACTCCTCTAACTCTCTAACATATATGGCAGTACAGCGGGTACACGCTCGACTGTGGGCGGCTTCACTCGTTCACTGTGACGTAGGCGCGGGACTCGAAGCTTGTTGTCATGCAAAACTTGCTTGACATGGTAAAGCTCTGCAGCCAGGTGTTTACTGTCACAGATCCCTCGTGCCCTCTGAAACAAATATTTGCCCACGGTAGCTAACTGTGAAGGATGGTGGTGAGAATCACCGTTTAAATATCTATCTGTATGGGTCTTTTTTCTATACACAGTATGGCTCAAGGTGTTACCAGAATTCCGAATTACTAACACATCTAGAAAAGCTAAGGAATTGTTTGCCTCTAACTCCATTGTGAACTGAATTTTAGAATTTATAGAGTTAAGATGGTCTAAAAATGCAGTTACTTTATCTAAAGGTAGAATTGTGAAAGTATCGTCTACGTACCGCTTGTAGAACCGTGGATTTATGGGAGAACTAAGCAGGGCTTTCTCCTCAAAGTCTTCCATGAATATGTCGGCGACAATGGGGGATACAGGTGAGCCCATCGCCACACCATCTACTTGCTTGTAGAACTCCTCCTTCCACAGTAGGTAGCCAGATGTAAGGCAGTGTCTGAGTAATACTGCATATTCTACGGGCATGTTGTTTTCTTCCAGCCTTCTAGTTACAATTGAGATGCAGTCGATTAAAACTACTTTTACGGATTTTATCGCGTTTATTTTTACTTTTTATTTTTAATTCCCGACGTTTCGGGCGCTTTCCAGCACCCATGGTCACGCGGGACTGAGATGACTGACGTCCCGATGTCATTGTTAAACCCGGAGTACCTTCAGCTTTTTTAATTATTGTTTATGGTCCGATCTATGCAAAATGAACTGACTATGTTCTGAGGTCTTGCAGTGGTATGCTTGGGTTTAGTTTTAATTTTATTGATTATAGGATCCCGAGCAGGTGGTAGTACCCAGCCTCCTTCTCTATTGAAATTAGGATGTTTTTTAATTTCAATAGCCTCACGTATCATCCTTGGTAGGAATCGGATTTCTTTCGCGAGGATTTGTGGTCTATCAAATCTGATGTAATGGTTGGGGCCGTCTAGGATATGATCACTGCAGACTTCTGCAGTTTGTGATGATGATGTTCAGTGCCTAAACCGAATCTTCCCAAAGACGAATTTATAGCGTTAAAGAACCTACGCAATAAACACGAACTTACGATTCTCCGCGCAGATAAGGAAAACGCCACGGTAGTCATGGATACGTCAGATTATAATTCTAAAATACAAGAACTTTTGTCGGATGTATGTACTTATAAAAAGGTTAAAAACGACCCAACAAATAGCACAATAAAAACAACTAGCGACCTCATAAAGAAACACTCCGAAAAATTAAATTAAATCTGGACGTAAAATGGATAATACCTACGTGCGCCAAATCACCAAAATTGTATGGGTTACCAAAAATACACAAGCCCAATGCTCCATTACGTCCCATAGTGAGCCAAATCGATTCACCAACTTACAGATTGGCTCAACACTTAGCGAAAATACTCTCACCACTCAGGGGACATACAAGAGCACACATAAAGGATTCCTACCATTTTGTCAGCGAGATTAAAGACCTACATCTGGCAGACAATGAAACTATGGTCAGTTTTGATGTGCAGTCATTGTTTACATGCTTACCTGTTGAAGACTGCATCTCAATTGTAACTAGAAGGCTGGAAGAAAACAACATGCCCGTAGAATATGCAGTATTACTCAGACACTGCCTTACATCTGGCTACCTATTGTGGAAGGAGGAGTTCTACAAGCAAGTAGATGGTGTGGCGATGGGCTCACCTGTATCTCCCATTGTCGCCGACATATTCATGGAAGACTTTAAGGAGAAAGCCCTGCTTAGTTCTCCCATAAATCCAAGGTTTTACAAGCGGTACGTAGACGATACTTTCACAATTCTACCTTTAGATAAAGTAACTGCATTTTTAGACCATCTTAACTCTATAAATTCTAAAATTCAGTTCACAATGGAGTTAGAGGCAAACAATTCCTTAGCTTTTCTAGATGTGTTAGTAATTCGGAATCCTGATAACACCTTGAGCCATACTGTGTATAGAAAAAAGACCCATACAGATAGATATTTAAACGGTGATTCTCACCACCATCCTTCACAGTTAGCTACCGTGGGCAAATATTTGTTACAGAGAACACGAGGGATCTGTGACAGCAAACACCTGGCCGCCGAGCTTCAGCACGTCAAGCAAGTTCTGCACGACAACAAGCTTCGGGTCCCGCGCCTACGTCACAGTGAACGAGTGAAGCCGGCCACAGTCGAGCGTGTACCTGCTGTACTGCCGTATGTTAGAGGAGTCACTGACAAGATTGGCTACATCTTGAAACGCGCTTCCATCAAAACATACTTCAAGCGCTGAAGAAGATTGGTCAGTTTTTACCATCGGTCAAGTGTAATGTCCCTCTGCAAGATGCAGGAGTGTACAAGCTTGATTGTGAATGTGGTCTCTCCTACATAGGACAAACTAAAAGATCAATAAAAACCCGCGTTAAAGAACATATAGCTGATGTGAAGAATCGACGCTCCGGGAAGTCTGCAGTCTGTGAACACGTACAGGATCGCCCCCGTCACTACATCAGATTTGATAGACCGCAGATCCTCGCTAAAGAACACCGATTCTTACCAAGGATGATTCGCGAGGCTATTGAAATCAAAAAACATCCTAATTTCAATAGAGAAGATGGCTGGGTGCTACCATCTGCTGGGGATCCTATAATAAATAAAATTAAATCCCAACCCAAGCATACAACTGCAAGACTTCAAGATACCATAAGTTCATACTGCATAGATCGGAACAAAAGTTAAATTTTAATCTATGGTAACCGCGGTTAACTATGACTTATGGACGTTGAACATCTCAGTCCCACCCGTGACCATGAGTGCTGTAAAGCGTTCGAAACGTCGGGTACTTAAAAAATTTCAATGTGTAGTGTTCGCTTAAATATAAGAAATCATTATTGAAGAGCTTCTGAAGGACTTCAAGTACCGGTGTTCCACCCGCTTTCAGAAGCTCCGCTGTAATTCCATATTCGCCTGGGGCCCTGCCGTTTTTAAGGTGCTGGAGAGCCATTCTAATCTCGCTCAGACTGACGTCCGGGATATCATCGGAATAGTGTCGGGTAAGACTTGCTCTTGGATCGTTACTCACACTTGCGTGTGGCTCCAACGATGATGTGTACAGCTGCCCATAGAACCTCTAAATCTCACTCAAAATCTCAGGTGTCTCGGAAACGATGCTGACACACTCAGTCTTCAGCTTTGACAGTTGGCTCTTTCTGGCAGACAGATCTCTGGCAAAGACTTTGGAGCCCTGGTTCCGCTCGATCGCTTCTTTAATACGAGCAGTATTAAAGTTGCGTAAGTCTCGCCGCATACATTTGGAGATCTGTCTGTTCAGTTGCCTGTATGGTGTCAAATCTGTTGACGATTGCAGCCTCATCTCCCGTCTAACAGCCATAAGATTAAGAGTGTGATCGGAGAGTTTTTGTGTTCTTCTGCGGCGGGTCTTGCAGAACTTAGCTCCGACCGCATGGACAGTTTCCACGAGCTTGTCATTCATATCGTCCACTGCATTGCAATCTTCTAGGCACTGAAAGCGGTTACGTAACTCGAGCTGAAAGGTTTCGGGATTCTGGATTAGAGCACGAGGGGGACGGAGCGTTGACTTCATTAGACGAGACCTCTCCAACTTAACATTTAGGTTCAGTGTGCCTCTAACCATTCGGTGATCGCTGCCGGTTTTCACCCTTGCGATCACTGACACATCACTGAACAGTTGGCGTCTGGTCGTCATAATGAAGTCAATCTCATTTTTTGTCGAACCGTCGGGGCTCGACCAGGTCCACTTCCTGTGGGGCCGCTTCTGGAAAAAAAGAGTTCATCATAAAGAATCCCTCTTTCTCCATAAAGTCAGCCAGCTGCTGGCCCCTACGGTTCCGTTGCCCTACTCCAAATTTCCCTAACTTCCGCTCACCGCCTTCTCTTGTGCCTAGTTTTGCTTTGAAGTCTCCCATCAACACCGTGTAGTAGGTTTTGGAGGAATGCATGGCTCTAGAAATATCCTCATACATTTCCTCCACCTCCTCATTGGGATGTGCCGATGTTGGTGCGTAGACCTGTATGACCTTCAGCGAATACGGTTTGGTTATTCTGAGTATCAGGTACGCGACCCTCGTCGACACATTCCCAATCTTTACAACGTTGTTGACGAGAGACTTGTGGACGATAAATCCTACACCTCCTTGGGACAGATGGTCGCTCTCCCGGTGATAGAACAAGTTGCCGGACTCGAGGATTACCGTGTCCTCCCCCTCTCTTCGGACCTCAGATAATCCAATAATATGCCAGCGCAACTTGTCTACCTCTTCTTCCAGCTCCAGTATCTTTTCGTCAGTCCTCAGGGTGCGTGCGTTATGCGTTGCCAGGTCGAGTCGTCGTAGGTGGCAACCGAACCTCCACCGGAGATTCTTAGCACCCCCTGCCCCGCCGTTACCATGGTCGCCACCGTAGCCGGGAATAGCGGGGCCGCCGGGGACTGGGGGCCGTTTGTTTGCGTCGTTGCTCATGAGGGGATATTTGCCATAGTTGCCACGCTTGGCGAGCGGGTTGGCAACCGCAGTTTTTTGTTATGTTATTGTTGTTATCAGGAAGATGCTGCTGCCCATCTCCTGCCTGTCTCCCTCTGTCGCCTCTTACGACACCCAAGGGAAAATATGGGGTAGTGGATATTCTCAACCGCCACTACACGGCTAAATACTTTAACGCTAATAAAAAATTGATTTTTACGGGCTGATAAAGGAGGAGTATGCGAAAGTGTTGATTGAAAGGGTTGTGAATGAAACAGACGAGAAAATATGGGATGTACAAACGGGATTTAGAAAGGGAATGGGATGTACGGATCAGGTCTTTTCTTTGCGGTGCATAGCCGAAAAGTGTTTGGCTAAAAACAAGAAAGTCTACTGCGCCTTCGTAGATCTAGAAAAGGCCTATGATAGAGTGGTGAGGAATGAATTGTGGTCAGCACTGTCCGTGTACGGTGTGAGCCGTGTCCTCATACGAGCATTGCAATCTCTTTATAGGGATTCTAGTGCTTGTGTAAGGATAAACGGGGCATACACTGAATGGTTTAATATCGAAAAAGGTGTTAAACAGGGATGTGTAGCGTCACCGTGGCTGTTTAATCTGTTCATGGACAATTGTTTGACAGATTTAAAAGAGAATGAAAGTGGGTTGAGAATGAATGAGTTACTCGTCAAATGTCTTGTCTATGCTGATGACCAAGTATTACTTGCGTCTTCGGCCGAGGAGTTGCAGGAGATGGTAACTGCTATGAGTGGAGCTTTTGTTAGAAAGGGAATGAAGATGAATGTAAGGAAAACGAAAGTGATGGTGTTTGAAAAAGATGAGGCAGTGACAGACTGCAATATCGTGATTGAAGATGAACAAATTGAACAGGTGAAAGAGTTTGTGTATCTGGGTTCAAAGTTTACAAGAGATGGAAAGTGTGAGAGTGATATCGAAAGAAGAGTGAATGCAGGAAACATGGTGAATGGAGCTTTGCACTCCTTTATGAACAGTCGGATGGTGTCTAACAAGGCTCGTTTGGCTGTGCATGAGGGGGTGTTGGTTCCGACACTCATGTACGGAAGTGAAAGTTGGGTATGGCAGAAGAAACATGAAAGTAGAATAAATGCAGTTGAGATGAGAGCATTAAGAAGTATGATAGGAGTTAAACTGAGTGACAGGGTAAGAAATAGTGAGATAAGGAAACGTTGTGGCTTGAAAGAAGATGTAGTGACAAAAATTGAGAAAGGTATGCTGAGATGGTTTGGCCACATCGAGAGAATGAATGAAGAACGATTGACGAAAAAAGTGTATAAGGCGAGTGTGAATGGAAGTGCTGGAAGGGGTAGACCTAGGCGGACTTTTCTAGACCAAATTAGGGACGTCTTGAAAAAAGGCCAGGTTAAGAGTACCCTAAACCGTAGAGCATGTATGAAGGGAATAATGAAAGTGGACGAAGCGAAACAAGTATGTAAGGATCGTAGCAAGTGGAAAGAAGTGGTCTCTGCCTACCCCTACGGGAAAGAGGCGTGATTATATGTATGTATGTATGTATGTATAAAGGAGGAGCGGATGGCTTAGATGGTTAGCACTCGCTGTATATTTCACATTACGAGAGCAAACCGGGTTCGATCCCCGCCGGCACCAATTAAATTGTTAATTGCAATTTTAAGTGCTGATTTACTACCACGTGTGGTGAAGGAAACCTGCATGTCTGAGAAATAAAAAATATTTCGAATAATATGTGAAGTTCGCCAACACGCATTGGGGCAGCGCGGCGGACACTTCCTTGCCCTAAAACGCTCTCAGAAATGAGAGAAGGCCTGTGCCCAGCAGTGGGACGTATAACTGCAGCCTTAACTTTTTAAAGCAGAAAACAATGCATATAAAATTTTCAAATTTTTAAATAGAAATAAGATACTATGATATTATGTACTTGATTATAAATTAGATACTATTACCTATGTACGCAATCTTCCTCCGATCTTTTCTGAAAACAAATATATGTAATAATAAATGAATCAGAATTATTTTAAAGTATTAAAAGTCCACTTTTATATATCTTAGAAAGCAATCTGTGATATTGTATGCTTGAGAGCTCTTAAGATTTTTCGTCTTAACATTCCCCCAAGAAGTAACATCGCTAATTAGTTGGCTAAACTTGTCTAGAAAAAAGGTTAAATATGTTCTGTTTATTATAGTGTCTATTAAAGAAACATATAACAAAGCGCGTTCGTTAATTATTATCAAATAGAATACTTATGTCGGCCGACTGTACACAACAATATTCAGCGTTCTGTGTGTCTTGCCTGAAGGTAATTTTTATACTCCTACACAATAGAGTAATTTACCCTTCCCGCCGGCTGCATTCTACTAAAAGAATTTATGAAATATTGTTGTCCAACATAAGTTAAAAGAAATATATTTTATTATTACTCTTAGCAAGTAGATTTGCAATCTTAGTAGATCAGCTAGCGCAGATCCGTCACTCCCATCACAAGTCTCATCATCCAATATAGGAATGGAACGAAAGTAGATAACGAAATTTCTCGTAGCCATCATATTATATGACCCTTAATTCATTATATCGCAAATGTAAAATACGGCGAAATAATTGAAACGTTAAGTAATGTCCCAATTTAGGTGCAACGCAGTCTATTGCGTTTATAGTGGAATTTCCCATCGGTATTCACTACCTTCTGAAAGTTGCAATTGGCAAAAAAAGAGCGTCACATAGACAACTTATCAGCGATTTGTAAATACGCTATACTCTTAAAATAGACGACAACTTGAGAAAAATTCGTAAACTTTCTTAATAGAGACACTCACTTCAAATTCCTTGACCGTCGAGCGCTCACGTGCTGGAGAGCACGCGGCCTGGTGAGGCAATCAGTTTCCGTCAGATTGTTTACGGTTATATGTAGCCCGCGTGTCCCAGCTGCCCCATTGACGTCATAGCCTCGGCTGTTGATCCTGAATCGCTATAAATACCGAATGGTTTTGTTATGTTTACTAAAGTATGTCGCGATATTGAATCGCCGATATCACTTAATTCCTTCTTCTAGGTTACTTTTGTAATATCTGTTTTATATGCGTTGGTTTTTTTATTATGTTTGTGTAAGCATTCAAGATCAACATTTAATTGACAAGTAAAACTATGAACCATAACTTAATCAATTACAAAGTTTGCATCGCTTCGGCTGTCTGGAAATAATAAATAGCTTCGAGCCTGGCCTACATTTCACAAATTAAAGAAGTTTTATAATCGTTAGATGTGTAAGATATACCGCGAGTTGATCAGATCGCACCCCGAGGTGTTTTGCACGAGTTAATGGTCGTTTAGACTTTAAAATATTCCTTATACATCCACAACATTATAGTATATATCATATTATGATAAAATGTTGTTTATCTCAGTTCAGTACAGATGTGTTGCTGTATTATTACCTTTAGTATCATCTAGCAGTTTTTTGGACTCGCCTAAAAGGCTCAACAGTAACTTCGATTTAGCTAAAACGACGATCTCAGTTTCAAGCACAGGAGTAGGGTAACCTCCTCGGTATTGTGCAGGATACTTTGTGGAGAGTGGAGAATCTACCTTCTTCCACCATCACACCGCCAGACACTCGACTCGTCGTTTATAAGCCGTACAAAAACATTCGGTAAATTACTTACCTGTAATTTATACTAGCGGTTGTTGTTACTTGGTGATACTCCAGCATAGACTTATTATACTACTGCGTATGGATGGACCGGGTCGATGAACTAACAAAATGGCACCGACTCGTTGGTGCTAAAATGTTTATGAAGCACCAACGCGAGCTCATATGCGTGCGTGTGTCCGTGAAATGTTTCCACTTTTAGATATTTTGTACTATTTTATGGTAAATCTACTAATATAGGTAGGGCTTTAGGCGTTTCTTCAATTTGACAGGGTTTGGATAATTTGGGGTGAAATCGAACTTCAGGTAACCCTGTTTTCTATAACCACCCAATGTAATTTTTTTAAGTTTATCGAAGGGGATAAGGTCAAAAGAGCTAGAAAAGTGCAGAATGAAAAGGTTTTTCATTCTGTATATCGGAATAATGGTATATTTTACTTGGTTACATATTTATTATTCCAATGAGTCTAATGTTATAATTTAAAAATGAGAACGTCTTCTTCATCACAAAACTCAGTTTAATTTTTTTTTGGGTTTTAAGTTGCCATAAAAAAAATCTTGAAATTATATTCAAAACTTGCAATGATGTTGTTCTTTAAAGTATTCAAAATTAAATGTAAATAAGGCTACTAGATTTTTTTACGATAATTGGGGGAGTATTTCTAAAGGTTCTAGGTTAAAACCAAAATCGTAAGTGAAAACACTGGTTCCGTGGTAGTTCACTAGTATTATTTTAAGAGGATACCTTGAAAATGAATCGTAATTTTGGGGGCATGGCTTATTCCTTTGTCGGTGAAGCTCACGGACGACTGAGGGAGTGTCAAAATGAAAGTGATGCAATGACTTCATAATACACAAATTATGAGATAGCTATACCGGGCACAGACACGGAAAAAAACTAAGTAAGCGCCAAACAACGTTTTTATTTTTTGTAACAAAACTACCATGGATACTACGTTACAACTACGTTATGGATTTAAAAAATGGTTTATGAGAACTTAGATATGATTATTTACTATGCCTTAAAAATAATTCCGTGAAGTTATTCTTAAAATTATTGTAGTTTCATGCAAAAATGTAACTAATTAGAGCCGTACTTTGCAATTTTTTTCTATCGAGAAAATTTCATGATATCGTGTTTTCCTTTTATGCAATCCAAGTTCTTATAGTCAAAAACCATATGCCAAAATTTTGGTTTGTAATCTATAAAACTTAAAAAATATGTGTAATAGAAAAACTACCAAATTTTCAAGGTATCGCCTTAAGAGATGACGCTGATTTATTCTATGCTTAAACAGTGAAAATTTTTTGTTCGCATGACCATATCTTGTCATTTATATCGATGCACTCGTTTCATTTGTAATGTGAATTAACTCTTGAACTGCTTTTTTCACTTATTCTTGAATCCAAATGTAAAGAATGTGGTTCATCTATGTATTTCACAGTTTTATTACATAGATTTTGCGTTATCAGTCCGTCAGTCAGAGCCCCGTTTGTCTTAATTACAGTAGAGTGCATCGCGTGCAGGTGACACTAGCGTTTTTTAAGAAAAATATTATGTTCTCTTCTCAATATATTATATAAAATTAATTTTCGCTCTCCGTTAGTCTCGCTGATTTTGATGAAATTTTTTGTGTGTATGAGGTGGTCCCTGGATGGCTTAGATTCACATTTGGACCCGAAGGATGGCGCTGTTGTCGAGATCCAGAAACCACCCGTGCAAAGACGGGGCGGATCGGTAGTTTTAAATGAAATTGAAATGGCAAACGAATTTAACAGTCCAACTGATGGCGCGTGGTTACTGCAGCACACTGACCAACCAGTCATCATCGCTGAGCTACCAACATCAGACAAAGAAAGTTACAGATGAGTTGTCATCTCTGAGAACTACAATAAAATGTAATGCTTGTAATTAAACTGCCTTGTAGTGGCGGTGTGAGAATATCCACTACCTCCATATCTATCTCCTGGGTGTCGCTAGAGGCTACAGAGGGAAACAAATCGGATGAGCAACAACGTCTTCATAAAAATAAAGTGCTGTTGCCAATCCACTTGCCAACCGTGGCAGCTATGGCAAATATCCCCCCTATGAGGCAATTTATAGGAGGGGCTTATGTTCAGTTCAGCAGTGGACTTTAATAGGCTTTAACGGTAAAGTACTTTTCCTGCAACCTTTATATCAGAACACAGCGGTAAAAGCATAGAATACTGTAATACATAGATAATGGAACGGGGGAGTGGGCGGAGCCCGTGTAGCCACTAAAATGTCACTAACATGTCAATTCGCACGTATAAATGTCAACACGAGATGTGTTTTGACGTAAGAATGGTTTCCAACGCATGCAAATTATTTAGAAAATATCAAATTGCACAGTATTTTACATATAAATATGTATTAAAATTTAAACGATTTTTTAATGATGATCTTGAACATTAATCAAAAGTCTAAAATGTGTAAATTTACTCAGGCTGTCAAAACAGTGATAATACGACGTAATTGCTTGTATGTGTGCTCCCGGCGACGCCGAATCTCGTACAAAATAAGTTTGACAGCCATTCTATTGTGTATTATAGTATTCTATGGGTAAAAGGTGTAGTAGTGGTACCTAATAATACACTACAAAGAAAAGTATTGCCCTTTATAAGAACGTTTCTTGTACAATTTAAAACACACAAATTTCTCTGACATGTCACCGAAGAACAATGCAGTGCTATCGCGAAACTGCGCCGGGGGACGTGTAGATTAAAGCGGCGCCTCATTGACGCGACCGATAACCCCTACTCACCTTTGTGGACACTTATCCAGCGTCGGAGTGCTCCCCTTCTAGATAACTTACATTGTCTTAACTCCGTCTAAATAGCGTTAAGAACTTGGAAGGCTCAACGTTGACTCGACAAATTTAGTAGAACTCAGTTTTCATTAGAAATTATAATTAGCGTAAAACGAATAGACGAATTCGTAAGAGCGAATATTACAAGTATTTTTTTTTTCAAAAAATTGTACTTAATAGGTATTTTACTATTTTACATGTAAATTTAACCGTTAAAGCTCAATGACACGGAGCAAGTTTACAACTTGCTCGCGAACTTGGTTGCTTTTAGTGTAGCGGGTAAGCTAAGCTAGCCCAGTGTCATCGAGGCTTAACAGCCATCAAAACTCCACTGCTGATTTGTTTCCCTCTGTCGCCTCTGACGACACCCACGAGAGGGTATGGTAGATTCCTTTTTATATAGAATAGGGGTAGCAAACAAGCACACAGTCCTGATGATAAGTGAATGCTGTGGCCCATAGATAGTTTATGGGCCACAGCATTCACTTATCCTCGATTAAGAATCAAAACGCAGATGCGCTGTTACCCCTGAGGAGTAAGATGGAATGCCACATTTCCAGTAAAAGAGTCTCCCGATCTCTACACTCACCATTCGAAACACAGCAGTATTATTTTACGCTGGTATTCTGTGAGAGCGTGGTCCTTCCCCGGTCGAGCCGACCCATTCGTGCTACAACCATAATACAGCTGCAGAGTGGCTTTTCCACTAATAGAAGTGATATTGTTGCCTAAATACACTTATTTAATCGTTAATGTATTCTGGAACCTTTAAAATTCTTTTATCACTTATAAGCTTATTATATAAGCTTATAAGCTTTTGCCCCATTCATTATTCATAAAATTTTTTAAACGCTTGGTTAGTTAAATAGTGTTTTCTCTCATTATGACATTTGCGAGACACGTGTTCCTGGAAAGTGACAAAATACTTACTAATCAAGTGTATAAAAATTATGAATAAGGGGGTTTATGTTTTGGTGAAATAATTAAAACTATGAATCTCCTTATTAGTACACTTGCTTACTTAATGTTTTATTATTAAGCGCTTACTCTTATTAGCGCTACTTAGAAAGGAGTAAGCTCTCAGTAAGCGCTACTTACTAAGAGCTTACTCCTTTCTAAAGGGCCGGCAACGCACCTGCAATTCCCCTGGTGTTGCGGTTGATCATGGGCGGCGGTAGTCACTTAACATCAGGTGAGCCGCATGCTCGTTTGCCCACTCTTCTATGAAAAAAAAAATTTGTACATACACGTGGAGTTTTATTTAATTAAGTTTTCGTATGTAGATATCCTTATATCGACTACGCGTATAATATAATCTTCACAGCATTCTAGTACATTACATCCATTAATTGATAATCTATACTCATTAGGCAGCACATAGCAAACTTATCCCGCTGGCTTAATTGTATTATGTTCAATCGGCTATAACGGGATTATCTCCATCATCGGGGGCGCCCCTTAGGATATTGTTCTCAAAATGTTCGATGAGGCTTTTTATTTTATATTTAGATTTAATTTATTCCCTTATCTTTAAAAAAATGTTTTTGCAGTAAATGTTTGTTACGGTAGACATGGGTATGGTTGACTACTGTGGACTATAGCGACATTTCACGATTTTTTCCGTAAACACTGAGACAAACTATTTCTGTCCTTAGCTTATCCTATGTAACTCTGATGCGATAAAATCTTAAGTTGGCTTGAGTGTACTGTCAGGAGATAAACGCAATATATGTAAATCCGTAGATAAGTGTAGATTACTGAGTGTCAATATAAACAGTGTTTTATTTTTTTTAATTGGTGGATGATACAGCAAATTTACTCAACTTTATTATTTGCCTACTGCGCTGTGAACCGCGAGTTTGAATCGCGCACGGAATTAATATTTGTGTGTCCTACACATAGATATATTTCTATGGTCCTACAAATATATGATATTATATGTTATATTTATAGAATATGGGTTACAAATGAGCACAGTCCACCTGGTGGTAAGTGAATGCTGTGGCCCATAGAAATCTACATCTATACTCGATTAAGAAAGAATCTTATATTTAAAACAATAAAGTTTCAAATAAGTAAATATACAGGTACTGTACGATATAATATGATTGATTATTTTTTATATAGAACTAGTGATCCGCCCCGACTTCGCACGGGTGATTTCTGGATCTCGACAACAACGCTACCTTCCGGGTTCAATAGAGTTTTTAAACCATCCAAGTAACCACTTAAATACTCACAAAAATTCATCAAAATCGGTACCTAGCTATTTTCGAGTTTTTGAAATATAGAGAATAGAGATATAGAATATAGGTGACAAACGAGCACACAATCCACCTGATGGTAATTGGTTGCTGTGGCCCATAGACATTTATTGTCGATTAGGAATCAAAAAGCTGACGCGCTGTCACACCTGAGCACACTACACTCATCATACGAAACACAGCAGCATTAAACTGCTAATTTAAGCTCGTATTCTGTTAAAACCGATTTACACTTCGACAAGTACAGTAGCGAATTTAGTTACAGGGCAGTTGACAGTAAATCGTTAAGTGGGTAGTAGCGTTCAAACAATGTCTTCGTGGCGAGTTTTGTTAAGGACATTAGTTCATTGGAGTTCGTTGGAGTGTGATGTATCAAGACTACAGAATTTTCGTGTTTTTGCTTAAGATGATTCGAGGATTACGTCAAGAATTAAATGATATAGCCAGAGAAATATTACTGGTTGTTGTAAAAGAAGTTTTTAATAATTTTCATGAGTACAGCATCTCAAGCAGAAACAGCAGGCTTCTACTATTATATAAACATTTGTGTTCTAAATACTCTTGTACGAATTTATACGTGATATCTTTCGTCCATTTCATTATTAAAACTCAATATAAAACGTATAAATATACAATAAACAGTACCGTACAAACTTTGCGGCGAGTTCAATTATAAAAGTACAATTATACGTTTTGGCGCGCAAACGTTGCGTCCTGTCAACTTATGCACTGAACTAAACTCACTCGTTTACACAAACGGCGAGTTTAGTTGCGGATGGCGGGAGACGCGTGGGAGGCCAGCACTTCGCACTTAACTCGCCGAAAAATAGCTCGGCCGGCTATCCCGATCAACTTAATCGTTAACTTGCTACTTAACTCGCTACTGTACTTGTCGAAGTGTAAATCGGTCTTTAGAGCGTAGTCTTACCACGGTCAAGTCCATACTTTCGTGCTATACAGCCATGATATATCCTTTTTACAGTGGACGAGAAGATATTCTGCTGTCACGGCGGTCTGTCGCCGGACCTACAGGCGATGGAGCAGATCCGGCGGATCATGCGGCCCACGGACGTCCCGGACCAGGGCCTACTGTGCGACCTGCTGTGGTCCGACCCGGACAAGGACGTCACCGGCTGGGGCGAGAACGACCGCGGTGTCAGCTTCACCTTCGGTACAGAGGTCAGTTTACTCTCGATTAAACTTTACTTGCTTGTATCTGTTTCTTTTAACCATAAACAACCATAAATAGTTTTTTGCAGGCCGGCTGAGATGAAAACCTTAACTTCACTTTTACCATAGATTTCTTGCCATTTAACAATGAAGTAAAATATTTTACAGATTTCATAACGGGGGGAAGTTAATATGTTTATAAGTGTAGAGATTAACGTTACTTTCTGAAATATTGGTTATCATCCATCCATCCATCGCAGCCTATGACCATAGACCTCTCTCATGGATTGCCTCATAGACGGATTTCGCCACAGTTGCCACGCTGGCGGGTTAGCATATTATTTTGAGTTGTTATTAGGACAATGCTTATGTCCTGTTTCAAGTTCTCTGCGTCGCCTTTTACGACACCTACGGGACGGTATAGGGTATTAGTTAAATATGTTAATTACATGAATCAAAGTACGGCTATTCTTAAAAGCAGAAATAAAATGACGAGTTATATTTATAAGAAATTTGTGTAAAGAATTTAAGAATACAGCAGTAAAGCATTGTTTTGTGTATATACGAATATTCACGAGAAACCGAAAAACTTGATGATGACCATCTGCTTAAAGAACAAGTGCACTTGGTCCCATCTAACGAACTAACGAACGAGCATGTAATAAGGGTTAATAATTATTAACCCTTATTACATGCTCGTCTCATCAATTCGTATTACCTGAGTCCTATGAAGCTGTAAAAGCCAAAAGCCTAACCAACACCACTAATATCACAGAAACCATGCAGCGTATTACCACTAAGGGTCGTGCGCCTCTCCCCTAAGCCCTAAATAAGGTTTGCTACAATCCCCACTTGACAGATTACTATGACGGATTATCCACACTAGCTTCCCATTGAGCCTAATGATAAGCATATTGTAGTTGAATAAAAGAATTCAGCACCATATTTTCGTCTCTTGGGAGTCAAAATAAACGTCTTTTCGAAACCTTGGGTCACTCAAAATTATGTTTAGAAAGTGAAAATGATTATTCCATCAAAACCGAATGAGAAGTTATGTGCCCTTTTGAAACTAGTAATCAATTAAAACAAAGAAATCCTGTGTAACAGGACAAAGGCTATTTGTTTGTTTACTAAAACGTAATATAACGACCAACGTTTGTTGGGTTGCACCTGAATTGAACTATGTACATTATATTTATCTAGTTCCATTCGTTATCAAATTTTCTTAAAATATTGAATACCAACCTAAAATAGCTTTATGATGCTTTGTTTCGTTTGTTGAATGTAGAGAACCGGAGACCTTTTTTACTTGAAACGAAGCATTCCATCATTGTCCCCAGGGGTGACAATGCATTTGCATTTTGAATCCTAATAGAGGATAAATGTAGATGTCTATAGGCCACAGCAGCCATTTACCATTATGTAGTCTGTTCTCATTTGTCACCATTATTGTATTTAAAAAAAATCACATTGCCTAAACTGCTACCGTCTTGGACCGATCACACGTAAACAAAACGCAAGTTTATCAGTCAAAACAAACAAATATAATCGCAGTCAACCTACTAATTGCCCGACCCGTCCCCTCGATTACATATCTGAGTGATTATTGTAAGCGCTTTAAACCTACATTTATACGTGTGTGTGGACGTTGCGTGACTGTAGTCACTAGTCGTGGAATTACTAGTTATTTTCGGTCTAATATGGAGGTAAACTAGTTTTAACGTTATAGCTTTTACATAATAGAGACGAGTCATGCATTTTCCTCTTTTGTTATGCTAACAAAAGTTATTTTCTGTTTATGGCAAACTGGAAATTACTTGTAAGCACATAACGACATAAAGCTAAAATTAGTGCGTACCCAAGGTAATTTTTAGAATGGAGCGAGATCCAGTTACGCCTCCTCTCACCTTGCTCTTTCCTAAAATATACCAGTGGCGCTTGCAAGCAAGGAACTGGGAAGATTTCTACAAACTCTCTGTATAAGTTTTCGATTGAAAACAGCCATGCACGCTACTTAAAATATAAGTTGATTCACAATCGAAATGCTAAAAAAATCCTTTACTTTTCCTGACCGTTGGGTCTTGGCCCCTAGAACGCTCCTATGGTAGGACCAGCCATGGTTATAATATTAATAAATGTGTGTGTAAAAAAAATGTTATAATTGATCAGTGGGATGAAAGAAAAGTTCTCGAGAACTATCAACAAAATATCGATCTTTGTAGGACACTAGCAATTACCATGCCACAAGTGTACCCGAATACAGGGGCATTCGTCTTTTCCTACCCATTTCTACCGATATATGGTAACAATAAGATCGGAGGTTAGTTTGAAAAAAAAGTGATCATCACATTTCTAAATATATTGAATACACTAAACACTATGTTGTAATAAAAATTTTGGGTTAATGTTAATTTTGATTTTAAGATTCATCTGGCGAACAACAAACGCAGTTTAGTATTGTCTGAATGTGCCGCAGCATCAACTGCTGAAGTTTTTCACCGGATAAGATATTTTTTCTAATCTAATATTTTGTCTAATCGTATCATATCATAATCACAATATATCATAATCATAAACCTTTCATATTATACATAACATGAATAAATAAACAAAGATAGGGCACGACAAAATAATGAAGGTGAACAATTTTAGTAAGAATAATAGAACTGAATTTATCTTCTTTTATTCTTTGCTTTAATCCCATTTTTTGTACACGAGCAACTTAAAAATCAAAATCTTAAACAGAAAGGGGAAGAGATCGCTTTATTTTTTAGGAAGAGGTCTTTCTTCAACAATAGACTTTTGATAGGCTGTAAAAGGCGGTAACAGAATAACTTATCCGACTGAAAAAATAACCTTAAATAGTAAAAAGCCAGTCAACAACGTATTTATTGTTTTATCTAAAGTCGGGGCATTTGACAAACAGCGGTGCGGAAATGTCATGTCATTCATGTCATGTCATCGACGCATGTTTGAAAGTCAAAGCGGCAATCTCACAAATATTGATGTTTGCAAGGAGAGTACATTACACTTGTTTATCGTTGTCTCGTACTGCAGATAACGTTGGAAACGTGATCGATGCGTATTAACATGATTCCATGGATGACGCTTTTCGCGGTTCAAGAAATTTTCTAACAAAATAAATTCTCGAACGAAATTTTTCATTAGTTACATAACAAGTAACGAATAACGATCATTATAATATTAAGAACAGGGAATCCAACAGCTGAGATCTATTAAATGGCTTGTTCCTCAAAAGGTTTTTTTTAAATATTTTTTATTAAAAAAAAAAAAAACAATATACACAATTCATAATTACAGTTCAATGAAAACCTAAAAATTCGTAATATATACAAATAAATGCTCTACATTAATTAATATTAGTACTGTAAAAAGTAGTCTAGGATATCTGACTTACGATAACAGATGAGACAAGATCACAATGAAATATGTTTATTCTAACAGAACCCCTTCAAACTCCGGGTTTAACAGTGACATCGGGACGTCAGTTACCTCAGTCCCCCGTGACTATGGGTGCTGGATAGCAGCTGAAACGTCGGGAATTAAAAATAAAAATAATTAAAAGTAAAATTAAACGCGATAAAATCCGTAAAACTAGTTTTAAACAACCCCTTCACTTAACTTTCTCAATAGTGACAGAAAGGTGAAGACAATTTGCAAGAGGACAATCCGACAACTTCTTTCTCAATGTTTTTTATAGAAGTGGCAGCCATAACATCCATGAAGTGACGGTGTAAGGATATCCAATACATGGTATCCTAAGTGACAACCATGACATCCATGTAGTGACGGTATAAGAATATCCAATACATGGTATCCTAAGTGACAACCATGACATCCATGTAGTGACGGTGTAAGGATATCCAATACATGGTATCCTAAGTGACAACCATGACATCCATGTAGTGACGGTATAAGAATATCCAATACATGGTATCCTAAGTGACAACCATGACATCCATGTAGTGACGGTGTAAGGATATCCAATACATGGTATCCTAAGTGACAACCATGACATCCATGTAGTGACGGTATAAGGATATCCAATACATGGTATCCTAAGTGACAACCATGACATCCATGTAGTGACGGTATAAGGATATCCAATACATGGTATCCTAAGTGACAACCATGATATCCATGTAGTGACGGTGTAAGGATATCCAATACATGGTATCCTAAGTGACAACCATGACATCCATGTAGTGACGGTATAAGGATATCCAATACATGGTATCCTAAGTGACAACCATGACATCCATGTAGTGACGGTATAAGGATATCCAATACATGGTATCTTAAGTGACAACCATGATATCCATGTAGTGACGGTGTAAGGATATCCAATACATGGTATCCTAAGTGACAACCATGACATCCATGTAGTGACGGTATAAGGATATCCAATACAATGGTATCTTAAGTGACAACCATGACATCCATGTAGTGACGGTGTAAGGATATCCAATACATGGTATCCTAAGTGACAACCATGACATCCATGTAGTGACGGTATAAGGATATCCAATACATGGTATCTTAAGTGACAACCATGATATCCATGTAGTGACGGTGTAAGGATATCCAATACATGGTATCCTAAGTGACAACCATGACATCCATGTAGTGACGGTATAAGGATATCCAATACATGGTATCCTAAGTGACAACCATGACATCCATGTAGTGACGGTATAAGGATATCCAATACATGGTATCTTAAGTGACAACCATGATATCCATGTAGTGACGGTGTAAGGATATCCAATACATGGTATCCTAAGTGACAAGCATGACATCCATGTAGTGACGGTATAAGGATATCCAATACATGGTATCCTAAGTGACAACCATGACATCCATATAGTGACGGTATAAGGATATCCAATACATGGTATCTTAAGTGACAACCATGATATCCATGTAGTGACGGTGTAAGGATATCCAATACATGGTATCTTAAGTGACAACCATGACATCCATGTAGTGACGGTATAAGGATATCCAATACATGGTATCTTAAGTGACAACCATGATATCCATGTAGTGACGGTGTAAGGATATCCAATACATGGTATCCTAAGTGACAACCATGACATCCATGTAGTGACGGTATAAGGATATCCAATACATGGTATCCTAAGTGACAACCATGACATCCATGTAGTGACGGTATAAGGATATCCAATACATGGTATCTTAAGTGACAACCATGATATCCATGTAGTGACGGTGTAAGGATATCCAATACATGGTATCCTAAGTGACAACCATGACATCCATGTAGTGATGGTATAAGGATATCCAATACATGGTATCTTAAGTGACAACCATGATATCCATGTAGTGACGGTGTAAGGATATCCAATACATGGTATCCTAAGTGACAACCATGACATCCATGTAGTGACGGTATAAGGATATCCAATACAATGGTATCTTAAGTGACAACCATGACATCCATGTAGTGACGGTGTAAGGATATCCAATACATGGTATCCTAAGTGACAACCATGACATCTATGTAGTGACAGTGTAAGGATATCCACTACATGGTATCCTAAGTGACAACCATGACATCCATTTAGTGACGGTATAAGGATATCCAATACTTGGTATCCTAAGTGACAACCATGACATCCATGTAGTGACGGTATAAGGATATCCAATACATGGTATCTTAAGTGACAACCATGATATCCATGTAGTGACGGTGTAAGGATATCCAATACATGGTATCCTAAGTGACAACCATGACATCCATTTAGTGACGGTATAAGGATATCCAATACATGGTATCCTAAGTGACAACCATGACATCCATGTAGTGACGGTATAAGAATATCCAATACATGGTATCCTAAGTGACAACCATGACATCCATGTAGTGACGGTGTAAGGATATCCAATACATGGTATCCTAAGTGACAACCATGACATCCATGTAGTGACGGTATAAGGATATCCAATACATGGTATCCTAAGTGACAACCATGACATCCATGTAGTGACGGTATAAGGATATCCAATACATGATATCCTAAGTGACAACCATGACATCCATGTAGTGACGGTGTAAGGATATCCAATACATGGTATCCTAAGTGACAACCATGACATCCATGTAGTGACGGTATAAGGATATCCAATACATGGTATCCTAAGTGACAACCATGACATCCATGTAGTGACGGTATAAGGATATCCAATACATGGTATCCTAAGTGACAACCATGACATCCATGTAGTGACGGTGTAAGGATATCCAATACATGGTATCTTAAGTGACAACCATGATATCCATGTAGTGACGGTGTAAGGATATCCAATACATGGTATCCTAAGTGACAACCATGACATCCACGTAGTGACGGTATAAGGATATCCAATACATGGTATCCTAAGTGACAACCATGATATCCATGTAGTGACGGTGTAAGGATATCCAATACATGGTATCCTAAGTGACAACCATGACATCCATGTAGTGACGGTATAAGGATATCCAATACATGGTATCCTAAGTGACAACCATGACATCCATGTAGTGACGGTGTAAGGATATCCAATACATGGTATCCTAAGTGACAACCATGACATCCATGTAGTGACGGTATAAGGATATCCAATACATGGTATCCTAAGTGACAACCATGACATCCATGTAGTGACGGTGTAAGGATATCCAATACATGGTATCCTAAGTGACAACGATGACATCCATGTAGTGACGGTGTAAGGATATCCAATACATGGTATCCTAAGTGACAACCATGACATCCATGTAGTGACAGTGTAAGGATATCCAATATATGGTATCCTAAGTGACAACCATGACGTCCATGTAGTGACAGTGTAAGGATATCCACTACATGGTATCCTAAGAAGTGACAGAGGCAGGTAAACCAGGAGATAAGTAGCAGTATCATTCTCATATCAACCAAATAATAAACCGCGGTTGTCATCCCGTCTGCCAAACGTTGCAACTATAGTAAATCCCACCAAAAACATTCTGTAAAAAAACTAGCCAAGTCTCGATGGAGCTGCTTGTTTATCTCTAAAAAGTAATGAAATCTAGACAAAGTCGTGCCGAGTCTAAGTTTCCTTACTGCGATTTTTTATTATTATAGTTAATGTTGTGTGACTTGGCCGTTGAAGGGTACACAAGGGTACAAAACCAGGTGCTACATGACACCCTTGCACCAATCTGTCGCCAGAACCGCTACCCATTGACGACGGAAAATTGCCACTTGGAAAACGTTGATTGAATAACCAATTGTAGGCTTGATAAAGCTGCGGATTTCAATAATACTTTTGTATAGGCGAGCCTGAAACAAACAGTATAAAAAATTATTTCCCGTACAGGCGGACTTCGAATCATTGATAGAAGTCCGTGTGTACGTCTATTTTATGTTAAATCGGTGGTCGATTTGACGCTCCAAAAAGAAGAGAGCAGAAGTCAGCATTGTCAATGCTGAATGCATGTGTAGCGTCCAATTACCAATACCAGTATGGGCTATTAACTAGCTTAACAAACATAGGTAGTTACAACAGATATAACATTACTGTAAACACAATTACGTGCAACATTACGTGTAAACGCAACTTTATCAAGCCTACAATTGACTGGTTATTTTAATCAACGTTTTCCAAGTGGCAATTTTCCATCGTCAATGGGTAGCGGTTCTGGCGACAGATTGGTGCAAGGGTGTCATGTAGCACCTGGTTCTGTACCCTTGTGTACCCTTCAACGGCCAAGTCACACAACATTAACTATAATAATAAAGAAATCGCAGTAAGGAACCTTAGACTTGGCACGACTTTGTCTAGATTTCATTACTTTTTAGAGATAAACAAGCAGCTCCATCGAGACTTGGCTAGTTTTTTAGAGAATGTTTTTGGTGGGATTTCACTTCTTTTTGTAGAAACGTGGGCACATTGATTTATTTTATTACATTTTCTTATGCGACACATTTATTTTTATTTTTAGGAGTAGTTTTTTAGCCAGTCTAGTGTTATCCAGAGTTTTCCTTTAATTTTATTTATATGCGTAAACGCCATAGGCTGGATTAAATTAGAAGATGTGTCCCACTACGCTGAATTTTTGCAATGACAGTAGATTTTTATGTACCAATGGTAGAAGGGGGCATTACCATATCTCTAATACAGCTGAGACCAGCTGAGGGTTCTTCATCAGATACTTTAGACCTTCGATTTTTGACATCAAATGAAGCAGCCCACCAAGTTGAATATTTTTTGTAAAGGCGGTATGTCAATCTCTTCTAATAGTTTGGTTGTGGGCTCTTGTGTTTTCTAATCAGGGTCACCAGGTACTCCAGATGTTAGATTATCCTAGTTTTTATAGTTTTCCCTTTATGTGGCCATTAAACCCTAACTCTGTACCAAATTTCAGCTCTCTGAGTTTATGGGAAGTACTAGTTCTATTCTGATGATCATGAGTGAGTGAGTGAGTGTCATAAATGCGAAACTTTGCTTTCGCTTAACTTCGGAACTAAATGACCTAGACTTGAAATTTTGGATTTTAAGTATGTGATTATAGTTTACTGGATGACGAAAATATCTGCGTTCTGGTATTATCCAGAGGTTAAATAGGGGCCTGAAAATGCGGCGAAAAGGTTCCAGTAAAGGATGGTACGGCAGTGTTTGCTTCGTGCTGGACTTGGCGCGGGCACTGCCGTGCCCCCCGATATACCCCTTATGAGTCAATCTACGTGAAGACTTAGTTCAGTAGAGGATATTGATTGGATGTAATGAGTAAAGGAATGAAGGTCGACAAGCTAGCACACAGACCACCTGATGCTAAGTGGATGCCCAGGCTCGGATGGATGCACCACACCTATATTTGATTTAAAATAAAAAAAAGGAGATGCGTTGTCGCTTCTGCGTACACCACGATAATAGGTCTCGTTTCCAATGCAGTGTCTCCGGTTCTCGTAAGTCACCTTATGGAACACATCGGCATTATGCTGCTATTTCACGCTGGTGTTCTATGCGAGCATGGTCCTTCCCCAGCTGAATTGACCCATTCATGCTTATAAGTGGTTTATACATGTTAAAGCCGCGCTGTAGCTATATTCTCACAGAATACCACCGTGAAATAGTAACATAATGCTGATGTGTTCTATATGGTGAGTTACGAGAACCGGAGAAACTTCACAGGTAAAGAGGCGTTATTCCATCTTAGCCATCAGGAGTAGACACGCATGTGCATTTTGTTTCTTAATTGAAGGTAAATTTAGATATCGATAGGCCACAGCATCCACTTACCATCAGGTGGACAGTGTGCTCGTTTGCCACCCTTATCCTATAAAAAATAGTAGTAACGAATGGATCTGCTATATAAAGCAATATTTGTAGAATATGTTTGTATCAAATAAATGTAGAGTCGTTATATGGCTCAATATTTTAAGATAAATGTCTTTTCCAGGTGGTGGGCAAGTTTCTGTCGAAGCATGAGTTTGACCTGATCTGCAGGGCTCACCAGGTTGTGGAAGACGGCTACGAGTTCTTTGCCAAGCGGCAGCTCGTCACCTTGTTCTCTGCGCCTAACTACTGCGGCGAGTTCGACAACGCGGGTAAATGATAATAAAGATAATACATCTTTTTTTTAAAAAAAGAATATTAACAATGCTATAAACATTACTAATATTCCCCTTAACCACTCGTGGTAAGCTTAAATTTTCGCTTGTATTACGAGTGGCTCACGCCAGTAGACTATCAAAGATAAGATATGCAGGAAGTTGATGGATGCAGGTGGCACAGCGTGCTTTGTGTCATACCTTTCGACCACAGCGGCCAGCCTCAACGGCGACTAACCATCGGTGCAGGACAGGATTATAGTGCCTAAGTGTATGCGCAAGCCCAGGTGCACTCTCTATTCCCTCACTCTCGTAATCCGATGGGACGGTAAACCGACACGACCGGAGAGAGATCAGGCGCAGGACCAACGACTTTACGTGCTTTCCGAGGCACGGAGGTGAAGCACCGCCAACTAAATCCGGGCACGTACTGAGAATTTCTTAACAGAAAAACTCAATAATTTATTTTTCGAACCATATAAACATAAGTGGCGTAAATGGTGATCGGCAAGGGGCGCCCTAGACGAAAGTTTAAAGAACAAATTTAGGTTATACTGAAGATTGGCCACATTAAGAGTACCCCTAACTGACGAGCATGTATGCCTAGGTATATGGATATAAAGAAGGCGAGAGAAGAATCGTGCCAGAAAGTCCCCAGTCTCTGACAGGCGTGTGTTTATGATTATAATAAACATAAGTCAATAACATAATCATTATCTGTTAATTAGTTTGAAAATAAAGTGCCATTTAAAATCACCTCTGACAGTCTCTATATCGGTAGAATGTTACCAATAAAGTCTACAGAGGTATATAGAAGATAGATTAGGCGGTGCGACGATTTTCATTTCGAATTCGTGCATATATTATGAATATGAGGATCCATAAATATTATATATATATATATATATATATATATATATATATATATATATATATATATATATATATATATATATATACAACAAGTAACAAAAACCCTGTGGTTCCCGTTAACTGTGTTATCAGAATCAGTATCCAAGCATATGGAAATAATATTTTTTCAAAAAAACTCATTTAAAAAAATTAATTTTAATTAAAAAAAATTAATTTGCAAATTTTATGTGGTTTTATTATCTCTGCATTGGCCGAGGAGTAAGAGGATTGTCAAAGACCACGCATTACCGATACTCGTGTGAGTTACAGGAAAAAAAATTTAAATGCGTTTTATTGAAAAAAAAATGTTTCTATACGCTTGGCTACTGGTATTGGTGTGGTAATAATATATATATATATATATATATATATATATATATATATATATATATATATATATATATATATATACATATATATATATATATATATCGTCATCCATATGATCCTCCTACATATGTAACCATCGTCTACAAAGGAAATTCCATGTGTGAATATCATGTCGCTTTTGAATAGCTATAATTAGCCCATGGGCAAGATGAGAAATATTCCTCTTATCATCAGTTGTGATGATAAGTAGCGCAGGTACTTATCCCGGGGAAAATTCCCAATCACAATTGTACTATACTTAAAATATGCTCAGTTTAATGTCTTATTTCTGCGATAAAATTATTGTAACGTTAGACCATTGTGAGAGAACGAAACCAGTATCGGGATACCTTGAGTCTCGGTGTTCCGACCACCTACACTCAGACTTAATTCATGTATTTTACGATTATATAAGTGTATTTTAATATTGATATAATTGATTGGTTGTATCGATCGGGGCGTAATATTGCCGCTCGCCGAATATGGATAATACATAATCTTCACCACCACCACCAACAAAAGAAGAAAAAAATTCTATAAATTACATTATCTAAACAAAGGCATTTAAACAAAATATTTTCAGGGCAATGTTTAGCCACGATATCACCGTACAGATTACACCGTCCAGATAAAAACATTTGCTATACCAGATCTGCCTGACACCTGCTAAATCATTTTGTGTTATATCTATTTATTTTATTGTTGGCCTTGTAGTTTCATAGCGCGCATACGCGAAGAAATATAATCGCCAGTCCCCACCGACGCCAATATACTTGTTAAATACCGGCAGCATTTACTTTTATTATTTTTTTTTATTTACCACATACATAGTCTTGAACGAAAACAATGATTTTGCCCGTATGGCTGAGGAATAAAGTGGTGAGCCACGCTACGGCTATATTATGGTTATGCCACGAATGGGTCGATTACGCTCTCATAGAATACTAGCGTGAAATAACGGCTTAATGCCGCTGTGTTTGTATGGTGAGTGTAGAGAACCGGAGACGCTTTTGAAACGAGGTATTCCGTCTTAGTCCTCAGGGGTGACAACGCATCTGCGTTGTGATTCTTAATCAAAAATAAATCTAGATGTCTATGGGTCACAGCATCTACTTACCTTGGTTTGTTGCTTGGTGGTTAGTCACCCTCATTCTTTAAAAAAAAAAACAGTATATAAATGACATAATACAAAAGATCAAAAAAAAGTTTTGCAATTCAGTAGATTGCTACAACGTTACCGACTCGAGCTACATCAAGATATCAACAGTTACGCAATTCGTGTAAATGATGTGTACCTTGAAGATGCATCGTAGTTTTAGGGGCGTGGCTTAACTCTTTGTCGGTGACGCTCACGGATGACTGAGGGAGTGTCATAATGAAAGCGATGCAATGACTTCATAGTACGCAAATTATGAGATTACGCTATAGCGAGCATGCGCTCGGAAAAAAACTAAGTAAGCACCAAATAACATTTTTAAATTTTTTAACAAAACTTTGTTATGGATTTAAAAAAATGGTTTATGAGAACTTAGATATGATTATTTACTATGATTTAAAAATAATTCCGTGAATTTGTTCGTAAAAATATTGTGGTGGCATGGAGAAATGTAACTAATTAGAGCCTATTTTGCTTTTTTTTCTATCGAGAAAACAAAATGATGTCGTGTTTTCTTTTCATGAAATCCAAGGCCATATAGTCAAAAATCATATACCAAAAATTTGGTTCGTAATCTACAAAACTTTAAAAATATGTGCAATAGAAAAACCACCAAATTTTTAAGGTGGGTAACGTATAGGTAAATAGTTGACAGTATAATCAATTCGTATGTCAATGGGTGCGTTTGGCAGAAAAAAGCGCTAGCAAGCGCTTGTAAGCAAAATGGCGATCGTTAGCGGTAAGCGCTGTCAAATCGTAAGTAGCTATTTTCCTCTAGAACACGAAGTTAGTTTTAACCGGGGAACTTAACTAATTTAAATATATGTTTGTAAAGTAATCACATTAAAAACTTACCAATAATGAATTTTTAATATCATGTATAATATGTTTATTCCTGTCGTTATATTACTTAAAACTAATATTGCATAAAACAACTTATAAACTCTACTTCAAAACGAACAAAGTAAATAAGCAAAATGGCGGATTGTGTCAGCGCTACTGAAGTTAGCAAACGTGTCCTGACCGAAAACTGTTTAGTTTCGCCATTTTGCTTACAAGCGCTTGCTAGTGTTTTTTTTTTCTGCCAAACGCACCCAATATCAAGTGTAAAATAACAAACAAATGACTACAGATGCAAATGCTGTGAATCCAGCAAAACTTTCCTATAAGAGTTGATAACAAAAAATAAAAAAGACAGATATGAATGTCAGTACATTTGTGACCAAACATAAATGTTCCCTCACCCATCGATTCAGGTTTTTGACACATTTTGTGACAACGAGGCAACATTTTATTTTAGGAATTGTTGAGTAATCAAAGCGATCGTACGTTTCAGGTGCGCTAATGTCGGTGGACGAGACACTGATGTGCTCGTTCCAGATTCTGAAGCCGGCCGACAAGCGCAAGCTGTACTCCGGACTCAACATGGGCCGCCCCAACACACCGCCACGCGCACAGCCCAAGAACAAGAAGAAGTGAGTCGCTCCCACACTCATGTACACTCACGCACACACACATACACACGACCCACTGTGGTAATACGAACAGATGAGAACGTTATTGGATACGCGCGTGCGAGTTAATGAACACACCTTGTTTACAATTTAATATTCAATACCTTTTAACTGTGCACCTGACAACGTCAACACTTGCATTATGATTTACTAGGTGATAGTAAGGGAGAGTTATTGAGTAATGGCGGAGTAATAAAATTCACTGTCCCACATCGCGCCCCGTGAGTGACCTAAGATGCGATGAAGGAAACTGAATTATTCAAAAACAAAACATTGATGGGAGGCGCATTAACATAACTTCATTATAAAATCATTTCTATGGTTTCATATCAGTAGTTTTGAATTCTGATATCAATTTGATAAATTAATGTAGATAATTGACAAATTAAATATGTGAACTACTTGTCACTTCAGGACATGTAATATTTTAAAAAACATCACTGTCGCAAGCATTACTAGTTAATGATATATTATGTTGTATTCAACTGTCCATTTTATTATAAATAATTTGGTGTTAATATTGAATTAAATATAGTATACTTAATTCGATTATTTTGTCATTGAAGTGAAGTACTACGTACTAAAAGAGACGCGGAGACTTCTTTGCAACACGCGTTGGAGGCCGCGGGCTCAAACTTGCTTAGTCTGTGCTTCAGACTTACTCTGTGCCTCAGTCCATCCGCCCGCACCGCACATTTTATTCGCAGTGTCTGTTCTAGCATGTAATATATATTACTTCAATGTATTTTACTTAGGTTCAATGTATTCTTTCATGAAATAAAAGTGATAGGAGTTATTAGGAATAAAATTAAAAATGATTTAATCCTATGTCATTGGCAGCTTGGAAAAATACATAACTTTTTTCAATAAAGTAGCCTCTGAACTGTAATAATGAAATAGCTATATACTTAGTTGAGTTTTTTACACTCCAGAGATATATGAAAGCAGCCAAAGCTGTAAGGTAAATGGTAATGACGAGTGTTCCGCTTGTTACTAATACCTAAAATCGACTACATTTTTTTAAACCCTAAGAATAAAATAGGTACCTAGCACCTACTTGACATTTGTGTTTTTACTAACCATTTAAATTCTACATCGGGCATTTAATTTTACGTTTCCTTACTGAATCATTAATGTTGCTTCCAGTCAGATTTCGTTATCTACTTCTGTAATTTCGATCATTGATTGAGTTAAGTTTTAAACATTTGAATGTGTTCGACTAATTTTTGTTATATTATGATATTTTTAGTGTTTGTTTCTTTTATATTTATATACGCACGATTTCGATTTTTAATAGCTCCTTGTTGGATCTTACAAACAAGAATGTGCCACCTGTGTTATACTTACCTGGCATGTCGTAAAATGAAATAAATATTATATTGGGTTTGTGATTGCGTAAGCGACCTATCATTTCTTTCAAAAATGTTCACCATATCTATTTTTGGTTTAAAATAATCCGAGTAATTCGCTGTTCCTTAGACTCTTTTTCTCGGCAATTACAGGAGTGGCGCTATGTGAATTTTAAAAGCTAACAATTTCAAATAGTGCGCTGTTATTTATTTATATATTCGAAATCGTGCGTAAAATGGGTACAAACGTTTCAGAAATATCTGTAAACGCTTCCCTTTGTGGCGTGCCGCATTGCGCCTTTCGCTCACCCTTACTGTACCTTGTGTCCAACCGAAGGTCAATTTCTGTCCAAAGCCAAAGCTATTGCTACATCTTTCGGCTGAAGCCTAAGGCTTAAAAAGATTGGCTTAAATAAAGTGTATGAATTACTTGAATATTTTAAAATTAAAGGTTTATATTAACTTTTATAAACATTGTGTCGCCACGTACAATCGCGCTCTCGCTTATTCGTTTAATTTCGGCGCTTGTTAGAAACCTTTGGCTTTCAAAACCATAAACGGCTTCGGAAACCAAAGGTTCCGCCGAAGGTAATTCTTTTTGTCAAAGCTGAAGCTTCGGTCGGACACTAACTGTAGCGTTCCCTACCCTCGTGGCGTGACGTCGCAGGCTTACAGATATTTCGGATGAATTATACGTCGTGTCCCGTTCTGCAACTAATCCCGTGTCTGTCCCAACAGTTAAACCGTCGCCCGTGTCGTGTGCCGCCATGTCGACGACTTGCATGGATTCCCACGCTGCTGTAGTTTTTACACTTCAATTTTACACTGCGCTTACTGTATTGACGGGATATGTATAAAAGCCCTGCCTTATGTAATGCAGAAATACGCAACATTTTAGTTAAACCTAGTGTTCATTTATAGTTATCGCATTTAAAGACGTTTGAAGACAAACTTCAGCACAATTTTTTATATGTACTAATTTACCCTTTAATAAAATTCGATTCAAGAAGCCTAGCTTGGATGTGAAGAAGTAATAATTGATATTACATTGTGAGTGGTTATTTTTAATATTTCAAAATTTCATAGACAAAAATCATTAACAATTATTTTTTATGAATTATTACAATACGTGATCTTGAAAAAGGGAGATACTAAAAACGGGATAAGAAGCATCCTCTGTCATTATATCACTCTCTGGCCCTCAAACTTTTTCAGTACAAACAATCACGTCGATTCATTACACCCTTCTGATGTGAAAAAAGGACTAACAAACACATTTTCGTATTTATAAAGATAGATTTCCTAAAACTTCAGTCATTTAAAGGTAGGTCATTTTCATATCACCGTCAATGGAGTTTGCTTGATTACTGTATATTTAATATGGACGTCTACATTCAATTTGTATGATTTTAAAATATGAAATTAGCAATCAAGTATTATTGTTAACGGCGTTGTGTCTCGCTCTCTGATACCCATTGGTCACAATAATATGCCAGCCGAAAACGTGCATTAAGTGACTTATTTTTTGTATCAATATTGCTTGCATAAAACGAAAAACAAGTTTTAATACTAGCTTTTTCAGTCATCATGCAGTTTTTGACAATAGCAATAATATTTACTTAGGAAAGTGTATCGGAAGGCGACAATTGTCATAACAGAAATATACACTTGTGTAGTGATAATGTTATATGAGATTTGGTTTTGTTCTTTCTAAATCCAACCGTAACTTTTTTTAAGGCAAGACTGTTAATTTTAATAAGAAATAGAAACAGTGATACTTAATAAAAGCAAATCGTAAATGACATAATATGTCAGCATATTTTACTCAATATGGAGGTTATTTAAATTAATTTATCATCCCACATCAAACCTGTTGTCAACTCTGCCAGTGTTGCATGTAATAATTTTATTTTTTACCGTATTGGCTCTGGGGACTTGCTGTGGGCGTGTCTAAATGTGGAAGAATGTTGAATGCCGCGTTATGTGAGTTTGTATGTTCGTATGTTTGATCTAATTGTACGCTTGTGTTATATTCGATATCCAATAGATAACGTAACGTATATGATTTCAATACTACCTGTAATTATCCAATAGTGTTGAAAAAAGGCGGTCCTCTCGAACCGGGTAGGAAGAGGCAATATTAAAACCATGTTCGCAGTTAAATTAATGAATTGAGGATTAAAATGTAATTTATCGAAAATAATTGAATAAACATTTATAATAAGTAGTAAGCGTAACTTTAAAAACTAGGTCTTGGAAGACACAATAAAATTTGCGAAAGAAACATTCGTTCCGTCCCGCTCCCGAGTCGGACGAACGGTAGGGACAAGTGTAGTAAGCTTTTTGTGCGATTTTATGTCTTATGCAGCCTGTAATAAGTATGTTTTTAATTTACAATCGCTTGAACCACGGGTACGTCATTTGTGACATGACAAAATTTGTACAAGAAAATAGCTTAGGCTGTATCTAATTTAAACTTGATATTTAATTTGTAATGGCTATCAATACACCTTAAAATAAATGATTAATTTAAGAGTCAATGTTGGTAATGTCACAGCGATCGAGCTCTGTGTATTGGAATTCTCCACCGATAGAGTTACCATACATTAAAGTATTTAAACAGAAGTTTGGGAATAAGATGACCACGGGAAGCGTACTTTCACGTTGACTTAAGTTCGCCACTGCGTTAGACTGAACCGCTGCAAAGGCCACAGGCTGTATTGTTTCAATCAATCAATGTTTTATTGTAATGAACAAGAGAATTGTATAATAATTTCGTAAATAAAATACTTTCTGAATACAAATTGTGTATTTTTATTACTCTCCCTCATCAATATGTGCAGAGTATTGAAGTTTCATACAAGCGTCTCACAACACGCGCACAAGCTCAGGGTTCTATTACAAAACTTTCTATAACCCCAAAACCTATACCAGTGTTAGCATTATTTTTAAGTAATTTAATTTAAGGATGATATAACCCCTTGGAATAAGTTTATCGCTACCAAACTATTTCTCATTTATTTTTTATTTTTTTCGTATTGTATTGACTTTTTTCGTAACTGCAATGACAACCGAATTTACAGTCCTGACCTGATGGCAGGTGGCTATTGTAGTCCAGAGACACCTGCAGCCAACTTTATACAAAGAAGGCAGCATTGTCACCTCTGAGGACTAAGATGGAATGCCTCACAACCTGTAATTATACTGTCTCTACCCTTTATAGCGGAACGCAGTTTTGCAAGCATTGCCATTTGTCGGCAGAAATTTGTAAGAGGGTGCTGCCTACCCTAACGTAGGCTTTGCCAGGTGGAAATTTACCAAAAAATCTTAAATTCTATTGAAATAACAGCAATTGAATAAACCAGTCTTCTTTATTATTAATCATGCAATATTCATTACAATATTCATTTCAATAATTGCAATAGTATGTATGTTAAGTCATTGATATACAAAAAGCTCTAGTATATCAATGGATATAAGTATATGAAAAATGTAAAGAAATGGTCCCTAAAAGAACCCGGACCGGCTGGATACCGTCTAGTTTGGCCGGACACACAACCAAAAAGCCTGACTGTGTCCGGCTTTATCCGGACGCCTGGCAGCGCTACCCAAACAGATTGGAGCAGGTAAGGAATCCTACCGCCTTTTGTTTCACCAATTGTGTCACAATATATAAATATAATAAGTATTAGTTATGATCTATATTAAATAAAAGAAATATTTCCATATCGTAAACTTTATTTATGTATCATCAAGTCTCAATTGACAATGTTATCAAACCAATATATATTTATATAACTTGAGGATGTGCCGTTTATTTTCTTTCACCTTTCTCGTTAACGTTCACCAGTAGTGTATAATAGGAGAATGAAGTCTTGATAATCTGTAATAAGAAAATCTCGGTTAAATCTCGATACCAGTACCATCTTTAGTAGGCATTCAAAAAATTATAAATTTGGAACTTGACAAAAATAAAAATAACATTTCTCTTTATTATCAAATAAGTACAAGAGAAAGTTCTCGTGATATGCGACAGACCTTCACCACTTCATCAAGAAATGAAAATGCACAGCTTATTGCATTAATTTTATATAATGTCTATTTTTTGAACAATATATAACATAATACATTTTACGTGTGGTGATGCTTAGGAGAATCCATATTAACGCTTATTTCGTGGATACCTTAAAAGACGACCAGAGAAATGCAAAAAGATTTCGCATTTACTATAACGTTAAGTAATTCTTATATATTCGACGTAAAATACCCAGTATTGCAATCGCCAAACCTCCACCAAGCGTGGCGATTATAGAAAATTCTGTCTGTTATGGCGGAAACCTTAATCCGGCAACAAAAAGGCTATACCGGGCTGACAAAGATTATAGAGAATGGCAACAAGAAGTGATCAAAATAGATCTCTTTCTGGGCCAGATCTGATGCTGTTGTCACCAATCTGTCTTCTAATATCGTTCGCCACCTTCGATCAACAATACCAACTAGATGTCGGGTCGGCGCAAGAAAGCCATCTATGTAAATAACAGCGCACATGAGACGTGAGCTCTTGTTTCGTTTAGTTCACTTGAAATACAGCCAATGTAAACACGTTTCACAATACCGCAATGTGTATTTAAACGTTGCAAGAATAATGCCCGAAGAAGCAATTTAACGGCAGGTGTGTCTTACTTTCGGTAAATAGATGTATAATATGTTATATTTTAAGCTCTAAACTAACAAATAATATCATATTTTAAACAAAATTACCGATCAAAACCACCCCTACAAATGTTTGCCAATGTTGACCAATACACGCGCAAACATTTGTGAAACGGAACATGGACGCATGAAGTAGATTTGTATTGTAATAATTTTTAATATTTCGTTACCAAAGGAGAATGACCAAAAGTGGTACCAAAAAGTCTCGCGCATCAAGACTAAATTTTAATAGTAATTAGTGTCCTAATTTTTTATGGCATTACGCGTCCGGGGATTTTATTTTTGAACAGGGAATTTTTTTTGAGTTTAAAAGTATGCATATTGATATTGTATTATTTTTTATGTTTAATTAACTTGGTTTACGGCTCCGGAGTCTAGCCCTTCTGAGCATATCATATCTGTCGGAATCTTCATTTTTATATATTTTTTCTTCACAATATGCTGATGCGTCACATTGCGCAGTTCTTAGGAGATTTTGAATACAGCTCAACCGCTTTTTGCTCCATTTAAAACAATATACATACGGTTTTAAAAAATATATAAAATTGAAGATTCCGAAAGGCTAGAACCCAGAACCGTAAAACCAGTTAAATAAAAAATCTTATAAATATAAACGACGTCTAGTCTAAAGTGCATCTGACCTTTGTGCTGACCACGCCATATCTTTGTTCTAACAAATACAACTGTCTGTGTTTTGAGAGTTGAGATTAGTTAGTTATTGAATTGTGTGTTGAGAAGTAGAACTTGTCAGTATTTTGTGAACTTTTTTTCTGTATATTTAATTGTGCAAATATGTCGAGTCGTGGAGTCGACCGATTGACACCGTCAGTCACCCGGCATAACAAACGATGTATCAATTGTTCATTTTTGATACCCAGAAACCTACCTATACATTCATTGGAACAAGCATCTACTTCAATGATTAATTTGTTACAGTCGTAGATAACTCCTACTCAGGTAAGCAGATCTTATTTTACTCTTTGAATACCGTAGAACGTGGCAACATTACCAAACACGTGGCAAGATTTTCATATTGTAGGTATTTTACTTAAAGTTGCCTACCTTAGAAAACTGCAATTAAATAAACGGAATTTAAATAGTATTATTATTTCAATAACGTAGGGTAACATTTTTTATAATATTCTTAATGCTAACACTGACGATTATTTCAATATGGCTGTTCATTGAGTGCTCCTGTGAAAGCGTCGTCCAACAATTGTGGTGAAATTGTGTCTTCAGAGTTTAAACTACTTGTGAGAGGTGAGTGTAATTTTGATATTGTATGTAGGAAATGGTCGGCATTGCAACTGTTATATTGTTTAATCGCTACTTTCTTTTTTCATTGGAATATTGGTACAGGTAATGATGTTTGACGTTAGGTAAAGTTGACACCGACTGCTTTGTGGTAACTTTACCTACAGCTAGGGTTGGCATAAATTAAGTATTTCATGTATATGTGCGTGCTTTGTTTGATACGTGTGAATGTTTTGTTTTTATATAGGTATGTGTATAATATGAACATCCCGCGCTACTAACGCATTAAAGTGCATTAATAACTTCGATTATTTTCATGATGAAAAACTTTTAGAACAAAGTAGTTTCAAATGACAAAATGCTCCCATGATCTGGCTGATCATGACGGGCTCCTCGGGAACTTTGTGAATGCTTTACGCTTATGTGTGCTTATCTGGTAAGTATCTTTTTGTTTCAGAATGCCCCCAAAAAAACGAGACAAAAGAAAACTTGGGGCAAGGCCCTATAAAAATTATACCGACGAGATGATGGCCTTAGCTATTGAGATGGTGGAAACAAAAAGAATGACTTCTTACGAGGCCGAAAAAACCTTTAGCATATCAAGAAGAACTATTGAACAAAGAGTTAAAAAAATTCATTCTGACAAACCAGGGCCACCCTTCAAATTGACGCCAGAAGAAGAACTGAACTTTGTGAAAGTTCTTATTGTGGCCTCAGACTATGGAGCTCCGCTGACGCAACTTGATCTCCGAATTCTGGTTCATGAATATTTAAAGAAAAATAATAGGAGCGATACTTTTCATAATAAAATGCCCGGTGAATGGTGGGTAAAAATTTTTATTGAGCGCTACCGCAACAAACTAAGTCTGAGAGCAGTACAGAACATCAAAAGGGCTAGAGCAGAAAAAACACTGTCAGAATTTCAGCAGTTTTTCAATAATATTGAGTCTGTATTGGAAAACGTGCCTCCAACAGACATTGTGAATTATGATGAAACAAATTTCAGCGACGACCCCGGCTCTGCTAAATGTATTTTCCGTCGTGGTACTAAGTATCCGGAACGCGCAATGAACAGTTCTAAAGGCTGTATACCAGTAATATTTGCAGCTACAGCCAACGGATCAGTGATGCCTCCATACGTTGTTTATAAGACAGAGACCATGTGGCGTCAATGGGTCGCAGGAGGACCTGAAAATGCGCGGTTTAATCGAACCAAAAGTGGTTGGTTCAATTCAATAACGTTTCTTGACTGGTTTAACACCATAATTGTGCCATGGGCACGCAAACTAGAAGGACCAAAGGTCGTGATTGGGGATAACCTTTCCAGCCACATCAATACGGAAGTCATAGAATTATGAGAAAAATATAATATTCGATTTGTGCTTCTGCCACCAAATTCGACTCATCTGACTCAACCGCTGGATGTAGTTTTCTTTGGCCCCTTGAAAAAGGTTTGGCGAAGTTTTAACTACTTACAAGATTGAACATCCGAAGCAAGCTGGGCTTAATAAGACCCATTTTCCACCTCTGCTTGCAAAGGTGATGGATGAAGTTAACATGAAAAAGAAAGAAAATGTCGTGAGTGGATTCAGAACGACAGGTAGCGTTCCATTCAATTCTCAACAAGTGTATAAAAAAATTCCCGAATGTCTTCCAAATGAGACAATGTTATCTGTGGATCAATTATTACTTGATTATTTAAAAGACAATAGGAAACCTAATGAAATGAAAAAAGGAAGAAACAAAAAGTTAAATGTCCAGCCAGGAAAATCAATCAGTACATCAGAGCTTAATCAAGTTGAAACAGACAACAAAAAACCAAAGAAAAATGGATTAAAAAATGAAGCAAAAACTAAAGAAGACTTTGACCTGATAACGTCTGAAGAGGGATATATACGTGATGCTAGAACACCTGATACAAAACTTGATGAGTTCAGTGGGAAACTAGCCGCTACCCAAGTAAATATTTGTGGAAATTTAAACGAAGATGATATTTCCCACGATGAACATTCAATTAAATTTAACGAAGCAACAGTAAACCAAATTAAGCGACGCAAGCGATCTCTAAAAGAAAAAAACTTAAAAAATAAAAAACCGGCAAAAAGATGCAAGCACATTTGGTCAACCACCACAGAAGATTCAGAATATAGTGTTCACAGTGAAATAGAAATATATGACTTAGAAGATTTAGATGATGAGATTGATTACGATGTAAAAAAAGGAATAGACACAATTGAATGCAGAATATTTGAGGAAATGGCAAATATAGAATACATGGAAAACAAGAATGACAGAGCAAAACAGCAAATAAAGCAGAATAAAATTGAGACACATCTAGAAAAACAAAATAATGATAAAGAAGACAAGAAAAACATAGAAAATGGGACAGAAAACCTAAAGGATAGACAAGAGAAACAAGAAAACAAAGAAAATAAGACTGCGAAAGAAAAACAAAAAGACACAAAAAAGAAAAAGGAAATCACAGGGAATGATTACATAGAGAAAGAAACTGAGAATAAAACTAAGAAAGAAAAACAAAAGGACACAAAACAAGAAAACGATCCCATAGAGAAACAGAAAATGAGTTTGAGACAGGATAACAGAAAGATACAAAAAAGAAAAACACACAAAATGAAACTAAGACTAAGAATAAAATAGATAAAAAGGAATTTCTAAAGAAAAAAAGGATAAATCAGAAGAAAAACAGATAAATATAGTCAGAAAAAGATTGAGATTGATGGAGTTAGCTGGGATGAAGGAGACACAATCTTAACGAGATATTATTCAGAAAAATGGAAGTATTTCGTCGGCATTATCAAGCATGTTAATAGACACGAAAAAATATATTCAGTTTCGTACTATAACACGCCAGAAGGATGGTATTGAGTTTCTCATGCCTAAAAAAGTGGATGAAGATAATTATCTACCAGAAGATCATATAGTAAAATCTGTTCAATTATTGCGAATATCAGAATATCCTGAAAAATATGTTCTTATGAACGAGGAGGATAATATTTATTTTGATTAAATTTTAATTGGTTTTGTCCCTTGTAATCTGTGCCATTTAAACTTCGAGTCCTATAGTTTTTAAGATTAATTTTTTAAGGCCATTTGTTATAGTTAAAAAAGTAAAAGTGATTAAGACTCTTTTTACTAGTTCGTACTACTATTTAGTTTAAAAGATGAGCCTGAACTAAGAAGTACAAAAATGTGCCATTTTATTTTCACTTTTAGCTTTACAATAAAGAAACAAAAGTATTTTTTTTGTTTTGCATTTAAATATTGTTTTCCCCTTTTTCAAAGTATAAAAATATCTTATGTATAATTAGGTTTATTGCAAAAACAGTTTGTTGTTCCCGTTTTTTGACAACCCTATGAGTCAAATCATATTTGTATGTAAATTGCAATAAATCCCTTGGCAACTTTACCTGTTGATGGTATTGCCACTTTTTAACCTACTTTTCTTATTTTCTGTTTCAGTATAAAAACTAACGGCCGTATTTTTTGTCATCTTTGCCCAATGAATTATTTTGTACGCAATAATAACGGAATACAATGCATAGGTAAAGTTACCAAAAATGTGTCAATTTTACCCACATTCTTAATTTACGGCTACAGCTTAAACTAATGAGTTTTGTGTAATATAAATAGCAAAAAACGTGAGACAAACATGTAATAAGTGTATAACAAAAGTTTCATATTCTTGCGTCTAATAGATAAAGAAGTACATAGATTTCTTCTAAAAATACGGTAATGTTGCCACATTTTACGGTATATACCTAAGAATGTCAGATCTCTAACATCGTACCGTCTTACAAAACATTTTTATAGAATGAAAGAAATATTTATTTTAGACAGCACAGGCAATAACAAATGATTAACATAAAACGAACCTGTTTGTGGCCAAAAAGGCTTTACTCTTGATTGCATATTTAGTTACTTCTGTGAATATGTTACAGAAGACAGATAATGTCAAAAAGGTTAAAAACACACTTTTTAATTCATGGTTTTTATTGCAGTTGTCTTCAGAATGTGTGCTTTGTACAGAGTGTTTGACACTGCTTCAAGATCAAGCAAACACGATTAGTGAAGGATTGCCTGCTTTTGGTCATAGAAGTATATGTTTTACGTGTGGCAATTCTATTCTACGTGCAACTAGAACATATCCTGTAAGACAAGATCGACAAGAGAGAAACATTTTAGTTAGACATGTTCCGCTGCATCTGGTAAATATTTTTATTTATGTTGCAATATAAAAAAAAGATCAACTTCTTATTAATGTTCTTATTTTCTTCAGTCTTCTACAGTTTTTAGTTATAATACTGTAATTAGATGTGTTTATAATATTGAGTCCCTATAAGTGAAGGTTTCACAAATAAATTATGTTGTGGGTATTGGATAATATTATCTATTTTAACACAATTATTGCCTGATCATTATCATATGTGGAGAGCCATACTGCAACTAAATTAGTAGTATATTAACTATATTAGTAGTATATTTGTATCATGAATGGGTCGGCTCGACTGGGTAAGGACCATGCTCTCACAGAATACCATCGTGAAATAGCAGCTTATTGCTGCTGTGTTTCGTATAGTGGGTGTAGAGAACCAGCGATCCTTGGGACTGGGAACGAGGCATTCCATCATAGTTCTCAGGGGTGACAATGCATCTGCATTTTGATTTGTAATCGAGAATAGATGTAGATGTCTATGGGCCACAGCAAATACTAATTACCATCAGGTGGACTTTATGCTCGTTTGTCACCCTATCTTCTAAAAAATGTATCCCTAACATTTACATCACATTACAATACACACTTATCAAGTTTATATCCCATTGTGAAATGTTACATATTACATGTTTAATTGTGCTATTTTTAGATCTCAAGATTGGAAAGAGTATGTGCTGCTTGCTGGAGATCAGCTACAAGAGAATTGCAACATCGTGATCAGCAAGACTTCAATCGCCCTTGTCTGTCAGAAGCTATTTTGCCTGATGTTGGATCAAGTAGCGATCTCAATATTCCTGAGCCGCCCCCTCTTCCACAACAAAATCTACACACTACTCATATTAGATCAAATCCAACAATTAGGTCTTCAGTGTATAAGCGTGTGGCTAGCACATCCAATCACTGTATATTTGTTAATTGTTTTGAAACAGAACGTTTACTAGTACCCTCATCTATAAAAGATCTGTTATTACTTAATAATAAATTCTATGTGCCACCAGCAGCACGAATCTGTCGTCACCACCTGGAACATGGCCGTTGGAGCGAATTAACTTCCCAGCTAAAAGATTTTACTGGTAGTCAATTCGACTCAATTATGAGAATAATGCAGCGAGCTGCCTATTACCATATAGATTTCTCAAATATTTTAATTATGCCTACATATTTGTGTCACTTTTGGTTAGGCATGAACTCGGATCAGTTTTATGATTTGTTAAACTGTGTCCCAAGTCTAGCAGGACAAGTACCAAATGCCACAGTTGCTTTAAGCATTTACTTAGTAAAGCTTAGAACTGGTGATAGTAATGAAAGGTTGGCAACTCTCTTTAATAAATCTCGTGTCACCTTAGAACGCTTAATGAATAAGGCCAGAACATGTTTAATTAATGAGTTTGTTTCATTGTATTTAGGATTTAATCATATGAATGTTGAAGATGTTGCTTCTAGAAATAGAATAATACCAGAAGGATTATTTGGTAATCCTGATTTGCCACCTAATTCTAAACCAACAATAGTCATATGTGATGCTACTTATGTATTTATCCAAAGTAGTTCTAATTACTTATTTCAAAAACAAACATACAGTTTGCAAAAACGGGATAATTTGGTCAAACCATTTATGATAGTGTGTTGTGATGGTCATATTGTGGATTGTCTCGGACCATACAAGGCGACAACTAATGATGCTACAATTACAAGTTTAAACTTACGTTATGAGGAAGGTTCTTTAAGATCATTTTTTCGAAGAGGTGACATTTTCATACTTGATAGAGGATTTAGGGATAATGAACTCCAGGGATATGGCTTAACCTAATTTGTAGTCTGTCTAAAAATTGTGGTCTAATGATGTAAAATATCTTACAAAATTACATATTTTTTTCTTATTTCGTATCGCATAATTGAATTTTCAAACAAATCCAGGAAAAGAAGTAATGTTACTTTGTTTATCATTCTCAATAGAGTTTTGGAGGTGGAACGTGCTTTACAATGGCTCAAAGGCCCAGAAGCCATGCCAAAATATATTAAAAACGTGTTTTCCACGTTCTGTTTCAGACTACGAAAAACTTGTTCATTCATCATGCGGTTTATGATTGTTCAAAATAAACAATTTCTTTTTTTGATTAGATACGATTTATCATTACCATTAGGTTTTATACTTTTAGATTTTAATGGTATTACTTTATAGCGTGGAAAGAAAAATAAGTGTACAGACCTCACCTGACAGCTGTTACAACCTCGAAATTTTATTTACTTAATAGCATTTTTCCCTGGCCTCTAAATGAAAAGATGATAACTTATTATGTTATTATAAACAATACTTAATTGTTTTTATACAATAGTAGTTGTAGGTAGACGCGATCTGTTAAAGGAATCAAGTGACAGGTCAATCAATGTATGGAAAGTGGGCACGATTCTTTCATCAATCCTTTCCCTCCGTCGCCTCTTACGACACCCAAATGATATGGGGTGATGAATTCTTAGGCCGCCACTACACGGCACTTACTGCATTAATAACTTACAGCAACAAAAGTGTGCAGATCCATGGGCAAAAATTTTCCAGCACGAACCACGATCAGTCTCCGGTTAGCTAAGAGGATATTGAGCAGCAACCTCCTTGGACGTGGACCCATTGTGTGCCAAGAGCTCTGGTATGCCGCTGTAGACACACGATCTGCCTAAAACCAAATCTTTCCTTAACAATTTTAAGATGTTAAGAATTTATTAGCTAAGATCAGCCTAATAAAATAAAGTGTCTTAACTAGGTCCGAGGGCACTTCTCGCGCTCCCTCAATTGTGTACACTATTCCCAACACCACTACACTAGGAAAGAAACACCACCGTCGATAATACGACACGTGTTGCGCCTTAAAACGGGACTGGTGACGGTTAACTCGCGATGGATGACCGCTAGCTAGGCGAACGGCGGTTCATTAGTGCACGCAATTGAGGGAGGTCGGGAAGTGCTCTTCAAACTAGGTAAGACACATTTTTTTATTTTATTACACGGATTTTAACCAAGTAATTTTAACATCTATTTAATAACATCTATTCAATATTTTCTTTACCATTCTCCGGTGACAATATAATATTAGCTTTAACTATGAAATTGTGAATACGTTTTGTATGAAATAAATTAACGTAATTTGCCTCTGGATCGAATGCCTCATTGCCAGCAAAAAGGGTCTCTGGTTCTCTACACATCATACGAAACACACCGTCATTATTTTTATGTTTCACTTTGGTATTATGTGAGAGCGTGGTCGTATCCAAGTCGAGCAGATCCACTCTTGTTGCAGCTAGCTGCGTGGCTGCAGCGTGACTCTACGGTCGTCGGTATGCCTGCCAACCGTGCTTACTACAGCAGATATTTATTACTACGAGAGAGGCTCACGTCCAACTGTAAACTGGCTATTACGGGCTAAATGATACCTTATTTTAGACTTATGCCCAATAACGATCAGTGCTAGACTTTCGTGGCGCTACTTATAAGATCTTATAAAAATCTCTTATCTCTTATAAAAAGTTACCTCCACACTAAGATTTACGCGTGTATTGTGTGGACAGTTTACGTACATAAACATCACAATGACAAACATATACCGGTAACATTTATTTGTAGCCCATACAAGTTCTTGTTCCTTGCGGGATACGAAGCCGCGACCTGAGCGCTGTAACTCATTGCTAAACGACTACGCCACGGAGTCGTTTTATATTAAGTATGTATTTTTGTGTTTTTGTAAATCAAATCACAAATTATCTCAGTCATACTTTAACACACCTGTAAAATAATTTGGCTGCCGTAATAGCAATACACGAATATATCCAAAGCCACTGCCGCCAGATACTCCACGGTTACCATATCGAATTTCTGAAACACATTGATTTAAATTTTAAGTCTAATCGTGCTTGATAACAAGAATTTAAAGAGTAAGAGACGTCTAAGTGTACAAATGAAATTGGGTTTGAATTGCAGCAAAAAGGTCTCATGGCATTTGATAGTTGGTGATTTAACCATTATATTTTTATCAGACGTAAAGTAGCTGTGCCTGCACAGGTGTGTTCCAGCCTAAGAGGTATAGAAACAGTATAAATATAGGCTGTGGAGCATTCCATCTTAGTCCTCAGAAGTAATGATGCATCTGTAGTAGTTCTTTGTTTGAAGTTGGCAATGGGTATCCATGAATTACAATAGCCACTTTCAATCAAATATATTTAGTAAAGAAAAGAAAGCTTGAATATCTCGGCCACATAATGAGAAACAGAAAATACGATCTACTGCAACTTATCATACAGGGCAAGATCCAAGGAAAACGAAGTGTGGGTCGAAAAAGAACATCTTGGCTGAAAAACCTACGCCAATGGTTTGGAAAGAGCACCCGTTCCTTATTCAGAGCCGCGGCTACAAAGATTCAAGTTCCCTTAATGATCGCCGACTTTCGAAAGAAGATGGCACTTTAAGAAGAAGAAGAAGAATCAAAACGTAGATGCGTTGCCATCCCTGAGGACTAAGATGGAATGCCTCGTTTCAAGTAAAACGGATCTCTACACTCACCATACGAAACACAGCAGAATTTAAGCTGCTATTTTACGCTGGTATTCTGTGAGAGCGTGGTCCTTCAACGGTCTAGCCGACATATTCGTGTTACAACCATGATATACCTGCAGCGTGGCTCTACCACGTAAAATCCTACAGTTATCAATCAATACGGTATGTGACAACTGTTTGAATTTATGATTGATCTCATAGACGAAGATAGTTCTTTTTTATAAAATAAGGGTGATGATAAGTGAATGTTTTGTCCCATAGATATTTACATCTATCCTTGATTAATAATCAAAGTGCGGATTCGTTGTCACTTCTGAGGACTAAGATGGAATGCTTTGTTTACAGTAAAAAAGGCATCCGGTTCTCTGCACTCACCATACGAAACACAGCAGCGTTAAGCTGCTATTTTACGCTAGTATTCTGTAAGAGCATTATCTTTCCCCGATCGAAGCGACCCATTCGCTACAACCATAATATAGCACTTGTTTCCTCTACGAAAATAATTAAAACCACTCACTTCTGTAGCCGCGTACAGCAACATACAGAGATACAGAGTAACTTGCACGACCCTCAGCACGAGCAGAGGCGATACGAAAGCCTCAAATTTCGTCTTATATTCGTTAATGACCTGACACATACGAGCGCACTCGTGTAACGCCGCACTCGTATCCGCATCGTAAGCTGGGTCGTACATATCTGCAAGAAAATAATTAAGCAGATGGGTATAAAAACTATCCGAAAGTATCACACTACGCAGATACGGTAATATACGAAATGATACATTCACTCGGAATCCTTCAAACTTACTAGACATGTTTTTTTTTTTGGAGCAGATTGTTTATACAGCGTGTCTGTTCACACCGAGACGTGACGCGACGCTCACTTTTTAAGATAGTGATACAAAATATAACTTTATTTACTACACAAAAAGATATCTACAAATCTTATTGAGATAATTCAAAAATGCCCGCGACGTCGAGATGCCTCGCGGCGTAGCGCAGCGCATCACGACGCAACGTTGCTTCGTCGGTAGGTGCATCGTGCAAGAGCGGTTCGCTGTCAGCTACTTCAAGATGCACCTCGCGACGGCGTGCTGAGCAATGCGAAACCACTGGCCTCTTCAAGCATCAACGCGTCGCGTCGCATCTCGGTATGAACTGACCCTTACCTAGTAAGTGTAGTAGTGAGTTGACGTATAACGTAGGATTCAGACTTTGATACACATGTTGCATTAGCATTTACTAAAAGGCGAAGAATTTGGATAGAACGTCATATAAAGCTTAAAAAGGACCGAGGTGAATTTAATCGCATTTTTTCAGCGACCATTCTGTATTTATCTACAGCTAAAATTCTATGCCATATTTGTATCTGCAGACGTTATGCAGATATGTTTGTATGTGCAGATAATATTGTTATCATCTTTTGATATAGTTCGGTGCTTAACTCTATAACGTGACCTCGATGGTGTCATATGTAAATAAATTAGATAGAAGTTACAATATGCGGTCTTATTGCTCTGGAAGCATTTCTTCCAGACAACTTTTTTGCTCCAAGAACTGTTGTTTACAAAATTAGACAAATAAGTAAAAGAAAAAGAGAAAATAAATGTCAAAACACATGATGATGACAGATGATGAGAGTTGAGGATAAGTATGATAGACTATACAATTAAGGACGGGAATTATGATGAGAATTTTTAGAGTTCCAAGTAATAAGCTGTGAATAGATTTTTGAATAAAAAGGCGACTGAGCACGTCGAATTTACAAAGGCAAGGAGTTCCAGTTCAGGAGAATGATTTATTGAAGAAGGAGCATGAATGTGCTGGAATACGAAGCGAAACATTGTTAGTGGAACTTAGATGACCATCATGAGAGGAGTAGATGAACTCAAAGCGATATTTTAGGTACGGAGGGATTGAACAGTACGCAGAATAAACAGAAAGAATATGAGTATAGAGTCGCGAAGGCGAATCGACAGCAACTTGAAACGTTTACGGAATTCTGAAATGTGATCATATTTATGGAGTCCTAATATGAATCGTAAACATCCAGTAAAAAGGGTCTTCGGTTCTCTACATTTACCATACGAATCACAGCAGCATTAAGCTGCTATTATACGCTGGTATTCTGTGAAAGCATTGTCTTTTCTAGATCTAACCATTTCCCCACAACCGTAATATAGCTGCAGTATGGCTCTACCATGTACTATAAAGCTTTCGTCACGTTAAAACATTACTATCGGTAATTATTTTTTGAACTTATAGTGCAATTTTGGTTTTCGCGTTCGGTTTATCTGCTCTCCAAATCACAAAACTCAAATGACGCTAATACTTAATTATCTGTGAAACAGCTAAATTATTTTATTACTTCAGACATAAAGGTGTTAAATACCTACTAAATATGATTATTTCTAAGTAAAGCGAGGACAGTTTGCGAATTTGTTTACAGAAAAACATTTATAGAAAAAAAAACAAAGTCGGTGGTAGAATTCTACCCCTTTACCAATTTCTGCCGTCAAATAACAGTACCTGCACTGCTGCGCTGATCTGGAGGGTAAAGTGAACCAGTATAATGACAGGCTGTGTGGCAGTCCAGCTTATTCCTCAGAGGTGACAACGCATCTGGGGCCTTCATTGATTGATGCCATTTGTAAGTTCCCATGGACTGCACTTCCCACTTGTAGCCGTGAAAGGAAAAGAAGAGATCTCCCGCCAGGCAAGGTATTCAGCCCGGGAGTGGCCAACGCTTGGAGTCGTAGTTTTTTTTTATTTTTTTTTTTGCGCCCGAAGCAAATATGGGCAACCCTCCGGAAAGCGGGGGAGGGAGGTTGTGAATGCTCATAGCATACCACGCAGCCGGCTGCGTGGTTATGTGGTGACTTTTACCCACTAAACCCAACCTTTTAGGGACTGGCTTAACGATCTGACTAGAGATCTCTAAGCCGTATACGAACGCGACCCTCCTTGGCAGAAAGGAGGGCGCAAGAGTCGTAGTTCGGAGCTATTCTATATATACTTGTTTTACTTCGGCAACTTTGATAGCGCGATTTAGGGTTCAATGTGTTTCGCTTGTGGTGCGACGACAGCGTTGCCACACTCTTATCATCTGTTATATGAACGGATACCCTTAAGACTATGTTTCCTTTAATCTTGACATGTAACAAGGTATATCGGGCGGATGAATACTATGCTATAGCTTGAGATGAGAAGTCGTCACGTCGTCATGTGTCATTCTTAGATGTCGAGTGTAGTGTTACATCGCTCACATACCGACAGTTGTAGTACTTACTGTACAATACGTAGTAGTACTTACTGTAGCTTGTGTTATGTCCAACAGAATGTCGCTGAAAATGTTATTTATATTATTATATAGCTTACATTATCTAAGCTAAAATATATTTCAATCAATATACAAAAATTGTTATTAAGTAAACTAACCGTACTGACGGTGTTAGAATACCCACACTAAGGTATAGGACCTTCCCGTGGGTGTCGTAAGAGGAAAGAAAGATGAACTGAAACAGAAAAAGAAATTGCGGTTGCCCACCCGCCTGGCGTTGAAACTATGGCAAAACCTACCCATGAAACAATTAATGGGTAGGCCTATGTTCGACCGTAAGATTTCATAAGCCGTAATAAGTAATGGAATCAATGCTTACAAAATATGATCATTGATGATTGATGATCACTTATGCAACTCATGCGACTAATGTGCCCTGAGTATTGAGTATTGAGTAATGAGTGCTTATTATATTAGTACGTACAAATTCGCATAAAATACTTATTTAGGTATACTTGGTACAATGTTTATAAGAGATCTTCCTATTTTCTTAAATCTGAACGATAATCACGTAACGAAACACGATGACTTCCTTGTGGAATCAACTAACACCAGCGATTTTTCCGGACCGATACTACTAAGGAACCTTCAAGAAAAGAGTCAACTCTTTTTTTAAAGGCAATTGCAATTCCCCTGGTATTACAGGGTGTGTGTCGTTCAAGGGTGACAGTAGTCACTTGCCATCAGGTGAGTTGCATGCTTGTTAGCACCCTCTCCATTAAAAAAACGAAATGAAGTGATTGATTCTTATAAACCATCATCACACAGCACAATGATTTTTTTTTATTTCACCTCTACTAAATAATCCTGGTAGAATCACGCTGCAGCTGTGGTTACACCACGAATCGAATCGACCAGAAAAGGATCACGCTCTATCGAAATACCGAAAAATTGCAGCATAACGCTACGTTATCATCATCATCATCATTACAGCCCTTCACAAGTCCACTGCGGAACATAAGCCTCCCCCAAGGAATGCCACAGAGCACAGTCTTGAGCCACCTGCATCCATCGACTTCCTGCATGTCTTACAAGGTTGTCACTAGTGGGGGGTCGCATTTCACTTCGTCTACCGGTACGTGGCTGCCACTGAGAACCGGCCGGCCCATTGCCACTTCAGCTTACTAATCAGTTGTACTATGTCGGTCACTCTGGTTCTACTGCGGATATCCTCATTTATCACGTAGAGAAACCCCGAGCATAGCCCTCTGCATAGCTCGATGAGCAACCTTGAGCGTTGTCACACGGTCAGAGCAGTAAAGGACCACGTCTCAGTTCCATAAGTCATCACTGGCAACACGCACTGGTTGTACAGTCCCGTTTTCACGTTTTGAAGTACTTATAGCTGACGAGAAAATGTGTCGTAATTTCCCGCATGCTGCCCAGCCTAGTTGAATCCGTCCATTAACCTCTCGGCCGAAGTTGGACTTACCTAGTCGGACTATTTGTCCCAGGTACACATACTCGTCAACAACTTCGAGCTTAGTGCTCCCAACAACTACCGGCATAGGTGTGACGTGGATGTTACACATGCACTATTCAAGTAATGGTGCTTATGTCCTCCAGCGATTCTACTATAAGGACTATATCTTTGTTAATCTAAGGTGAGTGATGTAATCGTCATTGATGATAATACCGTGTCCTTTCCAGTCCAGTGGCTTGAAAACATCTTCCAAATCGGCGGTGAAGAACTTCGGGGATATAACGTCACCTGTCTTACACCTTTCTGCAGTTTGATAAGTTTAGTACTCTGGTTCTGTACTCGGATAGCCATCGTGGCCCTACTGTAAAAGCACTTCAACACTTCGATATACCAACAGTCAACTTAGCATCGCTGAAAGGACTGTAGTACCGCCCAAATTTCAAGTAAATCAAAGGTTTTCTCACAGTCCACATACGCCGAGCAAAGTAGCAGATTGTACTCTTCGGTCTTCTGTACAATTTTTCGAAGAGTACGTATGTAGCCTATGATACTAAAGCCTTTTCGGAAACCGGTTTGTTCGGGAGGCTAGAGGTCGTCGAGCCTACGTGTGAGACGATTCGTAATGACTCGAAAACATTACATAGACGCGGAAATCGGTCTGTAGTTCTTCTTTTTTTAATAGCTTTGGGTGACAGACAAGCACACAGTCCACTGTGTGCTCGTTTGCCATCCAATTAGGTGGACTTTATGATAAGTGGATGCTGTGGCCCATAGACGTCCACATTTATCCTCAATTAAGAATCAAACTGCAAATGTGTTGTCACCCCTGAGGACTTAGATGGAATGCCTCTATTTCAGTAATAAGGGTCTCCTGTTCTCTATACTCACTACACGAAACACAGCAGCATTACGCTGCTATTTTACGCTGGTATTCTGTGAGAGCGTGGTCCTGCATTCGTGCTACAGCTATAATATAACAGCAGCGTGGCTCTACCACGTAAAAAAGAGAGCGAGACCTTTCTTAAAGAACAAGACTACCGCACTTCTGCTCCACGCCTCCGGAGTAGTGCCACCATGGAGGACGAAATTAAAGAGCTTCTGAAGGACTACAAGTACCGGTTTTCCACCCGCTTTTAGAAGCTCCGCTGTAATTCCATCCTCACCCGGGGACTGCTGGAGAGCCATTCTAATCTCACACACACTGACGTCCGGGATATCATCGGAATAGTGTCGGATAAGACTTGCTCTTGTATCGTTACTCACACTTGCGTGTGGCTCCAACGGTGAAGTGTCGTGTGCTTGTACGTTACCCATATATTTATGAAAAAATCGTAAGTACACGCACCAATTTATTATCATAATGGTAACGGGAGTCCCTCATCTCGGACGTGTTATACATGTAATTATGTCGCTCATCTTTTAGCAAGTCCTTGTGGGCAGCCAGCAGTGCAGAATGCTGCACGCCTTGTAGCAGCAGGGCGGTGAAGCGCGCGTTGCGTAGACTGCAGCATAGCAGGTCCAGTTGACCGCACAGAAGTATAGCGTTGGACGTGAAGAATATACCTGCGATTGGTCAATATTAAACGGCTACATTTTATGGTCGATTGACTAAGGTCCTATTTATATGGGGAAATATCTATGAATCATACTCGCCTCGCGGAGGCAAAGACGGGTTGTGTCGGACTCGCATCGACTTAAACTCTATGTCTACCTTCGCCGCACCCGCATGTAGGCACGGATCTTTTTACTATTGGGTAATACCTACACGTAACTGACTCGCGAGTGCTACGACGGGTTATGTCGTACTCTCACCTACTAAAATGCCAATAGTATTAGTAGTTAGGTTGTACCATTTCTGGCGCACTTGTAGAAAGGTTGTACCAGTTCTGGCGCACTGAGTCAGAAGTGGTACAAGTACGACGTTCGTCGACTCACGATCCTAAAAAAAAAAAAAAAACGGTTCCGGAGATGTGCAGATCAATTAACTCTTATCTAATTGATATCCGCTACGAGCCTCCACCGTCATTAGCGCTCCATTGTTCTTATCTACTTATCTATTGTTCATTCAATACCGTCATTATCTATCCTTCCTCAGCGTGGTGCTATTGTATTATACTCCTTTGTTCCTATCTACACTAATCTGACTCATTAATAAAACACATTACCCAATTTTGTTAAAATTTTTATTTATAAAGTACAAAATCTTATTACTTATTATCTATAAAATAGGAGCGAAACATCTCATCCACTAAAATATCGTTGTACAATGTGTTCCCTGTAAATATACTCGTAAAACTATGCATTGAACATCCCTGAAACTTATATAGCAAATACATTAAGCAATATTCGCCACAAACTGAAGTCCACTCATTCTGAATCCTATCAACGTTCCAGTTCCATCTTTTACAATTTCTTTTAAAAAACTCTAGATGATATCGTACAGGTGCCCGTCCGAATGAATCAAAATATTGACCGACGTCATTCGTATCGATATATAAAACTACCCAATGTGACCCTGGTTTATCATCTGTATCCAAATTGCATATTATATACGTTGGTACGTGGGTGTACATGGGTAGTTTATTGGCAGCATAAACATTATTTTCTAGAGTGGGGTGAATCTTTTTCAGATGTTGTTGTACATCTAGTGTATCCATAATATTACTGCTATTAGTAGATTATTACAGTACCAATCTACTCAATGACTAATATAGGAGTGATCAATTATAGTGATTTCTAAATATTAAATTGCATTCTTTGTGTTATACAAATCGTATTTGAGTCACCAATACACTAAACAAGACACGACAGGAAGGACGTAGGAATGTAGAGATAAGCAACAGAATGTAAGGTAAGCTTGTTGACGCATAAAGATACTATCAATTCTACTGCAGAAATTCTTTAGATTAGAATTATTACTCACTGGTACTATATAAGACCAAGCAACTGCAGTCATGGAGTTAGTTTATGGTCGTTTGACCGCAGTGGATCTATCAATACTACGTTTGTGTTACTTCAACGCATCAAAGGCCATGGATGTAAGTGTTTATTCTATTGACAAACTTACTTTTCTTTCTGTTATTTTCTTACGTGTGTATGATTTAGTGTTAACAAATTATATTTAAATGTTATGTGTGTGTATATGGTTAAGCCGTGGTAGCTCAGATGGTTAGCGCAAAATGTAAAATTCACAGTACGCGACCCGGGTTCGATCCCCGCCGGCACCAATTAAATTGTTAATTACAATTTTAAGTGCTGATTTACCACGTGCTCGGCGGTGAAGGAAAACATCGTGAGGAATGCATGTCTGAGAAAATTTCGAAGGCATGTGAAGTTTGCCAACATGCATTGAGGTATCGCAGCGAACATTTCCTAGCCCTAAAACCCTCTCAGAAATGAGAGGAGGCCTATGTTCAGCAGTGGACTTTAATAGGTTGTAACTTTAGCTTTTTTAACTTTTATGATTAAGTGTTAACAAATTGATATTAACATGATAACTGTGTTGTTGCAGAAATCATTGAGCTTCGATGAAAATACCTATAAACAGTATTACTACTCGCCACTCTCCCCTCAAGAAGAGAGTGATGACATCGTCATTAATAATAACACATGCGATGGTGGAAAAAGAAAATCGCAATCGATTGATCATTTTTTTGAAGCTGAATCAAAAATAAAAAAGAGGAAGCTGTTATCATCAACCGTAGCACGAGCCGCTAGAGATGGTGTATCATACATTTCTACTAATTCTGACGACGGAGACCAAGCGACGCATCTCATCAAAATTGAAATGTACGATATGAAGAAGCTATCCAAGATTCCAACTACTGATCATTGGAAACATGCTTCCACGAGGATTAAATATTACGTAAAGACTAATAAGGATAGCATCTACGACAACACAAACGCCCTCGTATACAATATTACAAAGACAATAGCAGAAAGTGAAAAAGTTAAAAAATACTTTTTTAACAATGATAGTCATTAGCTGATCATTAGTGAATGTGATTCTGTTTACTTAAATTACTTCCGTGTACTCATTATATTCTATTTCTAATCCTTTGTTAGACTTAAATATCGGACATTATTTGAAATTTGGGTATCAGTTGGTCTACCAACACTGAACTGTTACTTACTCTGCTACCTATTTTCTTCTTTACTATAAGGATGGCAAACTTCAGTGAAGTGTGCACCAGTGCTTTCTTCTCCACAACCATGGAAGAGAATACGGAACTATTCAGCAGCGAATTAAATCAGGAGTTGTCTAAAGTTTGTGATGAAATGGAGAAGGATCAACTGTTCGATTCATCGTATGATGATGAGTTGTATAATCACTGTGCGATGGTTGAAACACAGTTTAAGTAAGTAAAATAAACATTCATTTCGATCATAATTTACACAATGTCTTGTACAGTTTTTAATAAATTTAAACATTTTAGTAGTCAACCACTACAACTTGGAAGAGGAACGAAGCGAACGAGCAGCAAAGAACCCAAGATCATCAAAAAACCAACAACGGAAGCAGAAGCGCCTACCTCTGCAGGGAACAGTATCAGTAACGATGATCAAGTGGAATGTCTAACGTGTCATATATTTATCAAGAAACGGTATTTAGCTAATCATTTTAAAAGTAATGTTCACAAAAATAATCTTTTAAATTCACATAATTCTTTATCAAATAAGAAATAGGATTTTAACTTATAAAATCAAGAGTAGAGTAGATAGTTCGACATTGGTAAATTTTGAAACTCCTGAACTATTTTTAAATTCTATTAAAGATGATATTTTATTTTTAATACAAGAGTGTATTCATCAACACATAATTTTTAAAGTAAACTTCATATTGCATGCTGATTTTGTTCAACAAACTAAAGATATTCATGATACGTTCGATTTTCAAACGCTTAACTATATTATTTGTCAAGGAGATGACTTAAATATTTTTTTTCATCTTTAAATGATACAATTACTACTAAAATTTGTGCATTTGAAAAAAAAGATAGTGGATGGAGTCTAAAAAACATAAAATCTATAGACATGAATGTTAATAAATTTAACCCCCTACGCGGTACTTCATACATAGATCTTCCTCGTGACATAAAATTAAAAAAGGCTGTTATAAATGTAAAAAGCAAGGATTATTTTTGTTTTAAATGGGCGTTACTCTCGGCGTTATATCCCGTAAACAAAGACGCGGATCGTGTATCATCGTACGTTAAACATGCAAATAAACTTAAATTTGATGGTATTTCCTTTCCAGTTAAAATTTCTGACATAGCAAAAGTAGAGAAATTAAATGATATTAGTATTAATGTTTTTGGGTTAGAATATAATAAAGAAAAACGATGTAATTCTATAGTAGGTCCATTATTTTTAACAAAGTGTCGTAAAGATAGACATATCAATTTATTATTTTTTTCGAAGGATACAAAAAATCATTATTGTTACATAAAAAATTTATCGCGGTTAGTTAGTAAACAAATTTCAAAAGACGGTCACATCATGTACATTTGCGAAGCATGTCTACTTCACTTTCCATCTAAGGAAAGTTTAAATAACCATGAACAATACGATTGTGCCCACATTTGTACAGAATTACCAAACAGTGAAACTTTTAAAAAAAGAATTGGTTTAGTCAACCTATTTCAAATGATAAAATTAAATTTGATAGTTATGAAAAAAAGTTGAAGATACCATTCGTAGTTTATGCTGATTTTGAAGCATTTTTAAAACCAATAGAATCATGTTCTAACGATCCTTCCAAACCTTTCACACACAATATTCAGAAACATGAAGTACATAGTTTTGGTTATTATATAAAATGTTCATATGATGATAAATTATCAAAATATCTAACGTATTGCGGACCCAACTGTGCACAAATGTTTATGGAAAGTTTATCTAACAATCTCAAAGAAATAAATAGACTTCAAAAATATCCTCCACTTCCGCTAACAAATGAAGACAAAAACCAAATTTCAAATGCAACCATTTGTCATATTTGTGAAACAGAGTTAGCAGAACATTTTTATGATTTTGATTGGTACACCGGTAGTTTTATAGGTGTTGCTCACGAATCATGTAGCTCGAAGTTCAGAAAACCTCGTTATATACCAATATTTTTACACAACCTTAGTCACTATGATGCTCATTTTATTGTTCACGCGTTAAACTTTTGTGATGGTGAAGTCGAAGTTATCCCTCAAAATAAAGAAAAATATATATCCTTTTCCAAAAAATTTAAAATGAATAACCACGAAATTATATTAAGATTCATAGATCACTTAAGTTTTTATCATGTAAATTAGAAGAATTGGCCAAAAATCTCAGTAATGATCAATTTCAAGAATTACGTAGAAATTATCCTAATGATGAAGATTTCTTTCGTTTAAAACGGAAAGGCGTTTATCCATATGAACTTATGACTAATTATGATAGTTTAAGCCTAACATCGCTCCCCGAACAAAAATTTTTTCATAGCTCGCTCACAGATTCCCATATTTCAAATGATGATTACAATCATGCTAAAGATGTTTGGGAACACTTTGGGTGTTGTAATATGCTAGATTATTCAAACCTGTATTTAAAAACAGACGTTTTACTTTTAACCGATGTATTTGAAAACTTTAGAAAGTTATGTATTAATACTTATGATTTAGACCCTGCCCATTATTACACAGCACCCGGTTTAAGTTGGGATGCAATGTTAAAATATACAAAAATAGAATTAGAACTTTTAACAGATTATGAGAAAATTGCATTTATTAGATCAGGTATCAGAGGTGGTGTATCTCAATGTAGTAATCGTTATGCTAGAGCTAATAACAAATATATGGGGGATTATGATGCAGGGAAACCAAATTCATATATCACATATTTTGATGCCAACAATTTATATGGTTGGGCTATGTCTCAATGTCTTTCTACTGGTGGATTCGAATGGGTAAATCCGAATACAGAATTTAATGTGTCTGAGACATCGAACTTCGGTTTTATTTTAGAAGTTGATTTGGAATATCCAGATGAACTTCATGATTTACATTCGGACTTTCCTTTATGCCCCGAAAACATTTGTGCAGGCAATATTAATGAAAATAAACTAGTCCCAAATTTAAATAATAAAGATAAATATGTAATTCATTACAGAAATTTAAAGCAGTGCGTAGAAATGGGGGTTAAATTAACTAAAATTCATAGAGTTTTAAAATTTAAACAGTCTCGCTGGTTGAAGATGTACATAGATCTAAACACAAAATTAAGAACGTTAGCAAATTCAGATTTCGAAAAAGATTTTTATAAATTAATGAATAATTCAGTCTTCGGAAAGACTATGGAGAATATTGAAAAAAGGGTTAACATAAAATTAGTTACACACTGGGAGAACCAGGGCAAAGCTTTAGGTGCTCAAGATCTAATCGCTAAACCACAATTTCATAGTCTTTCAGTATTTTCGGAAAACCTAGTTGCGGTTCAGTTGCGAAAAACAAAGTTAATATATAACAAACCAATTTATTTAGGGTTTTGCATTTTAGATATTTCAAAAACATTAATGTATGATTTTCATTATAACTATATGGTTAAAAAGTTTAGTAAAATCAAATTATTGTATACAGATACGGATAGTTTAATATATCATATATTTACAGATGATTTTTACTCTGATATAAAACCTGACCTTTCATCATACTTTGATACCTCAGCTTATGATGCAAATAATATTTTTGAATATCCAAAATTAAATAAAAAGAAATTAGGTTTTTTTAAAGATGAAAATAATGGTAAAATCATGAAAGAATTTGTGGATTTACGATCCAAAATGTACGCTTTTAACTTAGAGAATAAGACTATAGCCAAGGCAAAAGGGGTAAATAAATGTATCACTAAAAAGATGACCATGGATAATTATAAGTCTTCTCTATTTAATAAAAAAGTGCAATATTATAGTATGCTTAGATTTAAATCAATTAAACACACAATTTTTACACAAAAATTAAATAAGATTGGTTTATCATATAATGACACAAAGAGGCATATTTTAGATAATAATATTGAAACATTAGCTTGGGGTCATTATAAACTGCGTTAAGTGTTGATAGTTTTTAATTTTATGTCTGCATGTAAATAAAATTTGTATTGATTGTAAAATAATGATAATAGTATAATATGACGTAGAGTTTATTAAGTACATATTTAATCGTTGTTTTATTTTAAATAATTTAAGTTAATTGTTGTTTATATTTGCGTGTGTGTGTGTGTGTGTGTGTGTGTGTGTGCATTTATTTGAGGTTGAGTTGATTGTAAAATTATGATGTACTAATTGTGTTAGAAATAGTATACAGATCATTCTGTTTTATATAATGTTTGCAATATATATTAATTGTTAACACCAACACTTTCATTTTTTATTTCACCCCTTAGAACTTTAGACGTGTGTAATGTTTCACTTTATCCATCCGTTTACTGCTATTGTGGCGGGGCCAAGTGGATGTGGGAAGTCAAATTTTGTAACAAATTTCATAAAATCAGTTACAGAAATATGTAATTGTGATTTTAATCAGATCACATGGTGCTTTGATGAAATGCAACCTTTATATAATTTACCAAATGTTAACTACCATCAAGGAATTCCAAATGTTAATATGTTTGACGGTGAAAACCCACATCTTGTTATTATTGATGATCTAATGAGAGAGTCCGGAATCACAGGAATCTTAGTGTATTTTATTTAACACAAAATTTATTTCATCAGGGTAAAGGGCAAAGAGACATATCCTTAAACTCAAGTTATATAATATATTTTAAAAACTCTCGAGATAAAACTCGAATATGATATTTAGCACGACAAGTGTCACCAGATAACCCAAAATTTATTGAAGATGCCTACAGGGATGCAACTCTAGAGGCGCATGGATATATAATGGTAGATTTAAAACAGAATACCAATGATTTTTGTCGTATCAAGACAAATGTCTTCCCATTTAATGGTTTCTGCACAGTCTACGTCCCCACAAAAGAGTTTAAATACACCAAGAATCAAACATTTGAAATCATTGCTAAATGATGCATCGTCGACTCACAACGCATAAACATTTGCTAAAAGCTTTGCATACGCTTAAACCAAAATATCAAAGAGCATTACTTAAAACGTGTGATGAAGAAGAAATTAACTGTATTTGTGAGTGTATTCATAACGTTTTACAAGGAAAAGTACCTCTTAAAGATCAAGATAAACAAAAATTGAATAAACACAAAAATATACTCCGTCAACTAGTGCGTAAGTGTAAACATAAACTAAGAAAAAATATAATTATACAAAAAGGAGGGGCTTTCTTACCAATAATATTAGGTGCAATATTGAGTGGATTAGTGAGTGGACTAGCCAGTTAACATGGAAAATGCAAAGAAAATGATACTTATCGAACCTGGATTGATTGAAAAATTAAAACAAGAAAATAAGGTTAATACGAGTAGTAGTTTATCTCGATTAGATATTGAAATGCAAAATATTATGAATAGTAAGACGGAAGACCGAAATAAATGGATGTTATTACAAACACTGCAAAGATACCTTCATTTTACCGAAGAGGATCGTCAACCACTCAGATTACCAATTTATTCTGATACATCTAATGAAGATTCAAACGAGTCTAAAATTGGTTTTAAAAATAAAGATAGAGATCTAAAAACTTCAGTTGATGCTGAATCTTTGTTGGAGGAGAATCGATCCATCAAAAGTAAAGAAAATGTTGAAAATCCACTTTACACACCAGCTCAAATACTCCGTTTAATACCAAAAACTTATAATAAAAAAGGACAGTTATTATTAAACTTAGTTGAAACAAGTAAAGGTAAAATACATTGGGATAATGAAGGTACAGTCATAATTGATAATGAAAAAATTCCTGGAAGTAATATTGTTGATTTAATAAATGATTCACTAAGACCCTTAAAAAGAAGTGATCCAGTAGGGTGGGATAGATTTGCTGAAGCATTAAAAGATATTAAAGAACCACTTACTTATATTGGAAATCCAAAGAGATGTGAGTTTATTAACCAACTTCAAGCAAAAGATCTGAACAAACCCTCTGAGATTGAATTTCAAGAGTTTTCTACACCGAGCAGTAGAGATAAAAAGTCTACAACTAAAATACGTAAAAGGCTTGAGTGGGAAAAATGGACCCCGTACTAGAAGAAATTAACAGGATTTATTATGATCCATCTAATCCCGCTGGTTTTGGTAGTATTGATAAATTATCAAAAGCCATGAAGGGTAAAATGAATAAAAAGCAAGTAAAGGAATGGTTAAAATCACAAGAAACATACACATTACATAAACCCATTCGAAAAAAATTCCCGCGTAATAGGTACATTCTATCAAATATTAATGAACTGTGGCAAGCTGATTTAAGTGATATGCGAACTTATTCTCAATATAATGATGGTTTCAAGTATATACTTTGTGTTATTGATGTATTTAGTAAATATGCTTTTGCAAGACCAATGAAAAAGAAAAACTCAGAAACAACTAAAGAATGTTTGGAAGTATATTTACTGAAAGTAATTTAACACCTACTCACATACAATCTGATAAAGTACAAAAATACTTTAAATCCAAAAAGATTAATTACTATACCACTAACAATCCTGACATTAAGGCCAGTATTGTTGAACGATTTCAAAGAACACTAAAAATGAAAATGTGGCGTTATTTCACTCATAATAATACTTATAGATATATAGATGTTTTACAAGATTTAATATACTCTTACAATCACAGCTTTCACTCTAGTATTAAGATGTGCCCATGTGATGTAAATTCCAACAATATTATGACAGTTTGGACTAATCTTTATGATAGACGGTCAAACAAACTTTCTTTAGAAAATCCTAAACCAAATTTCAATGTGGGTGATTATGTTCGAATAACTAAATATAAACATGCTTTCCAAAAAGGATATGAATCAAATTGGAGTGATGAAATATTTATTATATCTTCAATAATTGATAGATCTCCATGGGTTGTTTATACAATAACAGATTTACAAAATGAACCAATAGTTGGTACTTTTTATGAAAGAGAATTACAGAAAATCACTTACAACCCCACCTCACAATATAAAATAGATAAAATAATTGACACTCGTTACTCCGGTAACAGAAAAGAAGTATTAGTGAAGTGGAAAGGTTATCCAGATAAATTTAACAGTTGGATTTTAGCTTCTAGTCTAAAAGAAATATGAATAAAGAAAGTTTTTATTTAACTTTGCTCAGCAATAGTTCAATGGAATACTTTCCTGATAACAAGACCACAAATTTTTCAACGAAATTACCGAAAGCTATTAAATTAGAAGGTGAATGGTCGGTTGGAGTTGTCGAGTTTCAATATCCATGTACCATGTTTACTGTTCAAGATCATGAAAATATTATATACATTACAAAATCTATGTTAATGCCTAATGAAGATAAACTATCCACAGTGTACTACAAAAAACATATTCCAGCTACCAACTATGATAACGTTGAGCATATTTTAAGAGTGTTAAATGGTATCGGAGAGAACTTGAAATTTCGCTATGATGAAATAACAAAATTTGTGTCTATTTCTGTTTTGGATAAAAATATAACATCCGTAACATTATCACCCAAATTAAGTTTACAACTAGGTTATGAACCAAATAAAAATCTCCTAGAGAGAAATTTTGGAAAGTGTCCTGCTAATTTACACTTAGGGTTACCATCTCAACTCTTTCTATATTGTGACATTATCGATCCTCAGATTGTGGGTGATGTTATGACTCCTTTACTAAGAGTCATTTCATTAGATCCTACAAAATACATTTATGGTGCAAATAAAATGCACGTTTTCTCTCAACCTCACTACTTACCTGTTATGCGAAGAGAGTTCGATACGCTGGAAATAGTTATAAGATCGAGCACAGGACAAAAAATACCATTCCAGTTTGGAACCGTGTGTATTAAACTATATTTCCGAAAATTATAATAATGAATTCTTTTCGTGATCATCATAAATGTCCATATGAAAATTATTATACACATCAAGCTGGGTCAGGAGTTGGAGTAATTTATAAGGGTGCACCATACCAACGCGGTCATGGTATTGGGAGCTTCTTAGGGGGGTTATTGAGATCAGTTTTACCTTTACTTTCAAGTGGTGCTCGAGTGATTGGTAAGGAGGCATTAAGCGCTGGAGTAGGACTTTTATCGGATATGGTTCAAGCGCGTCCTATGGAAGCCTCAATAAAAGATCGTCTAAAGCAAGTTAGTACGAATTTAAAACGAAAGGCTGATGAGAAAATTGATCAATTTAACATGACAGGATCTGGGTATAAAACTAAAAGAAAACGATTGACCTCGTTCATTCCACCATTAACTGCTAAAGTGAAAGCTGCGAAAAAACTTGGTCTAAAACCAAAAAATAACAAAGATGTATTTTCAAATTAAATATGTCTTTCCTTCATAATCATTCTTGCGAGTGCGTTAAGTCAGAATTGGATTTGTTTGCACTACCGTCTACACAAACTAGCATTGAAAATGGATTGTGGATTCATTATAAACCAATTTCATCTCTTGGTGATGATGGACCTATCGAGTTTCAAGTTCCTGGGACAGGCGATGACTACATAGATTTGTCTCATACATTACTCCACATAAAGGCAAAAGTATTAAATCAAGATTCAACTAACTTGATATCTACTACAATAGTAGCACCTGTAAATAATTGGCTGCATTCACTTTTTAGTCAACTTGATGTTTATTTAAACCAAAAACTTGTATCACCACCTAATAATACCTATGCATATCGAGCATACATGGAAACCCTTTTAAACTATGCTCCTGCTGCTAAACAATCTCATCTTACTTGTAGTCTTTGGTATGATGATACAGCAGGAAAAATGGATTCTACGGATGGTAAAAACATAGGATTTGTTAAAAGACAGGAATTGATTAGTGAAAGTAAGGAAATAGAAATGATTGGTCATCTTCACGGTGACATTTTCAACCAAGATAAATTTTTAATTAATGGTGTTGAAATGAGTGTTAAATTGGTTCGATCGAGAGAGAGCTTTAATTTAATTGCTGGGTCAAACGATGTAAAGTTTAAAGTTTGCATTACGGACGCAACTCTTATTGTACGACGAGCACGAATTAATCCAAGTGTATTACTCGCACATCAAAAAGTTTTAGCTTCTACCACTGCTAAATATCCTATTACTCGAGCTGAAGTAAAAGTTTTAACAATTCCATCGGGTGTTCAAGGAAAAACTCTTGATAATATATTTTTAGGGCGGGTACCCAAAAGATGTATAATTGGATTTGTGAACAATTCTGCATTTAATGGTTCCCTTACTAAAAATCCATTTAACTTTGAAAACTATGGTATCAATTCTTTCAGCTTATATATTGATGGTCAACAAATACCTTCAAAAGCTTTGCCACCATCTTTTAATAATAGCATATTTACATCAGCATATCATACTCTATTCTCGGGAACTGGTATTCACTTTCTTAATGAAGGAAATGGAATCTCTTGTGAACAGTATGCCAAAGGTTACTGTCTATTAGCATTTGACTTAACTCCTGATTTATCAGCCAACTCATCAGCTCATTGGAATCTCATAAAGCATGGTAGTGTAAGATTAGAAGTACGATTTGAATCCTCACTAATACAAACAATTAACTGTATAGTTTATGCTGAGTTTGATAATATTATTGAGATAGATAAAAACAGAAATGTTACTGTAGACTATAGTAGTTAAGGTTATAATATTTGTTGTGTGTTAGATTTTATGAGTTATGTGTAATGCATTTTGTGTGTATGTAACTATGTGAAACATTATAAAACTAAATAAAACAAATTGTATGCAATATATAATTTTTTATTTCTTTATAAATATTCTATTTAATCTAATACAAAACTCTGTTCGAGTTTAAATTTTACATAAGCACACTGACTAAACCACTGAACATGCTGCTGCCAAGGATCATCATCATCTTCCCAATCTTTTAAGCCACCACCACAATGGAAACACTTGGTCCTGTCTGCATGGCCAGTATAAAAGAAACCGGCTTCTGCAAGATCTTCAGGTTTCTGTCTCATAACGAGAGGCCAGTTTTCGAAACTGAGCAACCGGCTAGATTTTGATCTGAAGAATGGATATTCAGCTCTTGAGTACTGCATATTCTTCTCGTTTTCATCTCCACTCAGTGTTGTAGTTTTGTTCTTCAATGATGTGTTCTGTACACGTATGCCACACTCATCTCTTTCTTCTGCTCTTGTCTTCCTGTAATTTAAGTAAACAGAATCACATTCACTAATGATCAGCTAATGACTGTCATTGTTAAAAAAGTATTTTTTAACTTTTTCACTTTCTGCTATTGTCTTTGTAATATTGTATACGAGGGCGTTTGTGTTGTCGTAGATGCTATCCTTATTAGTCTTTACGTAATATTTAATCCTCGTGGAAGCATGTTTCCAATGATCAGTAGTTGGAATCTTGGATAGCTTCTTCATATCGTACATTTCAATTTTGATGAGATGCGTCGCTTGGTCTCCGTCGTCAGAATTAGTAGAAATGTATGATACACCATCTCTAGCGGCTCGTGCTACGGTTGATGATAACAGCTTCCTCTTTTTTATTTTTGATTCAGCTTCAAAAAAATGATCAATCGATTGCGATTTTCTTTTTCCACCATCGCATGTGTTATTATTAATGACGATGTCATCACTCTCTTCTTGAGGGGAGAGTGGCGAGTAGTAATACTGTTTATAGGTATTTTCATCGAAGCTCAATGACTTCTGCAACAACACAGTTATCATGTTAATATCAATTTGTTAACACTTAATCATAAAAGTTAAAAAAGCTAAAGTTACAACCTATTAAAGTCCACTGCTGAACATAGGCCTCCTCTTATTTCTGAGAGGGTTTTAGGGCTAGGAAATGTTCGCTGCGATACCTCAATGCGTGTTGGCAAACTTCACATGCCTTCGAAATTTTCTCAGACATGCATTCCTCACGATGTTTTCCTTCACCGCCGAGCACGTGGTAAATCAGCACTTAAAATTGTAATTAACAATTTAATTAGTGCCGGCGGGGATCGAACCCGGGTCGCGTACTGTGAATTTTACATTTTGCGCTAACCATCTGAGCTACCACGACTTAACCATATACACACACATAATATTTAAATATAATTTGTTAACACTAAATCATACACACGTAAGAAAATAACAGAAAGAAAAGTAAGTTTGTCAATAGAATAAACACTTACATCCATGGCCTTTGATGCGTTGAAGTAACACAAACGTAGTATTGATAGATCCACTGCGGTCAAACGACCATACACTAACTCCATGACTGCAGTTGCTTGGTCTTATATAGTACCAGTGAGTAATAATTCTAATCTAAAGAATTTCTGCAGTAGAATTGATAGTATCTTTATGCGTCAACAAGCTTACCTTACATTCTGTTGCTTATCTCTACATTCCTACGTCCTTCCTGTCGTGTCTTGTTCAGTGTATTGGTGACTCAAATACGATTTGTATAACACAAAGAATGCAATTTAATATTTAGAAATCACTATAATTGATCACTCCTATATTAGTCATTGAGTAGATTGGTACTGTAATAATCTACTAATAGCAGTAATATTATGGATACACTAGATGTACAACAACATCTGAAAAAGATTCACCCCACTCTAGAAAATAATGTTTATGCTGCCAATAAACTACCCATGTACACCCACGTACCAACGTATATAATATGCAATTTGGATACAGATGATAAACCAGGGTCACATTGGGTAGCTTTATATATCGATACGAATGACGTCGGTCAATATTTTGATTCATTCGGACGGGCACCTATACGATATCATCTAGAGTTTTTTAAAAGAAATTGTAAAAGATGGAACTGGAATGTTGATAGGATTCAGAATGAGTGGACTTCAGTTTGTGGCGAATATTGCTTAATGTATTTGCTATATAAGTTTCAGGGATGTTCAATGCATAGTTTTACGAGTATATTTACAGGGAACACATTGTACAACGATATTTTAGTGGATGAGATGTTTCGCTCCTATTTTATAGATAATAAGTAATAAGATTTTGTACTTTATAAATAAAAATTTTAACAAAATTGGGTAATGTGTTTTATTAATGAGTCAGATTAGTGTAGATAGGAACAAAGGAGTATAATACAATAGCACCACGCTGAGGAAGGATAGATAATCAAGTAAGAGTGAAGCGTTCACCAGCCCCGTGGATGACTGAGGCCGTAAGGTTGGCAATGACTAGGCGAGATCGAGCATTTGTGAAATTTAAGAAGCATCGTACACAGGACAGCTGGGATCGCTACAGAGTGCTAAGAAACAGATGCAATCAGATGGTACGAAATGCTAAACGCCGTTATATCCATAGTAATATTGAAAACTCTTCAACCGCTGATGTGTGGAAATTTCTTAAAACACTAGGTATTAGTAAGGTCGTTACATCTGACCGTGGTCCATCAATCACTCTGGATGAAATAAATCAACACTTTATTTCTACTTCTCCTTTGGATCCCACAGTTCGTTCTACGACTATAGCTTCCATTCAATCCATGCCATCTCCTCCTATTCCTATTTTTCACTTCTTACCTGTGACTGAGGATGAGATACAGAAGTCTGTATTAGCTATTAAATCCAAGGCCGTGGGTTGTGATGAGGTTAGTAAGGTTATGGTATCCATGATCCTTGAGTGCCTATTGCCTGCAATCACACATATCATAAACTATTCCCTTGACTCAGGTCAATATCCTACTCAGTGGAAAAAAGCATTTGTGCGACCACTTCCTAAAATACCTAATCCCTCATTACCTACCCATTTCCGACCAATTTCAATATTGCCATACCTATCTAAAGTTCTGGAAGCCTGTGTTCACAAGCAAATCTCTATGTTCATAACCAAACACAATCTGCTGAATAAATATCAGTCAGGCTTTCGTGCAGGTCACAGTACTACCACTGCATTGATAAAAGTTACAGATGATATTAGAATGGGAATGGATGAGCAAAAGCTTACGGTGGTAGTGCTTGTTGACTTTTCAAATGCTTTTAACACAGTCGACCACGATATCCTTATAGCCCTCCTAACTAATCTTAGATTCTCAATCCCAGCTTTGGAATGGTTTTCATCCTATCTTCGCGGCCGCCAGCAATCAGTACGATTAGGACAAGAGTTCTCAAGATGGGCTGACATTGAAACAGGCGTGCCGCAAGGCGGAATACTTTCTCCTTTAATGTTTTCTTTATTCATAAATTCTATCACTTCAGTTCTCAACTGTTCATACCATCTGTATGCAGATGATCTTCAGCTCTATGTGCAATCTAGTGTTAACGACCTTAATGATAATATTCATAAACTCAACCACAACCTCGATGCCATTAGAGATTGGTCGTACAGACATGGTGTTTTAGTTAACCCAACCAAATGCAAAGCAATGGTTATAGGTAGTAGCAGAATGTTAGGTAAGATTAATAATGATAACCTTGCTCCCGTATTTTACAATGGCACATTGTTGCCATTTTGTAAGTCTGTCAAAAATCTTGGTTTACATATAGACCATACTTTAAGCTGGGAAGTTCAAGTTGCCGAAACAAGCCGTAAAGTAACTGCCACCTTACGTTCACTTTGTCGTCTCAAAAACTTTCTGCCTTTTAAAACTAAACTTCTGCTAATCCAGACTTTGATATTACCCATTATTGATTATGCAGATGTGTGTTACCCAGATCTATCTCAATATCTTCTCGATAAGTTGGAGCGCCTTCTCAACAATTGCATTAGATTCATTTTTGGCTTACGTAAGTATGACCATATTTCTCAGTACCGATCTAAGCTTAAATGGCTATCTATTCGTCAAAGGCGTAGCTCCCGAACTTTGCAAGTACTACATTCAATTTTAAATGACCCCAATTCTCCCTCTTATCTTAAGGATAACTTTCAATATCTGTATTCCACTAACGATAGAGTTCCCCGTTCCCAAAATTGTCTTAAAATTCGTATTCCACCACATAGGAGTGGTTTCTATAATTCCTCTTTTACTGTGCAGTCTATACTGCTCTGGAATGCCTTGCCTGTTGATATCAAGAAAATTAATAACAAGAATTATTTTAAAAGACTAGTTCGAGAATTCTGTCGTAAGAATAATACCACCTGAGTATCCGACTATTGTTTTTGTGTTTTTTTTTTCTCTTTGACTTTATAAGTAATATTTTGTATAATGTATTTTAATATGTATTGTGTTATTTTATTTTTTGTCTCATAATATTTTATGTACTTATAGTTTTGTATAGAAGTACCCGTTTATATATTTATTATTTATCCTATATTATATATTAAGTAAGTATGTATATTTTACTAACTATATATTTATTCTATTCATTTGCATTTTATTTTGTTTTATATCATTATTATTTATTTATGAAGTGATTTATTACACCTGCCACAGTCTCTCAAATCATCCAGGGTTGACTGGCAGAGAATGCCATAAGGCATTAAGTCCGCCCTTTATATCCCTTAGTATATAAGGTGTATAATGAAGATTAAATAAATAAAATAAAATAATGACGGTATTGAATGAACAATAGATATTGAAACGTACCATAAATATTTGGCCGCAGAAGGAAAAGGGTAGATCGGCGGGAGATCTTCCCAGGGAGCGGCCAACGCTCCGTGTGATAGTTCGGAGCTGTTTATGTAATATGTATACTGTTTTTACTTCGGAACTTTGTTAGTGCGATTTAGGGTTCTATATGTTTCGCTTGTAGCGCGACGACAGCGCCGCCACAAATAGACTCTTGAGTACTTTTTACTGGTAACAATACATTCTAGGTCTTCAAGAGTAACAAAACATCTGTATTTTGATTTTTAATAGAGTATAGACGTAGGTGTATATGGGCCACAGCACCCACTTACCAGTAATTGGACTATGTACTCGTTTCTCACCCTCTCCTCTTTCTTATGATTACTAATATACTTATTTAAATAAACTTCTTATTCTAATGACATAGACATAATACTTTACTGAGGAACTTCACCTAGCTGCCCCAAAGCTAGCGCCACGAAGGCCTGCGCCAGGCATTGCCTTAAGAACACAAACACAATGAATATTGTCCTTGTAACACCTGTATAGACCCACGGTTGCAGCGGCTGCTTTGTCCACACTAAAATATGGATTAAATTATTAATACCATTTATAAACTCTCGCCTGTCACCCATAGGGGTAGGCAGAGACTACGGAATTTCATTTGACACGATCCTGAACTTCTCTCTCGTTTCTTTTACATCAGACACCGGTTCTCGTACAAAATAAGGTTGGCAGTCATTCTATTGTTTATTCTAATATTCTATGGATATAATAATAATAACAATAATATATAAATTATTACTCGCACAATTTTCATAACAATTTTTTTTATTTTCAGCACCGCATGACACCAAGCACATGCAAGTGCATACGCATCCAGTGCCCTAGGATGGGACAATAAAATCTATCAGATATTGCCCTCAGAATGCTATTGGAGCTCCCACGAACCTTGCGCATGAAGGATGCTATTCTCTTTCGAATTATGGCATGAAAACCGTCCGTACCGTACGCTGTAAACATCCCTGAAGCGCTACAATACCGCGGAAATCCCATCAGCATCCTGAAAGCATTATTATATTGTACCCGAAGGGCATTGTAGGCTGTCGGCGTATACTAAGCCCATAGACTGCACGTGTAAAATGACTGACAAAATGTTTTGAAAAGTGTTACCTTAACTTCTTCTGTACAGCGTGCAAAGCTACGGGACAGCATGTTACAGCGAACCGCCAATGCCCTTCTTTCTCTTTCTATGTCCGCGTCATCAGTCAGATCCTCAGTTAAAACGTGACCGAGATACCTAAATTGATACACCCTATTTAACTGTACGTTCCTTAACAGGTAGAATCGATTCAATTTTTGATCCAGCTCGAAATAACAGTACTTCACTTTTTTTACATTATAAAGTGAGAGTCTCAGCATAGGTATCACAAATACTTAGTAGTATCACCAGTGCGGTAATTGATGGGCTCAGCAACACCATGTCGTCTGCATTGCTTATACTGTTAACGAAATGCCCATCAATTGAGCAGCCGACACCAGCGTTGCTGAGCTCAACGATCAACTGGTTAATGTACAGGTTGAAGAGCGCTGGTGAAGTTAGGCCACCCTGTCTCACCCCGCACTCTAACTTGTACTCGTTGGACAGTGCCTCTGTCCATCTGACCTGATTTATTTGGTGACCGCACCAGTATTTAAACTTGAGAACTTGAAACTTGTTATACTCAACCCATTAAAAAAAATACAATTTGACTGCTGGTACATTTTTGGACTAGGCATTCCAACCGAAAAATTGGTAACTACAACATTCGATTCTTAAGAGAAAATTATATCAATTCTTTAAAGTTGGCATCGCATATAAGCCTTAAGCCCATGGGTGTCGTAAGAGGACTATCACAGGACAAACCAAGACGTGGAAAGCATCACATTTCTAATAACACCTAAAAAAATAAAAAATAAACTCAGCTACCACGTTTTGATTTCATCACTTATTAAAATCGATACAAAGTTTTCAGTCCATTGACATAAAACTGAAAAATACTTACAATGTACGATCACTGGCAACATAACATACATCGTCACACTAAACAATGTGCAAGCAGTGTAGAAGAAAGCGAAGTTCCTTGCAGCTCTGTAACTCTTTAGCATTGTCATATTAGTCAGACCTCGAGCCGAGTGGCATTTAAAGTTAACGTTCATATAATTGATCAGCTCGTACAACTCATTTTTGTAAAGCGCAAAGTACGCCACAATAGCGACTGATGCAACCGACGGCAACCCGTCGGCTATTTCGTCTAAACTGTGCATGATGTCAACCCATTCAGTTTGCAAATGGACGATTAAAGAAATCGGTAGATTTGCAAGCACAAACAGCACTAAGAACAAGTAAACATGATTAGCGATTATTTCATATTCTCGGTTGGGATTTTTAAACAAGTCCCAGCATCCGACGAATTTTAACGGCAGTGCTAAGAAATGCGTGTAATTCCCAATAGTTTCTATGTCTAATGTTTCTAACCTCTTCTCACTCGATTTCTTTGTCATTTTATTGTAAGGAACAATCAATCTTAAAAATAAATATTGTATTTGTAACTATAGTAAATCGTCCTTTTTATACTAACTACAAAATAATTAAGTTTCAATTATAACAGTTTACGATTAGTAGCAATTAACTCTTTCCACTTTGTTGAAAAGTTTGAAGTACTTAAGTCTATTCTATTATGAAAATGATTCTCAAGTTTACCTTTTCTAGTTTCAAAATTTTAAAGTAATTATCTACTTACTTACTACTCGAAAACTTTCTTCCGTTATACCTAATTATTAGACAGCTGTCTTATGGTAAGGGATTAAATTTACTTGGTTATGTTTTTTACATGCTAGAGCCACGCTGCAGCTATATTATGGTTGTAGCACGAATGGGTCGACTAAACTGGGGTTGGACCACGCTCTCACAGAATGCCAGCTAGTCTAATGCTGCTGTATTTTGTATGATGAGTGTAGAGAACCACTTTTTACTGAAAACGAGGCATTCCATCTTAGTCCTCAAGAGTGACAACGCATCTGCACTTTGATTCTTTATGAAGAAAAAATGTAGAAGTCTATGGGCCACACTATCCATTTACCATCAGGTGGGCTGTGTACTCGTTTGTCACCCTCATTCTGTAGAAAAAATGTGAAAAGTGGTTGACCGGTAGGTCAACCCTGGAACATCCCGCTTTTTTTGAACTTGAAACATATGAAAATCTTTTTGCCGACGATATAGTCCTTATAGCAGAATCGCAGGAGGACCTAAACACTATGCTCAATGATTTCAATAATGTCTCCCAACGGATAGATCTTAAGATGAACATGGACAAAACAAAGATCATGTGTAACACACGTCACACCTATGCCGGTAGTTGTTGGAAGCACTAAGCTCGAAGTCGTTGACGAGTATGTTTACCTGGGAAAATTGTTCGACTAGCTAGGTAATTCCAACTTCGACCGAGAGGTCAATCGACGGATTCAACTCGGCTAGGCAGCGTTCGGGAAATTACGACACATCTTTTCGTCAGGCATACCTCAAAACTTCAAAACTAGATTGTACAACCAGCACGTGTTGCCAGTTATGACCTATGGATTTGAGACGTGGTCCTTCACTGCTGAACGTTTGAGAAAGCTCAAAGTCGCTCAGCGAACATGGAGAGGAACTATGAACTACGAGCTATGAACTATCTTATACTCAGTAGAACCAGAGTAACTGACATGGCCCAACGGATTAGTAAGCTGAAGTGGCAATGGGCTGCTGACCATATAGCTCGAAGAAGAAGAGTTAACCTGATAAGACGTGCAGGAAGTGAATCGATGCAGGTGGCTCGGGACCGTGCTTTTGTGGCCGCATGGCCGTGTTTTCCTTGTAGGAGGCTGTCTTGAAAACATATATTAAATAAATATGTACTATATTAAATAAATAAACGTTAACGGTCTTAGATCTCTCTTAAATAAGTTTATGAAAATAAAATACTTCCATTACATTTAATTCTACTCATTCATTATAATTAACTTTATATCTTGTTGTTTTGTTAGGCGTGTGTGTAAATAATTAACAATGCAGTACTGTTTTAATCCAACTTTATTTTTAATCCAATAATATTAACAAACTTTATTAAGTACATATTATTATATTAAAGGTAGGTATTAAATTTGCGCAGACTCCACATCCCTGGAAAAGACACGAGTAAAATTAAATTTAACACTTTTTGCCGTTGTGCGTAATATTATTGTTTCTTTCTTCCATCTACTTACATAATAGAGAATAATCTATTCGATTGAACGCCATTTTTAATCCTACCCTTCTCTTTCGTACATGTATGTAGGTATACATACCTTATTTACGTACATTATGGTTCATAAAAGGTAGCTTGATCTCTGCGACAGCTGTCAGTTAAATCACGCCTATGAAGTCCTGAATTTCTTAGTAGTCCAGACCACTGACTTAGAAGTATATGGACTGGGCATACCTACAAAATTAGCGTGACTACCTACAAAAATCTAGCACATAAAATGACCGCCTTTTATAGGGTTGTAACTCTGCAATATGCGCAGCTGATATCGATATTTTAACTAATATGATTTTTTTCTCATTTTATATAATTGGGTTTGTTGCTTAATTTACTTTATTTTGTAGGTATTTACATAGATACAGGGCTGAATTTTCAATCGTCAAATAACTTATCTGGCGAATAAATATGACCGACAGATTTATGGCTTTTGTGTAGATAGAAATTAAATCCTTCTTTTGTGTTTATAGTATTACTGGGATGGTGATCCCAGATCTCATATTATTAATGTAAAATAATAATGATTAGTTGAGTAAAAATGAAATAAACTGTTTTAAAAACAATACACATTTATTATTAATTTATCTACATAATTCATCACAAATATTATATACTATATTATTATTATTATTTATAACACGTGACGTGATTTAATTATGTTTCACAAAATTATTTTAATTTAAAAATCAATTGCCGTACGGTAGTTTTGCAAAAACTCAGAAATGCCTCTAAATTAAGAGTTACAATCAAATCAAATTTAGGTGGTTATCTAGTAACATAATAAAATATAAATAGAAGATAAACCTACTATAAGATAAGATGAAGGCACTGCAGTACACAACAAAAAAACTTTTAGCATTCAACAGTTTGACAGCAGATCTACCACAAAACTCAGCACTTAACATAGCGACGCGGTCACGCATGGAAGAGCTAATGACGTCACACGAAAGTGTTGTCAAAATAAGCAATTGACAAACTGTTGTTCTCTCCCTTTTCTAATGAAGCTACTGCTTTGTTAAAAAGAAACAAAAGTATTTTTGACAAGAGTGTGTCGATGTTATAGATATTTGATTAACTAGTATTTCTATAGTAGAATACGGCGCCTCCATAGGTATTATTATCTCTATGGTCCAGACAGTACCTGTCAATGTCATACTTTATGGGCATGTCGACCTAATTATTGCATGCCCATAAAGTATTACATTGACAGGTACTGTCTGTACTACTAAGAAATTCAGGACTTCATAGGCGTGATTTTACTGACAGCTGTCGCAGAGATCAAACTATCTTTTATGAACTATAAAAGAAATGAATTTTATAAAAATAAGGGTGACAAACTACACCGTTAACGTGATGATTAGTGGATACTGAGACCCTCAAACGCCTACATCTAGAATCAAATTATATTCATTATCACTTTTGAGGACAAATATGGAATACCTCGCCTCGTTTTTATTAATCTACCATTTTAGGCTGGTATTCTGTGATAGTGTGGCCCTCATTTATATAATTTTAACAGAACAAAAAACAGAAGGATATTAATATTCTTCTGTTTTTTGTTCTGTTAAAATTATATAATTCTCTAAAATATTCTGTTAAAAATATATAACAGAAGGATATTAATATTCTTCTGTTTTTTGTTCTGTTAAAATTCCAGCATGCCAGCATCGACTACAGCGATAAATGAACTAATGTTAAGCACTCGCTACCCCCGATGACTTAAATCATCGGTGTGCTAGGGACAGACATACGCGTGCGGTGCGTCACTTATCGATAACCGCTTACGAGTATTAATTCTTCGAAAATTGAAGAATAGGGTGCACTGGCACACAGGGGCTTATTAATAAGTGCGGGTAATTTAATAATTAGTCTAAAATTCAAAAATTATTCATTATAAACAAATGTAACTGTGGAAAATTGGCGAAAAAGTGTTCTATACGCCGAAGCAATTCAAGACGAAGATTTGTAGAAAGCAAATTTATGTGAGCGCCTTGCCATTATTAGGTGACGATAACGACAGCGTCTCTGACTCGGACGAAGATTAATTATTGTATATACCTATTTTAATTTTTTATTCATTCTAATTAATCAAGTATATGACGCCGCCTGCGCCGTTGCACATGCAGCAGCACCTCTGTAGCTAGTCGGAATTATTGTAAACAAAACGTGCAACGCACAGATGAGTGGTGCACCCGCAGTGGCGCTCATGTAGCTACTTGTTTCGCTTGTATAAAACGGACGGAGCGGCCGCCGTTAGGGCGCGCCCTCCTTTCTGCCAACGAGGATCGCGTTCGTATACGGCTTAGAGATCTCTCGTCAGATCGGTAAGCCAATGCATAAAGGCGGTGTGTAGTAGGCGGTAGTTAGTAGTAGTAAAAGTCTCCACATAACCACGCAGCCGGCTGCGTGGTATGCTATGAGCATTCACCGCCTCTCTCCCCCGCTTTCCGGAGGGTAGCCCATATTTGCTTCGGGCGCAAAAAAAAAACGCCGTTAGGGGAGTCTCGGCGTAGCTCATCCTCGACTCTTTGGATAATTAATTCGTGAAAACGAATTAATTATTATTCTTATCTATTAAATTAGTCTCAGGGCAATTTATAGTAGATTATCTGTGATCCGTGTAATTTTGTAATTGTAAATTAATTCTATTTAAAAGAAATGTCCTTCTGGGTTTCTTGCTTGTTCTTCCCAGGACGGGGGTTTTCTTGGAACCAGTGGTAGAAGTACTATATTGAATAAAAATTATTCTAATTCCATTCTAAAAGCCTTTTGTGTAATAACCCTACATAACACATTACAATTAAAACTATATTCTTACATATATACTTTTAATCAATAATAAATGTAATTAATGAATAGATTTCTTTTTATTTTGCATTCTTTACTTTTTCATAGTAGTGCATCCACTTTGCCTGCCGTAAGATCCGTGAGTGCGACAGAGAGCACAAAAGACGGCGTCCTGTTTCCCCATTTTAATGCACCGCGGGCGGCAAGTGTCTAACATTAGTACAATAGTTTTTACACGCTTTTATTAGCTTGACAACTACGAGCACTTAACCCTATAGAGACGTAATACAAGGCGACCCGAACCTGTCAACTTGTCAGTGATTAGTCACTGATATATTTCGGAACACTTTTGCTTCCCGCCAGTTGTGACCAAAAACTAGAACCGTAGAGACGGATTACATTTAAAATATAAATTAAAATCTATTTACGGCATCATGTCTTGTTGTGCCGTTAAATGGTGCGGAAACAACAGTAAAACATGTAGTGTAACAATAAACAATATTACTTTTCATCGGTAAGTACATTTCTTTATTTTACCAAAATATTTTCGACATTTTTATTACGCAACGAGGGTCAAGTTAAACTGGACACCTCCGCCACGCGTCACTCCCCGTCCTTTTTGCATTTACTGCAAACACGTATGTCTGTCTCTCCTTATCATAATTAGCCTCCTGACGCTAATGACTAGTACGGGGCGGTATATTTATTTTATATTGTCGATAATTATTCACAAAATAATTATTATTGTATTTAGATATCGTTTTTTCGGATTTATTAGATATAGACAGATACATAATTTATTAATATTATAGATATATATATATATATAATTTAATATTAAATTATTACTAAGATTAATAGATTATTATTTACTACTCTTAGTAATACTTTATAATATTAATTATAATTATTCTTTTCGTGTATGAGTTTTAGATAAGTATGATAACAATGTTATTTTATTTTCCTATAGGTTTCCAAAAGATGGTAATATGAAAAACAAATTGATAAACGTTACAAAAAGAGAAAATTGGTTTCCATCAAAATATAGCTTCATGTGCTCAAAACATTTTACTGAGGATTGTTTTTTGATGACAAACAATAAGCGGCGACTAATGAGAAGTGCAGAAGAAGTTTCAAAATCAATAATAGCACTTAATAAAAAAAATATAATAAATAAACATGAAAATCTTTTTTATTCTCTTTTCAATCTCTCCGTACTACCTCGTAGTGCCTCGACCTTAAGCCTAACTATCTTGCGAATCTCCTACGGAGCCTTTTTTATAGGATAGGATGACAAACGAGCACACAGTACACCTGGTAAGTGGTTGCTGTGGCCCATAGACATCTACATCTATCCTCGATTATGAATCTAAATGCAGATGCGTTGTCACCCGTGGGGAATGACATGCCTCGTTTCCAGTAAAAAGGGTCGCCGGTTATCTACACTCACGATACGAAACAGCATAAAGCTACTATTTTACGCTGGTATTCTGTGAGAGCGTGCGTCGAGCGTCCTTCCCCGGTCGAGCCGACCAATTCATGGTACAACTATACTACTAATATAACTGCAGCATGGCTCTACCACGTATTAAATATTTAAATTTTTTATGTTAAAGTAATTTTATGTTAAAGTTCAACAAATCACTAAAAGTTTTTTTTAAACTCCTTTTAAACTCCAACTTCGAAAAAAATTCAAGATTAAATTAAATCTTGAAATTTTTTCGAAGTTGGCATTTATATTTTACCTGAGTATACCTACTGCTGTAAAATATAATGTAAAATTGTAATGTTGAAAATGTTAGTACATTTAAAATTGCATTTCTTAGTTGCATAGAAAATTGAAGTCTCAGTCAAAAGCTAGTTACTGATACCGAAAGCATGTATTAAAACGAAAAAAATTATCATTATCGATAGAAAGCATCAAGTCATTACAATGCACGCCCTAGCGATCGTGTCCGGAATCTCTTCGGAATAGTTCGGAGTACTTCGCAGCGATCACAACTCCCCCCGCACCGCAACTAGTTGACAAAATTGTTTTCTTTTAAATTTGCATGTATTACTTCTCTATAGGGTTAAGTGCTCGTAGCTTGACAAACATAATATATACTCGTCTTTCACCGTGTAGTGGCGGTGTAAGAATATGATATGACAAGAAAAAGGATACCTGTGAAGTTTTTTTGCCGTTTATTAACCGACAAAGACATCTATTTTTAAACGGTAGTAGATAAAAAATTGGTTGTCTGTAAAGTCTGTTTACGGACGACAGTTTAACGTGACAACGTCATAACAAAACATTGATTAAACTTCACTTTAGAAACAATCGACGAAACAGTTCACGTGTGTAGATGTAAGTTGTGTGCTGCCGTTGTTTTTCTTCTCCTCAGACGCATAGGCCAATCGAGTGGAAGAGAGATAGATGCGGCGCAAGCCGAACGCTCAGGACAATTGTGCCTTTCACTTACTCGTGTAGCACTCTCGCTTCGATGGTAACGTTACAATGTGCGTAACGTTACAATGAGTCATCGATTTATTAGACGTTGTTACGTCAGAAAATATTTTGATGTTTTACAAACGAATTTTTTTTCATAAAACTTAGATCACAAAAAAACTTACAGTTCACGTTAAGTGGTTACTGCAGTCCATTGACACCTGCATACAACTATAAACTAAAAACCAAAAAGGCTACAGATGCGTTTTCATTTCTGTGGACTAGAGTCCGTAATTATACTGGCTCTCTAAAGCCTTCAGAATTCTAAACCCTTCAGAAATAACACCGCTGTGCAAACATTGTTATTTGAGGGCAGAAATAAGTAAAACGGTGGTACATACACTGGCAGACTCCTAGGCAGAAAAGATCCATCTACAATTTAACTTCTACGCGCTGGTGAAGAAGGAATATCAGGGCTGCCCTTAATACCAAATCTAAAAAAAAACAATAAGTAATACAATGGTGACATTAGAAATGAACTAAATTTATATGATTCTGAAGATACTGAAAAATAGTTAACTAAATTCGTTCAGTCGTTCTCGTGTCATTTGGTAACATACTATTTTTTACCTATAGAATAACAGACGGGAACTATAGAAAACTAATTGGTTTTTTTTTTAATAAACGTACAAAGAATAATACACTACTAGACCGGTAATTCAGTACAAAAACTGTATCGCATCAATCAATCATCAATTACCCTTAATTGGCGCGGTGAATATGGTAAATGTACCACGCAGTTGTATTGTCATTTACGACAGTAGCTTTTTTAGGCAAATACGAAATAAAGTTGCATACTTATCTGAAATAAACATAAAGCATAGATAGCGTTTTCCTTAGTCACATTAAACAGTTTTTAGTTTTTTGTATAGTTTGCAGTTTACAAAACAAAAAGCTAGTCATCTCGCTCGCTCGTAAAGAATTAACCGTAACGATTTTCGAAAAACTATCGATATATCAATATTTCTTATTCGATATAAGTATCAATACTTTTGGCGATGTTTATAATTTCGATACAGCGAATATTTAATTTTCTAAAAAAATATTATCTATTATTGATAGATATCAATATTTACTTAGAATATCGATACGACATAATATCGATACTTTTTTGGCTCTTTCTGTTCCCCTCTAACTTAGTGCGCAATGTATTAGTACGTTCTTCTTATACCACAAGTATTAGTACTATAGTGCCCATCTAATAATATTCCTAGAAGTGTTTGAATACTTATTGCAAAACTTAAATAGAAGCATTATTTTTTAATAATTGGTGTTCACCCTAATACAGTGTAAAAATAATAAACGAAATTTAATGTGAGCGGGTAGCGAGACCTTGTCAAGTTGACAGTGAATCAAAAAACTGCGCAAAAAATCTTACTTCTCCTTAGACCGCCGTTGAGCGATCCGATATATTCTCCTTAGTTCTAGCAAAGCCCTCATGATGACCACCAGCTGCTGTTCAAAGTCGGACTCCTCGACATCCATCGGAATGCCTTTCTGCTGACAGATCTTCGTGTAGAGACTCCATATCGCGGCTCGTACGTGGCACAGCTCCACGTGGCGGCCAGCCGCCGCTTCTTTGAGGCGATTGAGAGCAAGCTCCCACTTAATCACGCGGTTTTTCACCTTGTCATATTGCCACTGCAAATTTGTTTATTTATACTTATACTTGTAAGTATATTAATACTACTAGTTTTTTATAGGATAGGGTGACAAATGAGCACACAGTCCACCTGATGGTAAGTGGTTGCTGTGACCCATAGACACAGCATTTACATCTATCCTCGATTACGAATCAAAATGCAGATGCGTTGTCACCCGTGAGGACTAAGTTGGAATGCCTCGTTTCCAGTAAAAAGGGTCACCGATTCTCTACACTCACCATACGAAACACAGCAGCATTAAGCTACTATTTCACGCTAGTATTTTGTAAGAGCGTGGTGCTTCCCCGGTCGAGCCGACCCATTCGTGCTATAACTATACTACTAATATAACTGCAGCACGGCTCTACCATGTATATATAGAAATCTTTGAGTTATAATCTTTTACCATTATAGCCTATCAAACGTCCACTGCGTAACATAGGCCTCCCCCAACTATTGCCTCATACGAGAGGTTTTGCCACAGTTGCCACGCTTGACAGGCGAGTTGTCAACCGCAGTTCTCTATCACGTTGAGTTGTTATCGGAAGATGCTGCTGACCATCTCCTTTTACAGATTCCCTCTGTCACCTCTTGTAACACTCACGGGACGATATATGGTAGTGGTTATTTTTCGTTATCATAATAATACCATTGCATATTATTAATGCAACATGAGCTGTAGTAGTACAGGGGCGAAGCGGTCGCTGTGAACTACACAGTACACGAGTACCCCAGGTTCGATACCTGCCTACACCGGCGAAAATATAAATTACAATTTTAAATTTTATGTGCCAGTTTATCACGCGCTTGATGGTGAAGGAAAACATTGTGAGGAAACCTGAATGCCTGCCAATACTTCCTTGCTCTAAAAACCCACTCATATATGTAACTTTGCTATTTAATGCAAAATGAACACTAATAAAACAATATATTATAACTATAGACAACAGAGTTCCAGATTTTATTAAATGCAATCAATATACTACATAATATATATTATATTTAATGGCTAGTGTGAGAGCGAAATTACAATTGCAAGGTATTGATTCTTTAGTAGTATTTTTTTAATACCGGTAGGGATGGTGCGCGTTTAACTGCCAATGGGAGTTTATTCCATAAACAAACGGACTGTACAGTAAAAGACTTGTTCATAAATTTACTAGTGTATAAAGCCATATTCAATTTTAAGCTCTCTGCTAATCTTCACGAATGGGAATCACGAAGAAACTCAAAACGATTTTTGAGGTAAGAAGGACTAAAGAGAACACTGTAGAGAAGAGAAGATGAAGTATGTGAGCATTTCGATGAAGTCGTATTGACAACCACTCGAGCTTAGTACGAAAGAGAGAGAGAGAGACATGTCATATTTGCGTAATCCAAATATAAACCTTATTTTTAATTTACACAGCGCTCCCACCTTTCTTTATTGGTCTATGATTCGGAAATGTTCGCCGCGATACAAAACGCCAAAATGACGTCATTATCAAACTAACCCTCAAATCAGCGAGCGTGTTATTCAGCCCCATTATGAATAGTTTCTTCTCCTCGGTGAGGGCTGCTATCTCCTGGCGGGCGTTCTCCAGCATCTCCAGGTCTCGCTCTTGTCGCTCCGCCAGGGTATTCTTAGCGGCAGCTACACAAAATAGGTTACATAGACATAATGTAACAACGCTCTAATGGCATAACATACAGAGTCTATTTTCGAGATGTTTTCGCTGTTAGTCTATGCGACTCTTACAGTTTCATCTGAGTGAGGGCTCGCGCCTGCAAGGCCGCGAGCTAATTAAAAAGGGAAAGGCAATTAACGTGAGGATGATGATAAAATGGTTTATGGTTTGGTATTGTTACCATTCATCACGTCGCCTTTTTAGGCGTTACTGAGCTATCTAACCGCTGTCCGAGGGGGGGAGCACGAACCCTCGCCTCTGACTGCTTAGCTCGCGTCGGTCGATGAACACACAGAGTAAGCAATTACAATACTTTATATGATATTTCCTAATGAAACCTTTTCTTTGGAAATTGTATGCTTTCCGCTCCAAAAAACGACTGAGGTAATTAACTATGAATTCATATCGTCATCATCGTCGTCGTCATCATACTCATTACAGTCCTTCACAAGTCCACTGTTGAACATAGGCCTCCCTCAAGCAATGCCACAAAACACGGTCCTGAGCCACCTGCATCCATCAACTTCCTACATCTCTTACCAGGTCGTCACTCCATCTAGTGGGCCGTCCTACACTGCGCTTGCCCATAGCCCTCCTTTAAGACGCTACAAAATATAAAGGTGTGTTACGATCGCGTGCCAAATAATAGTTCACAGTTTCTGCATACCCCTTTGTGTGACTGCCGTGAGAGTTTGTGTATATATGTATGGTTTTAACTATCCTGTTATTCTTAACTCTCTCTATTCTGTGAGAGCGTGGTCCCTCCCCAGTCGAGCCGACTTATTCGTGCGACAACCATAAATATAGCTGCGGCGGGGCTCTACCACGTGAAACTAAGAGTCCATTGCTAACATTGACTATTTGCAAAAGTATAAGGTTTCAAAATAAGTCGTACAACAAAAGTCGTTGGTTGTAAAGATAAAAATCGAATCTAAAAATCGAATTAGGAAAAAAAAAGAATTTACTTAAGTAACTAAAACTCATATTTTGTTAGTGTTACTTATAAATAGGTTAGAGGGTAAAAATTAAGGTCTGAGCATTTCTAGGTATGTGTTATAATTAGCTTTATCATCAACCATCACATTTACGGCTACTAGACCAACGAGGCAGTCATAATCATGAGATCTCTGGTTCGAATCCCGGATCGGGCCAAAATCACTTATTGGGTTTAGTTAAGAAATTCTCAGTGGTAAGAGTTAGGAATTTGGCGGTGTCTCACCCCCGTGCCTTGGAAAGCACGTAAAGCCGTTGGTCCTGCGCCTGATTTCTCTCCGGTCGTGTCGGTTTACCGTCCCATCGGACTTTGAGAGTAGGCAATAGAGAAAAGAGAGAGTGCACCTGCGCATACAGTTAGGCACTATAATCACGCGCAGAGTGGCCACCGTGAACGATATTTCGACCCCGTCTAATATATTTTTTTTGAAATATTGCATTTCGACCCCATGTTATATATTTGGATAATAAATAGAATTGGCAACCCTAAACACAACAGTGAGTGTATTGCGACTTGGCGACAGATACAGGTACAGCACAGGGTGTGGACTCTTAGATGAATACCTAAATCGAGAAAGAATAGAGCAATACATTGCATTTGTTTATGCATTTCTAACATAATTTATCTCGTCATCTTTTATTCTTTTATCATAAACATTTACCTAGGGCTTCGTATCGGTTGAGAACGTCAAGCGGCTGCTTAAATTCTGGATAATTTTGCACAACTGACTTGAGGTAGTCCTGAAAGTAGTGTATTTTTTAATTTATTTTATTAGAAAACTACGACATGATCCCAATAAAAATATTTAATCTTTACTGAGTCTTAAATGAAAGATAATCACAGTTTAATGCTAATAGTCAGAACTAATAAGTACCTACGAGTAAAAATGACAACATTAAAAAATTGTGTTTGTGTGTGTGTGTAGATGTACAGTGTGTGTTACTTCGTTCCTTTAGTGTCGTAAGAGTTGACTATTAGAAGTGAAACAGGAGATGGGTATGAACATCTCCACGATAATAACTCAAAATAAAACTGCGGTTGTCAAATCACCTGCCAAGTGTGGTTACCAAGGCAAATATCCCCAAAATATGGCAAATATGACTCAATCTATGAGGGAGACCTGTGTACAGCAGCAGGCTATTGATAGGCTAAAGTAAAAAAAGATGACAAACGACACGAGCACACGATAGTAAGTGGATGCTGTGGCTCATATAAACTTACATCCACCCTCGTTTAAGACCGGTGAGGACTTTGATTGTGTGAATCGTTACCAGTAAAAAGGGTCTCCGGTGCCCGCTTATTGCTATATTACGCATATTCTATAAAACAGCTCAAATATTCCACATCTACAGTTTTGAATATTTGTCGTTTGTAAGTAGTAGCCAAAATTTTTCCAAAAACACAAGTTAACAACTTACGTTTTTGAGTCTGTATTGTGCTTGAACTCGTATCTCTGAACGACATTCTAGGGTGGCAAACCTTTTGATATAAAATATTTTCGAAAAATACCTTCAAAGCTATTATCGAAATAAAAAAACAGTAAATGGCAACAAAAATAGAACACGTTTTATTTAAATAAATATTTTATTTTTCACGGGAATAATTCTTGCTCTTTAGAGCGTTTATTTACAGCCTTACAATCATAGTTGGTTTATTAAAATATAGTAACTTGACTTACTTTGTTTTTTTGTTTCAATAGGTAATAGTATTCGTAAGATACGATATTAAGTAGTGAGGTTGGCAACCCTACGGCTTCTTAACCTAATTCTGATCTAGTTGCGTTACTTTGTCGTTTGAAAATAATGTGCCCAAAACCAGCTACAAACGGACAAAGACCACCAGCCTCACCTCGTAAATAGTGTAATCACGAACTTGCTGCTCCATTAAACGTTTCACCTCCTCCATTTCAGTAACGCGCTTGCGCATTGCTTCAGTTTCCCGCGTCTTACGCGCTAGCACTTCCGTGTCCGCTTCCATCTTGCGTTCGGCACGGTCACGTTTCTCTTGGTTTTCTCTTATAAACTGATTATGGAAAAAAATTTATGGCAATATCGTTAAAGCAGCATTGTTATGTAAGGGAAGACGATTCACGACAATATAATTATATGATAGGGTAAGGTACTGTTCTATCTATTTTTAATAGAATAAAGTATGTATATATATATATATATATATATATATATATATATATATATATATATATATATATATATATATATGTATGTATGTATATATATATATATATAAATAATGAATATCCATCTACATTTCATTACACATACAGCCATTTACATTCTACATTTATCCTCAATTAAGAATCAAAATACAGTTGCGTTGCGACCTCTGAGGACTAAGAAGGTTCTGGGGTTCCCTACACTCACTGTTACCAACCCTACTGTTTTAACAGTAGATTTGCTGTTTTCACATTGATTTCAATGTTTTCTGTTTCATTCCTATTTTCTACTGTTTTTCAACTAGCGGTCAGCGCCACCTATTACACTGATATGCAAACATTTTTTGGTAACCACTACGTAATAAAACGCAATGACACTAGATAGCAGTATCTTCTGTAGTCGGGATTCGAGGGAATTCCCAACCACATTATATGTGTTTGACAATCTAAAAATATTTATAGTATGCACGGGGAAATCCCAATTTTTGAATGACCGCTACACGCCTATTGTATTGCGTATTGTTTTATAGTCACAACACCTTGAACAGTTTCTATGAATTGCGGCGTCTATTTAAAAAAAAAACAATAATTATAACGTTTTTGATAAAATGAGTTGTGATTATCGACTGGGAAAAGTCCTCCTAAGAAGTAAAATGTGAAATATGAACAGAAATTCGTAAATTTGTGGTTTAAAGATGATAGGTTCAAAGGATGGTTAAAGAAAAGCATTAAAGATTCTGCGTGTAATTGCGACAGAAAATGTGGTATACACGAAGTGTTACGACACAAAGATTCAACAAAACACGCGAAGAATGGTTTGAAATTACAAAAACAACAAAAACTGACATCAATGTTTCCCTCAGCTTCCAACTCACAAGATACAAAAAATATAACTAAAGCCGGTGAAGTAAAAATGGCCTGCTTTATTGCTGAGCATAATCTGTCTTTTAACATAGCATCTCATTTGAATACATTAATTTGCGCTGTATGTCGAGATTCGAAAATTGCGGAACAATTATCAATGAGCCGCACAAAAGCTAGAGCTATTATTGTTACTGTAACTGGGCAGACAGCAGAACAAAATATAATAGAGATGTTACAGAGCAATTGCTTTGCATTACTTGTTGACGAAAGCACAGATAAGTCTACGATAAAACATTTAGCGCTTGTCGTAAGAATAGTAAAACTAGATATCAGCGTTGAAGATAGATTTCTGACTTTAATACCAATCATAGATGGTACAACAACAGAGTTGTATGGCATGCAATAGTAGAATATTTTGTTGAAAAAAATATTCCTTACAAATCAAATATGAGAGGCTTAACTTCTGATGGCGCTAACGTTATGTTTGGAGATAAACATTCATTGGTCACTTTGTTTAAAAATGACCTTTTTACTATTGTTACGAGCTTGAGGTTCGTGACAATAAAAATTGCCGATAGAATTACCTAAATTAACACTTTAATTCACTTTACACTGATTAAAGTTAAAAACACTAATAATTAATCACTCTGATTCACTTTATTCCGCTCCGAAGCTTCGCTTGTCTCGCCAAATTCAATACTTCCCCGATCGCATCTTGCAGCGCCTATAAATATAAATTAGCAGCGAAATATCCAGAATATTCAAGTAAACACGCGCAAGGTACCGAGAGTTCGAGTTTCAACTTCAAGAAGTTTAGTTCTTCGGTTCGAGACTAGATGGCACTAGTGCCGTCGACTTGGGCGCGTAACACTGCCCCCTCCTAAGACATGCTCGTCCCGAGCATTATCGGCCCCATAATAACGCGCCAGGCGACCCACATGGACGATCTTAGGAGTCCCTCTTGCGCTTGTGGCGGCGTTAATTTCTGAACGCACCACTTCAACTAAACACTCAAAAGTAGATCTGGCAACATTGTAAGAGACAAGGAGTATGACGCAATATCTGTAGACATATATGAGGTCTCTCTGTGTTTTCCACTCAATTCCTGGTTTTAATTTGATATTCTTTTAAGATTGTAACGTGTGAGATGTTTAGTATAACTGAGTGATAATAAACCATTATTATTTTACGCATAGACTTTTATTGGAGTGAAGATTAAAAGTACTAAGTAGTACCCATACATTGGTGACCGCCTCTTGAACTGAGTGCATCGCAACCGTGAAGGAGTACATAAACGGTGTTAACGTAATTTTTGGAACGAGCTTCAGTGTACATCTTCAGTAAGCAGTATAGTATCACATAACAATACAAGATTATTATTTAATAATTTGTTGTCATCGCCAACACACAAGCCGCAGAATTACATCGATCCGATTGGCTTATTGTGGGCTTATCGTCGAAGCGGGAAATTCAAATCTGGACTTCACTTCGACGTACATTGCTGCGTGTCATCGGGGATTCGACGTACATTGCTGCTCCTGCGTAATAAGTATACATTGCGGCACGTTGAAAAAAATATGTAGACGTACATTGCTGTTTTTGGTAATTCATTGCGTTTTTGTTTTTTTTTTATACAAAAAATAATCTTCGTGTCGATCTTATCATTCACTCTAAATATTTCACGTTAATTTTAATCTTAAATAAGATAATATATTACACATATAAATATATAAATAATTAAAATTAATTAAATTCTTACAAAATTGTTTTTGGTAGATGATTTTTTTTTCTGTGTGTTATGTGTAATTTTACATAATTATTACCATTGCACTGGGTTGACTGAATTTTTTTTTTTTTTTTGTAATAGTGTTCAGGTCTCTGTTTGACACATATCAGCTGTATTTTATTATTTTTTTTTTGTATTGCCATTTTGTGATTTTTATATTTAGATTAAGGGTGTCTATTGTTCTATTCCTATTGTTTATGTATGTAGTCATAAAAACTGAACATCACTCTTCCACACAGTTAGCTCCATTAGTTTCTTTAAGTAACATTAACTCACTACACAATTATCAGACATTACCATGACGGATAAAGCTGAACCTTCACCGACTGCCGATCCTAATATTGCTCAACAGATGTTTTTCTTTAAGACAGAGCTAGAGAGACTCGCTACAGTACTACATTCCACGCAACAGGAGAATGCTCTTCTTCGTGCACGAATCGAAGGTAAGCCTCTAAGAACAGAGGATACTCCCATAAACGAACTTTCCCCTCAAGTTTGTAAAGTAGCGCCTAAGGTACCTCCCTTTTGGCATCAGAAACCTGCCTTGTGGTTCGCACACATTGAAACCCAATTTCGTGTAGCGGGAATCACAGGGGACCAGACCATGTACGATCATATCATTGGTCAACTGGATTTTAGGATTACAGCTGAGATTGAGGACATCGTTACAAATCCACCTAGGACTAACAAGTATGAGCACCTAAAAACGGAAATCATACGTCGTTTATCACAATCTGAAGAAGAACGTGTTCGACAGCTTCTGAACGATGAGGAATTGGGCGATCGTAAGCCGTCCCAATTCTTGAGACACTTACGTTCTCTAGCTGGGAGCACACTCACGGATGAGAGCATTTTGCGTCAACTTTTCATGCGCCGCCTGCCACAACATCTTCAGGCAATCCTTGCTGCAAGTGCTGACCCACTTGATGATATTGCAATTCGAGCGGACAAAATTCTCGAAGTAGCTCCTAGCCTTGCATCATCTTCGAGCCCGTTCGTACATGCAACTTCTGCATCTTCTTCAGGTCCTACATTTGACCTATGTGCCCTGGCTGCTCAAGTACAACAGCTCTCTGCAACAGTTGCAGCACTTACTCGAACTCGAGAAAATCATCGTAGTCGGAGTCGAAGCAAGTCAAGGAAACGCACACGATCTGATGGTAAGTTATGCTGGTACCATTGGACGTTTAAAGAAAAGGCAAGCAAGTGCGTTAGTCCTTGTTCATGGCAAGCGGAAAACTGCCAAGCCAGTCAGTAGCGACGGCAACTGATTGTGCTAAACCAGGCCGTCGCTTGTTTTTAACGGACAAAACCAGCAAGATCAGGTTTTTAATAGACACAGGTTCTGACCTATGCTGCTATCCTCGTAGGTTGCTGGGTGGTCGAGCGTCCCCTACCAAGTATCAACTCAGTGCAGCCAACGGCAGCACCATCAACACATATGGTAGCGTATCGCTAAAACTTAACTTTGGGTTGCGGCGAGATTTCCACTGGCAATTCGTAGTAGCAGACGTCAGCACTCCCATTATAGGTTCGGATTTTCTTGCGCATTACCATCTGCTGCCCGACTGCCGCAATAAAAACGTTCTGGATGGAATAACCGGCCTTTCTGTTTCTGCATCCCTTGCCACTACGGAACAGGTTAGCGTAAAAACAATTACAGTCGATGCGGAATCACGGTTCAATAAAATTCTCGCCGAATTTCCATGTATAACACGGCCTCCAGGACTTCACAGAGACATTAAACATTCGACGGTACATTACATTAAAACGACAGATGGCCCACCAGTGTCATGTCGGCCACGTCGCCTCGCACCGCATAAGCTGGTGATTGCTAAACGTGAGTTCGATGAGATGCTTAGTAATGGCACCGCAAGACCATCCAAAAGTCCGTGGGCTTCTCCACTGCAATTGGTGCCCAAGAAGGATCTAGTTTCTTGGCGACCATGCGGTGATTATCGTTGCCTAAATGCGCGAACCATCCCAGACCGCTATCCGTTGCGTCATATCGGGGATTTTAGTAATAACATCGCTGGATCTACTGTCTTCAGTACGCTTGATCTGATAAGAGCTTACCAACAGATACCAGTCAACGATGAAGACGTATGTAAAACGGCGATCACGACTCCTTTTGGATTATTTGAATTCCCGTATATGACCTTCGGATTGCGCAATGCGGGACAAACGTTCCAACGCTTTATGGATGAGGTTTTGCGGGATTTTGATTTTTGTTTTCCGTATATCGATGATATACTCATATTTTCCCGCAATGAAGAAGAACACGCTTGTCATCTTCGCATTCTCTTTCAGAGGCTAGCCGATTACGGCATTGTCGTAAATCCTGCTAAGTGCGTGCTGGGAGTAGACAGTGTCATCTTTTTAGGATACCGCGTTTCTAAAGACGGTATAAGTCCTCCGTCTGAACGGATAGCCGCATTACAGGAGTACCCTCCCCCTAAGACAGTGCAGGGTCTTCGTAGGTTCCTGGGTATGATCAATTATTACAGACGATGTTTACCACGTGCGGCTGAGTTGCAAGCGCCGTTGATAAACATATTAACTGATACAAAACTCAAGGGAGCAAAACCGGTACCTTGGACGCCAGAGTTGGAGTGTGCCTTTAAGGCTTGTAAGGAAAGTTTGGGACAAGCAACTCTACTCGCATATCCACAGCCTGATGCCTCCTTAGGTCTGTTCACAGACGCATCAAGTGTCCAGGTAGGTGCTTGTCTGCAGCAACGTGTAGGTAACCAATGGCAACCCCTTGCCTTTTTTAGTAAAAAGTTAACTGCTCGTCAATCAACCTGGCCTGCTTATTATAGAGAACTTTTAGCCATATACGAATCCGTGCAACACTTCAGACATATTTTGGAAGTGCAACAGTGTACCATTTTTACAGATCACAAGCCTCTTCTTTATGCTTTCACTCAGCGTCGGGAGAAGCTACCTCCGGTACAGTTAAATCAACTTACCTTCATTTCGCAGTTCACGACTGATATTTCACATATTAAAGGTGCGGATAACATTGTGGCTGACACTATGTCGCGAATTGAGGCAATTTCGCTGGAGGATGAATTCGCCGACCTAGCTTTGTCGCAAAAAGACGATGAGGAACTACAAAAACTTATTAGTGACGGCACTTCTCTTAAACTAGAGAAGGTTTTGTTGCCTGGGACAGATGTTACAATATTTTGTGACACTTCCACGGGTCGGCCACGTCCTTTCCTTACCGCTCCTTTCCGTCGGAAATACTTTGATAAACTCCACAATTTGAGTCATCCAGGTCTCCGTGCAACATCTAGTCTTCTCACCAAAAGGTTTGTTTGGCCTTCTATCCAGAAGGATGTTCGCAATTGGACTAAGACGTGTCTCTCATGCCAACGTAATAAGGTCACCAGGCACGTTGTCTCTCCTGTAGCTAATTTTGCTGAACCTGCTGGCCGCTTCAGGCACGTTCATGTTGATATTGTAGGTCCCTTTCCCGTCTGCGAAGGCTATCGCTATCTTTTGACGGCTGTAGATCGATTCACACGATGGCCTGAAGCGTGGCCAATGCGCAGTATCACCGCCGAGGAGACGGCTGACACCTTGATGACTGGCTGGATATCGAGATTTGGTGTCCCTTCCCGTATCACTACAGATCAGGGTCGACAGTTTGAGTCCGACTTATTTCGCAAACTTATGACACTTTTAGGCACTAAAAAGCTACGAACGACTAGTTATCATCCGTGTGCGAATGGTATGGTCGAACGCCTGCGTAGGCAGCTTAAGGCTTCCCTGATGTGTCGCAACGAGCCCTGGATCAAAGCATTACCTGCTGTACTTCTTGGCATGCGTGCTGTGTTAAAGGAGGATCTCAAGGCTTCAGCAGCCGAACTTGTATACGGAGAGCCCTTACATCTTCCTGGAGAGATGATCGTTCCTTCGCCAGTTTCACAAGTATCTGATCCATTTGATTTTGTCTCACGGCTTAGAATTATGATGTCAGACTTGAGACCTGTACCTGCATCCCAACATTGTAAAAGAAAAATTTTCCTGTTTAAAGACCTTTCCACCACTTCACACGTGTTCTTGCGAGCAGACCACGTGAAGCCGCCATTGGAATCACCTTACTCAGGACCATTCCAGGTTGTCAGTCGATCAGATAAGACCGTCACTATCGTCGTGGTAAACAAGGAAGTCGTCGTGAGTATTGATCGCGTTAAACCCGCATTCATCCTCGCACACACACCACAATTTACACAATCTCAAAATCCTGATACATTTTTACCCTCTTCAGTTACGAATCAGTTACCTTCACACACACAAAATCCTCTCACTCAAAACACAAGTAATTCTGGCCATGACTCTCCAGCCCCATCACCAAAATACACTACACGCTCAGGTAGACGGGTTAAATTCGCTCGTCCTTTCGATCTTTGATCGATCACCTCTCTCCGTGGGGGGGTGATGTGGCGGCGTTAATTTCTGAACGCACCACTTCAACTAAACACTCAAAAGTAGATCTGGCAACATTGTAAGAGACAAGGAGTATGACGCAATATCTGTAGACATATATGAGGTCTCTCTGTGTTTTCCACTCAATTCCTGGTTTTAATTTGATATTCTTTTAAGATTGTAACGTGTGAGATGTTTAGTATAACTGAGTGATAATAAACCATTATTATTTTACGCATAGACTTTTATTGGAGTGAAGATTAAAAGTACTAAGTAGTACCCATACTACCACACGCTTTTCTGTATCCGGTAGGTTACATCGTTGATCCTGGGAAATCTCCTAAGCTTCAAGCTAAATGGTACGGGCCGTCCCATTTAGCTTGAAGCTTAGGAGATTTCCCTTTGCTGCGGACTGGATTGTGCAACCACACAAGTGAACCTTCGTCGAACCCTTTGTTGTTCATTTTGCGGTCGTACCGGGTTTTCATCTTTTCAGACATTTGCTGGCCCGATTGTCTGACGTGCTCATAAACGTCATTCATTTTGTTCCGCAAGTCATTTGCATAATCGGTTATACTGCGTGGGGCATCAGGTGGTATCCCGGTGATCAGGTCTGCAGGCAGCCGTAATTCTCTTCCAAAGTTTGCGAAAGCTGGTGTCACTGCTGTACTTTCGTGAACAGCGCTTCGATATGATAACAAAAACGGTTGTATGTGCTTGTCCCAATCTCGTTGCCGATTGTCTACAACTTTTGCTAGTTACCTCTCCAATGTCTGATTAAATCGTTCTATCATTGCATCAGATTGCGGGTGATAAGAAGTCGTTCTTGTTTTATGAGTACCCATAACTTATCAAGTTTCCTGGAATATTTGAGACTCAAAATTCCTTCCTTGATCGCTGTGAATCTCTAAAGGTACTCCAAAACAACAAAAGACTTCATGAACTAGTTCATCTGCAACTGTTGAAGCTTCTTGATTTGGAATGGCGAAGACTTCTGGCCACTTAGTGAAGTAATCCATCACAACCATGAAATACTTGTTACCGCTTTCACTCTCCGGAAACAGCCCCGCCACGTCAATGGCTATTCTCTCCCATGGTGCACCAACATTGTACAACTTCAATGCACCTCTACTACGAGTCTGAAGTCCCTTTACAGCCGCACAACTTGTACATTTGCGATACCAGTCCTCGACATCGTTTCGACAGTGGAACCAGTAAAACCGTTCTCGGATCTTCAGTAGAGTTCGTTTAACTCCCAGATGGCCTCCTGAATAATCATTATCGTACAGCTGTAGAACATACGGTACTTTAGCTTTAGGGACAACCATTTGTAAATGACAGCTGTCTCCCCGAACATTTTCCCATTTACGGCACAGAACTCCATCCTGAAGCAGCAAGCTGTCCCACTGGGCCCAATAGCTTTTAGTGGTCGAACTCATCGCTGAGACGTCGCTCCACTTGGGCTTGGGAGCACTGGCCTTCATCCATTCCAGGATCGGCTTGATGTCCGGATCTTCCTGCTGTGCACGTTGTAAGCTGTCCTTCCACTCGTTGCTGAGATGGTCTGCCCTGAGCATCCTCACGGATACCACTTCCTTACTCTCTTGCCTAGTACAATATTTGCAATCTTCAAGACAAGGTCTTCTTGACAATGCATCTGCGTTGCCATGAGATTTCCCGCTGCGATGTTCGATCTAAAAGTCGTATTCCTGCAGTAGCTCAATCCACCTCGCAACTTGTCCTTCTGGATTTTTAAACTGCAATAGCCATTTTAGTGCAGCATGGTCAGTTCGTAAGTGAAATTTTCGCCCCAGAAGATATTTGCTAAAATGCTGCAACGACTTTACCACAGCTAGCAATTCGCGTCTTGTGACACAATAGTTCCTTTCCGGTTTTGACAACGACTTGCTGAAGTACGCTATCACGACCTTTTGGTCACCATTCCGTTGAGACAACACACCGCCAAGTCCTATATCACTTGCGTCTGTGTTAACTATTAAAATAAAAATAAATTCTTTGCTTGCATCAGGGTATCCCAAAATAGGTATTTTGCACAGACGGTCCTTGAGCTCCTGGGATGCGATATTACAACTTTCATCCCAGCAGAATGTCGCTTCTCCTCGGTTAGCATATGCAGAGGTTTGGCTATATCTGCAAAGTTCTTCACAAATCGCCGGTAATAGGAACACAAACCCAAAAATGCTCTAACCTGCGTCTTGTCTTTTGGAACCAGCCAATCCTTTACAGCTGCGATTTTCTCTGGATCCGTGCGGATACCTTCTTCCGACACTACATACCCCAAAAAGTTGACTTGCCGTTTGAATAGTGAACATTTCTTCGGACTCAACTTGAGGTTGGCACTCTTAATCTTCATGAGCACGCGTTCCAGGTTTTGAAGGTGTTCCTCAAACGTACGGCCCACGATGATGATGTCATCCAAGTAGACCAGACAGGTATCGCCAATTAGCCCGGTAAGTACAAGTTCCATCAGCCTTTCAAACGTTGCTGGAGCATTGCACAACCCAAACGGCATTACTTTAAATTGCCACAGACCCTTTGCCGTCGAGAACGCAGTTTTCTCCTTGTCCTTAGGGTCAATTTCAACTTGCCAGTAGCCACTTTTTAGATCCAGCGTGCTAAACCACTTTACTCCTGTAAGCATGTCCAGCGTGTCGTCAATTCTTGGCAAGGGATAGCTGTTCTTCTTAAAAACGTCGTTCAGACGGCGGTAGTCAACACAAAACCGCATGCTGCCATCCTTCTTCTTTACCAGTACCACGGGTGAACACCATGGACTAGATGAAGGTTCAATAACACCATCCTTCACCATTCCCTCAATCATGGTTTCCACTTCCTTTTCACGTGCTACCGGCAATCTTCTTGGCCGCTGACGGATAGGCAATCCTTCACCTGTGTTTATTTTGTGTTGAACTAAGCCAGTCTTTCCTATGTCAGCATCGTTTGATGAGAATACATCGGCGTACTTGAGTAACAACTTCTTCGCCTTGACCAATTTCGTCGGGGAGAGAACGCTACGACAGTCTTCCAAAAGTGTGGTCACTCTCGTTTGTGCATCTTTGCTGGGGGTCTCACTCGATAGATATTGGCACCGCCATAACCAATCCACTTCCTCACAAGTACCAACCAGCGTGCCTTTTTCTATAATCTGTTCCCGGTCACAACGGTTGAGTACACGTACTCCTGAGATGTCAATGGTTCTGACCAAGGTTCGAGCTACTTTCCATGGAAGGTCATCGTTTACCCTTTCCACAAGTACACATCGGTGAGCTTGCCCATCGTTTCGGGGAAGACTAACCGGAACAATCGTTTCTGATCTCGGCGGAAGAACAATCTTCTTAATGCTGTACACGTTCCCTGGTAACGCACCTTCCATAAAAAGTTCCTCCTGTCCACATTTCAAAACACCTTGCTTAACGTCGATCTCACAACAATTATTCCTAAAGTCTAGGCCTAGGATGCAGTCGTCCATTATATCAGCCACGATGACATTATGCAGGTAGATCACGTTGCCTCGCTTCAACTCCATCTCCTTCTCTCCACGGACGGGTATACGCTGACCGGTGGCTGTTACCAAATCAATGCGTTCTCGGTTGTATGCGGAGTCCCCAAGGAACTGACTTATAAGTTGGGAACTAACAACCGTACGAGAGGCTCCAGTGTCTATGGTCAGTTTACACGGCATTCCGCCCTTGATGATTAGACTGTTCCCATCATGGGCTTGCGAGATCGAGATCCCTGGGGCTCTTTTAATCAGCCAGCACCCGCCCCGCAGTTCTGGCTTTTACTCGTTTCCCTGCTGTTGCTGGGCGGTGCTGTTGGCCGCACTACCCTCCTGAGGTCGTTCACCTTCCCTTTCTAGGGTTCGCTTAGGGCAGCTGGATCGAAGATGGCCCTTTTCCCCACAGCCATAGCACCTAGGGCTGTATCCTTTGTTGCGGTCGCGTACTGTAGCTGCTGCAACCTCCCTGATGCAATAGGAACGATGATCCTGCCGCACGGCTTCCACCTCCAGTGCATGGGCCAAGGCGTCTTTAAGCGTCTCGTGGTGCCCGAGCCTCACAGCAGCTCTGACTTTCAGGTTGCGAATGCCGTCGATGAATGTCTGCACCAGGTTCTCTTCAATTAGCGCAGGTACAGACTGGTATGCTTTTCGCACCACTTCTCCACCTCTAGAGCCCACTGCTGCAGGTTTTCTTTGCTACGTTGCACGCGATCTCTAAGCTGCGCTCGAAAGACGTGTTCCAGGTGAGCGTCGCCATATCTAGCCTCCAATGCCTCAAGGAGCTGCTCGTAAGTCACTTCTTTACCGAGAGCTTCTAGAACAGTTAAGGCCCGGTCGCGCAGGCCTAGTGTGAGAGCAGTCATGGCCTGACTTTTATTCCAGCTGTTTGCCTTCATAACAGCCTCGAACTGGATTTTGTAGGCCGCCCAGGAAGAAGTCCCGTCGAACGGCGGCACTTTGAATCCACGTACTGAAGGTGTTGTAGCTACTACGGGATGTGTAGTTCCATCCCCCAGTTTGAGATCATCCAGCGTTTTCTTCACATCAGCCACCACGTTGTCTACCCGATTGTTCACTTGGTCGATTTGGGTTTTAGCTTCTTTGATTTGGGTTTCAACCTTCGCGATTTGGGTTTCAGCTTCCGACAGGCGGTTGTCATGCTGAGCAACCCTATCCTTAACCTCCTTTATCTCCTTCCCGAAGGTAGTGTGAAGATCCTTCATGAGGAGCATTTGCTCTTTCAACCAACGGGCCTGTTCCTCCTGTCGGCGAGCCTGCTCCTGCAGCATCACCATCAGAGCACCTAAGTCAGGTGCTGCACATGTAGGAGCTACTGACGGGCCTGCAGCCGACGGCTGGCCCTCCGACGTCTGCGGCGTTGCACCACCAAATCTTCTTTGGTCCGTCTCCTGCTGGCGTTGACTTCGGGTACGGACACCCTCCGTTTCCTCCTTAGGTAAAATCGGCATGATTTTATCCCACCTCTGACACCAATTGTTACGAGCTTGAGGTTCGTGACAGTAAAAATTGCCGATAGAATTACCTAAATTAACACTTTAATTCACTTTACACTAATTAAAGTTAAAAACACTAATAATTAATCACACTGATTCACTTTATTCCGCTCCGAAGCTTCGCTTGTCTCGCCAAATTCAATACTTCCCCGATCGCATCTTGCAGCGCCTATAAATATAAATTAGCAGCGAAATATCCAGAATATTCAAGTAAACACGCGCAAGGTACCGAGAGTTCGAGTTTCAACTTCAAGAAGTTTAGTTCTTCGGTTCGAGACTAGATGGCGCTAGTGCCGTCGACCTTGGCGCGTAACAATATGAAGTGCATTTGTCATTCTTTTAACCTTTGCGCATAATACGCATGTGAGAAATTGCCAAGGGGCGTGGAAGATTTCTGTAGAGACGTATATAATCATATACAAAATTCTCCAAAACGTATTGGAGATTTCAAAACATATCAAGCATTCACAAATATTAAACCACACAAATTGCTTTACCCTAGCCAAACCAGATGGTTGTCACTTATTGAGGTAGTAAATAGGCTTCTGGAACAATTACCAGCTATAAAAATGTATTTTCAAGCTACAGTTCATGTAGATAGATTACTTTCTGCGCAATCAATTCTCTCCAAGGCTCTCGAACCGACAACTGAATTGTACCTGGAGTTTTTGAAATTTGCATTACCTTGATTAAAACTACTTTTACGGATTTTATCGCGTTTATTTTTACTTTTTATTATATATTTTTTTTTAATTTCCGACGTTGAAACCATGGTCAGTTTTGATGTTCAGTCTCTATTTACATCCCTACCTGTTGAAGACTGCATCTCAATTATAACTAGGAAACTAGAGGAAAATAACATGCCAGCAGAATATGCAGTATTACTAAGACATTGCCTTACATCTGGCTATCTATTGTGGAAGGAAGAGTTTTACAAGCAAGTAGATGGTGTGGCGATGGGCTCACCTGTATCTCCCATTGTCGCCGATATATTCATGGAAGACTTTGAGGAGAAAGCCCTCCTTACTGCACCTGTTACACCAAGGATCTACAAGCGGTACGTAGACGATACTTTCACAATTTTACCATCAGACAAAGTAACTGCATTTTTAGAACATCTTAGTTCCATAAACTCTAAAATTCAATTTACTATGGAGTTAGAGGCAAATAATTCCTTACCTTTCCTAGATGTGTTAGTCATCCGAAATCCTAATAACACCATTAGTCACACTGTGTATAGGAAAAAGACCCATACAAACCGATATTTAAACGGTGAATCTCACCACCATCCTTCACAGTTAGCTACCGTGGGCAAATCTTTGTTACAGAGAGCACGAGGGATCTGTGACAGCAAACGCTGGCCGCCGAGCTTCAGCACGTCAAGCAAGTTCTGCACGACGACAAGCTTCGGGTCCCGCGCCTACGTCACAGTGACCGAGTGAAGCCGGCCACAGTCGAGCGTGTGCCTGCTGTACTACCATATGTCAGAGGTGTCACAGACAAGATTGGCTATATCTTGAAGCGAGCTTCTATTAGAACATTCTACAAGCCGCCGAAGAAGATTAGTCAGTTCCTACCATCCGTCAAGTGTCATATTCCTCTACAAGATGCAGGAGTGTACAAGCTTGATTGTGAATGTGGTCTCTCTTATATAGGACAAACCAAAAGATCAATTAGGACCCGCGTAAAAGAACATATAGCTGATGTGAAGCATCAACGTTCCGGGAAGTCTGCAGTTTGTGATCATATCCTAGACGGCCCCAACCATTACATCAGATTTGATAGACCACAAATCCTCGCGAAAGAACACCGATTCCTACCAAGGATGATACGTGAGGCTATTGAAATTAAAAACATCCTAATTTCAATAGAGAAGGAGGCTGGGTACTACCACCTGCTTGGGATCCTATAATCAATAAAATTAAAACTAAACCCAAGCATACCACTGCAAGACCTCAAGACATAGTCAGTTCATTTTGCATAAATCGGACCATAAACAATAATTGCCGGGTTCATTTTGCATAAATCGGACCATAAACAATAATTAACGGGAAAGCGCCCGAAACGTCGGAAATTAAAAATAAAAAGTAAAAATAAACGCGATAAAATCCGTAAAAGTAGTTTTAATCATGTGTAGTGTTCGCGTAAATATAAGAAATCATTTTGCATTACCTATATTTACCGATCTCAATAAAGGAATGCAATCCGAGACTCCGAAATTATATTCACTATACGACAAAATACTGACCGCATACACAACTATCTTGGAATGCTTTGTACAAATTGAATATTTGAATCTCACTGAACATGAAAAAAATTAAGCACAAAACATTTTAGACGCAAAGGAAACTAAAATATTAAACCTTGACTTCTCGAGTTTGCAGAAAAATTTACCGTTACAACATATATACATTGGTAGAATGGTGCAAAATCTGATCAGAAGAAATAGAAAAATAGCAGAACTAGAGGAAAAACAGCTGCAAAATTTCTACTTAAAGTTTACACTTTAAAGTTTACTCCTTACGGAGTTTTATATAGAGGCTGCAAAACAGATATTAAAAAGGTTTCCTTTTGACGACAAAGACCGTCAAGCATTAAAATGTCTGAAGATGCTAAATCCTACAGCAATTCTGGATCCTGAAATAAAAAAGAAATTCCCTTCCATTGCAGATTTACATTATTTCTTCCCAAAGATTTTTCCAAATAATATAACGGAACTGGATAATGACGAATGTTAAGAAATGTCGATTTTTCTTTCAACCAAAACAAAACTCCCGATATTATCGACTTTTGGAAACATGTACAAGAATTAAGAAATGGAGACGAATCTCAAACATTCCCTACATTGTGTGAATTGGTAAAAAAGCTTCTGTGCCTACCACGTAGCAGCGCCGCCGTGGAAAGGTTATTTTCTGGTATAAAACTATGAAAAGCAAATTGCGCAACAGAACACACTAAATCCGAAATAACCGATTGCTATTCATTCGAAGCCACAGAAAGGCACATAAAAATTCAACAAAAATATGTTGATTTTAAAAATAAAAATGAGTGTGAAAATATTGAAGATGAGGCAATTGAAAATGAAACTGAAAAATAATATTATTTTGATTTTTGTTTTTTTGTTGTTGTGATTATAAATATATCAATGTAAGTGAGTTCTAGTAACTAAGAAAATTGTTTATTATTTAATTATGAGCAAAATTATGAAACCTGCCTTTTTTTCTTAACCTACTGCTTTCTACTGTTTTTTTTAGGCGAGTGCACACTGCCTACACTCACCATACGAAACACAGCAGCATTAAGCTGCTACTTTACGCTTGTATTCTGAGAGCGTGGTCCTGTCCCGATCTCATTCGTGCTTTATCCGTAATATAGCTGCAAAATTGCTTTACCACGAATCGTACGGGCAGTTTTAAAAAACCGAAAGTATTCATGCAGCATTGTTAGCATTGTTCTTTAGAAAAAGGCGATCCTCATCAATAAATTATAATTAGGAGGTAAAGTAGAACTCCTTTTATGACCAGGAGTGGGGTAAGTTCCACCCTCTTTACCCTCTCATTTCTGCCGTCAAGCAGCACTGTGCAACACCACTCTATTCGGGTCCGAAGGGATAAAAAGGAAGCAACATATTTGCCAGTAGTATTAAGCCACTATAATTGCAGTTTAAGAGACATTCCATCTTAGTCCTCAGAGGTGACAACTCATAGGGTGTGGGGGGGGGGGGGGGTGGAATTTGCCTCAGTTGTCAGGCTTGTCAGGCAAAGAGGTTAGCAACCGTAGTCGTAAAGACTACGGTTGCTAACCTCTCACCTAATAATAGTAATAATAATGTCCTCCAGACCGAATTTCGGGCACAGCAGCCAGCCTCAACGGTGACTAACCATCGGCGCAGGACAAGATTATAATGACCAAGTGTAATCGCAAGCACAGGTGCACTTTCTATACCCTCACTCTCATAGTCTGATGGGACGGTAACCCGACACGACCGGAGAGAGATCAGGCGCAGGACCAACAGCTTTACGTGCTTTCCGAGACAATGGGGTAAGACACCGCCAACTTCTTGACTACGGGCGGCTATTGAGATGTTCTGAAAAACTCAATAATTGATTTTTTGGCCAAACCCGGGATTCGAACCCGGAACCTCATGATCAGCAGTTGCACTACTACAACCACTAGACTAACGAGGCAGTATTTTAGTTTTTATAAGAAAAACGCTGCTGCTCATCTCCTAATTTATTTTCCTCACGCCCATATTGCCTCTTACGACACTCACAGCCCACGGAACAATACGGGTTAGTGGATATTCTTACACCGCCCCTACGCGATTTGCTTGTCACTCTAACTGTAATATGACTTTAACTGCGTAGTTGATCTAATCATGAGGCCGTAAGCGCCACTGCTCAACATATGGTTCCGAGTTCGTATCTTGAAACGTGCCAAAATCATTTATTGAAGTTTTCTGTCGAGAAATTCACGTTAGCAGCCCAAAGTCAGATTAGTTGGTTGCGAATTTCACCCCATGTCTCGGAAAGCGCGTATAGCCGCGTAATGCTCTCTCCGTTCGTGTCGGATTTCCGACCCTTCAAGCAATGAGTCTGTGAGAGTGAGGATAAAAACAATGCACCTGTGTATGCGCGCAACGTGCACTGTAATCCTTTTTTTTATTTTTTTTTTTTTGCGGATGGAAAATCATCTAATGACGCCTTTCGCTCTGGGTGGAGCGTAAGGAAGTGTCAGACTTTTACTGACTAAAAACCATCCGTGTTCCTTCAGTGCCCTTACGTTCCGGAGCCGCGGTATCTCTTTCGAACAGCCCGCAGCCCCGGCGTGCACTATAATCCTGTCCCGTGCTTTTGTCTGGAGGGCATTATTAATAAATTAATGTAATAAAAAGTTTCGTATAGGTTTAAGATAAGAAACCTTGTTAAAACTGATAAAGGAATCCTTGAAGAGCAACTCCCTTTCACGCAGTTCGTTCCACTTCGCATCCATAATCACACGATTGGCCTTCTCCTCCTCGCGCTTGGCAGCCAGCTTCTCGTCCGCTTCCATAAGGTCACGTCGTGCCTGCTCCATTAGTACTTGCGGCGTAGGTCGCGCGACGTCCCATACTGGATATTTTCTGCAGTAAATAATATTTTTATACGTGGCAGCGCCATGCTGCAGTTATATTAGTAATATAGTTGTAGCACGAATGGATCGGGTCAACCGGGGAAGGATCACGCTCTCACAGAATACCGGCGTAAAATAGTAGTTTAATGCTGCTGTGTTTCGTATGGTGAGTGTGAAGAACCGGAGACCTTTTTACTGGAAACGAGGCATTCCATCTTCGTACTCACGGGCGACAACACATCTGCATTTTGATTCGTAATCGGGATATATGTAGATGTCTTGGGCCATAGCATTCACTTACTATCAGATGGACTGTCTGCTCGTTTGTCACCTTTATCCTATAAAAACAGGATTAATACACACACACACACATATATATATATATATATATATATATATATATATATATATATATATATATATCATCATTACAGTCCTTCACAAGTCCGCTGCTGAACATAGGCCTCCCCCAAGTAACACCACAAAGCACGGTCCTGAGCCACCTGCATCCATCGACTTCCTGCATGTCTTACCAGGTCGTCACTCCATCTATTGGGGGGTCGCCCTACACTATGACAAGTCCTCAGTTAGTCAAGTAACGACTGCCCCTGTGAGTCTAGTCACAGGGGCAGTCGTTACTTGACTTTTTATTGCGAATTCGTGTTTATTTCGGATATTCTTTTTTATTGAGTTAAGCAAAGCCCTAGCTGTGTGCTTCTTCACTGTTCTCCGACTATTTGTGTGATCAATCAACTATGAATGTCTTTACTAATGAAGAATATGCTGATATCGTCTTCATGTATGGCAGAGGTGACTGTAATGTAATTTTTACACGGCGGATGTACCAAGAACGATATCCGAATCGAAAATAACCAACCATGGACGTAGAAAAAAGGGCGGACAGAGTCTCGTTAAGAAACAATTGACGCACCGCAATGGCGGCCGCGTAACTTTGTGTGAGTATATACGCGAGCGCGGTTTGGAGCGTAATGGCGGGTGGTAGACTTACTATGGTGTGCATGTGTGCGTGCCGGCTTGTTTGTATTATTAGCGAGCTGACTTACTATGGGTGCGTCAGTAATTGTTTTAAGAGACGGCGTCCGCCCTTTTTTCTAGGTCCATGTTACGAAATGTCAGAGTTTTTTACAACACATTTCGTCGACTTTCTTAAGTTGGAATCCATCACGCGAAACCCGGAGTCAATCCGGGAAGACATGGCCAGGTGTCGAGGAAGATATCATTGCAGCTTTCAATGCAGATCCTACTACGAGCGTCAGAGCATTAGCTCAAAACCTCAACATTTCGGTATGGCAGGTATGGAATACGATGCACTGAGAAAACAAGTATTATTTTCACGGCACGGGTGTATTATATAACAAGGTTTGGAAAATGAAGACCCCCAACACAGAATAAATAATTGCCCCCACGTAGAATTCAGTTCTGTCGCTTTTTGCTAAATCGTTCGATCCTATAGAATCCACGCGCTCTCGCTACAATATATCGCGTAAGAAATACGCCCTAATTTTGGAATGGATGGAAATGAGAGCCTTGGCTTCGCCTGTGCTCTAAGCTTTTTGTATCATATTTTATCTAGAAATATACGCCTAGGAAATAAGAATTATTTTTTATTTGAAGATCTTAACGCAAACACTATGTATACGCTCAATACAATCGGCAGGCTTGAATGTTGCCAAAGACCTCGGAACAAGACATCCAGACCCAATAACTAGCAATTTTGCGACTAGTGTTCGAACTAGGACACATAATCAAGAAAGAAACCATAATAAGTCACTCATGAACCTTTAACTACACATGTTATGTAATATAATAATAATAATAATAATAATGTCCTCCAGACCGAATTTCGGCCACGGCGGCCTTGTTAGAGAATAATACAATTCTTGGCCTTAACACACATGTATGTGAAGAACGATACAGACAATAATAAAATAATAATATCTGCAGATCAAACCATGGTATATAAACCAGGATTAACTGTGACTGGGACCGTATTTGAAACACGTGCCCTAAATAAAACGGTGTTACGATAATTAGTGTCTATTTATTCTATTCTATTCTAAATTCTATTATAAATTCATGTAAATTGGCGGTGGCGCTCACTTTGTCATGCCTGCAGTCTCCATCTTAGATTTAAAATATTCAGCGGTTGATTCAACAGGAGGCCCATGTGGGATTGCAATAGGTGCTAAATCTTTCATCGTTTTCTTCATTATCTTACTTTAAAAATTTTAAGGGATATTTAAGGTATAAACTTCTCAAAACTGCCGTAGATCAAACAAGTTGCTCCGTTGCCTAGCAATTAATAAAACATAATGAATGGGTGCGTTTGGCAGAAAAAAGCGCTAGCAAGCGCTTATAAGCGCTAAAATAGTTTTCGGCCAGGACACGATTGCTACTTCAGTAGCGCTGACACAATCCGCCATTTTGCTTATTTAATTTATTTGTTTTGAAGTAGAGTTTATAAGTTGTTTTGTCAAATATTAGTTTTAAGTAATATGAATAAACATATACATGCTATTAAAAATTCATGATTGGTAAGTTTTTAATATGAATACTTAACAAACATATATTTATTATTATATATTAGGTTAGATTCCCCGGTTAAAACTAACATCGTGTCCTGGAGGAAAATAGCTACTTACGATTTGACAGCGCTTACCGCTTACGATCGCCATTTTGCTTACAAGCGCTTGCTAGCGCTTTTTTCTGCCAAACGCACCCAATAATGATTATACCATAGACTCAGAATTTACTGGCCTCTTTTGAAATTAATAGACGAAGTAATCGAAGATGTAAGATGTAGTAAATTATACTAGTGGTTGCCTCGGGTCCTTGTGTTGATCTGATCTGATAGGTTGACCGTAATTAATAAAAAATTTGAGTTTGTTATTATACAATTTGTATTTTATTTTCAACTCTCAATAAAATGGGTACATAATTACTACATATATTTTATTCTGATATTATACATGTTATGCTTGCTTACAGCTGCATCTTAATCACTGATCTCTAATTAACGAGTATGCTGGACTGGCTACACACCGTGACATAATGAGGCAATTTGATTTTCGCCATTTTGGCGCTGATAGCAGAAGTGAGCGTCCACGGAACTAGTAATGGAGATAAAACAGTTTGACAAAAAATATCGATAGAATCTCTATACCCAGGCCTACCATTCTATTTGTGTATCATTTTAATATAATACCACAAAAAAAATGTATCAATTAATACTTATGTTTAATGTTCCCCACACACGGTCAGATAAAATGGTCAGTTGAACTGACTTACATCCAAAAACTGACCGTGAGTGTGGAATCCTGAGTTGAAATATTCTACTGACGACAACCCACGGTTTTTTACGGGCGTACTCTCAGTTGAAACAGCTCAGTCGAACTGACGTACATCCAAAAATTGATCGTTATTGTGAAATCCTAAGTTGAAATTCTTAACTAATGCAATCCGCTGGCTTCAGTTCGTTTTAATTACTGGTAAGTACCTACTTTTTTAGTAGCTACTTACATTATTTCTAAGCTGTTTAGATTTTTTATTATTCTATATATTTGGATAATTTCGTTTGACGGAGGATGGAGACTAGGGTGACTGTGATGATGTCACCTTCCTTGTGATTGACTCAGAAGGTGGGTAAAGGATCTCAGTGATGCTACGTAGAACCATCGTGTTAAAACTCATTTTCAAAAAGGTTCATGAAGATCTAGATGACCGTGATGATATCACCTAGTTGATGGTGGACTCCAAAGGGGGGCTTAGGATCTCAGTGACGTCACTCCATAAAACCATTGTTTAGGACTCATTTGAAAGGTACTCATAAAGACCTAGATGAATGAGATGATTTCACCTTCCTTATAGTGGAATCCGAAGGTAAGTTTAGGATCTCAGTGACGACACTACATAGAACCACCATGATTGGACTCACTTGAAAGGGCTCATAAATACCTATGTAACTGTGATAATCTCACACTCGCAAATCATTCCTGATGGCAGACTAAATATCTGGGTAAAGGATCTCAATTATGCCACTACGTAGAACCATCGTTTTTAGACTCATTTAAATACCAAGTGCCTGTGATGATCTCACCTACCTGATGATGGTGGACTCCGAAGTCGAGTATAGGATCTAAGTGACGGCACTAGATAGAATGATCGTGATTCAACTCATTTGAAAGAGCTCATTAAGACCTAGGTGATATGTATGTGTCGGTACCTGCGCGTTGCACCTGCAGTGGTGCTCGTGTAGCTACTTATCTCGATTGTATAAAAGTAAAACGGACGGAGCGGCAGCCGTTAAGACAGTCTTGGCGCTGGCTTGGCACGGTGCACTTGTAGTAACCCGCTGCTAGCTCATCTGTGGAAACTAATATATTATTATATTAGTCTCGATACAATTTATAGTTCATTATCTTTGATCTGTGTATTTCATGATTTTATGAAGTGATAACAAGGTTTTCCACGGTAAACCTAGATTTTAATGTCTTCCTACATATGTGTTATGATCTCACCTTTCTGATGGAGCAATCCGAAGATCTATATAGGATCTCAGTGACGGCAAACTCAGGGCTTATAATTTCATTATTTTTAATTTATCACGAGAAGTCACGCAATTTAACCTGTGACACTTCTAAACTAAAATGTTTAATTTAAGTCCCCCTAGAAAACTATAAAAATAAAGAAAACTGAACTAAACATAGTGTACCTATATATGTTATCAAACTTAACACAATACAAAAAATTTATTATTTTATAAAACTCAACATATTTAGTTATCAAACAAATCAAATAATTATTTTATTAATTCTAGACTTGTTTATTTTATCATTTTTGTGCAATCTTATGCTGGGGCCACACTAACGAGAAAAGCCGTTAATTATCGCGTTGATGGACGTTGAATGTATGTGAGGCCACGACTTATCGCGTTAATTTTACAATGGCATTAACAATGCCCTTTGCCGTTTGGAGATAACTCGAGTGGCGGTACATCATCAAGAAATTAACGCACGAATTTACGCGTTGAGGAGGCCACACTACGTTTGTCTCACTGTGCACGATGAGCACAACGGGGTTGGACGTATGGCTATGATGGAGCAGAATAATAAAAAGTTATTACGTTTCTTGAGATTCTGCAAACAGAGCTATGTTTGTGGAATCCGAGGCTCAAAAGTTTTAAGAATCCTACATCACAAAATGATGCTTTGCGACGAATTATTAAATTACTACCTTTCAAAATAACTACAGAAGAAATAGAAAGACGAAGGAATGCCTAATGGGTTTTTATAGAACCATTTTAAACAAATATAAAAAGTCTTCAACAAACATTAACGCAACCGTTAAATTTAATGACGTTGAGCGTTGAGGTGTAGCCACTCACTTTATCGCGTTAAATTTAAAGCAATAATTGCGGCGTTTATCGGCATTGACATTTCCCGTTAGTATAGCCCTAGCTTTAGCGTGTTCGCTCGATGATGGAGGGTGGGGCTAGGCGTTGAATTATAGATATCGACAGTCTATATTTTTTCAATAAAACGTTTTAATTTTTTATATTTTCTCGAAAATCATTTAATCTACTACTACCCAATTATTTATATACACTATATTATGCCTTTAATTTTTCCCCAGTTTATTTATTTTCTTATTATCTTAAAAAGAAATGTAATTTTTTATTGTATATCTCTGTGGTATTAAATTACTATGATCTACGAAACTTAGTACTACTTTACTTACTGTGCGTTTTGACGGAAGCTTGGCAATTGACGGGTTGTTGCTCTTGTTTTATCGTATAAATAATGGTTTGAAGTGAATTTTGATACGTAAAAGTGATGTAATTTTATGTATTAAGTGTCTGCGCATGTGCACTAATAGAGAAAACGATGATACAAGTAAGTACTTCGATGTTAACGTAAACCTCAAGTTATTTTGATTGCTTAGGCATCTTATGAACTTGAGTTACTGTCGTCATCAACTGTCCGCTAGGTAGACAGTTCACTACCGTTCTATCAGAAATACCTGTTGAATATTTGATCTCTTCAGCTACATCTGTAGCACCTGTGCTTATTAACATATGAAACAGCTGACAGTATAAAACAACGAGTATTTTTGAAAATTCTTACTGAAAAATATTGGTAAACGTAATAGTTTTATTTTAATTAAAAAGGGTTCGAATCCGCCATTCGACTACTGGCGTGAACCACTCGTAACACAAGCAATTTAAGCTTACCACGAGTGGTTAAGGGGAATATTAGTAATGTTTATAGCATTGTTAATATTCTTTTTTTTAAATAATAATAATATAACAAATAATAATTAAAAAGTTATTAATAGGAACTAAAATCTAGCATTTTCATATATTTATAATTTAATTTGCTTAATAAATGAACTAAACGAAATGATTTACGTTTGCTTTTTTTAGTTAAAGCCGATATATCGATATTTCTTTCAATATATAAAACTCCGATATTAACTTACTATTTGTTAACTAACGATATATAAAACTTCGATTTTGATATATTTATAATTATCGATATATCGAAAATCCGCCATTTTAAAAATACTAACAATCCTAGTTTGAACTGATCAGTTGGAATGTTCAGTTGAACAGTCCGTGTGTGTGGTAATTTTGTGTTTAATGTGGTCATAAATTCCCTGTGTGTACAAATTCCCTTCTTCAAATGTGTCTATCCTACATATCCTCAACTGTCATCTTGTGTGTATTTATATATTTTTAACCTAATTTTCAAATTTATGTGTGTACATCTGCCCTGTTTGCAATTCACTATAAACAACAACAGTTCTTATCAAAACAAGGGTTGTCTGGATGAAATCGCTTCCAGAGCGATAAGACCGCCTTTTGTACTTTTTATATATATTTCTTTTTGTCTCTTTCTTATGTGTCTTAGTGTACAATAAAGAGTATAGTGATTGATTGATTGCGGAAGAATGTTTTAAATGCTTAACGGACTAATAAAACAATATATTTTTGTTAGAATAATTTCTTTTTCTTGTTCAAAACGTTGACTGGGTTTTCTGACACCAGCGTGGGCTCTTCTTCTCCATTCTATGGCCTTAATTTTCATTTTCACCTCCTGCTTCGTATGTTTTTGTATGTGTATTGGAATTATGATAACAATAATAATTTTACATTTATTTAGGTTATATATTTTAGGAATGGTAATCTTAAAAGAACAATTAACATACAAACGAAAATATATCAACACAAAATAATACTTAGTACAAAGAGACGTGCTTCTTGCGTAAGGCTATGGTTGCGCGGAAAACCATTCGTATTTATTTGACGGTAGGGATTTGCCAAATCGTTTATCCTTTTCCAAACGATTGCATTCATACCCTCCCATCCACACATCGGGGTGGTGGGGTGGGAGGGGAAAGAAGATGATTCTAGAATATCACGTAATCATCGCAACCGAAGGAATAAAAGGCACGCACGACCGACGCGCGCTCTCTTCCCGCCGCGCTCGTTGTTGAAACCACACCGTTTCTCTCCCGACGTATCTCTGTGGCCCCAGAGAGTCTACCCAGAGTATCTTCCAGAAGTCGCAGCTATAGTGCCCAAGCAGCATAGAAGAAAACACCCCGGTGAGTGAACGTTCCTAATAATATTTCCTGCTTGATATAATTGTGTTTAATTGTGTTAATCCGCTCCAATTTTGTTTTCTCCTAATCAAGCAGGATTCCCTTCATAGATTTGGCAAATAATAGTTTTGTTTTTAGGGAAGAGCGAGTGCATTGTACCGCATGCTATAGTAGTCGCTTTTACGTAAGCGTAGAAGCATTTCGCATATACAGTCCACTTTAGTTAGGCTTAAGGTTCAACCGGGGAATTAGACTTCGGTAGCCTTAGGCTCGTCGCTCCACCAGGCTATGAACTTACTTTTTAATTAAAATTACAAGAGCTCTCAGTTTTCCTAACAAAAATTCTTACATATGCAGACCAGCAGAACTTATATCCTTTGTCTTAGCAAGGTCACTAGCAAGAAAATGCAATCTTGCCGCTTTTTCTATCAGCTACTCACGTATACGGTGAAATATTCGTCGGTAGTAAAGCCTAGATGCTTGGTACACAATTCCTCCCTTTGCTTTATGAGATAGTACTCCATACCTTAAAGAATAGGTACCGTAAGATGCCGCAACTTTGCCGTAGTGTTATATTAACGTGCATATATCTCGCAAAATATCAATTCATTTTTAACTTAATATGGCTGTGTACTAAGCTTAGGCTAGTTTGCAACTGAAGTGTACTTGGTACGTTGTTATATATGCTTTATTTTAAAAATGTTACAGTTTTCGTCACTAGGCAAAGTTGGACCACAAAATTGTAACATTGCCTGCCTCAGTTTCGACGGCAAAAATGACGTAAATACATCATTCTTGCACACTAAGTTAAACTTTATTAGTAGTTCTTAGGGTTTATATTTGAAAAAATAGTCTCTTCTGCTTATATCACCTGGAACAAAGCTAGGCAATGTTGTATTTGAATTTGTTGATATTTTCATACATTATTTAAAATTGCATAGGGTTGTCGCAAATGCAGAGCAGAAAAAATAAATAAAATTTATTAAATTATGTTTATTAAAAAATATTGAAGTGTCCACATAATATTATTTTGTAATTATTTCAATTACTCTCTATAAAAATAATCAACATTAAAATCTATAAGAGAAACCTTAAATATAAATTTTTCATTGTCTGGTGAACATTGACACTAATCAAATAATATCTTGGGCAGATGATAACTCTTCTGCAGGAGATAACAAAAAATGATTCAATTACATTTTCGAGACAAACAAAATCTTAAACAGACGACCCCAAGTCAGCAGTACCAATGTCTGATCAAGTTAAGCTCTCATGAATACTGACGCACTAGGAATAGCTCAGCTTGTTACAGTTTGTCACTTTACCAAACAATAAAAGAAACAAATATACATTTGAATTTAAAATTTTCTTTAAAAGAGTAACTATTAGTTTAATTAAATACGGTAACTATTAGTTACTAATAATACTGTTCAATTGCTTAATATCCTTTATAATTATAATTACTTTTAATGATAACCGTAATTTGTTTTTGGTTTTCTCTTCTTAGTAGTCTTTCAATTTCTATATTTTTTTTATAAATAACATGCGAATTAGCCAATTAATAAATATTTGACATTGGAATTTTGCAGTCTATACTAAATTTTAATTCACCACGATGACCAACTATGGGTTTAGGTAATTTTTTTTTGAATATCGAGCCGCGTAATTACCGATATGTCTTCGACTAAAGGCCATGAAAAAGAGCCTTTAAATTTTTTTCTTAAATATTTCATGGTGAATTCATTATTATTACAATCAATTATTTTACCTACGTAGTATTTGGCATTTTTGCCGCTTAAAAATTTAACCAAAACGTAATCCCCAATTCCTATTTTATCATCCGTATAGTTATCTTCTTCCGTTAAATTTAAATCACTGCCATGGAAACTTTCTGTATCCCTATTAGAGGGTACATAAGGACCATCGTCAGAAGAATCATGTAGAGAATATGAAGATAGCGACGAACTACTGGAACTACGATTTTTTCGTTTATTTGATGAATTTAATACTATATCTGACAATATTTTAATTTGTTTTCTTTGTGGAACGGTACTCATTTTATTAACTGCTGACTTACGGAACAAAATACGATCTCTTGAAATATGTAAACTTTTGTCTACACATACACTATTTCCTGGCGAAATAGTGGAATTGATATTTGTATCTAAGTCTTTGGTCGATGGTTCATCGTCAGATAAATTATTCGATGGTTTAGTATCCAATAAATTATTTGCACACAATCTGAAATCATCGGTAGAAACATATTCCCCTGGTTTTGTACAATTTTTTTATTGCGTCGTTTTGCAGTGTTGTAAACAGACGGTGACCTGGAGTCCTTCAAAAAAATTTAAGAGCGTTTCGTCAAATGTTTGTGGTTCCCTGTTTACCTGCCGCCCTGAACCCGTTTCTAATTATTGTATCTGTGTTCATTTTTATTGTATCAATTAACGTACGGAGTAATTCTGGGAATATTTGTTTGTTTAGTGCACTGGCTGATGGATGTCTTACCATCTAGAAGAATATTTTTCCAAGATCTTTTTAACGGTCTAAAAAAAGACACGTCAAGGGGTTGAGTATCGTGTGTTGAGTTTGGAGGTAGAAATACAAATCTTATATTGTTTTCCTGGCATTTAGATATTATTTGTACATTTAAATGTGAGGATAAGTTATCTCCAATTAATACCTTCGGTTCTCCATTTTTTGTGCCCAAGGTAAAATTATATTTTCAAACCAATCTTGAATTATAAATTAAACAATATTGAATCTGGTGCCAGGCGGCCCACCTTCACACCAATTGGTCCATAAATGCAGAGATTTATATACCACATACGGCGGAAAAAGATCGCCTGATGCCGTGGCAGCAAACATGATTGATATTGCAGTTTTAGAGTTATTTAAAATCTTATTTGGATATTTTTTCCCCTTTAAAAATACACTTTTGCGATCCAGGGTCGTCAGTTAAATTTGTCTCGTCGAAATTGACTATGTTATGTGCTTTAACATTGACAAGACTTTTCTTTAGATTTTCGAAATATTCCTCATATTCGGTTATTGTTTTGGAAGCACGTGATCTCTTTATGTTTTGTGTAGAGCGCAATGTCAATTTTTCTTTATGGCGATTTAAAAACTCTCGAACCCACCGTTCACCAGATAGTTTATTATTAAAAATCCACAGTTTATTATTTTTGGTTAAATAGTTAATAGTAACAATCATACGCAGCTCAAAACGAGTCAATGGACAACCATATTCTTCGCAAAGTATAAGAGCTTCTACTATTTTATCCCCCTCTTCTTCGCTTAACCTACATGGAGAACCAATTTTTTTCATATGTTTCAATTTAACTTTATTAGCAATGGTTTCTTTTTATAGGATAGGGTGACAAACGAGCACACAGTCCACCTGATGGTAAGTGGTTGCTGTGGCCCATAGACATCTACATCTACCCTCGATTACGAATCAAAATGCAGATGCGTTGTCACCCGTGAGGACTAAGATGGAATGCCTCGTTTCCAGTAAAAAGGGTTATTAGCAATGGTTCGTGGGGGGATACCAAATTGCTTTTCAGCTTCGTAACTTGAAATATTTTTATTTTTGACCAACTCTACAGCAATATTTAAAAGATTATCTTCGTAATCTTTGTAACGTCTGGACCCTGGCTTTCTTCTGTTTCTCATTTTTAATCTAAAAGAAAGAAACCACAACTGAAAGACAATCGCGAAATTACAACAGTTCATTATCATGATCACAGCCTTTTACATTTGTAAGTAGGTATACTCCTGAAAATGTCAACATGACCACTGCCACTATATGGCCTGCTTTAGCTACTTAGCATCAAGTGGACTGTAATTTTGATTCCCACTTCAGTTTCATATAAAAAAAGAATACGGGCTAGGACTGCCAGTCCCCCACTAGATGAAGTGTCGACTTGGTATGTCTTAACAAGCAGGAAGATGGTTTGAGCCCGTATTTAAGGCACCCACGCATTGATAAAAGGGATTGGGCTCTTATGCCGCCACTACGCTACCATACTTAGTGTATAGTACTTATTATTATTTTCGTCTGATTTGAAAGACATTCATAATCCACGAAAAAGATGATTTGTTATAATATATCTACTTATAAAATTTTACAGCATTTTACATATAATATAACTAAAGTAGCTAGTGACAGCCCTACCTATGGCAAAGTTGGGCATACTAAATCGAAATCATTGTGACAAATTTGCCTAAACATACATCACTTGTTTGTATATCATAAAAACAATTAAAATTAATTCAAAACGATAGTAAAACATACAAATAACATATAAGTATTGAAACTGTGTGGAAATTTAATATAATTTTATACTTACTAAAAAAGTTTATCGCGAAACGTCGAAGCCGGCTAACACTTGTTGCATTTGACAGGTAACTGTCTTGTGGTTTCTACAATTATAAACATGGCGGCTGGTTTTTTGAGTTGCCAAATGATCATTAAAAAACTGACTTAGAGTTTGATGTTGCTACATGGCATATTTCAGATGTTATTGGTAAATTATTGTATTAGGCAAAGTTGGATATGAGAGGCAATGATGCAGTGGTTTACGGTATATAATCACTACGTTTTAGGTAAAATTACGGATAACAAAAGAACACACGATCGTACATACAAAATATTGGTTTGCTATATCGGTTCGTAAAAAATGAAAAATAACGAATACGACTAAGACATGCGTATTTATAATAATCTATAAAACGGAGTGATTATATTCTCTTTGGTTTGTATCTTAGCTTAGCAATGACAGAGTTTTGGCACGAACTTGGCCGTAGACGGATTGTCGCTCCTGTTTTGTCGCTTGAATAATGGTTTGAAGTGGATTTTGATTCGTAAAAGTGATGCGATTTTGTGAATTAATTGTCCGCGCGTGTCTGATGTCGATATAAACCTCAAGTTATTTTGATCGCTTAGGCGCCTTATAAAACTTGAGTGGCTATCCGGTGGGTTGAGCTGTCGTCAAAATCTCCCAAGGGCTTTGCAATGTGACGCATCAGCATATTGTGAAGAAAAAATGTAAAAATGAAGATTCTGTAAGAAATTATAGGCTCAGAAAAGCTAGATCCCAGAGCCGTAAAGCCAGTTAATTAAAAAAAAATTGCAACGACAGGTAGACATTGTGGTCGTAATTGACATATCTATTTCTCTATGCCTCACTTGAAAACTAACCTCAGAAATTTTAAAATTGGCTGTCGGGTATCGGCGTTATTATTTACGTTTATTTATGAACGTTTCTATTTATTAAAACAATCATTGATTCTAAACGTAGAATGGAGTTAAACCTTTCTTTTCTTTCTGGTTTGGGGTGTGGAATTTGTATTGGACTTTCATTATTTGCTCTTAGAAAATATTTGGGCTTTGTTTCGGACACTGCTAAAGCTGTAAAAAAGGTAAATTTCACCTATTAATACGTTTTAACAATACTTCTTTTATTTTAACACTTGTTTAAAACTGCAGTATAAATTAAGCCAGTTACCGACTAAAACAGTATATATTTTAATGAATCCTTAGTTTTCCTTTCCCTCTAGTACTTAATTTTATAGCATGGCATGTCAATTTGCTTATTTTTATCCAAGAAACTTCTTGTTATCTACTTAAATGGTACTTGTGCACTACAATACATGTTAATTTTCTTACTACGGGCTGGAATCTCAAGCTATTTATGATATTTTTACCATTCATAATCAGATTCAGATTCATAATCAGAGGTCAAGGGTCGTTCTATTCTATATTGAATTTATTATTACCATTGTATTACATTTTATTTTTCAGTTCGCATCTGATTCAGAGTACAAGCTTGTATTGGTTGTAAGAACTGACTTAAATATGGGCAAAGGCAAAATTGCTGCACAATGTAGTCATGCTGCTGTAGGTGCTTTTGAAAAAGCACAAAGGAAAGATCCAGAAGCTCTTAAAACTTGGCAGATGACGGGTCAAGCAAAAATCGCTCTTAAAACTGATTCTGTAGATGAAATTAAGCGAATTGCTGAAAATGCAAAAAAGATGGGACTGATAACATCCCTCATTAGAGATGCAGGAAGAACGCAAATTGCACCAAACTCAATCACAGTTCTGGGAGTTGGACCAGCTCCCAAAGATATTGTTGATAAAGTGACGGGACATTTAAAATTGTTATAAATATATTATGTTATATAAAGATAGTTTCTTTTTGAAAAAACACCCACAACAAGTCCTCATTTATCATTCATTATCCCTTTATTGTCCACATACCAAACATTTTGCACTAATTGATTTGCTTTGGTGTTGCACCAATGGTTTGTTAGAGACTCTAACCCCGTGCTGCATTGACTGCAGAGCTGTTTAATAAAATGGACGGTTGATTAAGCGCAGTCCGTCTTAATGCAAATTTGTTAATTCTGATATATAAATACTATAATATGTATACATTTCTGAATTCTCTGTGAAATTTCCTATAAATGGGTACATAAAAAGTCCCAATGTAATTAATGTAAGTAAATGTTGAGTAAAATCAAAATTTTCGTATTTATCAATGAAACAAGTTTTTTAACAGTTCAATTTTGTTTTATTTTAACCTTAAATCTATTATTTACAATATTATATGTGCAAAATCGTAGGCTGCAATACAATTATTTATAATAAAACGCATCAAAAATAAGGTTGCAAGTACCCAACAATAAACATACACAGATGTAGAATGTAGTTGGACTGGATGCGGCATTAATGCATTAGTCAATAAAAAAAAGACGTGTGGCACTCGGGGACTGCCGCGGTAAAGCTATTGCATAGCATTTTTTATCAACTTATGCAATTATAATTAATTATTTATTTTATTTATGCAGTTAAGTCTTTGATATTAAATCAAGTTACACTTTTTGAGCGTGGTGACCGATAAGAAAACAATTTTTTGTCTCTTATTGTATAAATGAGAAGTTAATATTGTTTAAAATATTTTTAATATCTTACAATACATGTAGGTTATTCAGGAATTTTTATCATTCAGTTAGCAGCTAGTGTACACGAATACGACTAGTCGCACGCACACAAACACCGTGCCGAAGTCTGCCGAACTCACAGTAATCTGTGGCCGAACTGAAACGACGTTAGACTTTCAGTATATTAGAAAGTACTCTGTGCGTTAGACGATGCACGGCTTTCAACGCCACACCTCCGTGCCCGTCGGAGTTTACCGATAATCTGACGTCATACGACGTAATTCAAATAACTGCAAAACCAAACATAATATCTTAATTTAATAAAAATAGCCTTTCACAAAAATGAATCTAGTTAAGTATAGAGTAATTTTGTACAGATTAGGTAAATAGTTCGCACTCTTCCTTAAGATAGTGATTATAAAAAGTAAACTCGCAGTGAGAGCACAAAATCTCAACACGATCAAGTAAATAAATTATATTTTCGGAGTTATTCATGTCAGCAACAATACGCCACGGTCTATTGTAGAAATTAACAACCCATTGGCAGTCATTGCAGTAAAACCTTATATTAAAATGAGTCTTCCCAAGGTCATATTAGGTTATTAGTCACAATATAAGAAAATGAACTTCTATTAAACCTGTCAATATCTACAATTAGTACTTATTTACAATAGTAAAATAAATGATAATATAGTCAATCTGTAATGTATCACGGCTGGGGAATCCCAAATATTTTTTCGTATTTAGTAAACGAATAACTAGTTGATAAATTAATCATGATATAATTATATCTTTTTTTTTCGCCGGAGACTAAAATGATATTGCTTTTTTTCGTAACTGCAGATTCTGTGGATTTATTTCATTATTTTGAACAATATACGAAACTTAAGTGACTAAAATTAAATCTAATCTGAACCATAAAAATGTATTATTCGGGCTAAACGAATCTAATAAAGATCTGTTATTTTTGTCTCCTGCGAAAAAAACAGACTATAGGAATCTATCGAATACCTACATAAACAAAATATCACCTATAAATAAAATATTACAGCGGAATAACTAATAAGAGTGGCAACGTCGCACTATACAAAGGAATTGCGTTAAGACGATGTCGTTGAGAGCCGTGGTAGCTCACATGGTTAGCGCTCGTTATAGGTATCACAGTACGGGAGCAACCCGGGTTCGATCCCCACTGGCACCAATGAAATTGTTGCGTGCTGATTTAGCTATCAGTTGGAAAGTCTGTTTTTCTGGGCCGTTTTGTTTTGTTACACTGACATCTCGCAAGTCACCTAGGGACCTAGAAGGTTGTCGGTTGCTTATTTTTTATTTTTCTTTAAAATTTTCGTCGGTAAAATAACATATTTATAAAAGTAAAAAAAGTAAAGTTACAGCCTATATATGTCCCACTGCTGGGCACAGGCCTCCTCTAATTTCTGAAAGGGTTTTAAGGTAAGGAAATGTCCGCCACGCTGCCTCAATGCGTGTTGACGAACTTCACATTTCTTCGAAATATATATTTTTTAATTTCTCAGACATGCGCTACCAGCATGCGACGACGCGGCCCGCGCCTTGGCGCCACTTGCGGTTGCCGCGCTTTGTCTCGTCACAGAGTGGCGAAATCACAGTAATATAGGTATTTTATAAACAGCACCTGTCTAATATTATGAAATATGTAGATAAAACTTAAAACTTACCTTGATAAATGTATACCCTTTTGTTTGTAATATTTTTTTAGACCTCTCTTCAATCGTTTCTGCTTATTCCCCATGTTTTACAAACTAAACTTAAACATTAATAAAACTGTACAATTAATAAAACTATAAAACACTACTATTAAACAAGAATCAGAAAAAACCTACTCCACTATTAACAAAATTAAATTTTTGCAGTAATATTTTACGATTTTATTTCGTAGTGCTGAGCTCTCGCAACGCGGCGTACGTCCACCTAGCAACACGATGCGCCCCGCACTGAATTCGTGGACGAATGCGGGGGTGATATAGACGCAGTATTTAATCGGGACGCATTTTTAATTTATTATCATAAAAATAATACATATTTCTAAAAAGTAACCAAACCAAATTATTTAATTTTGTATTGCAAAGCAGTAGATATTTTTTTTATATTCCTTTGATAAACAATGAAGGAGTAAAGTGGTTTCATCTCAACTATTTGGAGGTGATTTTGGTATTTTTTTATTTATTATGTGACACCGATAGAAAAATTATGGCTAAACCAAATTACGTATCAGATCATGTAGATTACTAGCTATTTTTTTCATATGTAATTTCTCTGTAAGTGTCGACGAAAAGTTAGTTCATCTGCACGCTTTTTTCAAGCTTTTTGCGAGAGAGCAGCCTTAATAATAAATGCACTTTGTTCATTCATATTCAAAATTTCAAAACTCTTCGACAAAGACAACAAAGACTGAGGAAAAAAAACGACGTTAGACCATCGTTAGACAATGCACGGCCTTCAAGCCACACCTCCGTGCCCGTCGGAGAGCGTGAGGTTTTTTTCGTTACGAAATTTCTGGATTTTCCCGCACTCAAGGCCCGCGATAGAAGCTATGCAATAGCTTAACAATTTTGTTTTTTTTTTAAATTGACATAGTGTTGAGTCCAAAACCAAAATAGTTGTGAATTTATAGGGATATTTTTTTAGTATTAACTTTAGACAAATTATCGTAGAAGGCTGTGAGAACTAGATTATTTATTTGGTAAGTCAAAGAAACAGTAATCATTAACGTTTGTATAGATTTTATATTACTGTAATGTTGACTGGGGATTCAATCACCACACATATATATTATTAGTGAAGCAAAATAATACGCGTATGTTAAGCTTAGCGGTTTAATCCGAGAGAGTGAGTAACATAACAATTAACAGTCATGTTGGTTACTAATTACCCTAAAATACCCTTAAATTACAATTAGATTTCCAATAATCAAAATAATCGTGCAACAATAGGTGTATTCATTTCATGAGTATAAAATTAAATAAATAAATATCATGGGTACTGATTTCTTTAAAAGGCTCCTGGTACTTGTTAGACGCACCTTATTTAGGTACTATTCATTTCCGAATCAAAGTCAAACATAACGTCACGTTACATGGTTTGCAAAACTGAAACGTATGCTTTTTCCAGCGAAATGCGTTTTTGTCTGCCCACTCCGCCAGGTAGAATTGGGAGAACTGACGGGAAGTGGGCTAGCACATCAGGTGTTAGTTCAGGTTCAGCGAGAAATTGCAGCGAAAATATTTTTTTTTTATAGAAAAGGGGGCAAACGACCATGCGGCTCACCTGATGTTAAGTGACTACCGCCGCCCATGGTCAACCGCAACACCAGGGGAATTGCAGGTTCGTTGCCGGTCCTTTAAAAATGAGTAAGCTCTTTTCTTGAAGGTCCCCAGGTCGTATCGGTCCGGAAAAATCGCCGGTGGTAAACTATTCCATGAAATATTGCCCCGCTCTGCTGAGCACGCCAAGCTTTTTAGAGGCCAATTTGGCCTTCTCTTCCAAGTGACCACGCAACTGCACGTCACTCGATATGTCGACGCCGAGGATACCGATACTGGCTGGGGCAACAAGGGGAGTGCCTTGAAACTGGGGAAATACGACAAAGGGGTTCTTTTTAGCGGTTAACGCGCAAACTTGTGTCTTCTGGGAGTTAAACTGGACTAGATTCAGTCGCCCCAAATTCGAGACTCTGTTCAGCAAAGACTTAACTTCAGACACAAGTTTGTCACGGTACTCGGAGACGTTTTCCCGAGAAATATTGGCACGGCCGGTGTACAGAGCATCACCAGTGCGGTCACCCGCATAGCAATGAATGTTACAGGTTTGCAACATATCATTGATATGCAGAAGAAGCAGCGTTGGCGATAGCACGCAGCCTTGTGGAACACCAGCATTAATAGGCTTGTAATCGGAGCTTGCACCGTCTACAACGACCTTGATGCTCCGATCTGCAAGAAAGCTGGTGATCCAATCGCACAATTTCGGCTTATAGCATGGTGCTATATTACTGGAGCGACCAAAGCATGGCTGAGATTTCCCTCCAATGGACACCACAGAGAAAGGAATAAAAAGTTCCATACCCTGAAGTACCACATCAGCGACAGAATCCACAACAACGTTGGGATCATCCGGCGAGAAGCAGTGAGAGGTCAGCAGAAGGTCCAACAGGGAAGGTGCATGATCCTCCATATCTGGAATCCGCGCAGGCGAAGTAACTGGTTTTGTCAGACCATATGCCAAGGCAAAATCGTGAACAGATCTCCCAGCATAATCGGTTATTGTTGCGTTTGCTCCGAGCAGTTGTAGTCTTGAGCGGAATTTTGCCCCCCCCCCCCCCAGAATATGCGGGGCAGCCTGAGCACCCACGCTCAGGAGTATAGTAACTTGGTCGTGGTTGCTCAGCGAGGAATTCTCCAGGGGTGCTGGTACCCTCCTGTATTTAATTTAATTCCGCTACCATGTTTATGGTGGGGGGAGGGATTTGGACCTCCGGCCTGCACTCACCAGACGAAACGCGGAAGCTTCCATTTCCCGCCGGTATTCTGCGAGTTAGTGGTACCACCCCGGTTTGAGCCGGCCCATACGTGCAACAGCAAAGCTGCCGCGTTCTAGATTCAGCGACAGGTTGGTGAGGTGGACTATGTTTTTGTAATATATTAAGAATTAATTCCGTTCTAAAACCCCTATGGTCGACCTTTTCACCAAGAACTTACAGATGATGTAAGCATTTAAAACACATTCAGAAGTCTTTTAAAGAATTTTTGTGACACGCTTGTGTCCGTTTTCTTTCTATGGGGTACGTAGATTACATTTGATCTTTGCGATCTGCGCCATCTATGCAAAAGTTATAATCTTTGACGACCGTAGGCTCATCAGCGGCGATGGCGGTACCACATGGTATGTCGAAATCATTACTACCCGGTTCTGACCTCGCCACACCATCAGGCCGACGTCTCCGGATGTGCAGCCACACACCTGTTCAATTCTCATGTTACCATTCTTGAAAGCGACAATTTCATTTGGTACTAATTGCCAGTTTGTCCGCAGTCGTGACGCAGTCAAGACCAAGCGTTTTTAAGACGCAGGCTTAAGAAGCGGAGTTATAATAGTTGTCTATCCATATGGTATGACCACTGTGTTCGAGGTCGCCCAATAATCGTAGTACTAAATTTGGGATACCCACTTCAATTATCCCTTCGCTATACGAAGATTGAACCTCAGCACCCGTATGTACCTCAAACCTCCACAAATAACCTGCTGAGCTCCACTATGAGGTCATTTACGTACAGGCTGAACAGCTTTGGAGACGACAGCCCACCTTGCCTTACTCCGCACTGCAACCTGTACGACTTGGACAATTGGTCAGCCCATTTAACGTAATTTACTTGTTTTGTGTACCAATACCGAAAGAGATTTAGCACCTCTACCGGAACACCCCTGTCCTCCATCTTCCTCCAAAGCACATCATACGAAACCAGGTCTTTAGAGATCTAGAAAGCAGGTGTACACCGGCGTCCTCCAGCTTGTATAATATTGGACAGTGTGCTTTAGGCTTAGTATTGCGCTTTCAGTGGACAATCCGGGCCTAAACCCGAACTGCGCGTCATGTAACTTCAGATACTTTTGCAAGCATGAATCAAGCAGACTGTCCAATACTTTGGCCACCGTGGTAGCAAAAGAAATAGGGCGGTAGTTTCCCTTATCCGAGATATCACCTACCCTGTTTTTGACAATGGGCGCCACAATAGTTTTCATTAGATCTGGTGGTAGATATGAATGCCCAATGTACATATTGAATAATAGAGACAGGACGCTTGGCAGGTGTACACCCGCATGTTTTAGATGCTCGATAGTGAGCCCGTCGTGTCCGGGAGATTTTCCCTGCTCATCCGCTTGATTTCATCTCTGACTTGACTAGCCGTAAACAATAGCATAGGCTCATCCACTCGCACTCCAGGCTCAGGCTCAGGCATCCCCATGACCATTTGAGTCTACTTTTAAACATTTGAGTCTACTTTTAAAAACCTTGCGTGTCTCGCGCATCTGTTTATATATTTCGCCTGCAGCGGGTCTATTATATAAAACCCACATTTGAAATTTAAGCCTGGCCTCCCGATGAGCATCACTTACATTTTTATTCCACCCACACAGGACCTTTTTACTACGAGGCTTATCAATTTTTACGTTATTCGTTTTAATAGCCGCCAACTTTAGTGTTCTTACAATTTGTTCATAGAAATTGTCGACCAAACATTTATGACAGGCGTTATCGCATGACCCGTGACTGCAACTAGCGACTTCGGAAGGAAAATCAATGTCTCGTAGCTCTTTATGACATACCTCTTGATACATTCTTATCTGAGACTCACTTCTTTCTCCCCACGTAACCGCACTGCGTTGCATGTCAGGCCTTACATTCTCTAAACTACACTCTAAGTAGATAGGCAGATGATCCGATCCACATACATATTCCACTATACCTACATCAGTGACAGTATGCCAGGCTGCTATTTGACCCTAGCATTTGTACATCTGCACATACCCAAGATTGATCCGTACAGAAACAACTTAGTTCGGTGTAGAAAAGTTCTTCGGGATGTGCATTATTATATATATATATATATATATATATATATATATATATATATATATATATATATATATATATATTGGTAACGCCAGTTAACAATCTACTTTATCAACATGACTAGTGCATATTTTTTGTTTCCTTCCTTCCTTCCCTTTCCTACCGCACGCGCTGCCGCCGAGGTGAAAAAGAGGATCTCGGCGCGCGTCAGTATACTAAGTGACATTACGTTCTCCGCACCGCACGGCCAGCCGTCGCGTCTTATATATATATTAACCGCAAACCGCGCAGGACGAACATTGAGTTCTCCTGTTTATCTTTAATACTCACCGCATCAGACATTGTGTCTTTGTAACTCATAAAAGTGTGAGACGCCCCCGTAAGGGCAAAGGTGGAGAGTGTGGGACTTCACGAGACTGTTCCGAGAGTGCGTGTGCGCCGAACCACGTGGCGAGCTAGCTGTATAGCAGACACTCCAGGAGGAAGGCGCGGCAGCCCTCATCAGGTCAGTGCGTGCTATCCCACCTATTTATTTTCCCCTTTGCCGTATGCACCAAAATTACAGTCCACTAAATCTTTATCGAAGATACCTTAAGTTGCTGGCGTCTCCATTTTTAATGGTCCTTCTCGCTGGATTGACCTTGACTTTCCATTTTTAATGGTCCTTCTCGCTGGATTGACCTTGACTCTCCATTTTTAATGGTCCTTCTCGCTGGATTGACCTTGACTTTCCATTTTTAATGGTCACTTCTCGCTGGATTGACCTTGACTTTCCGCCCTTATTAGATCGTTATCGTAATAAGCGTTTATATAATTAATTATTTATATTTTAATCCGACTTCGGATTAACCCCGCCCTTATTAGAACACTAGAATAGGTCCTAATAGGTGACATTCATAGTAATTTTAAAACTATATTCATAGAATGAATAAGCATATAATTATCTATATAAATTATTTGTTGTATGTTCACATCACGTCATCAACTTTTAACTACATCTATAGATTATACTGTTAAATTACATTTATTATTTGCACATATATTTAAGCATTATATTCGTTATAAATAACTTCATATTTATTATAAAAGTTAACAATTAAAGTTCATCGTTAACGAAACTAATATTTAATAATTCAACCGCGTAGCGAGGTCGCTTACTGACTACCCGCTTATAATTATATTATTTTTGCCGCATAACTTAAGTTGTAATGCCGCCTAAAAAACAAATAGCATCGAATAATAGCGATTCCTCGGATAATGAGGGCACACCTGATGCTGAGTTGGTTTTATTGTTAGCTAAACGAGATGCTTTATTTGAAATAGTGCAAAAAATATATGATATGTCCTCGGACATCCACATAAACACTTCCACGATGGAGCGTTTTCTTGATGGAAGTTCTAATATTAATGCTTTACGTATTGAGTTTAAACAGGTCTTAGATAATTATAATTCACATTTATTAAAAATAAACCCTATTGCTAAACCTGATTATAACAGCCTCATTGCGTTTGAGTCTCTTTGCGGTAGAATAAATAGGCTTTATTTACAATATTCGCAATCTAATTCACAAAGTACTAGTACACCATCTAAAGCCAGATTCACACTTCCGCCTATCGAACTTATGCCATTTTCGGGTGACATTCGCTCATGGCCTTTATTTTATGCTAGCTTTAATTCAACCGTCCATGACAACACATCGCTTACCGACGCTGAAAAGTTATACTATTTGCTAGGTAAACTAACGGGCAAAGCCCTATCTGTATGCTCAGGTATAACTCCTTGCGCTGAAAATTATAAAATTTTATTGCAAGCACTCGTTGACAAATATGAAGACCGGCGTATGCTAGCATCTACATATATTAATCAGATGTTCGAATTTAAGCCATTGCAATCGGCCACCGCAAATAATTTTGATTTATTTACTGATAACTTTATAAGTGCAGTGCGCGCTTTACAAAACTTAAAGTTAGATAATCTCGCGGACTTAATTGTTCTTCATATCGCGCTTAAGAAGTTGGACCCGGATACCATTCGCTCTTTCGAATATAGTCATAACTCGATGGTACCTACCTTTGATGATTTAGTAAATTTTATTAAGACCCGCTCCAAAGTTTTGCAACGCACCGATTCTAGTACAAATTCTAATAGCGCACCAAACAATCGACGAGGTAACGGTAATAATCGTCGCTGTAATAATACTTCGTCGCCGAAGTATCAGGCGTACGTAAGCACGACGACTAATTGCTCAAAGTGTCTGTGCGATAATATTGTGCATCAACACCTATTTAAGTGTGCAGACTTTAATAAAATGACGCCGCAGGAACGATTTAAATGCGTAAAGAGTAACAATGCATGTGTGAATTGTCTCAGTTTAAGTCATCGAGTGTCTAGTTGCTCTTCAAATTATAGTTGTCGAGTTTGTAAATTTAAACATCACACATTGTTGCACTTCCACCGCAGAAGCGATAATGCTTCCCCTGCGCTGGCGCGTTCTCCACCGCTTCAGCCAGTTATACTGAAGTCTACAACCCCCGCGCCCGCACACTCGCCACCCCTCACCGCAGGTGCGCGTTCAGACGTCGCGCTGTGTACTTCGTTCAAGAATGTTTCTCAACGTTCACCGCCTCCCGCGCGCGCAAGTCGTTCGCAGAGAACTGTTTTATTATCAACCGCTCAAGTATTTGCTTACGATGCTAAGGGAGAGAAACAAATTATTCGTATATTATTAGACTCCGCGGCTCAAAGCCATTTTATGACTAAAGAGTGCTGTCATCGTTTAGGCTTTCAACAACACGATACCGAATGTACTGTAGTAAAGGGATTCGGTGGAGTTGAAAAAATTGTAAAATCGAAATCGATTGATATTAAAATTTTCTCACGATTCGACTCGAATATTAACTTCAATATTTCAACGCTAGTTGTTGATCAAATCACCGACCTTTTGCCCACTGCTGTGGTAGACACATCTGTCTTATCACACTTCCATGGCATAAGACTCGCTGATGAATGTTATAGCATGCCTAATAAAATTGATGTTTTGATAGGCGCATCCCTTTTCCCGCACTTACTATGTCCAGACGTAATTTATTCGTCTAACGACTTGTCCGGGCCCTCGGCTTTGAATACGGTATTTGGTTACGTTATTATGGGCTCAGTGCCGACACTTCAGGTAAATCATTCTTTAACGTGCTGCTCAGTTCTAGAGTCTCCTATCGTTGACAAATTAGTGCAACGATTTTGGGAGCTTGAACAGCCACCCTCCGTACCGCCCATTCAGTGTCCTTCAGACATTGAATGTGAAGAGTTTTATAAATCTACGACATCCCGCGATCCTTTTACTGGTAGATATATTGTTGGCCTGCCATTTAAAGATGACGTTTACTCTCTCGGAGATTCTTATGAAACCTCTCGACGACGATTCATGTGCTTGGAGAGGAAACTTCAAGCCTCGCCTACATTAAGGTTAGCATATGATGACGTCATAAAGGAATACTTAGCTAAAAATTATATATCCCCCGCACCGCCGTATGACTCTCATGAACCCGCTCCAATATATGTCATACCGCATCATGGAGTCTTACGCGAAGATAAGAAGTCAACGCGTCTGCGCATCGTCCTGGATGCTAGCAGTAAGACTAGCACTGGGCGATCATTAAATGATATTCTTCATTCAGGACCAAATTTGCAAGGCGACTTGTTCAATATAATTTTAACTTTCCGCTTACATCCAATCGCTATGACAGCCGACTGTCGCCAACAATTTCTGCAAATAGTTGTTCGCGATTCTGATCGTCGTTACCAATGCTTCCTATACCGCTTCCGTCCACAAGACCCACTTGTGTTATACCACTTCAATCGCGTGTGCTTCGGTTTAACTTCGAGTCCATACCATGCATTGCGCACGGTAAGACAGCTCATTGATGACGACGGCGCAAAGTATCCGCTTGCGAGTCGTATCGCATTTACTTCGCTATATATGGACGACATCGCGTTCTCTATGCCCAGTGAATCCGAGGCCAGTGAGACCTCTCGGCAGCTGATAGACTTATTCAAGGGTGCCCAATGGGACCTGATAAAATGGCATAGCAACCGTCGATCTGTTTTAGATGACCTCCCTACTTCCCATAAAATTACAGGAGAAGTAGAGTTCGATAAATCAATGCCACATAAAATACTAGGCTTGCATTGGTCTACCGATAGTGACGCCTTTTATTTTAAGATATCTGTTCCCGCTGATGTGACGTGCACTAAGCGCGCCATCTTATCTACTGTCGCTCGCCTGTGGGACATAATGGGTTTCGTTGCTCCCACAGTCGCGTACGCCAAATTGTTAATAAAGCAGCTTTGGCAACTTAATTTAGATTGGGACGACATACCACCACCGCCAATTATTAAGATGTGGAGGCAATTCTGTGCTGAATTACCAGCTCTTAATGATTTACGTATCCCGCGACATGTTGGTGTATCCAAAAACTGTACTGCGTCACTCCTGGGGTTTTCCGACGCCAGCGAGCGCGCATACGGTGCCGTAGTCTACATACATGTAAAGAGCGTCAATGGTAACACCGTCCAGTTGATTTGTGCAAAGACTAAAGTCGCACCGACGAAACCACTATCTATTGCACGCCTTGAGCTTTGTGGAGCGGTTTTACTCTCAAAATTGCTTCGCAGAGTACTCGACAATTATTCTCTTGACCTTGCAATATCAGTCTATGCCTTTGTAGATTCAAAAGTAGCTCTGTACTGGATAAAGAGTTCGCCACACAAGTGGCAGACCTTTGTTGCAAACCGCGTTGTTCAGATTACCGACAATATTCGCGCTGATAACTTTTATCATGTCGCAGGTACTGAGAATCCCGCTGACATACTTTCACGTGGCGTTACGCCAAATAAATTAGTTTCAAACCCCCTGTGGCTCCATGGGCCTCAGTGGACTTCGTCAGATCCATCTCAATGGCCTCTTCGTACTTTAGACAATGAGGTTATTGCAAATATGCCTGAGAAGAAGATTTTGTCGCACACTGTGTGCACATCCGTCTGTAATTCTGCGATTTATGAGCTCGCATTCCGCATCTCTTCTTGGAGTAAACTTCTACGTATAATTGCGTACGTGTGTAAGTTTGCTAAATTATTGCCCCGCCGCAGCACTACTGTAGTGACTGCCGATGATCTCAGTTTCTCTGAGGTTATAATCCTCCGCGCCCTGCAAAAACAGCATTTTGCAGTGGAATATTTAAATATTGAAGGTAACAAACCTTGCTCGGCCGCTTTCAATCGTTTAAGGCCTTTTATTGAGAATGGTTTAATCTGCATTGGTGGTCGTCTTTCGAACTCCGCATTAGATTACACACAAAAACATCCAATTATACTCCCGCGCAGTGATCATGTAGTGAACATGATCATTGACTATTATCATATTAAAAATTTACACGCTGGGCCTGAATTGTTATTGTCATTACCCGCACCCAAAGTCAAATCTGACTCTACCAGTCTGTTACACAGGCATTCTTTACTGGATAAATTAGTTCAGTCGTTTTGGGACCGGTGGAGGACGGAATACCTTCACGGATTACAAGTTCGTCAGAAGTGGAACACCCCGTCTACGGCTATCGTACCAGGCATGGTTGTAATTGTGATAAATGATAATGAACCGCCCCTTGCTTGGCCATTAGCGATTGTCGAGTCTGTTCATCCTTCGAAGGATGGCGTAGTTCGAGTAGTGACCGTGAGAACTACTAAGGGAACATATCTCCGTCCTGTTGCTCGTATTTGCCCTCTCCCAAGACAATAAATCACGATTATTTTGATTATAATTATTTATCTAAATTAGGAATTAAGTTTATATTTATATATATTAAAAAAGCATTAAACCGCAATATTATATTTATGTATACATTTTCTCGCTTACCAAGTAAGGTTAGTAGATGAGACATGCGCATTGAGCGCATCCTCTCACTTTATATACCGCTTATTTATTTCTTTTCCTTTTACTTTTTATATTACGGTTGTCTTTTAAAGGTGACCCTTTAAGGGCGGGAGGGAATGGTAACGCCAGTTAACAATCTACTTTATCAACATTACATTACATATCGCATTGAGTTCGTCCTAAGTTATATCTACTTTATCAACATGACTAGTGCATATTTTTTGTTTCCTTCCTTCCTTCCCTTTCCTACCGCACGCGCTGCCGCCGAGGTGAAAAAGAGGATCTCGGCGCGCGTCAGTATACTAAGTGACATTACGTTCTCCGCACCGCACGGCCAGCCGTCGCGTCTTATATATATATTAACCGCAAACCGCGCAGGACGAACATTGAGTTCTCCTGTTTATCTTTAATACTCACCGCATCAGACATTGTGTCTTTGTAACTCATAAAAGTGTGAGACGCCCCCGTAAGGGCAAAGGTGGAGAGTGTGGGACTTCACGAGACTGTTCCGAGAGTGCGTGTGCGCCGAACCACGTGGCGAGCTAGCTGTATAGCAGACACTCCAGGAGGAAGGCGCGGCAGCCCTCATCAGGTCAGTGCGTGCTATCCCACCTATTTATTTTCCCCTTTGCCGTATGCACCAAAATTACAGTCCACTAAATCTTTATCGAAGATACCTTAAGTTGCTGGCGTCTCCATATATATATATATATATATATATATATATATATATATATATATATATAAGTGCAATTGAAGCTAGTATACACTACAAGAATACGCTAATATATATATACACATGTCCCAAAATTCAACGATAAGCCAACACCGGAGGATAGACCTGCCCTGGACTAATCGGGGAAAAAAAGAAAAAAATATATATCCCAATTATATTTTAAGTTATATAAAAAAAATAAAATTCTTCAGAAATTGAGACCGTTTATGATATTTTTCACCACCATAACCACAATTTTTTTAATATTTGTTTCTTTTTTTTATATGCAACCTGAATAGCACTGCTATCTACCACAATTTTTAAAAAAATCCAGAATAACTCTTGTTTTATCACGAAAATTAATGAAACTTATTTTATTCCCTAAATTTTTTGAAGACTTTTACTTTTAACCAACTTTAACTTATCATGGTGTAAAAAAAAGTATGAACACTAGTATGGCAAGTTTTTTTAAAAGTTGACGCAACTAACCAACATTCCAAAATGGTATTATACTCTAGGAAAACAAGTTATAAAAAAATATGGGCCTATTATTTCTAAACAGGGGCCAAATTCCTTTCTTGTTACAATTTCTAGGAATTTGAATGGGGCATACATACCTTAGATGTTAGAGAGGGATAGATAGATAGAGATATTTACGTTAAAAAGAGACAACAGGGCAGGTACAGAAGCTGTTATTATTCTCAGCAAGTCAGTTCAGTACGCTCTACTCCTTTGTTTACTGCGCACCGTACCCAATTCAACTTACGTGGCTCTCGTACATACTAACGACTTTAGGCTTGGTGCAAACTTAACTGACCTGGCATTATTTGGACTGGAAGTGATCTGCAAACTGAACTGACCTGGCATTATCTTGGACTACGATTGTGTGTTTTGTGATTTAGAGTTCTGGCGCATTTTCGACTGTTTGGTGTTTAACATGCCGCAACCGTAGACACCACAGAAATACGCTAATATGCATTTAATCTATGGAGAATGCCGATGTAATGCTAACGCTGCTAGTGGACCGTATCGAGAAAGATACCCAAATGCTCAAAGATATCCTGATTATCGAGTGTTTATTAATGTGCATCAAGCGTTTTCGGAGGGTCATATGCCATCCAATAGAAGCGCTGGAAGACCTAGATTGGATCGTGATGAAGTTCTCAATGAGATAGAAAATGACAAAAAGATGGTCGTTTATAAGTTGATTACAACTATTATATTCAATTAACAATTATTTTGAAGCGACAGTAGCCTAATGGCAGGACGCGCACCGCGAACTCAAAAAGGTCGTGGGTTCGAATCCACCATTCGACTACTGCCGTGAACCACTCATAACACAAGCAATTTAAGTTTACCACGAGTGGTTAAGGGGAATATTGGTAATGTTTATAGC